>OY992876.1:348042174-348424674 GCA_963921405.1 Cepaea hortensis
ATAATTAACTATGTCTATTGACATGTCATATACTGCATTTATGTGTGTAATATTATTTACGTAATTATAAAATATTAAAATTGTAAAGTTCTTGTTAACATAAAACATATGAAATAGCAAAGAACATTATTTAACCAATATAATGGCATTCAACAAGGTTTTGTGTGGGGGTTTTTTTCCCTTCGATTGACGAGAATGTGTATTCACCCAGTGACTGAAGCAGAAAATTTAAAACAAAACAAAAACTACGTGGTGGGTGGACGGGAGATGCAGTAGGCATATCTCAACTGGATTATATTTAGTTTGAGTAAATGAATGGTTTTGAGAACGTGAGTTATCTGTGAATCTAGCTTTCCCACTACATCCATTTGTCTTGCATAAGTTTACACTAATGGGTAGTGCACACTGTTTATGGATTTTATTGTGTGTTATCCTGGCCTCGATCACTTGACGCATTTGTGTTTTACCTTCCTTTGTTGCCTCGGATAATCTCCCCAGGATGGACATTGTAAGTGTGTTGGCTCTTAGTTTCCTGGATACAATACATACTATATTGTGTTCTCCATAACAGAGTTTGTTCAGTCTTACAGACTGAATAAAGTTGTTCGAAGTTGGTGGTGGAATTTTCTATGAATAGTTTGTTATACTGTTTACAAGGGGAAGTGGTCGTGCTCCTGTGGAACCAGGCGAAGAAGGTGAGGGAACAGACTGAGAACCCGTATGTGGAAAGGGTGAGATTGCGGGAGATTGGCAGGGGTTCTGGTAGAATCTCAAAACTTAGAGGGAAGACCAGGAGAACTTTCAATCAGATAGCGGTGTGAACGATTAGTAGTGTGACTCTTCGCTGGCTTTTGAACGAGGTTACGGAGCGCGTATGGGAATGTGCCATGTAGTGTCGAAGGCAAGGGACAGTGATTTAGAATAAAATACGGAAATTGTGGCAAACAGAACAGGAAGAGACAACCAAGAAGCGGCATAATACGCAAGTTGCTAGATGACGTCACGGAGTACTACGTCACTAAAGTTAGTTAGGTTTTGGGATGATCATGGAGCCAGTCTGATAAATAACAATACTGAAATATGAACACAAATATCCAGCAGAAAGACATAGCGAACTTGCCATCTAGTACTCAAGGAAGATAAGGAAAAGAGGCATAGTCTGCATTACGGAGAACGATCGGAAGATAAAGATTTAACACAGAGAATGTGAGGATAGCATACTGCATCAGAACTTGCCGGTCGTTTGTCAAATAGAGGTCATGGCGTCAACACACACATAGCTCGGCGTAAGTAACACTGTTAGAATTATGGGCGTAATGTAGTTTGCAGAACGATGGACCGTATGAAATTTACTCGTCATTGATGAAAGTAGAAAGATGGAATCGGACTCTACAGTTAACATTAAATATTTACAAATGATTATTAATTATCTTTCACCGGCCCTCCCATTAACATGGGAGCGGTGACGTTTATATATTGTACGGACGATTGCCACCAATAAAGATATATTCGACGAGGAACGTCAGCGTTGATGAACTCATTTCGTTAATATATATTCTGGCCCTTGTTGAGCTGCAATGTTGTTTTACTAGACGACGAGCATAATATTAGAGGGAAACAGCATAGCAGACATGGAGTGGCTCGATGAACGGGAGCCCTAACAACTATAGTATGTCCCGAAAAGAATGCCTTCATTCACGATCAATTATTTTGAAAACTGTCTGTTGCATCGTTATGAAATTTTTCCAGCCGTCTTATATTCACCCCCACCCAAGTAATATGTCTTTGATAGGTCCAAAAACAACTTAAATCATCGAAAGCTGCGACATTTCTTTGATGTTTTGCTGAAAAACTAGTGATTTCTCGCTAACGAATTTATGTTTACAGTAATGAAAGACCCGCCAATTCAGATGACACACAAGGCGTATCCGGATTCGTATTTGAGTGGGTGCAATGAATGAAGTAGCTTAAAATCGACAGGGTCGGCTGCATTCCACCGGGTTTTTATCCCATATTGCTCAGTTTCTTTCCGTAGCGCGGAAAGCGTCGCACAAAGCGCGAACTCCGTACCTCCAGCGACGACCCTCGGGAGTCTCCGAAAAAATGCACTCGTGAAATGAAGGACGCGGCCCGGAATCTGTTGTTTTCCGTTCAGAGACGGAGCATGATTACCTGTTTTGCACAGTGAAAATAGTTGTCGGTGTCTCTGTAGTGGGCTTTCTTCTTAACGACCAAAATGTTGGTCCTCTTTTCATTGAAGTTTATAGTTTGATTCGTATGCACGTGTGTTGTCCCCTAATTTGACAACGTGTTTGCTCTCACGTTTCTTGTTATGCCACAATATGTCAGTTTCCACCGCAATATTACTCTTCTGTTGGTATTCAATGCGTTTAGTGTGTGTGTGTGTGTGTGTGTGTGTGTGTGTGTGTGTGTGTGTGTGTATGTGTGTGTGTGTGTGTGTGTGTGTGTGTGTGTGTGTGTGTGTGTTTTAAACAGTTGTTTGTCGCCGCTGAGGGCTTGCGGAATTGAAAATTCATCACTTTGGAATACAAATTGTTGCTATTGACATTATGCTGATGCTGTAATGTTTAGGGCCTGCAATTCTTCTGAATATCTGGGATTAAGGTCTGCGATGTGCTCGGACCTTAATCTGTGTCGGACGATTCCAGTAGGTTGATGACTGCTCTCGGTTGCATAAAATGCAATCCATCCTTTCCCCAATAATCCTCTTCCTCTTTCAACACATGGTCCTCACATTTTTCCAGTAACTTGTATCAATATTTAATAGCGAGGACTGGATTAGTATCCTGACGTCAGACAATTTGAATATAGTATTGTCAGATGCCACCTGTCCTTTAATTTATCCCACACAAGTGCTATAGGGTTAAAATTAGAATGGTACGGCGGAAGTCTCAAGCACCCATGATGATGCTCTTCTATCAACTTGTCGATTCGATATTTCTTGCTTTTTGGCGTCTGTTTTACAAGGGACAACAATTCTAGCTTGAAATACGTTTCTGCAAATGGTAAGTTTTCCATTCGGAGTCATATCTTTATTGCTCCCTTTGTGCTCGATGCTGTAGGTATTTTGTCTTCTTGGCAACAACATTGATATCATGCATTGTCCATAATTGGACACGACGGTCTATCTAGGGATGGAAGCACAGTATTCTCGAGCCAATCTCTAAATACATTTCCATTCATCTTATTATGATAATCCCTATTGTCTGTATGCTTTGATACGAACACGAGCCCAGCATTCTGTTGTAAGCCATTATGCATATTACCAGCATGGGCCATGACCAAAAGTTGTCCTATACTACTGGGCACATATCGCTTTATCTGTCCATCCACTGATTGCCATTCCTTATCACTTGTGTGGTGAGCATTGATCCACATTTCATCCAAACACACTATGCCATAATTTTCTTTCCGCATTTCCCTTATTTCACGTAGGTATCTGCTTCTCATGGCTCCTAAATTCAGTTGCTCGCAAAGATTATTTCTATTTCAAATAGTGAAGATAATGCTCTATGTTATTGTTCTTTCTGAGCCAAACCCTAAGTTTTCTTACAGTCACTGTTTCTTTCGCATCCAGCATTTTTATAATGCTGGATAATCCTGGATATAAAATCCAAAATTTTATAATTTTAGGAGTCTCCGTGGCGAAGTGGTCAAGCCTTTTGGCTCGGGCTCCAAAGGTCGTGGGTTCGATTCCGGGCCGCATACTTCACGAGTTAAATTTTTCGGAGACTTCTGTGGGTCATCGCTAGAGCTGCGGAGTTCGTGCTTTGTGCGATGCTTTCCGCGCTGCGGAAAGAGACCGAGCCATATGGGATAGAACCCGGTACAATGAAGTCGACCCTGTCGTATATCAAGCGACTTTTTAAAGCATTTTTATAATAGCTCGCCTTATGACATCTTTGTCAAAACCGTCTACAATAATCTTTCTACCTACCGTTTGGTTATTGCGTGGTTATTTAATTCCAGATTCTTGGACCTATCGACGAAATGCCCGTTTACTCAAACCCAATGCATGCATTGTTCTTTTTTCGGAATGTGTAATAGTATAAAACAGTTTCCTGCGATCAGCTCCTTGACAAAAATATGTGTACAACTACATAGCGATTCTTTGAAGTGTATAATTTTGCATTCAATCCCATTGAAAGATATTCACACATTTCAATGTTAGCGATAAGTGTTAAGATTTAAAAAAAAAAAAAAAAAAAAAAAAAAAAAAACATATTAATCAGGTTTCATGAAATAACCCACATTTTGAGACAACTCTGAATGAACAGTCCTAGTTTAAACAACGCGGGGAGTTGGCATAAGGCAAATTCCGTGAAAAAACGTACAATATTCAACACTGAGCGCTGATTGTCTGGCTACGCTGTAATACATTTAAAATTATGAATTTCATCTCAGACCCGTAAATTATATACCGCATATAAACAAACTTTGAAATCTGCTGTAAAATCTCCAGAACAAATTTTTTTTGTTGGGTGGACATAATGATAAGGTTATATACTAAATCTCATAATTTTCCCTCAGATGGTTACTGAGATATGGATGTTTACATTGCGGCAAAAAAAAAAAAAAAAAAAAAAAAAAACAGACTATAGAGGACTTGTCAGACGCCATTTGTAATATTATTGTGCCTTGATGTCAACATGGAAACACCGCCGACTCCAAGACATTACGACACATTCATCAGAAAACTGTGACCACTTTATATTTGTACTACTCGTCATTTATGTTTGCGTCGGTACTACTATATTATGTAAGCCAATCATTCGTCACTAGTCTGGACATTCATTTTAAATTTTATTGGATTGGTGCTATTCGTCAACATGTATAGTCTCCATGTCAGGAAAGTGAAAGACATTGGAAATATTAGGAAATCAAGGGACCGACCATGGTAACGAATACGGCCAGTTAGACAGCGGAATATGCATTGTGCAACAACATTTGGATCTTACTAACTCTCTTGTGGATATTTGCTAGCAACTCTACGACAATGGTTTATATTTTCTGCACGACCAAAATTTTTTTCCTAAGCAGTAGGATGTCTGTGGAAGTCAATCAGGATTTACGGATACCAATTTGTTTTCGGACATAGGTTTCAAATTATGTTTGAAATCATATCTTCAACACCAAGATCTACTGCTGCCAAGTGAGAGCGCCGATCTTCAGTAAACACCGGATAGGAAGAACAGGCCAGTCGAATTGTCTGTTGTTGTTTGTTTACGTTCTGTCCGGTTGTTTAGAAATTATTTTTCGGAATCGCTCTCCATGGCCAGTATTCGACATTGTAAATGTGCGGGCGGTTGGTAGGGCTATCTTTGTACATTATAATTTTTTTTAACGGTACAAATGTACGTTCGGCGCTGACAGCGCCCAGATCGTTACGAATATTTTAGTGTAGCGACCTCACCGTTGTTTAGGACCTGTGTTGTTTCGTAATAGTCTACATCTCTTGTTTCTATGCGTCATCTGTATTTCTTTCTATGTACATAAATATGTTTGTTTACGTGAAAATTATTCTATGTCTCTGGTAGTAGTTTTCGTGTGTCCTGTTGTGTGATATTCTTTTATATATATACACAGTAACAGCACTTTGTCTGGAATATACCAATGTCATCGTGGTAAGGCGATATTAATTTCATCGTCCGACTTACTACATCGTTGGTCTCGGACACCGACTTATAGCATTGCTAATCATATTGGCATTCTATTCAGTCTGTTACTCTCCTTTTACACGTCTACTTTCACCCTTCCACACGATCTAGCATCACAAACATACATATTGCTTTTCAGCAGTTAATTTTACAGCATATTATTTCACCATGGCATCGTTACAAGATTTTATGGCTATGAGAGAAAAGTGTGGCTTGTCTGGCCATGAACTTATGGCATGGGCTAAACAAGAATTTAATGATTTCCAGGCACAGCAACGAGAAGAAAGAGCAGCGACCAAAGAGGCTAGAGAATTACAAGCAGCTTTAGAAAAAGAAAAACTAGCAGCAGATAAAGAAATCAAAGAGAGAGCTTGTGATAGAAATGGAAAAACTGACAGCAGAAAGGGAGAGGCTTGCATTTGAGAAAGATAAACTGGCAGCCGAGTTGGTAATGAAGGACAAAGAGATAGAATGGAACTTAAAGGTCAAGACTCTTGAGAAAGACAAGGAAGCCGAAATAGCTCAAGCAAAAATACAAGCAAAATCAGTAGACCCCATAAAAATGTACCAGGGTCTGATCAGTTATTTTACACAAGGTTATTCTATTTGACCGTGGATAACTAATTTTGAAGTGCTAATGAAATATTACAAAGTACCAACCGAAGAGTGGCCATACTATTTCACCGTCATTTGGCTCTTGAACTATTGAAGGTCGTGGAGGTGATCCCTGAAAGCCTGCGTACCAACTACACATATATTAGAGACAGAGTCTTGTCACGTTTTTCTTTGGATCAAGCTGGTTTACGAACGAAATATAAATCTCTGGCACCAAAGGCAAACCAGACGTTCCTAGACTATGTCTCTGAAACAACTTCCCTTTTTGACAAGTGGCTTAAATCAGCTGATGTGGGTTCGGATTTTGAGAAACTCCGTGATCTCATGCTGAGAGACAAACTGATTTCTTCAGTACCAGAAACGATGTCTACATTTCTTGTGGAGACCAAGTGTACGTCAGTCCAGCAGATGGAATCCAAATGTGAGGCATATTATAACGCCCGTAGGAATGTGTTTGCTGAAGGAGCTCAACCGGAGTTAGTTATAGGGGCAAGTGCGAGAGTACCCATTCAAAGATTCCACAGTAGACCGAACAGATTCTTACAATATGGTCAGCAGTACAGAGGTAGAGGGCCATACCACACAGAGAACCAGACAGGCCTAAAAAAGTTTACTTCATGAAATATCCACATTGTAGAACGCAACATAGTTCACTTGAAATGTGCGATAAGAACCCCAATTACGACTCTTACCTCAAGAACTTAACATGTAAGAAGGCCAGTATGTATGCTTCTTACAAAAATAGTGTTAAATGTTTTGTCTGTAATTCCTACGGGCATATCTCAAAAGATTGTAGAATTAGAAAAACATAAAGAGAGGCCAGTGCAGCATACATATTTATTATTAGTGAAACAGACGAATTTGAAGACACGCATGCAGCCATGTTAGAGACATTCCCCAACGACAGACCGTGTAACGTGTGCAAACAATTCCATGAAGACGGTAACCTGGCATGTGACCATAATGTACCAATACAAGAGGCTAACGCAGTCAACATCCAGAATGGTACCATGAAAGTCCTTCAAGCATGGGTCAATGGATCGGCAACAACATGTGTCAGGGACACAGGTGCATCCATTATAGGGGTAGACCATAAGCTTGTAAAGACAAAAGACTATACAGGAAAGAGTGTTGCGGGTATAACTTTTGGCGGTACTCTAGAGAGACATAAGATTGCATGGGTCACAATAAAATCCATATACTTTGAAGGTAGAGTGCGTGCGAGCAGCAGTTTTACCTTACCCGTGTGCTGGTCTGATGATTGGGAACATTCCAAATGTGAGAGATTGTACCCATGAAGAAGCGATCGACTGGGAGATCAAATACTACCAGCTAATGCACTCACGAGAGCAAAGGTTCTAAAGCAAAAAGAAGAAGAAAATAGGCACAAGACATCACAACATACTTTGAAGGCAATACACAGAACCCTTTGTTAATGACGAAAGACTTAGACACAGAACAAAAACAAGACCCCACATGACAAGCATGTTTCAAGAACATACACGAACCAGCCAAACAAGCGAAACATGGTAAATGGGAATTTATTTTAGATAACAACATCCTTACCAGACAATACAGGAAGGGAGCAACACTACTCTTCCAAACAGTGCTGTCTAGTCAATATCGCAGCGAGGCACTGAATCTTGCACATGACTCCCCATTTGCAGATCACATGGGGATAGCAAGAACGAAACAAAGAATTTTGGCACAATTCTACTGGCCTGGCTATTCGAAGAATATTGGTAGACACGTCCGATCATGCGAGCTATGCCAAAGGAATACACAGAAAGGTAAACATCCTAAGACACATCCAGTCGCTTTAAAAAAAAAAAAAGAAACATCTCGACCGTTCCAGAAAATAACGGTCGACATCGTGGGACCACTTAACACGACATCAGATCAAGGCAATAGATTTATACTAACAGTGATAGATCTTTGCACCAGGTGACCAGACGCGATTCTGTTAAGATATATCACGTCTAGATCCATCGTAGACTCATTTCCGTTAATTTTCAGCAGGATAGGTTTTCCTTTGTGTATATTATCCGACAGAGGTAGCCAATTTATTTCTGAAGCTACCCAAGCCGCCATGAAAACATTGGGCGTTTGTCAGGTGTTCAGTTCTCTATACCACCCAATGACCAAAGGTGTAAACGAAAATTTCAACGGAGTCCTGAAACGAACCTTAGCAAAAGTCGTGGCTGAACGGCCCAAAGATTAGGACATTTTATTACCAGCTGTACGTTTCACTTACCACGAAGTGTCACAGGCGAGCACATGCTTTTCCTCGTTCGAACTCATGTACGGAGCAAACCCACGGGGCACATTGACATTGTACAATGATTTGCTCAAAATAAAGTGCATGACCACCCGAAACGGAGGCGTAGGAGATGGTAACCCACCTAAGGGAGAAAATAATTGCAACATGTCAATATGCGAAATCAGCACTTCAGAAAGCAGGTGAAAAATACAGACAGTATGACAACAGAAAGGCCAAGACAATCGTCTTGGAAGAAGAAGAAGAAGAAGAAGAAGAAGAAGAAGAAGAGGTATTACTATTATTACCCGACCCTAGAGATTGTCTCGTCATTTCATGGCAGGGTCCATTCAAGTTTGTTAAGGAAATCAGTGATGTTGATTATTTAATAAATGTCAAAGGTAAAAACAAAATATTTCATATTAACATGCTGAAACCATACATGGATCGCAATACAGACAAACCACAAACAATCCAACAATTACCGCACACAATAGCGGCAGCATGCTGGGTCATTAACGAATAACAAGATGATGCAGTAACACAACAGATACCGACACCAACTATCAACGGTACTAATAGTTGGAAGGCTGTTCAGGTTAACAAAGACTTATCGACTCAAGATAGAAACAAGTTAACAGTAGCAATACAAAATTTTTTTGATATTTTCTCAGATAAACCGGACGAACTACATTTATACAACATAAAATCACATTGCTATCAAACATTCCCGTCAAAGTTAAACCGTATCCAATTCCAGTACATTTCTTAGACAGAGTAACAGCGGAAATTTTTGAACTGGATAAGTGTGGCATAATTAGAAAGTCTACATCTAATTATTCTTCCCCGTTAGTTATTGTTAAGACGAAATACAATTCGTTACGGATTTGTGTGGATTATAGTAAAGTCAACGCTTTGACTTTATTAGACGCTGAACCCATGACAATTTAATCGATGGCATGGCGAAATCCAAAATATTTTCAAAAATAGATTTAACTAAGGGATATTGGCAAATCCCCATGGATAAAGAATCTATGCAGATCACTGCCTTCGCCACTCCGTTGGGTCTTTTTGAGTGGGCGTACATGCCTTTCGGACTGCAGAACGCACCGACTATTTTTATGTGGATGATGCGCAGTTTACTACAAGGTATTACCAATGTAGCAACTTACATGGATGATATCTGCATCCACACCACGATTGTCGATATCCATACTGAGATCCTGAAACAGGTATTCCAAAGAATAAAACAATATGGACTAAAAGCTAAACCCAGCAAAGTTGAAATATGTTACAAAGAAGTTCAATTTCTCGGGCATAGAATCTCAGATGGATTTCGTAAAACAGACCCACATGTTGTCACCAAAATTCTAAACATTAAACCTCCAACCACCAAGAAAGAAGTTAGAAATGTGTTAGGACTCATCAAATACTACCAACTGTTCATTCCTAATTTCGCTGACATGATAGCAACTTTTTAAGAACTATTGAAAAAGGTCTACCCGCTAAAATTAGGTGGACTGAAAAACATGATGAACTTCTGCAACATATTAAGAATCTTTTCAGCAATTGTCCAATTCTGAAACTACCTGACATCTCAAAAGACTTCATTATTCAGACTGACGCGAGCTTAAATGCAATTTCTGCAATTCTTTAGCACATTCATGATGGTAAATTACATCTTGTTCTGTACTTAAGTATGAAACAATCAGAAACTCAAAAGAAATATGCTGTCACTGAACTTGAAGCTTTGGCTCTGATAGAAAGCATCAATATGTTTTCTAAATATCTGCTCGGGAAGAAATTCCTTGTTCTTTCTGACAATAAGCCTTTACAAGTCTTTAAAGATGGGCATTCAAAAAGCTCCACAATACACAGATGGTCTCTTCTTTGGCAAGATTATGGTTTTGACATCTGTCACATACCGGGTAAAGATAATAACGTGGCTGAACTTCTTAGTAGACTATAGAAATCTATACAGATATAACATTTCATGTTACAGTCTCCGTGCATACATGTTAAAATGGAGTAATCCAGTATTCCGAATAATATGTTCACTTCTGAACTCCCGTATAGAACGTTTCCAAATAAGCAACAGACAGTTTGCCATATGTTATTTAATTAGGATAATTATTGTCAGATGGGTACAGATTTTTCCAATTTGATTGATTGCCAGATTGTGTAGAGGACGAGTGTGAAGGCATTCGGACCTCGTCAGCTTGACACTACTCCAAGTGATGTGATATAGTGACGTCAGGCTTTTGTTCGAGTCGATCGTGATCTAAGTCGATGCGGTAGTTTGGGCAACACCAACGGGCATCTACACTACGAGATAACGAACTCTAATATATTGATTGTACATATTATTTACATCCATGGTCACGTTCATGTCATGGGCCATACTTATTTAGCATCAACGGTCATTATTATACTACCATTTCACTAACACATATATGCAATCTGTACGTCATGATTCACTCATCATACCGTCGATGAGAGGGTCATGTCATTTAAACAGTTAAAATATCATTCACTTGCCATTTGTACGTCATGGTTCCCTCATCACACCATCGATGAGAGGGTCATGTCAGTCAAACATGTAATATATCATTCACTTACCATTTATGCATCATGGAAAGAGTGATACTATTATATAAGGCTAAAAGCTATTACAATGTCAGAACATTACAACAGAGATTTGTTGTTTGGTATGGTAGAGATAATTTTGATTGCAAAACACAGTCAAATGGTACATACACGATTTCATTTCAAAACAACAAACATACTAAACATAACTGCATATGTACAAGGGCTGAATAGCATGACTGAGTTAGAGTATTCTAAATTTGCATATAATATGATTTTTCAGTTAATTTCAGGATCGAGATAATATTACGATAATTATTAAGTTGTTATTATGAATTATGCTTAAAGTTCTAATATTTCAGTTTGTAGGATTAATGGTTTATACACATAAGTGTTCCTGGTACTCTGATAGTGATTAACGCTGTGAATATTTAAACTCATACGTATTATTGAGGAAGCAAACTAAGTGTACATACCCATTAGCAGGGCTAAGGCTGACACACAATTCAAAACCACCCACAATCATATTTCAAAAGAAGAAGATTATGCTACAATTAGTGTTGTCGCATTGTATAATATTACATGACACATTGCGGATTGTCAATATGATGTTACAATGTTATTAATTTCAGATATAATTTCATTTTAATGCAACAATTACTTATATAGAATTTTGTCGATGACACCCATCCACGTTAATAGGCATACGGAATATCGAGCTATAGGAACAAGTCGACAGAATAGAAGAGAAACGGAGACGCATATGACCTAAGATATCACATATAGAATTGGAGGAAACAAAAGTGCCATGAGAACTCCTACGATTCCACTTGAAAGACAGCTACGAAGGCAGCAAACCTCACCTATCGAATTTTAAGCCAGTAAAGGTCAAACGGTAATCACTAATGACAATATAGCAAGTGTGATAGGGAAAGAATAGTCATTGATGTATACATACATTCCACATGTCAAACTCCAATACTAATACAGAGGGAACGGTACCATTTAATCACACACGTCCCCTCGATCGGGTTTATTAGCTTTGGTTGGGGATGCTTGTCTTTAGGGCAAATGAGGGACTACTATGGGGAGGTCGCGGGACCTTATGAAACTCATAGATTAGTTAGCACAGCCCTCCCATAGGCTGGTGCTACACGATGTCTACTAGGGGTGTAGATAGAAGTGCGTGCCCGTAATATAATAATAATTTGTTTAAAGAGATTTTGTGTGTGATTAATAGGAGACCATACCATCATATTAGCACAATTATAGCTATGTTGGAATATGTCTATATATATATATATATATATATATATATATATATATATATATATATATATATATATATATATATATATAATAGATGCAAGATATGACTCAGTATGTCACACCCGCTACATGTCATGGTTGAAAACCGATCAGACTACTACAATAATTACACCATTTTCAAAAAGAGGGGCATACTGCCAAGTAGCGTCGGAGGCAAGGGACAGTGATTTAGAATAAGATACGGAAAATGTGGCAAACAGAACAAGAAGAGTTAACCAAGAAGCGGCATAATACGCAAGTTGCTAGATGACGTCACGGCGTACTGCGTCATTAAAGTTAGTTAGGTTCTGAGATGATCATGGAGCCGGTCGGATAAATAATAACACTGAAATATGAACGCTAATATCCAGCAGAAAGATATAGCGAACATGCCTTCTAGTACTCTAGGAAGATAAGGAAAAGAGGCATAGTCTGCATTACGGAGAACGATTGGAAGATGAAGATTTAACACAGAGAAAGTGAGGAAAGCATACTGCATCAGAACTTGCCGGTCGTTTGTCAAATAGAGGTCATGGCGTCAACACACATATAGCTCGGCGTAAGTAACACTGTTAGAATCATGGGCGTAATGTAGTTTGCAGAACGATGGACCGTATGAAATTTACTCGTCATTGATGAAAGTAGAAAGATGGAATCGGACTCTACAGTTACCATTAAATATTTACAAATGATTATTAATTATCTTTCACCGGCCCTCCAATTAACATGCGAGCGGTGACGTTGTTATATTGTACGGACGATTGCCACCAATAAAGATATATTTGACGAGTAACGCCAGCTTTGATGAACTCATTTCGTTAATATATATTCTGGCTCCTGTTGAGCTGCAATGTTGTTTTACTAGACGACGAGCATAATATTAGAGGGAAACAGTATAGCAGAATGTCCTGAGTGCAGTGATGTCGGTTCTTAGCTCAACTCAACTCAACTCATTGTGATACAGTTTAAGAAATGTGTCTACTTTACTCTTACCCATCCATTACTGCCAAACATTGCTAGAATAAAACCATGCACATTTAATGTGCTTTTTATATCCCATCACATGAAAAGTTGTTGTCCTTGCCAGCTATTTGAATATTTGCGAAAGATACAGTGAACTCCTTGTAACATTTCTGACAATACACTGAATTCCGTACAACGATGGTGACAAGACAGTGAACTGTGTGCAATATTTGTGACAATACAGTGAATTCCTCACAACATTGATAACAGGACAATGAATTGAGTGCAATATTTGAGACAATACAGTGAACTGCGTGCAATACTTATGAAAATACTCAAAACTCCGTGCAGCATATGTGGCAATACAGTGACCTCCTTGCAACATTAACGATATTTTCGTAAATACAGTGACCGTGTGAAACATTGTCTAACATACAGTTAACTTGAATTGACATGTATTTGACAGAAATAGCTTAGCCCTGATTTTCACAATAGTGTCAAGTTTGTGTAATTGCATCCGCCTGGCTCTTAGCGTATAGTTGAAATAAATTGGATATTGTGTACGGTGCGTATTCTTGAAATTAAACGTTTTGTGATGAGGTTTGGAGTTCAGGTAAGTCTAGAAACCGACATAGGAACACCCGGGACATTCCCATACGGCTAACCGCTCTCGTCGTCACTATCCTATGAAGAGTCCCAATACTAATCGTACCAATTTTAGTCAGGTCATGTGTCTGGCCTTTCTTGGGAATATTGAGGCTTGGTCAAATCCTCTGGTCACTCCCTGCTGCACTATTCTCTACAGCCCATTGTGATTTATCTGTTCTTCCGCAGTATACACATGATCCAAATGGGTCCTGACCACATCTGTATTCTCGTGTACCACAACCCAGCCCAGCGGTGCGGACTCACCCAATCTGTCCGCCTGCTCGTTTCCCAACAGACCAGCATATGGGGAAAAGAACAAATAGATGCTTCCGATCATTTATTGTTTTTTTTATTTTATTCAAACATGCCACTCCGAACTAAGCATTGCCATCGTTACCCATCTCAGCGTGCTCTGTGCATCCGTTACAATCAGGACATGTATGTACCTATTGTCCTCCGACCAGCAGAAAGGCCGCAGTGACTACGCCTCCATGTTGCCGTATCTTATGTCATATTCTCCTGCACTAAACACGGTCCATTAATTACCGCAATCAACAATCGGTAACCTTTATGCCTCTTAGCGCAGAGTTGCCGTGTAAATGATTACATCGCATACAAGCCAGTTATCATAAATTATTGAAACACATAACACTTTGGACATGAGGATGTTTGAGGTAGGAGGCATTACTGACTGGAACTTGAGGATGTTTGAGGCAGGAGACATAGTTCACTGGGACATGAGGGGATGTTTGAGGCAGAAGACATGGCTCACTGGGACATGGGGATGTTTGAGACAGGAGACATGATTCACTGGGACAGATTATCAGATTATCTTTTTGGTTTCAGAGTTGATGGTTCAGGCTATCTTTTTGTTTCAGAGTTGATGGTTTAGGTTATCTTATTGGTATTAGACTTCATGGTTCCTTCTGGCTTATTGGTATCAGAGTTGATGGTTTAAGTTATCTTATTCAAATCAGATGATTCAGGTTATCTTATCGGTATCAGAGTTGATGGTCCAGGTTATCTTATTGGTACCAGAGTTGATGGTTGAGACTGGTTTATTGGTATTAGAGTTGATGAATCAGGTTATCATATTAGTATCATAGTTGATGTCTCAGGTTATCTTATTGGTATCAGAGTTAATGGTTCATGTTGTTTTATTGGTATCAGATTGCTCAGATTATCTTACTGGTATCAGAGTTGATGGTTCGTGTCATCTTATTAATATCAAAGTTGATGGTTCAGGTTATCTTATTGGTACGTCCATCGCCATGAGACGAACTCATTCCCACTTCAGAGGTACTTGTAATTTACGTCCACAAGTTAAGGACGAAGTTAAGTGACCATTTTAGTCCAACTGACCAGTGTAGGGGTTAAACTCGCTACCTCAGCAGCCCCTTACCTCGGCATCAGCACACCGGATGTTTAAGAACAAGCGCTCTTATCCATTCTGCCACGCTGATCTCCGTCAGATATATTATCCATCTGCATTGAATTAGGTAAACCCTTTTTAACTCTGCTATAAAATGGTCATGTGCCTAGCTACTTCAACGTTATTTTTGACCCCATAAATAGATGTGTCTTACAATCTTAAAATACTTGACTACCGTACCGCTCCAGAGCAGACAAGAACAGACTATAAATAAAGTAATGGGCAGACTATCTATAGTATCACTTATAAATGGGATGTACGTTTGTTTTTTACTATTTTATATAAATGGGTTTGTTTGTGTCTTTCGCCTTGTTGTTATATTTGTTATTGCTAGGCTCTAACTGGGGGGACCGGGTACAGATTGTTGGCGTACCTAGGTCAATCAGTATTCTGGACTCAGGTCGAAGCATTAATAACGAAACCTAAAATTGTTTACTCCCCTAAATATATAAATGCAATTTTTATACCAACGTTGTGCTGACAATTCCAAACATAGCCACTAACTAAAGAACAAGAAAGAAAACTCTTGAAAACTTGTGAAATGACATGCCTGAGAAAAGAAGCGAACAAATAAAGAAAGGACCATATTAGAAACTAGGAGATCTTTAAAACAGTTGGAGCAACACCAGTTGTTAAATTCAGTTACAGACAAAGACTTAACTGGTTCGGCCACCTAGTGAGAATTAACTTAATATTCCCAGCGGCAAGAGCTTACAACATCAAAATGGAAACATCAAGAAACAGGGGAAGACCACGAAAAAGATCGATCGACACCTTAAATACCCACAACATCTCAGCATACCAAGCGACCCAGCGAGCCCTAATGTGTAAATCAACAAGCAAGCCTACGACGCGTAACGGCATAGATAGTGACGCATACAAGAAGAAAGAAACATTAACAAAGAAGAGGAATAAATATGCACCCGTGAACGAGGATCACGACAGACGTTTCATCGGCAAATTCAATGTTTGAATATATTTCGTTTTAATACTAATTTAACTTAATATGCTAGGTTGTCCGAATAATTCAGCCCAAGCTTTCTCTACACGAGAACTTTCGCTTCGTCTTCGGGACATTATTCTTAGACATGGGAAAATGAATGTCCCACAAGGAAGCGACTGGCAGAAATAACCAAACAACAAATGGCCATCTCGACAGTAAATAGCCTACTCAAAACTGATGCATGCCTTCCTTGCGTGAGTGTCACTATTATTTCAAGTTAATCCTTTGCTCCTCAGTAACCCGCGCAGTCTCTCTAACGTATTTTACCGCTTCTCTCGACTGCACTTGTTTGAACAAACGATGTATTGTTTCTCTGACATTTTTTCCACTACAGCTTGCAAGGCTGTCAAAAAAAAAAAAAACTGTTTCGCTGCCTCCTCTATCTCTTTATTTCTTTTTCATTAGTCTTAGCACTTGTCGCAGAATGTTCCAGTTTTTACCTTCCCGTGATGTTATCAAAATAGTTTGACGCTATGTTTATTTATGTCATCAAATTATCAACAATGACTGCAATCGACCCATGTCGGGCGAGTGTAGAGCTGCTCTCAGCTGCACTGAATGTCAACGAATGCATGGCGATTGAACACCCCTGTTTAAAGTGTGTCACTAGTCTTCGTGTGTCTCTAATTGAATTGCCATATTCTGCTGGAGAACTGAGCTGTGGTGAAACATGATCGCACACGCCAGTTTGTTAACATTTAATGATAATGGTGGTGGTGGTATTTGTGGTGTTGCAGATGGTGCTGATGTTTGCGGCGGCAGTGATGGTTATGATGATGATGATGATGAATAATTAAAATAATACCCCACCTCTAGACTTGCATCCGTAATTTTGTTTTCTCTGATAAGCATTTTCACATAGAATAAAAGCAATTTGCTTTCATAGTAATGTTCAGTCGGAGGTCAGCATGGACGAATGGATAAGAACGCACGTTCTTAAATATCTGGTGTGCTGGTGCCGAAGTAAGGGGTTCAACCCTTAGACCGGACAGGTGGACTAAAGTGTTGACTTCTCGTCCTTGACATGGGGAAGTAAATTACAAGTACCTCTGAAGTCAGAGTGGGTTCGGCTGATGGCAAATGACGCTGGTAATAGGGAAAGTTCATCGACACGCAAACTTCAGTCCGGTGCTACTAGAAATAGTATGTATGGACTACGCTTTAGTTCAAACTGAGCGACGGCAAAGCACACCCAAAAAAATGTTCCCCCTTGTTATATTTTCCAGTATCATTATGACCACCTGTTGCAGTTATATTTATCTTCCCGGTATGCTCGCTGACACGTCCTCAAGTAAATCATCACAAATTTGGGATAAAGCTACCAAGACTTCCAACCCACATCCCCGTTCTTCTTATCTTTTTAGTGATAAGCATCTAAAAATTAAACAATAGATCATTGTTATCCCAACATATATCGGCCTGGTTATTCTTTCAAATACGGTTATAACAACTTATTGTAATCATATTCATCTCCCTAGATTACACCCATAACACGCCCATGCGTAAATCTTCGTAGGTCTGGGTTCTAGCCACCAAGACACCTTGCGGAAACACCCGCTCTATTCTTATCACAGAGCAACCTCTACACTCCATCCTGGCCCAGCCAGTCTGCCATATTTCTCCTGGTAGCATGTAAGACCGTTAAGTTAGCCACAAAGCCGGCCCACGTTCCTCGCACACAGAACATATTCCGGTAATGGATATTGGTTTCCTGTTTTTATCATAGTTCGGACACTTGACTAATTCCATTATTCGTTTCTCCCGTCTTTTTCTTTGGCCAGCTTCTGTAGCAGTGACTCCCAAATCGTGTGCTGTCTCCATTTAGAAGAGGGCCATCGCCACAGGATAGACTCCCGCCTATCGGGAATTAACAAGCTAAAAGAAATCTGGATCTACACTGTGCAGAAATGAATCAACAACAACCGTATTCTGCAAAGATAACTGATCAAAGGACAAGCAAGCATGAATGGGTTCCATCCGCTTTGGGGCGGATTCGAATTGTTCAAATTGACCTGCGCTCTCAGGTCGACCCAGCCTAAAATGGCGACCAGGACAAGTCTTGGGAAGTAAATGCCGCCGGAGTGATACCGACCACACCACCCAGAGAGTGTCTATAGGTCCATAAAAATAGTGGTCTACCACCATTTGTCCAATGCGGCTTAAGGCGTGCAAAAGGTCCTTTGCTTACTTTCACATGGCCACGTCGCATTCGTTGCTCTAATCACAGCCTGCCCGTATGATCCTAGATCTGGGACCAATTCTTGGTATCTCTTGACTGGAGTGCGCTAAATCTGTTCAGGGAATGGACATGTGGAAGATCCTACATCTGCAGCCAGATATCTGGACTACTTTATTGTAGTGCCCAAAGTTTATTCAGTGAAAGAACACGTTCTAAACAAATATTTAACCCCATTAACCTTATAAACCAATTGAATATAACAGTATGTTTTCAAGTGTAAGAATGTAATTTCATTTCCCCAACGTGACGGGGATCAAAGCTCGGCATTAGATTTTACAGATTTTGAAATAAAAGGAAACCAGACGTCGGAAACGCTAGTCAAACAAGGGACTTCACAACCTCAGCCAAATGTTGATCTAAACTGTGTAGAAATCAATCAAAGAGAGATAAATTCTGCAAAGATAACTAATCAAAGAGCACTCGCCGTTGAGAAACTAGAAATAACTTGGCGGATTAAAAAGTAAACAGCTTACAGATATTTATGGTGGACCACACAAGGCAGACACATGGCGTCGGTTGCAATGAACATATGGGTTTAGCTTCATATACCCAATACGTTTCGTTACGTGAACAATGGTTCTTTTTTACGTTATGTATCGTAATACAGCCGGTCTCCCTGGTCTAGGAGTTACATGGCTTTCTCCGTAATCCCGTATACTCTCGTGAGTAACATGACGTGCGCGAGAATTGGTAGCGGTTCTCTCCGCGTCGGTAACTTACGGGGAATGTGAGCCTGTCGCTCAGAAAGCAATGGCAAACAACTTAGCGTAATCTTGCCGCGAGATCAACAATCAGCTGAAAGATGCTATTGTTGACAGCGATGTCTTGTAAAGGATATGCGAACAACAACAACAAAATCGTAATACAGCCATCTCCCTGTCGAAGGTGTTAACGACGCTGTTCGTAATCCCGTATGCTCTCATAATAAACACAATTGCACGAGATTCGGCAGCGGATCGCGTCGCGTCGGTTACTTACGGAGGTAATGTGAGCCGGTCGTTCAGAAAGCAATGGCAAACTACTGAACGTAAAACTGCCAAGACATCAACAGCAGCTGGAAAATGCTGGTGTTGGTTGCAATGTCCTGTAGGGAATACGCGGAACAAAAAATCGTAATACACAGATGATTCCCATGATCAAGATAATACTTAATTTGCAAACAATATGAGAGTTCAGACCAGCATTTGCTGTAAAATGTGGACTATAAGAGGAACACAGTCAACCTCAGGATTGGCTGTGTGTGATTTCTTAACAAGTTTACGTTCAATGGTTTGCCATTGTAAGACGGCTCCGTGGTGAAGAGGTACGGACGCAGTTCGTAATCCCGCATACCGCGTTCGAAACACAGCTGTGGATTGTTTTTTATAAAATGATATGGGTGTCGGTAGTTCAGAAGCAACAGCAAACTATTGAACGTAAATATGCCAAGAGATCACAAACAGCCATAAAATGATGGGGTTGACTGCAACGTCCTGTAAAGGATATGCAACTAACTTTAACTATTCTCATATATACTCGCACACTTTGAACGCAAGCTTAGTCCATAAACAGTACTTCTAGTAGCATTGGACTTAATTTTGCGTGTGGATTAACTTTCCTTATAACCAGCGTCCCTCACCATCAGGCGTACCTGTTCCGACCTCATAGGTACTTGTAATTCACGTCTCCAAGTCAAGGACGAGAAGTCAATATGTTAGTCCAACTGACCGGCGTAGGGATTGAACCACCTCCCTCAGCATCAGCACACCGGATGTGTCATAACAAAGGCTCTTATCCATTCGGCTATGCTGACCTCCTATTAAAGGTATTATACCAAGGATGTCGCTGAGAGATGTGGCCAGAATCACATAGCTCGTCTTAGCTCTGAGAATACCTTCTATAGCCAATTTTATAAGCTTCAGCTGAAACTGCAGTCATGTGCTATCACAAAACATTTCATTCGATGGGAAATTTAACCCATAAAGGCGTGATCTGGTCATCATATTACCAATTACGTAACCTGAGCTCTTCCTGGTGTTTGTGTGTTGTAACGTTGTTCTCACATTTCCTCTTCATCTGCTGCTGCTGCTGCTGCTGCTGCTGTTGCTGCTGCTTCTTTTTCTTCCGCCTACTCCTCGTCATTCTTCTTCTTCTATTTAATTATAATAAAATTCATCACTAGCATCATTATCATTTTGGTCCTCTTCTTCGTCCTTTTCGACATTTTCTACTTATTTTGTTCTTCATCTCCCCCTCTTCCTCATTATCTTCTTCTTCTCTTCCTCCTCGTCCTTCTTCTTCTTCTTCTTCTTCTTCTTCTTCTTCTTCTTCTTCTTCTTCTTCTTCTTCTTCTTCTTCTTCTTCTTCTTCTTCTTCTTCTTCTTCTTCATTATCATAAAAGTCATCATCATCATCTCCTCCTCTTGCTCCTTCTACTTCTTCTCCTTTCCCGGACTTAAGAACACCTCTCCCTATAGCAGCAACAGTGGTAAGTACCCCTCTCCATGCCTTCAAGCGTTTATGGTATATGGTGCTAGCTTTGCGTGTTTAGACCAAACATCATTTGATGTGTGTTCGGTGGTCAATGTCACGTCGGTCACCTCTACTTACCGGGACATTTTCTGGTCACCATTTTAGGCTGGGTCGACCTGGGACCCAGGTTAGTCACATACAAATCCCTACTTCGATGAGGATTCGAACGTATCACCACGGAGTGGGTCGGCAAGCTACCATGACTATCCAGCAGGAATATTACAAGTGTTAAAGTGATAGAGTGATTTCAGTTGAATTATCTTGTCATAACCACGGTGCTACCGTGACTACCCAGCAGGAATATGACAAGTGTTATAATGATAGATTGATTTTAGTTGAATTATCTTGAATTCAACATGTATTACTCTCCAGTCTAATTCGCCAATGCTGAAGACTACCTCGGCCTGATATTGACATCACCATTGATGAAGCCAAGAGATTTATAAGAAGCAGCTTTAGAACCAAGTGGAAATCAGTATATCCAGGCTACCAGAAAGATGATGCATATTACAGACGCAGCTGAAGAAAAAGAACAAGTATCTTTAGGCTCTGCACAGGACAATACAGCCGTAAATGACACATGTTTAATCAATTAAAGATAGGAGATTGTGGTATACTGTCTCACAAGCCGTTACTAGCTGTCAAGATCTCCTCAAATCAAAACCCATTGTACAAGAACATAAACTGCAATCAACGGTACGATTTCAACTTGGGGGGAAAAGAGTAAATCGACACCGCCACAAGGATATTTGTTCCGCTTAGGAAAATCCAACATTTTACAACAACAGACTCATGGTCCACGGAAAAGGAAAAACTTGAACTCGGAAATAGTTGCGATAAAAACAGCAACAACCGGTCTCATGGTCTCATTTGCACAACCACAACTCGTTGCCACCAGAATGGTAGCTTCTTCACTCACTAAGAACATGTTAGTAAAGCCTAAAGAGAATTGAAGGACCAGAAACCAGCAGCCAGTTTATTTGGGAACTCCACCAACTTTGAAGACCTGACATCTGTGGTGGACATGTGTGTGAAGTCATTTCATTGAAATGAGGTAAACAATGCTATATTATATTTTATATTAGTTAAGTTTAGTCTGTGAGACTTTTTCCCAGGAGAAAACTTGGTAAGTCAAAACATGTTGTAAACCATGTGGTTAGTTCTTAAGAAATTAATTTAGTAGAAGCTAAATAATATTATATTCAGTTATCATAGGCATAGACAAACTGTACATTAAGAGAAAACTACAGTAAGTTTCAATTTTCTCCCAGCTAAACAACTTAGTTAATGTTAAGCATTAGACTGAAGTGTACATATTTCTTAAGTAGTTCAACTCAACCAGGAGTGATTTAGGAGTGGTGAGTAACTTAAGATTAAAGAAAACTAGTTTACATGTGCCAACACTGATAGAGAAATTAGTGTAATGTGTAATAGTAAAGAGTTTTTAATTACATGAGCACATTAGTCAAGTATATTGGGCAGTGGGGAGCGTTTTGTGTGATATTCACTGGCACAGGAACGGAGCATATTGGGGACGACCCGTTGCTGTGAAGTTTGAACTGCGACTAACTAACTAACAATCTGATTCGCGGCTGGTCGTCCACCTCCGACTCTTTCATTATTCGATTCGGCTCCGCTATAAACGCGTCTGGTGAGCTGTATAGGCCGGCTGTTGCTGGATTGACTGGTTTGCCTTTTTGGTTCACTAGTGCTTTTTTCAGGAGACTCCTGAAGCTACTCCATCGCTGTAGCTACGGAGTTCGTGCTTTGTGCGGTGCTTTCAGTGGGTCACCCTGCGTAAAGAGACAGAGCCATATGGGATAAAACCTGGGTCAATGAAGTCTTCCTGGTGACTGCCGTTGCCATCAACGATGAACTGTACTTTTCGTGGAGGACTTTTGTTTTGGCATTCTAGCAGCAGCATTATGCACAGTGTACCTGTGCGGGCTGTTGGCTTGCAGACACTCCTGTCTATTCCATTGTTCACATAGGGCAGTGAGGAGCATTTTGTGTGATATTCACTGGCACAGGAACCGAGCAATATGGGGATGACCCGTTGCCATGAAGTTGGAACCGCTGACTAACTAACTAACTAATTAGTCAAGTAGATTTTTTTTTTTACATGAGCACATGGACAAACACAGAGTTTTCTGGTATTTCATGAACACATGAGAACCAAATAGATTCCTATAGGGATCATAAGTTTGTGTGTAGGCACCCATGTGGTGAGTCACTTGTATTTTCAATGTTGTAAACATGTGGAATTAATATTTGTGCCACACAATAATACTTAGTCAACCGGCATGTTAGAATGGTTAAGATTCATAATGCCTGAATGTGGATTGAGTATATCACATAAATCTATACACTATCCAGTGCCGTCCACCGGGCGCTGGAACGCAAATTATTTCTCCCCACGACGCTTGACGGCAGAAGTGGAAGATGATGATGATGATGATGATGATGATGATGATGACATAAATCTATGAGAGCATGGGGGGGGGGGATCCATGTGTATTTTCATTATGGCTACACATGAGGAAGTATCCTTTGAGAATCTCATAATTATGTCTAATGATCACATAAATCTATGTCATGGCTGAGAGCATGTCTGTGGGGATTCATGTGTGATTTCATTATTGTTAAACACATGTGAATGTATCATTTGTAAAATATAGCAGTATGAATGATTAATTATCATCCAGGAAATATATTAATTTCTGATGAAGGATGAGATTTCATTGTAATGTCATTGTTGTTGAATCTATAAATGTATTCTGTTATCATCTGGTTTCGTGCCCTAAGCATGACACAATCCATATCATTTCATTACGCATACTACACGCATCTGCTTTTGTACCTTAAGCAAAATCTCACTTTTGTATTTCATGTCACTCCTGTTACCACATATGGTCTAGTGTGATGCTGCTGCTGCTGCTGCTGCTGCTGCTGCTGCTGGTGGTGGTGGTGGCGGCGGCGGCGGCGGTGGTGGTGGTGGTGGCGGCGGCGGCGGCGGCGGTGGCGGTGGTCGTGGTGATGGTGGTGGTGGTCAGCGACTTGTGCGCTGCAGCTTTTCAAGACTCCGCTACTTTCGCACTGCACGAAATAACAATTCATGACATTTGCGAAAGGAATGCAATTTATTCAAAGCCGACATTTGAATGGCTCTACGAGCGTTAGGTTTCATCATCATTACACAATATGAATACATTAACGTGATGATAGATGATGCTAGCATTTCACAATCTAATTGAACAGCCCTATGTTTGCCTATGGCCTAGAAAGCTATCGCATTGGTCAAGGATACGTCTGCTCTCTCTACCGTCTCCAGTCAGTCTCTCCACACGCTACACATTGCGTGGACAAGTACGGACACTTTACTCTCCGTGCAGTAGCTATTATTGCGTGCCTGGTCTTGCTAGCACGCCGGCTAGTGAGTTCGAGTAACCTGGCATATCACGGTTACTCGCAAGTACCAGCTACCCAATTGCTTGGGGAAAGCCCTCGCTCATCTGTACTTATCGACCTCTGGTCTGACACAAATGTGTCTCCTTGTGAGGCTATTAATAGTACTCGGTGTCTCTCTTCTGTCCGGTGTCTCCCTACTAGCCTAGTGTTAACTCATTACTTCTGTAAGCCCTTATTGGGGATGCTGACAGGGTCCCCTCCTCTTCGCGAAGTGTTACTTCTCTTTTTCTCATGTTTGTAACACTTCTGGTCACAAAAGAAAAATTGGTTGTCCCCAATTTTGTCAGATCTCCAATAAGTATAGAACTTTCTAGTTTGGGGATAGAACAATATCTTCTACCTTCATTCACAGTGTTCTATCTATTCACTTGGCTAATTCAGTAGCCCATGTCTCAGTATAGTTGGTTCTATAGATATCTTAGGGATTGGTAGTGAACCGGAAACCGTTGTCTTATGACTTATGTCCTGGCTTCTGTCGTTTGACCCTATGTCTTTTGACTTCCACCTATTGACTTCCGTCTTGACCTGTTCCTCCTATTGCCCGAAATGACAACCCACACACTAGTTGACTCTATTATGAGTTCAACACATGAGCACCAAGTGTTCATGTTCCCATTAATATCCCCTCCAACTCTATACACACAGCTCTACTGTTCACCTTCTTGCTTCCGCATGTGAAAAAGCTATATTCACTGTTACATTTAGGTTTCTAATAATTTATTGTGTCCCCTGAATTTAGAGTTATTGTTCTTTGAACTGATTGGTGTGTGTAACTTTTATATGTTCGTTTTCCTGTTTGTTTGCGTGTTTTCTAATAAACTAAAGTGTACTTAACTCTCTAACATGTGTATGCGTTAGTGTACTAAATGTGTGTGTTGCTTCGAGCGCCGCAAATCGGTTTATTGTGGTTACAAACGTTCGTTATTTTTATTTGTGCCCACAACTCCGCTTTCTGAAGCTCAAAGTACGTTCTCTATATACTCTGTTAAAGTGTGGCTGTAACACATATAAAAACTCGACAACACATTGGAAACACAGATGACACAGACAAGTCAAATAAGACTTTTCCAGCGGTGAAAAAAAAATTTTTTTTAGCTGTTTTTCTCTCTCGCTCTCTTTCTTTCAATGTTTACTAAGTTTTTGCATTCTCTCATCGCATTTTCTCTTCTTTCATTCATCTTTCATTCCCTTTCACACTGATCTTTCACTCAATCATTCTCTCGTCATTAAAATATGTTTCATAGTATTACATACATAAACAATATATATATACAATAAACGATTGGCTGAAATGTTAACAGTGATCATGCCAAATGACTGTGCGTTTTGTTTGCACGCGTCATGTCTATACAAAAATGTACATATTTATAAGGATGGTTTGTTACCGATCCTGTTATGTAACTTCCATACTTCGGTGTGCTGACCTAAATTACCCTCAAGGAAAATAATTTACTACTACTTTCATTTAAAAAAATTGGTTAATTACCTTAAATGTTATTTGTGAAAAAGATGATATTAATTCCTAAATGATTGGTGTTAGTTTTGAAATGATATATTAGCTAAATGGATGTATAAATGATTATGATTATAAGTTAATTAACTAATATAAGATCTAATAATTATATTCCTATAATGGATGTTTTAATAAATAGATTATTAATTAAATGATGGTGATCTCTAACTTACGCAAATAAGAAAATAACGTTATATATGCGTTTACATAATTTGCAATAGAATAAATAATAGAAAAATGCAGTTATAGATACTGTAAATAAAATAATAATGTACATATATCACAGTTACATTTCTATATCTAATTACACTAAGTCGACGTACTCCTCTGCGTTGTGAAGATGGAGCAATTCTCTTTGTAGACTATTCTAACATAGTTCACTCCGCCAAAGTCTTTTATGCTCTTCTCGACGGATAGTGTATTAATATAGTTGCCTACCACATTATGTAGGTTCGTAGCTAACCCTGGACTGTTATTCGGGGTCTAAGCGTTGGTTCAATATATTCTAGATTCGGGGTCTAAGCTGGGTTCGCTGCCTTCTTGCTGTTAGTTCCCATAATCTAACTTATGTGTGTATCAGCGCATGTTAATTCTGCGTCTGTTAGTTACACTTTTGATAGCACTGTTCTATTCACACAAGTTATATATCTGGCGATGGTAACGCACTTACGATATGTCTTAATCACCACACATGGCACTTGGTTATCTAACATTACAGTGTCACTGTTTCTGGTGGTGTATGGTCGCTTCCTTCCTGTAACTCAGGTATTTGAATGGATGAAGGACGACTCAAAATGTCTGCAATCGTATTTAATCTCCCTTTTAAATGCTGGATGGTAAATGTGTAATTTTGGAGAATCAAAGCCCACCTGTAAATTCTATTGTTGGTAGGATGTCCAGATTGCATCACAGACAATGGAGAGTTATCGGATTGGATTACAAACTGTGCTCCTGCCAAAAATCGGTGAAACTTTCTCACGCAATAGATCAAACTAAGGCCCTCCAATTCTGATGCTGAGTATCTTCCTTCAGTAGGAGTAATCTTGCGATTTTCGTACCTTACGGGGTGGAACGTCCCGTCGTAGAACTCCCCTAGTATTCCAGATATGGATATGGCACTCGCATCTGTGCGTAAGAAATAAGTGAGTTTTGGATTAGGCATAGGAAGGATAGGTGGAAAAAAGCTGAAAAGATGTTTGCATCTTTTACATACAACTTAGCCGAAGCTTTTAAGATGTTAGAAAAAACACTGGTGATTTTCACCAAATTTGGAATACATTTAGTATAGTAGTTCACCAGACCGAGTAAACTCCGGACCTGTTTCTTGGTCGTTGCCATTGTCAAATTCAGAATCTTAGTGACGATTCTGTCATCAGTTTTCAATTGGCCCCTGCAGATGGTATGACCCAGGAAGTCAATTTGTTCCATGCCCAACTCTACTTTGGACGGCTTCGCTGTGAGTCCAAACAATCTCAACCTGTCGAAGACTTGTCGACGTTTCAGTAGGTGTTTTGTCCCGTCTTTCGTCTGACTGCATCTGTTATTTCTATATGTCGAGATATTTGTCGCAGTTGCGTTTACTGTCGGAACTGGTAGTTCTATCTCGTCCAATACTGTTGTGCTACTAGTTGTGTGTGCTGTTATCTTGCTAAGTGTGTTTGCGTTGTCGCTGTCGTGTGTCGCCCTACCTAGTGAAGTTGAGTTATGTATGTCTGTCATCTCATTGCTTGGTGTTGGTGCAATCTGTTCGTCTGTCTGTTGTACTTTTGTGAAACGTATGGTTTCAGTATGTTGATATGAAATATCTCTAAGTGTCCTTTTATCGATATTTCATGATCGCCATCTGAACTTTTATGTTCAACGATGAGAGGCTCTTGCCAAGATGTTAGTGACATATTATGTTTCTCAGGTAGTCGAATCACAACCTTCTGGTTCGGTTTAAGGTGAATCGTTTTTGCACCCTTATTTGGATAGTTGTGGTTTCCATTACTCGACACCTGTATTAGGGGTCCAGCAATATCGACCGCTATACTATCAAGTGGTCTAACTGCTATTACTGAGCGTTGCACTTCGGCCTTTACATGCTTTTTCTTTCGTACCCGATGTTGACACACATTACAAGAGCGACAGAAAGATTTTATGTCCGAACAGAATTTCGGCCAGTAAAATTGTGATAGAATTCTGGCTCGCGTTTTATGATTGCCCAAATGTTCAGCAAACGGTGGTTCATGTGCGCTTTTTAGCACCTTTTGTCGGTATGTTACAGGTAACACCGTCTGCTGAATTGCATGGTTATTATAAGTGTAATAACGCATGAGAATTCCGTTAACCTTTTTAAAGTACCACGAAGAATTTTTAGAAACTTTCTTTCGCTCACACAACAAGTTAAAATACGGTGTGAGAGTTTGGTCGGTGATTTGTGCCTCACTCAAATTTTGGCGAGTATTGTTGGTATCTGCACCACTTGATGTTAGTAGCTGTAGTGTTTCATTTTGTAAGTCAGTATAACTTGTTTCTGTATCTGACTTAGTTACAGCGTTGACCATGTGTGTTTCATTCCAGGCTTTTATGTTGTCGTCTGTACATTCTTTCAATGCATCAAGACATCCTAAAATAAGATCTGTACAAGGATCTTGGAGGATAGCGCATGTAAATGTGCCGGTAAGGAACGGGGTATTGATATGCGCTTTTGCCAGTGGATATTTCTCGATGGTGCCCGAGAAAGTACGGCATTTGACAAATTCACCCGTATAATCTTCTGGTCTCGCAAGTTCTCTCCTTAATCCCAGTATAGTGCTGCCGCTATCAACTAAGCATTGGCATGGTTTACCATTGACCCGTGCATCGTAGAACTTAAGGTTACCTCTGGAGGCACATACTGCATTAGCTTCTTCATTTGAACATGATATTACGTGTCCACATTTCAATCTCCCCTCCGCATGAAACTGGTGGCATACTTTACACGTCTTAAAGTCTAAAATATCGGTTGCTAATGATACACTCTGACATTCATTCGTTGGTAACACATTCACAAGTTCGGGATCTATGTCACTCTCATCGTCTGATGATGTATCGATGAGGGCTGCGTTGTTTGCCTTCATTCTCTGTCTCCCAAGACATTTATTGCTATAGTGGCCATAACTTGAACAAAAATAACATTTTACAGCACGTTTAAACGATGATCTTCTGCTTTCTTGCTTCTTTAACACTTGTTCTAGGTGTGACGGATATGTGGGGTTCTTATCACACATCGAATAAGTTGGGTGAAAAAGATTGCAATAATTACATCGAGGTGGTTTTTGATATGGTTTGTCCTTCTTACTGTAGTCTTTCTGTTTGTAGGATATATCAGGGACTCTATTCGCAAAAGCTGTAATTTCTGTGTCATATGATGTAGTTTTAAATATGTCCCGATTAGCGGAAAAAAAGCTGACCGCCGTTTCTCTAATTGTTGAATGGAATCAATATCTGACTGTTGTAAGAATTTAGCAAAAGGGGTAGGCACTGTAGAAACGACTTTGTCCATTACCACTAGCTCTTCTAGTTTTTCATAGCTGTTACCTACTTTAGCCGCTTTAGTCCATTTTTTAAATGTGCTCTGCACGTTAGAAATGTAGTCTAAGAACGTTTCAGTTGCTTTTAGTTTAATCTGTGAGAATTGACTTTGGTAACCAGTAGCGTCCAAAAGAAAATGTTGCATTATCCTATCGTGTATGTACTGGTAATTGTTTCTAAGATCTGTAGGTATGGATTCTATTACTTTTAAAGGCTCCCCACTCAGGTTCCTCATGTAAATCATTGCCCAATCCTCTAAAGGTATTTTCTGTGTTTTTAGTTGGAACTCTATATTTTCAGTCCATGCGCTGATTGAATCACCTACAGTGTATGGTTTGATAAGGCCCTTGTACTTACTAAATTTGTTCTGTTCTTCTTGGCTTTTTTGTTTGCTAGAGGCTATTTGTATGTTAGAATCTATCTCCATTTCCTTCATCTTTAGTTTAGTTTCAGAATCTACTTGTATCTGCTTTTGTTTGGTGGCTTCCTCTGCTTGTTTGTTAGCAAGTTCTACGTCTAACTGTTTTTGTTTGATAATTTGATCTGACTCCAATTGTTTCTGTTTGGTAATTTGATCTAATTCTAATTTTTTCTGGTCTAACTCTAACTGCTTCTGTTTGGTAGCTTGATCGGACTCTAATTTTTTCTGGTCTAACTCTAATTGCTTCTGTTTGGTAGCCTCCTCGACCTCTTTCATTTCTTTTTGATGCTGCCTTTCTAATGCTCTTTCATCTCTCTGTCTAGCTAGCTCTTCTTTATACTTTTCATCTGCCCATTTTCTAGCCTATCGCCAGTGTGGCCCATTGCGATGCCCGCCTGGATACATTCGTTTAGTGACGCCATTTTGTGGCGTAATGTTAGTTCAAAAGGATAATACAATAATATGCACAAACTAGTTTACAATAATGTGTTAGTAAATGTACATCTTTCGCTGGAAAAGAAGATGCATGATTAAGTTAGAGCATATCAAAGTATTCGGAAAATATACTCATCTAATTTGTTGGAACGTACGGTACTTGGGATGTTCCACCGCAGTCTTTCACACTACACACTGGTTTGATTTGATAACACACGGGCTGCGTCTGGTTAGTAGAGCAGCAAAAATTAGACACACGCTTAAGTTGTAAATACAAGCTCACAATTCATCATATTTTATCGAATATTTCATAATTCATCAAGTTGTTAATACAATCTCCTATTTCATGCGAGTGATGAATGAAAATGTGCTAAATAGTGATAAATGGTATTAATGATGAATGATATGATCGTCTGAATGATTGTTAGATGATAAATGAGATGATTAGTCGTATGGCCGTCAATGTCGTCTTGTCTTCGCCGCTTGACTCTGGCGTACCTTCGTTCTAGGCTGCAGTTCGTCGCTAATCTATTTACTGATTTCGTAGAATGGTGACATTGATGGCTGTATCACACGCAATGAAATGTACACGGTGGTTACGATGATAATGTTCACTGATGATTTTATACATTTCATTTGCTTTTAATATAATACCACACTTTCTAAATAATATTGGTAGAATTTCACACTTTACCGATCTAATTTTTACTCAATTGTGGTTCACCCTCCACAAATTGGCGATCGTATAATTCACCACAAGGAAAAATTAATTTATAGTATGTATCACAACAAATTTGTATTACTTTGCAATATATCACACCGCAATAATGTTGAAACGTGCATTGCCTTAATTCTGGTACAGAATTTTGTAATATCAATCGATAATAACAATCGATAGTTAGCGTTCGTTCAGTGGTTTATAATACCACTTACATATTGGCGTTAACTGCTCGTTGAATCTTACTACAACTGCCTGCTCAGAACCGTTCACTGAAATCTGACAGTAATTGTACTGCTGGCGTTGGTTCGCTGTGTTCTGACACCAATTCAGGGTCTACTGGTGTTTATTCCCTGTGTTCTGACACTAATTCGCCGTTGGCGTTGATTCACTGACCATTCTGACACCAATTCGCCGCTGGCGTTGATTCACTGACCATTCTGACACCAATTCGGGGTCTACTGGTGTTTATTCCCTGTGTTCTGACACTAATTCGCCGTTGGCGTTGATTCACTGACCATTCTGACACCAATTCGGGGTCTAGCCTCACTGTATTGTGGCGTTGGTTCACATCTTCTGACACCAATTCGGGGTCTAGCCTGTCAGCGACTTGTGCGCTGCAGCTTTTCAAGACTCCGCTACTTTCGCACTGCATGAAATAACAATTCATGACATTTGCGAAAGGAATGCAATTTATTCAAAGCCGACATTTGAATGGCTCTACGAGCGTTAGGTTTCATCATCATTACACAATATGAATACATTAACGTGATGATAGATGATGCTAGCATTTCACAATCTAAATGAACAGCCCTATGTTTGCCTATGGCATAGAAAGCTATCGCATTGGTCAAGGATACTTCTGCTCTCTCCACCGTCTCCAGTCAGTCTGTCCACACGCTACACATTGCGTGGACAAGCACAGACACTTTACTCTCCTTGCAGTAGCTATTATTGCGTGCCTGGTCTTGCCAGCACGCCGGCTAGTGAGTTCGAGTAACCTGGCATATCACGGTTACTCGCAAGGACCAGCTACCCAATTGCTTGGGGAAAGCCCTCGCTCATCTGTACTTATCGACCTCTGGTCTGACACAAATGTGTCTCCTTGTGAGGCTATTAATAGTACTCGGTGTCTCTCTTCTGTCCGGTGTCTCCCTACTAGCCTAGTGTTAACTCATTACTTCTGTAAGCCCTTATTGGGGATGCTGACACTGAGTGAGGCAGCTGAGATAGTGAGGCCAAATACTATTCCACAGCAACTTCCTGCAAATTTTCACCACCCTTCCAGGGCAGGTATCACATATTCTTTAGTCTAAAGAAATGGGTGAGAAAACCAGTGAGCAATAATAAATCTAACCGGGGAAAAAAATAAAACAAGAACACTCATAAACATAGTCTACTCTGACTGAATGCTACCGAGATCCAAGAACTGGATGGGAGACCAACCAAAGTGTACCCAGTTTGCTTCCACAGATTATAAATAGGCCAGCAGAAGAGGCCTAATAATTACAATTAAGAACGGATACAGCACTGAGGACATTGTATGATACAGTGGCACAGCCAGGGGATAGATAATTAGATAAAGATGAATATGTAAATAATCTTGTAATTGTACTGCATTGACTGTTGTATGTTATTACATGTATAATCAATAGCTCCATTTATATATAATAAATAATGAAAATTACGGGTTATTTTCTCTTTTGAGAGTTCTCTTGTCATAGTAAAATTGTTGTAAGCAATCACACTAGATTAATTGTTTAGTTGGTAGAGGAGAGGCAAGGAACCACCCTATGGATATTTGGAATACTCAGTAAAAATTTCATTATTTTCCTGGAGGTATTCCTTGGTTCTCCAAAACTCTATTTAATGGTCTCAAATCATTGAGCCTGTAACAGCTAAATTAATTTTAACGGGCAGGATCACATTGAGAAAGAGGAACTGAGGATCCTTGATCTCTTTCGGGTTGAGCCATCAACTATTTATCCGACAGAGATACTGATGAATATAATTGTGGAAATGGTAAAATGACAGCTAAACATTTGTTGCAGGAGAATCCAACATTTGCAGAACAAAGAAAGCGATGTTGGCCAACACCCACCCCATTGAAGGACAAACTGTATGGGGATATCAACAAGCTTACGTTGACTGCTGCTTTCTTTACATTTATTCATATTAACGTCTGAACGCGACAAAAAAATTGAAGAAAGCGAAGAATTCCCCCACAACCATGAAGGAGGACACGACTGATAAGACACAAACTGGACGTGAACAACCGTGAAGTAGCAAAATTGTCTGAGTCCCGAGGAACATGTTAATCGGTCTTGGTGAGAGCGGTAATCTGCAATTAACTTGCTACATGATGAAGATGGTGATGATGGTGATGATGAAGATAATGATGGTGATGATGACAATGATGATGATGTGATGATGATGATATGATGATGATGATGATGATGATAGTGATGGTGGTGGTGGTGACGACGACGTAGATGATGATGATGATGATGATGATGATGATGATGATGATGATGATGATGATGATGATGATGATGATGATGATGATGACAATGCTATGATGATGATGATGATTGATGATGATGATTGTGATCATGATGATGTTGATGATGATAATAATGATGACGGTGATGACAATAATAATAATGATAATGATTCTAATTTGTTTCGCACCTATTTTATTTATGCTTTCCCCGTCACTGCAATAAAATGTACCGAACCTACGAAATGGCATTTCTCCTATTCTAGTATTCACAATGTAACCAGTTTCACAATTTCCATTCTGTCTGCACCGTCCATTTCATTATGGCTGTTCCATTTATTTTCTCTTGAAACACTGATCCCTTCAACTGCAGCTCTACCCATGAGGATGGAAATGAAAAGCATTTGGCTTCCTGCGATTTATGTGCCGCCCATCAACATTTCTCGTCTGGCGCTTTTTTTTTCTGTCCATTTGCAATTGCCAAGACATTGCCGGCATTTATATTTAGAATGTAAGTCATGCTTGCATTCCAATCATTCTCATTTCTGTGTGGTTTGAGCCTCTCCTCTCTGTTAAAGCTGCATTGTATGATTGTTTTAAGAAACATTAGGGAAATGTATTTAAGAAGAAACATATTTCGAGCGTCTCAAGTAACAGGTCCTTTGCAGAATATCGCTCTGATCACGGTCCCCCGAAAACAACTCTCGATCTCTGGCCAGTTCTCCCACCTCATAACCCTCCTGTCCAAAGTGTCTCCGATGCCCGGTGTCCATCTTCGTGCTGGCCCGCCCTGCACCTCCATCCAGGAATCATGCCTCCTTTCACTGTTCTCTCCGTGCAATTGTTTAGTTTAATTTAGTTTAGTCGACGGATCATCATCACGGCCAACGCGTGCAACCCATAAATGCTCCGTTCTTCTCCTAACTGAAACCCGAGTCTGGAGAAACTCAGCTCAATGCACGAACTCCGTAGCACCGGCGAGGATCCTGAAATACTTTGTGTAGATTTTTAACTAGAAATTTAGCCCGGGCAGCGCCGTTAGGCTACTCTTTTTCGATTTCCAACCGCCAAGGGATTTTTTACGTGAGCAACAATACACACGGGCGTCCGATCTCACTACCCAGAGACCAGGGGAAATTTTATTACTAGAAGTCCACGTGAAAACATCCCGGCCCTCACCGGGGCTTGAACCCGGGACCTCCAGCACTCGAGGCGGACACCATACCTCGAGACCACGCAGCCCCGTGCAATTGTGCCATTTAATAAGCCAAAGTAGTTCAGTTTCCGAGACATGATAATGTATATGAGCAGCTTTTCTTGCATGTTCAGATCTTGTAAAATGTCAGTATATGTCTGCTTCTCTTTTCACAATATTCTAAGAATATTTCTGTAATATTTGAGCTCAAGGAACCACATTTTCTTCTGCCGAGATTGCGAAATGATCTATGGCTCTCATCCATAAGTGATCTATCATTCGAACATGAGAAAACTCAAATGTATTTTACAACAACAGGATGTTAGAGTATCCTAGTTTGCTTAGATTATCAGAGGTGCTGAAAATAGGAGACTGGGGAATGGTGATCAAACGACTTTTACGCTAGTTTTCGGACCCAACGAACCATTAATCGAATGAATGAATCAATCAATCAATCAATCAATCAATCAATCAATCAATAGTAGATTTAAAAGCTCGATTCTATTTCATTTCATAATCTTTCTATCGATGTTATTACTTGGCAGATCTAGAGAACTTTGCGTAGTTATTTTTAATGTATATTTACAGTTTATTTTCATTTCATTTTTGTATTTTATTTTCATAATAATTTATTAATATTTATGTTTATATTGTTCAAAGACAGCTTATCACAAACATCAGAAAGAGGCAGTCCTCGTTTTTTGGCCAGTTCTCGTTTTTTGGCCAGTTATGAGAAGACAACGATTGGAACATGTTGTAAGCACGGAAATATGTGCGGAAGAAAGATAGAGGATGAAAACGTAAAAATATTATAGACAGTCTTGTGTCATGTCACGGAAGGGAGTTAACACACGAAATGATCTATGACGTCGGATATCGTAATTTGTGGAGAGGCGTGATCGCCCATGCCAGCTGGCAAGGGCAATGGATGGTGATGATGATATTGTTCCACAAAAAAATTTATTTTTTCTTAAATGTACACACAGAAGCCATAAAGAACAGGTTGTGCAATTTATTGCACGGTATTGTTCACTGCGTTACGACAGATGCATACTGAAAATATACAAGTATGAAGTGAATAAATGAATCATAATTTGGCGGAGATACATAACAATCAATCAATGCAGAAATGGTGTTGTCGACCGCTACATACTGAGACAGATATCCGAGCACTTATGAACTGAATGGTTCGATGTGCAGTGAAGATAATCTAACTAACTAACAAACAAACTAGACAATTGTAAACCTTGGACTGGATGAAATCTGAATGGGTGCAATGTGAGGTCGAAGGACATAGAGTATTGGAGACTCAATAAGACCTGTCGTTGATGCTAACACCTGATGATAGTGACAACACTTTATTCTAAGTAAACACACAAGTATTGTTTTGGGCTAATAGAAGCAGAAGAAGTTAGTTAGTTAGTTAGTTAGTTAGTTGGTTAGTTAGTTAGTTAGTTAGTTAGTTAGTTAGTTAGTTAGTTAGTTGGTTGGTTGGTTGGTTAGTTAGTTAGTTAGTTAGTTAGTTGGTTAGTTAGTTAGTTAGTTAATTGGTTGGTTAGTTGGTTGGTTGGTTGGTTGGTTGGTTAGTTAGTTAGTTAGTTAGTTGGTTAGTTAGTCAGGTTCCAACTTCACGGCAACGGGTCGTCCCCATTATGCTCCATTCCCGTGCCAGCGAATATCACACAAAATGCTCCCCACTGTCCAATGTGAAAAGTGGAGTAGACAGGAGTCTCGGCAATCCAACAGCCCGCACAGGTACACTGTGCATAATGCCGCCGTCAGAATATCAACACAAAATTCATCCACGAATACCACAGTTCATCGTTGATGGACTCGGCAGTCACCAGAAAGACCTCATTGACCCGGGTTTTCTCACATGGCTTGGTTTCTTACCGCAGGGCGACCCGCCGAAAGTGTCGCACAAAGCACGAATTCCGCAGCTTCAGCGCCGACTCCCAGGAGTCTCCCGAAAAATGCACTCATGAACCGAAAGGGCAAAACAGTCAATTCAGCAACTGCCGGTAGCCATTGTGTCAAACATGCAGAAGCAGAAGAAAGAAGTAGAAACTAGAGGACACCCAAGATAGCAAAACGATTGAAAGTTATTGTTACGGGTGTATAGTTAGTTGGTCAAGTGTCGAAACACACTAGTTCCTGCAGCAAAGGGCTGTCGTCACTTGGAGTTAGGTGGTTCGAATCCCGGTCTGTAACTACAGCCTTAAATTTGGTATTGTCTAGTATGTCGTTTAGTCCCTTTTTTATACTTCTATGAGCGCCAGTCAATACATTTGTGTTTATGTAGAACAGAGTGCGTGGTCAAGAACAGTAAGTGTTATCTTTTTTTTTTTTTTTTGCATATCCTTTACAGGACATCGCTGTCAACACCAGCATCTTTCAGCTGTATGTTGATTTCTTGGCCAGATTACGCTCAGTAGTTTGCCATCGCTTTCTGAGCGGCCGGCTCACATACCCCGTAAGTTACCGATGCGATTCGAACCACTGCTGATTCTCACCGTCATCACGTTACCCACGAGAGTATACGAGATTACGGAGAAAAGTCGCTAACCTCTAAGCCACGGAGCCGGCAAGTGTTGTCTAGTCTCTACTTATTTCTTCTAGTCTACGAGCGTCAAACAATACAAGTATGTTTATTGATGAACTGTCAAAGTGGCCTCAAAGAGTTCCCCAGCTGATATTTCATTCTAGCTAATATTGTAAACGATTTTTTTTATTGTGTGACTTTGCATATTAAATTAACATCATCCAGTATGAGAATGGAGATTAAGGCTGTTAATGTAGCATTAAAACGCTTGCCAATGTTAACTTTCAAAGGCGATTATTGTATGCGCCTTTAAATTCATGCCATGCAAAGATTTTATGTATGAGAGTAACTGCCACTTACGGAGACCTCGGATCTTCAAAAACGTGACTATCTGATGTTCAGGCCAGGCTCGTGATGTGCCAACCAGAGAGCTAATAATGCTGGCATCAAGAGCACCTCTCACTAGGATGTTGAAGACGAACAGAGGGGATATACTGCTCGCAATAAATGACAGCGTGGTTCTTGGGGACACATCTCTTGATGAATGTTTTTGATTATATCTTATTAGATTACTGCTAGAAGATCATCTTTCAGCTCACTGCTAGAACTCTGAAACGCCGTGAAGGGTCGCAGTGTGTGTCCTTGAGAATCCCACATATTATAAATATTTCGTTTGTGGGTATGTTTTTTCTAGTTTTCTATGTGGCCTGGGCAGGGATCGTATAATGACTTCTCTTTATAGTTTCTGAGTAAGGAGAAAGTATTAATAGTAGTTAGAGGAGTGGGGTTTAAACAGACAGACGCATGCAGACACTAGGAGACAGGGACAGACAGACATATAGGCTTACAGACATACAGACTGAGAGACAACGTAGACATTTAGGTTTCTTCTTCTTTCTTCTTCTTCTTCTTCTTCTTCTTCTTCTTCTTCTTCTTCTTCTTCTTCTTCTTCTTCTTCTTCTTCTTCTTCTTTCTTCGTTCCCCTTCAGACGTCAATGTGAATAAATGCAAAGTAAGATGAAAAAGGTGAAGACATGCATGCTTCGGGAAGAGCAGCAGGCTTCAGTTTAACAATTAAAAAATACAGAGTAACTTTTTTCCCCCCAAGACATGCTGGAGGTGGGATAAATTGGCTGGGTCTGCACCCCTTGATGGGGTATTGGTTCATGATAAAGCAGATTTCTGGACCCTTTGGAATCGTGTGTATAGTGCAGAATAACCGTAAGATCATCACGGTTTGGAGAGAATGGTTTTGCTGGGTGTGACCTGAGGATCTGATCAATAGTCAGGACTCTGAGGAAAGGCCACACGGACAAATAAACAGACTGCTACTGGTGGAATTAGCATTGGGACTCTTCGCTGGCTGTTGTAGATTGGGACGCAGCAAGTATTAGAATGTCCAGGTGTGCTGTGATGTCGGTTCTTGACTCAACTCAACTGAACAGTTTGTCCTTAAATGGAGTGGGTGTAGACTAAAGTACTTTTCTCTGTTCTGTATATTTGAGGGTTGAAGATACATAGGTAGAATGTATACAAGTAGCATGTATATAGGTAGAATGTTTATAAGTAGAGGGTAAATAAATACGTCGTTGAGGTATGGGTAAATAATAGGGTGGATATAGACGGGCAAACAATGAAAGAGGTAAATAAATAAGCAAGTAAATCACTATAGACAACAAATAAGCAAGTAAATCACTATAGTAAATAAGTAAGCAGGTAAATCAGTATAGTAAATATGTAAGCAGGTAAATCGCTACAGTAAATAAGTAAGCTAATAAATCACTATAGCATTAGATGGTGGGTGATGTGGTCAGTATCACGGTGGGTGATGTGGTCAGTATCATAGTGTGTGATGTAGTCAGTATCACGGTGGTTGATGTGGTCAGTATCACGGTGGTTGATGTGGTCAGTATCATAATGGGTGATGTGGTCAGTATCACGGATGGTGATGTGATCAGTATCACAGTGGGTGGTGTGGTCAGTATCACGGTGAGTGATGTGGTCAGTATCACGGTGGGTGATGTGGTCAGTATCACTGTGGGTGATGTGGTAAGTATCACGGTAGGTGTATGGTCAGTATCACGGTTGGTGATGTGGTAAGTATCACGGTGGGTGTGTGGTCAGTATCAAGGTGGGTGTATGGTCAGTATCACGGTGGGTGTATGGTCAGTATCACGGATGGTGATGTGGTCAGTATCACCGTGAGTGTATGGTCAGTATCACGGTGGGTGATGTGGTCAGTATCATAGTGGGTGATGTGGTCAGTATCACGGTGGTTGATGTGGTCAGTATCACGGTGGGTGTATGGTCAGTATCACGGTTGGTGATGTAGTCAGTATCACGGTGGGTGTATGGTAAGTATCACGGTGGGTGTATGGTAAGTATCACGGTGGGTGTATGGTCAGTATCACGGTGGGTGTATGCTCAGTATCACGGTGGGTGTATGGTCAGTATCACGGATGGTGATATGGTCAGTATCACCGTGAGTGTATGGTCAGTATCACGGATTGTGATATGGCCAGTATCACGGTGGGTGTGTGGTCAGTATCACGGTGGGTGTATGGTCAGTATCACGGTGGGTGATGTGGTCAGTATAATAGTGGGTGATGTGGTCAGTATCACGGTGGTTGATGTGGTCAGTATCACGGTGGGTGATGTAGTCAGTATCACGGTTGGTGATGCGGTCAATATCGTGGTTGGTGATGTGGTCAGTATCACGGATGGTGTTGTGGTCAGTATCACGGTGGGTGTATGGTCAGTATCACCGTTGGTGATATGGTCAGTATCACGGATGGTGATGTGGTCAGTATCACGGATGGTGATGTGGTCAGTATCACGGTGGGTGTTGCCGTGCGTTGCCGGGGCCCATAAGGGAAGCAAAGAATAGCAACACTGCAGCCTACCGTGCATGTCGTAAGAGGCGACTAAGGAGGCTTGATGGTTCCGTCGCCATGCTACTGGGTGAGTGCGTGACGCGACACTGTGAGCTGTGAGTTTCATGTGAAATGCTTTTGAATCTGCCTGAGGTTTTTTTGGAACGTGACTGCATGTTTGGAGCGATGAGTTGACCGGTTTTTGCCTTATACAGAAATGCGTGGCTGCTGGGCTTCTGGTTGACTGCCACTACCATCGACGATGAACTGTATTTCGTGGACTGTGTGGGCGAATATCTAGGAAGCATCCAGATGGGAAAATGACTGCCGATTCCATCAGAAATGAACTGGGTGTTTTGTGGGGGACTATTGTGTTGACATTCTGGCGGCGGCATTATACACAGTGTATCTGTGCAGGCTGTTGTTTGTCGAGACTCCTGTCTTTTCCACTTTTCACATTGGGCAGTGGGGAGCGTTTTGTGTGATATTCACTGGCACAGGAACGGAGCATAATGGGGACGACCCATTGCTGTGAAGTTGGAACTGCGACTAACTAACTAACTAACTAACGGTGGGTGTATGGTCAGTATCACGGTGGGTGTATGGTAAGTATCACGGTTGGTGATGTGGTCAGTATCACGGTGGGTGTATGGTAAGTATCACGGTTGGTGATGTGGTCAGTATCACGGTGGGTGTATGGCCAGTAGCACGGTGGGTGTATGGTCAGTATCACGGATGGTGATGTGGTCAGTATCACGGTGGGTGTATGGTCAATATCACGGATAGTGATGTGGTCAGTATCACGGTGGGTGTATGGTCAGTATCACGATTGGTGATGTGGTCAGTATCGCAGTTAGTGTTGTGGTCAGTATCTTTAAAAAAGTTGCTTAACAATCTACAGGGTCGACTTAATTGCACCGCGATGTTATCCCATATGGCTCATTCTCTTTCCGCAGAGCGGAAATCGTCGCACATACCACGAACTCCGTAGCTCCAGCGACGACCCTCAAGATGCTCCGAAAAAATGCACTCGTGAAGCGAAGGAAGAGGCCCGGAATCGAACCCACAACCTTTGGAGCCCGAGTCAGACGGCTTGACAACTTTGCCACGGAATCAGACTCCTGACTCTGTGGTCAGTATCTCGGCAGGTGATTTGGGCAGTATCGCAGTGGGTGATGTGATCAGTATCACGATAGGGCGTGTGGTCACTGTGACAAGATGATTGGGGTTGGAGTTCATAATTTCAAGTAATAATAATTATTTGGATAATCTCTGGCTAAGACAAGGATGGATATTCTGCCGACCCTGTGGTTTCTGGACCTATGTGTTCACACAATCCCTTCTAAACACTAACATATATATTTATGGTTCTATAGAAGACAAGAAACAATACACTTGTAAATTCCAACGAAATCCACATATATAATATAGGTCGAGTAATAGTTACTGGAATGGAACACCTAGAGATGAAGAACACCAATCTACAGATCTCTGCTTAGAGTCAATCTGTCCAACCAACTATTCAGGCTGAATAGAAGGAATATTTCATCACTGGCATTGCCTAGTCGATGTCCGTACGTCTGGAGTCAGCTGTTAATTCACCTGATTGGAACTGGCTTTCTCCTTCAGGTTGCATACTGGGACATAGACAATACACTTCGGACGAGTAACTTTTGCTAACAGGAGTTAATTGTCTTTATATTCAAGCTCTGTAGACGACTCATTTTTTTCCTTCTCCATCATCACATGAAGAATTAATATTATCAAGTTCTGTCTTACAACGTTCTCTACTACTGTTCACCAAGAACTTCAGCGCTTGACAATATATACTACAGCCTATCCTCCTGGTCGAGGACGAAGGGAACAAAATCAAACATTTTGGAATATCTTTTCTCTTGTACCAGGTCAGTGTTTAACCAACACACAGACATAAATTATCTTCTGAAAATATATCTATTTGGCCAAGGCAGCCATGAGGGTTGATGGCTATATGTAGTATTCTCAACAAGTCTTATTGATACTTCACATCCACCAAATGGATGGTTAAAAACAAACTTGCAACATTTCGTGAAGATCCTTAGTAGGTCTCTCCGCCAGCTTGGAAAACAACAAATTCTTTCTGCCGTCGACCCACAAAAGGGAGACCCTGAAACAGACAACCTGGTGAGAGTGACCTGCTCTACTCATAGTTGTCCGTAACAATGGACTGCGCAGGCATACCATCAGTACAGAGTCTCTTCAATATACACTGACTACCTGATCCTGGTTGGCTTGGCTGCCAGACTTGAGCAGGCTAGAAGAACATCTAATAGGAGGCCCAAGTGAACAGCACCGCCTTGAAAGAACATCGTCTCAGCTTATAGAGGCCCAGGTCGTCAAGGCAGACTCTTGACATCCGGAAACCTTTCATACAAGAAACCATTCTTTCCCACTCACTTCACTCACCCTTGTCTTTCGTCCACACGGACTTATTGTTCATGTCTCACGGTTGTTAGAACTCTAAACGTCCTTCCGACGTCTTGGTGGTCCTAGAACACTCATCTGCTCGGTGTTCTGCTGAAAAGGCGTAACCTTCTCACTAGAAGAACCCCCTTCATTTTAATGATTTGATTCCCCTTCTCTACAGTTGATCGTCATCCTATAAAAGATAGAGTGTCTTGTCGATACATGCTTCCTTCCACCATGTAGAAGGTAGTGGGTTATTTAGGATCCCGTTAATTAACCTCTCCCTTAATAATTTAATGTAAATTGAACGGCTACTTATGCTACTAAGGGAGTTGTGTCAGAATAATAATAAAGTATGTAGGATCTCTTTTATTAGCCCTTCCCTTAAGAAGTTAATGTAAAATGAAAGGTTCCTCTGACCCTAACGGAGCTGCATCAGGTTAATCATAAAGTAAGGCACCCGATAATAGTAAAGTATAGACAGTGTCTGTGCTCTTCCGTGAGCAATATTGTATAATATTCCAAGTTAGGCACTAGTTAAGAGTAAGTCAAGAAGGCGTCTATGTTCACTCGGGAGCTAGAGATTTAGGATAGGTACATTACATCACTTGATAAGAGTGAAGTGATGAAATCCTATGCTCCTTCTGGAGCCTACAAAATTATAATAGGTATAGTGCAGCACCCGATAAATTAGAGGTACAGACAGTGTCTATGCTTCTTAAGGAACTTCCTCCATTATAATATGTACAGTAGCGCACTTGACAACAATGAAGTATTGACAGTGCCTATACTCCTCAGGGAACCTCCCCTATGTATTATCAAGGTGCGTGTCACCTATAATGTGTATACTCTGTGTCAGGTTCTTACAATCTAATGAATCTGGCTCGCTGGACCTAACATATGCGAGACATACACAAGTACAGAATGATTTGACTGGACACACGGTAACACTAAGTTTTGATGGTTTTATTTACACTTCACATGCAACACAATCTAATTCGGCATGTGGCCATCACAAGGTGAATATTACAATCTATACACAATACATCAATGCACTCACAAACGCAAACCCACAGCTACGCAGTCTTTTATCTTCTCACAAGAGGTACGAGCAATCAACATTCAGGCACAGAAACACAGGAGCCTCTCTCATACAACGTCCGTCGAGTCCGCTACCCTAGCCGTGTCTCCCGTTTCCCGCTCACAGTGCTTGCCCTGTGGATTCGAGCGCAGCGAGAATTGCATTCGTCACGCTTGTACTGGCTTGACCGCTGACGGTCACTCTCTCTCGTCAGCGAAACCTGTGAATAGGTAACTGGTGTTCGCCTGGCGGGCGTAACGATGTCGCGGCATAGCAATGGGGGATTATGACATCCTCCCCGCGCCTCATCCATGAAAGATTCTATCTTTCATGTGTAGTTTGTGTAAATTCAGGGTTACTATTTTAACCAAGTCAGAATCTTCCCATTGGTTGTCATCTACCTCGGCATAGGTTTAATAGAAATATATACGTATTGCAAATTATATATATTAAGTCATGTGGTGTTGAAACTTTAACACTTGCCAAGTATCACCCTCTCGATGGATGATCACGTCCGTTGCAATTTTGACCCAGTCAGACCGGTAGCACCAGCATTCAATGCAACTACCTCGCAACCAATAAAAAAACTTACAATATGTCCAAAGACATCAGGTTAAACTGTAAAACGTCCCAATATGAGACGATTTTCAACTTTAGAGTTCCATCCAAACTTGGCAGGGATCTCTTATGTTGGTCTACAACTTCGGCAATATATTTCATGCCTAGCTGATGCACTCTTGGAGTGATGACAATCTGGCAACACAATTGTTATTTTTATACATTACACATTACTATCTATTTCGATTTACCGCCCTTTGGTGTAATCTGTGACACCAATTAAATGAAAGGGAAATAATTTCAACAGATTTTAAACACAATAAATTATAATTATTAATATATTTCTCAGCGTCATAGCGTGATACTTCTTTACAATAGCGAAAACATGTCGCTACTGTGAATCAGTTAATCAAGATATGATTCTCAGATTACACTACCTTTAAAATTAATAATACACAATTCGCGTATTTCAAATTCGTGTTTCACAAATATTTTACAAGCGTCATTAATTTTTAAGGTTTTGTTCGTAGTCTGCTAGATTTTTGTTTAAATTTCTACCTTTCCGGAAGTACACACGAACAGCTGATGTAAGCAATAGTTTTTCACACACTTGTTCCGTAAGGATGTAGGAATAATCGGAATGTCGAGTTGTTCTATTCGCTGGTGTTTTCGATGTTTCGTTGGACTTCTGGATTACGATGTTATACAGTGGAGTAACTGTCACAGTTTATTTCAAACACTCGTTCAATTCACACAGGATAAAATATTGCTGGATAAGTCCAGTTTGCAGGTACCACGGATAACTTAATTTGTTCAATTGAGGTAAGTTATGACCGCATGTGGCACTGTTCTTAGTTTATAATATTTACAATTAATACTGTTCACTTTCTATCACATACTACGCACTTATACAACACAATTATCACCTTATTTATGCAATACTAGTAATATTTAAAGAGGGAAATGATCCCTATCACATTGATATAGTTGACACTCACAGCTTTTCTGAAAACAAAATTCATTACTGGCTGTGCTGGTCTGAGTGTTTTGACACACTGCACTCAGACATGTGTGGCTATTGGGTACCCTCGGGACAACGTGACAAAAGATCGGCCAGTGTGTTCAATCTGCCGGGAATGTGTCTCACTTCAAAGCTGTAGTCTTGGAGCAAAAGTGACCATCGAGCTATCATGTGGTTGTTTGGCACCCAGATGTAATAAATGTTAATGGACTGTTGTCAGATTCTACTAAAAAAATGCCTTCCAAGGAGGAATCTAGACAATCTCGTGATTGCAAACACTAGGGCGAGAGCTTCTTTCTGCGGTGTAGACCAAGTGCGTTCTCTTGGTTTAAATTTCCTGGAAAGGTAATATACAGGATGTAAAATATCGTCATGTTCCTGTAATAGTACCGCCCCAATCGCCACGGAGCATCTGTGCGCAGTCTGAAAGGAATATGCAAATTTGGCAATTTGAGAATGGGATTCTTTAAACTATTCTCAGAAAAAATGACAATACTTTCTCGAATGCAAATTTTGGGCATTCGTTGTTTACAATTTTGTTTGGGTGTTCTTTTTTTAGTATGTTAGTAAAACTTTCAGTCAGTTCAGCAAAATCTGGTATGAACTGCCTGTAATAATTTAGAAGTCCTAACACACTTCTGACTTCTTTCTTCGTAGTCGGAAGTGATAATTTTAGAATTTTTGACACGATGTTGTCGTCAGTCGTGACAAAGCCATTAGAGATTTTATAACCCAAGAAGGAGATTTCTTGGTAGGCTATGTCAACTTTGGCAGGTTTAACAGTAAGTCCGTGCTGTCTGATCCGTTCAAACGTCTGCTGTAATGTCGTTATGTGCTCTGTCATTGTCTTTGTGTGTACACAGATGTCGTCCATGTACGAGATGATATTCTTTATGTCAGTAAGTAATAGTCTTGTCATGCGTACGAATGTTGCGGGGGCATTAACAAGCCCAAATGGTAATTCGCACCATTCGTACAGTCCCCAAGGTGTGGCAAAGGCTGTCAGATGTCTGCTCTGTTCGTCTACCGTTATCTGCCAGTAACCTTTTGTCATGTCCAGTTTCGTAAAGTACCTAGAGTCTGTAAGTTCTGTTAGTAGTTCCTCGCAGTTGGTCATTGGTTCTAAATCCAACTGTGTAATTTTATTTAATTTTCTATAGTCTACACAGAGTCTTATTGTGTCGTCATTTTTGCGTACAATGACTATTGGAGAGCAGAAGTGTGATTGCGATCGTCTAATGATGTTGTTCTTTTCTAAGTCAATGATTTCCTGATGCAGTTTTTCTTTGTAATGTAATGGAATTGTGTAGGGTCTGCATTTTATTGGTGTGCTGGAAGTCAGAGTAATGTGGTGTTGTACTAGTTCTGTTTGTCCTGGGTTGTTGGAGAAGATGGTACTGTAGTTCTGTATGAGTTGTCTGCAGCTGTCGGTCTCTGCTTGAGTTAACTGGGGGTTTATCTTAATGTCTTGAGCAGTTCGTCGTGTTTAGTGCTGGTGTTGGTATTTCGTCGCTTTCTTCGTCGTCTTCGTGGTCGATTATTGTTGTACTGGCTGCTGTATCGTCTTGTTCGTTGTCCCTGTTGTAGTATGGTCTTAGCATATTGATGTGGAATATTTTGTGTTTGTCTTTAACTTGAATTTCATAGTCAACAGTTGAAATCTGTCTTAGTACCTTAAATGGTCCTTGCCAAGAATATGTCAGTAACTGTCGGTCGCTAGGTAGGAGAAGTAGTACGTCCTGTCCAGGTGTCAGCGTTATCGTCCTGTTTCCTTTGTTTGCGTATTGTCTATACATCGCACCAGATTGTTTCAGTGCTTCTTTAGCAATAATACACGATTTAATTATCCTTTCACGCAATGATGTTACATATACGTATGATGATATGGGTTTAAGTACAGGAGTAGATTCAGTCAACATGGAATGGTATATACTTAATGGGCCGCGTGGTTTGGCACCATAGACAAGTTCGAATGGAGAGAACCCAGTGTTTGAATGAGGGACCTCGCGATATGCAAAAAGTATGGCAGGCAAATAGATGTCCCAATTTTCGGGATATTATTGGGTGACTTTGGAAAGCATATGCTTTAGATCCCCGTTAAATTATTCTATGATTCCAGTCGAGTGAGGATGGTACGGTGAGTTGAAACATTGTTTCACACCTAACATTTTGGTGAAAACTTGAGTGGATGCCGCAATAAATTGGCTTCCACGGTCGGATAGGATAGTGTCAGGAAACCCTATTCTTGCAAATACATGGAAGAAAACTTCCATTATATCATTGGCAGTTATGTTTTTAAGAGGAATAGCTTCAGGCCAGCGGCTACATAGATCAATTATTGTAACTATAAATATATTTCCTCTAGATGTGACATGATTTAGAGGACCTACGATGTCGACAGATATTTTCTCAAAGGGTCGACTGGCTAAATCTGTAACCTGTAATTCAGCCTGTGGGTGTTTCCCTTTTTTCACCAGTTTTTGGCAGATGTCACAACTTCTGCAATATTGTTTAGTGTCATTACAGAATTTTGGCCAATAAAACTGTGTCAACAATCTAGATCTGGTCTTTGAATACGCCATATGCCCTGCGAGAGGTATATCATGGGCAAAATGTAAGGCTTGCTTACGGTATTCTACTGGCAAAACAGTTTGCTCTGTGGTGGTGTCGCCTCTGGTATAGTACCTAGTGGGGATGCCATTTTTCAGCGCAAAATGCCATCTTGCATTCTTAGTTAAGCTCGGCTTTTGGCCTATCAGATTAAAATACTTATATAATGAAGGATCAGCCTTTTGGGCTGTTACAAAGTTCTCCTTCATGGTTTTAGGAGGTAGTAACACCGGGCTTAGCATTTCTCTCGCCTCAGTTTGATCAATTTGTTCTTGCACTCTAGCAGCAGATCTAGTTACTGCGTTCACACTTTCAATGATATGAGATGGTGGTGAAACAATTGGATCAATGATTTCATGTGATGGTAGTGCTGCATTAGCTAGCATACATTCATTTGATGATAACACACTTTCCATGATGACATTAGATGGAGATGATGTTACATTATCATCAATACATACAGATGTTATGGTGTTATGAGGCATATCATTCACTTCGGGAAGGTTTCCAATGATAACATCGCAACAAGGATTGGTTAATGCTGCGCATTTGACCTTCCCAGTGAGGAATGGAGTATCAATATATGCCCATGCCAATGGATACTTCTCGATATTACCCGAGAATGTTCTGCATGTTACGTGCCTGCCTGTATAGTCTGTAGGCACTAGGAAATCTCTTTTAAGACCTATAAGAGTGCTTCCGCTGTCTCGCAAGACTGTAGCAGGCTTGCCATTCACATACCCATGGTGGATGTTAATTCTGCCTTTGGAATCTATTACCAAATTAGCTTCCTCATTGACAATAGGTATCGAGTGGCCGCATGTTAATAGGCCATCTTCATGGAACTGATTACAGATGGTACATTTTTGTGGATTAAATACATCTATGGCCTGTGCTGAGTTCACAGGATGATTTTCAAGATGTTCTTCATCTGATGAAGAGCTATCAAACACGGCGGCATTCGCCTTCCTGGTCATCTGTTTCCCTTTACAAGCATGACGCCAGTGGCCATACGCTTTACAGAGGAAGCATTTGGTTAGCCGTTTGAAGCTTCTTCGTTCCTTGTCTTGTTTATTTATGTAGTTTTGCAAGTATGTTAGATATGCAGGATTCTTGTCGCACATCTCATTCTGGTGGTGTGGAAATTGGCAAAACCTACATTGATGGAATTTCTCAGTAGTAGGCTTAAATGTTCTTTGCCTATTGTAGGGATCTGATTTTGGTTTATCATAGCTAGCAGCTGCTACGAAATTTATGTCAGTTGCCCCACTAGCAAAACAGTGTTTATTGGCCGACCCACATTTCTCAATCTGCTCTACATTCACACACTCACTTTCTTGTAGAAATTTTGAAAATGATGATGGAAGGGATGTGATGATTTTATCCCTGAGAATGAGATCTTTCAATTTGTTAAAGTCATTATTAACTTTGGCTGCTGAAAGCCATTTAGTAAATATATCCTGTACTACAGAGATGTAGTCAGAGAACGTTTGAGTAGGTTTTGGAGTTAATTTACTGAATTGTTCTCTGTAGCCTGCTTCATCTAACAGGAAATGTGACATAATTTTTGACTTTATGTAATGGTAATCTTTTCTAAGATCTTTAGGGATAGTCTCTATGAATTTCAGAGGTTCCCCTGATAAACTTCTCATATAAATGATGTTCCACTCTGATAATGGGATCTGGTAGTGGTCCATTAAAATTTCAAAGTTCTGGGTGAAGGCTGCTATACAATCACCCGAGGTGTAATTTCTGACAATACCTTGGTACTTTTTGTACTGGTTTTCTTTTTCCAGTCTTCCAGATTTACGAGACTCTTTTGCAACAGTTGTTTCAGCTTCAAGCTGTTTGATTTTCAGTTGGAGTTCAAGCTCTTCTCGTTTGCTTTGAGCTGAGATTTCTGCTTTTTTCAATTCAGCATCTATTTCTGCTTGTTTAGTTTTTGCAGCTAATTCCAATTCTGCTTGTTTAGCAGCTCTTTCAACCGCTCTGTCCTCGCGTTCCCTAGCCTTCTCCTGTGCTAGGAGGTGTTCTGAATATTTTGTCTCACTCCATTTTGTCAACTCATCACCAGTTAACTTTAGTTTTAAACCCATCTCAATGAAGTCGTTTAGAGAAGACATGATGGAATGTTTCAATGAAAATGAATTCTCACACACGCAATTTTGTTATAAAGTGTTAGTAATGTGAACAATTTTTACAATATTTTTGAACTTACAGCGCGTGCCTAAATTTGCATCCAAAAGTATATAAAAAGATAATACTCAAGTGCTCTGGATACTATGAAGAATGGTGAGAACCAGGGTCAGGAACTGTAGGGTCGTTACTGCAAGGACAAATGACCTCTACGGGTAACAGTTTCAGGTGGCACAGAAAACCTGTTTACTTTTGGAAGGAAATAAATTAGAATCTATGTTTGTGTGATGTGTATGCTTGTCAAGTAAGTTTTAGTTAGGTTTGTATGGCGTTGGGTGTTATTGTTGGTCGTAACTTCGTCGTTCAACAATTTTCACAAGTTACTTTCTTTCCTGACCTTTCTGCTTCCACACGCTTTTTCCTGTACACAACTACTTTCACGAAGACAAGTTAGCCATGTTTAAACGTTCAACAACTATGATGGTACATCACTTACACTTAGATTACACAATCACTGATGTTTTTCCACGTTAACACCTTCAAATGTATGTAATTTACGTTAGTATGTTCAATGAGGACGAGCGCCCACGTTCAATGAGGACGAGCGCCCACGTTCACACATGTCAGATTCTTACAATCTAATGAATCTGGCTCGCTGGACCTAACATATGCGAGACATACACAAGTACAGAATGATTTGACTGGACACACGTAACACTAAGTTTTGATGGTTTTATTTACACTTCACATGCAACACAATCTAATTCGGCATGTGGCCATCACAAGGTGAATATTACAATCTATACACAATACATCAATGCACTCACAAACGCAAACCCACAGCTACGCAGTCTTTCATCCTCTCACAAGAGGTACGAGCAATCAACATTCAGGCACAGAAACACAGGAACCTCTCTCATACAACGTCCGTCGAGTCCGCTACCCTAGCCGTGTCTCCCGTTTCCCGCTCACAGTGCTTACCCTGTGGATTCGAGCGCAGCGAGAATTGCATGCGTCACGCTTGTACTGGCTTGACCGCTGACGGTCACTCTCTCTCGTCAGCGAAACCTGTGAATAGGTAACTGGTGTTCGCCTGGCGGGCGTAACGATGTCGCGGCATAGCAATGGGGGATTGTGACACTCTGATTAAAGCGTATTGCACTACGACTGTAGCAAAGATCTAATAATGTAGCCTTGGAGAGGTTGGTTGAAGCTATAGACCGTTATAGCTTATTAAATAATCAAGCTTGTAATCAGTGCAAACGCCCAAAACAACCAGTCATTTAACCTTCATTATTTATGGATGGGGTTGACCTTCTCAAGTCACGTTCAGTGCAAGACTCGGCCTTTGTTGTTAGGTCTATGAATTACTTTAACCCAATGAATTGTATGAAAGTAAGCAATTAGAAAGAACAAATGCCTTTTCTAGCAAACACAAATTCTTGATCCATGGAATCTTTCAACTGTAGAATGGTTTTTAAAGCACATAAATACAGGAAACTATTGAGATGTTGTCGCTATTCGGTCGAGACGTGAACTGATTTCTAGATCGTCATTGCCTAATTAGCAATTCCCGATGTGGGACCCGAGACTATTAATGGTTCACGCTTTTTCCGCTTAGATCGCAAATAGAGATTTATTATTCTCGAAGGGGCTAGTTCTGCTGAGAACTGTGTAATTGTCATTCCCTCGTGTATAAAAAAAACCAAAAAAAAAACAGGGATTTTGACTTTCTAGAACTTACTCAATGAGAAACTCCCCAAGGATTTCCGTCTAAAAATAGAAACAGGCTCAGAAACAGGCTCCCCGGTACTATAACCGGGTCAAGATGAGAGAACCGATAGTGATTTTGCTACAACTATCACGGTGGGGTGATGTGATCAGTTTCACTTTGGGTGATGTGGTCAATATCATGCTGACCACTATTAATTCCTTCGACATTTCCTGGTACCCATTTTATGATAAGTCACCCAGGTACATTTCAAAAATCCGCGAATTCGAATCTAAGACGAACAGCCGGCTGGCCAACAACTTCTGCTTCACACTCTTCTTTGTTCTTTAGAGGTAAGTTTGTCACAATTAGTTATGTGCCTCAGAGGCCGGTTTGTCAGACTTCGGCATGCATTTATGTCAGGTTTGCTTCCTCTAGATAGATTCCTTCCAAGGTCACGGGCTCTGTCTACCCGTGGTTGGTTTTACTTTACCTAACAATTTTGCCAGGTCAGTGGCTATACGGCCTACTCTTAGCGATTTCCAACTGTAGTCTGATTTTTAACGTGCACAACCTGCACACAGTGCCTCCTCTTTTCCGCCCTTATATGGGACGGCCAGGTGTCCGATCTCACTACCCAAGAGATCATGGGACATGTTATATTATTAAAAACTTATAGTTTCTGGAAACATTTCCAGCTCTATACAGGGATCGAAACCGGTACCTTCTGAGCCCAGGCGAACCTCTCAGCCTCGGCTCCCCATGTGAGCGTTTAGCCACTGCGATATCGCGGCTAGCTAGATAAATAAACAGAGTTAGAAATACACAGACAGTCGGTTATACAGGCATACAAACATGCAGATTGACTGAAAGTTTTAAAATGTTGAAAAGTGCGTGAGGACAGTCATTCAAAATAGATTAGATGCGATCTTCAAATTGGTTTATATAACACGAGAACAATCAAATGGGTGCAGAAGAACATCGCAACAGGCGCGCAATATGATTGTAGTCTGGGTTATTGTATTTTTTATTTTGGCATTTTTACATTGTAACAGTGGCAGTTACAGGTGCGGCGCTTAGCGAAGATAACAATAAGTAGAATAACATAAGTACGATAGTAATACATTTCATTATGTCTTAATATGTATTATTATATCATCATCATCATCATCATCATCATCATCATCATCATCATCATCATCATCATTATTCGCACATGAAGAGGTAAATTATGAATACATCTAAATAAATTAGTAGTCTGTTTGCGCTTGCTGGCATATCCTTAGAGTTTGTAATCGAATGAAGAGGTCAATTATGAATACATCAACAGAAACCAGCAGTCTATTTGTGCTCACTGGCATCGCCATAGATAGAATGTAACCGAATGAAGAGTGTGTAGGTCACAGTAGTCTTCAGAGACTCAGGAGGTAGTCGCCCGGAGCTACGGAGTTCGTCCTATATGCAATCATCATGAGAACATAATCCGAGCTGTTCCTTCTTCTTCTTGTAGCCAAGCCGGCTCAGGCCGGAGGGAAAAGTGTGAAGGAAGAGTATGGCTCTTTTGCTTTGACAAGAAGCAGCCTGACTATGTAGGTCTTGGCAGTAAGAAAAGCAATAACATGGCTAGAGACACAGACATTCAATCGGGCATGTGTCCTTAGTGACTCAATGAGTATGCTCAGGATGATAGAAATGGGGTGGGTCCGAAGAGAGTGGCTGCTGTCTCTTTAGCGGTCTCGGCTGGCAAAGATTAGTTTAATCTTCGTGGCAGGGCATACGGGTGTACAAGGGAATGAGTAGACTGACAGGCTTGCATGTAGGGCTACTGTGGAAGGCGGACGAGCCATGGTCCAGGCAGATATTCTGAATGCTCTACGAGAAGTAAGTCGTTTACGAGAACCAAGCGACGACTAGGAATCTACAACCATGGCCAAGCTGCGAGAACAGCAAGTTAAAAGAGGCGTGGCCAAACAAGAACACTGCGCAGGAAGCCAAGGAAGAGTAATAAACCAACACAGAACTGGTGTCGTGAGCCGCTAATAGCTGCGGGGTTTGCTGAGGAGGGGATCCGAGCACTTATGGACTGAATGGTTCGATGTGCAATGAGAATGATCTGTCGACTAACTAACTAACATCTTATAGCCAAGCCGTGTGCTCAGCCGAGAGAGACAGGGCTATGAGGGATGAAGAAAATCAGTGCAATGAGTCGAACCCCTTGTCATATCAAAATATTCAGTCCATTTGTATAAGAATACTTTGTGCATCCTGCTTGTTGTGGAGTTAAGATATGGTTTTCTCCCAGATGCCACATCAGCCTTCTGCAGATAAAGCATTCCATTAATTTTATTAAAAAGGTAAGTTAACAGATAAACGGGCGCGTTAGTGTAATCACGATGGGGCTACGCTGATAATGTCGTCAGTACGGTCGGACGCGGGTATGACACCCGCGTTCATTGTCCGCTACAGAGAGGGATGTACTGGTCGTCTAGTCCCCCGTACGCCCAGGCATAAAGAATATGACGCCTCTAGCACAGCTAGCCAGTCAGCTAGTTAGTGGTAGTTCTAACTTCATTGCAAAGGGTGGCCCCATTATGCTCCGAACCTGTGCCAGTGATATCACACAAAATGCTCCTTACTGCCCCATGTGAAAAGTGAAAGAGACAGGAGTCTTTTTTCTGAACATGCAGTTCACACTCTATAACAAGCTCGTGCTTCGGGACTTGTGTTTAAGTAGGTTGATAGAAAGATTGATAATCATTTGGTTCTCCAGATCTTTTCCTTTCCTCGAGACTGGTTTTAATATAGATATTTTCAATTCGTTGGGACTGGTAATGACGTATCTTCTTAACATGCCCGTGGAACTATTCCTCTCTGCAGATTGTTATGTAGAACTGTTAATAGTTTCTTTTCAGCGTTAGTTAGTACAAAGTCTTGTAGCATTTAATTTGCTACTCAATTTCCAGATGATTTCTTCTTTAGATACATTCAGATTGACGTCTGAACGCTTACAAAGAAGTATCGCCTGTTTGTGAACTATCTCTTGTTTTGGCATCTTCCTAACCTGTGTCAAGTTTCTCATTTCCGGGAGTCCGTAATTGACTAGTTTCATTTGTCATTACATTTGCAACTACAGGGAAATTCATGGGCTGTCATTTACAAACAACAACAAAACGAAGACCCGCTGTTCTGTAGTGTCAATGACCGATATTTTGAGCTAAAATGTAATCTAAATACCTCAACAATATTTTTGACTCCCACTGTTAGTCCATGCACTAGTTGGTTGTTCTCTATAACGAGCCCGCGGCGTCACATGAATTCTGCTTGACAAAGGGATAACTCCACAACTCTAACAAAGACGGGGACTGGCGCTGTGCGTGGAATTGAATTGAAGCAAGATAACTGGCGAAGAAAGTGGCTTGTTGTCGACATTATTACAGTATTTTCAGGTAGGGCTTACAAGGCAAGAGGACGGAATTAATTACATCCGGTGTTATGCCACATGACTCTGTCTCTTTCCGCCGCGTGGCCTGCCGAAAGCCTCGCACAAAACACGACCTCCTGGAGTCTCATCTCATCTCATCATGTTTCTCTTGTACCTTGCGGTGTCGAGGTGAAGTATAAACATCGTAAGAGTGCCCGATTATGGGCTTCATGTATCGATATTCCCATGGACTCTGCTATTCCCTCCGTCCACCGTTTACTTGGTCAGCCTCTTCCTCTGTTTCCATCTGGTGTGTACATCATTGCTTGTTGTGGTATGCTGTTGACTGGTAATCTACTTGCATGGCCAAACCATTTGACTTGCTGCTTTCTAATAAACTCTAGTGCTGCGTTAACCCCCAGTTTAGTCCTGATTTCTTCATTTCTGATCTTATCTCTTCTTGATACATTGAGTATTCTTCTCAGAAACCTCATTTCTGTTGTGATTTTTCTTTTCTCTTTTTCTGTCATTATCCAGGTTTGGCATTGGTAGCATAGAGTTGGTAGGAAGATTGTGTTGTAAAGTGCTTTCTTAGTAGTTATTGATACATGTTTGTTCTTTAGTATTGGTGCCATTTGTCCAATGAGTTGATTTGCCTTATTGTACCTATTTTCGATCTCGTCTTCTGATCTGCCATTTCATTATATTATACTTCCTAGGTACTTGAAACTCTTTACTTGTTTCAAGGGATGTTCGTTTAGGTGAATTGTTGTTGTTTGTTCTTCTTTAATTATAGTCAATACCTCTGTTTTGCTTGTGCTAATTTTCATGTTATGTTCCCTACAAATTTCGTTTAGACTATTCATGTGGTCTTGTAATTCAGCTTCTGATTTTGCTATTAGTGCTTGGTCGCCCGCAAACAGGAGTTCTCTAATGGTTAGATTTGCAGATGGTTCTTCTTCTGTGTTCTCGTCATGCTGTATTCTTGCTGTCTCTGCTTGGCTGGTTTCTTTACATATGTTGTCTATATAAGTTATGAACAAGAGAGGGGACAGGACACAACCTTGTCGTACTCCAGATCTTATGGTGAAGGGTTCTGAGTGTCCTCCAATTGCTCTCACCATGAATTCACTGTTGTTGTATAAACTTCTACATAGGTTTGTTAGATGTGTACTCACTCCATATTGTTTAAGGATTTCCCACAGCTTGTTTCCATCTACTCTATCGAATGCCTTTTCTTGGTCGACAAAGGCTAAGTAGAGTGTTTCATTGAATTCGATTGATTATTCTATAAGTTGTCTAAGAGCAAAAATGGCATCTGCGCATCCTGTGTATTTCCTAAATCCAAGTTGTGTTTCGCTTAGCTGGGATTCTAAAGTAGTTCGTAATCTTTTTTCAAGAATTTTGCAAAATATTTTCCCAGTATGACTCAACACTGAGACGCCTCTGTATTGTGTGCAGTCTCTTTTGCTGCCTTTGTATTTCCAAATTGGGATAATTATGGCGTTTCCCCAGTCTTGTGGTGTCTGTTGTTCTACTCAAACATGGTTGAATAGTCTATGTAGCCAAGCTGTTCCTACTTCTCTTGCTGCTATAATTAGTTCATTTGGTATTTCATCCTGTCCCGGTGATTTGTTCAATGGGGCTAATCTGATGGCTTCTATAATTTCTTCTTTTAGAATGTCTGGTGGCATCTGTGTCGGTGTCTCTTGAATTCCTGTGACATCTGATGGGATGTTGAGAAGTTGTTCGAAGTACTGCTTCCATCTTATTAGGATTTGTTTTTGTTCACTTATTGGTTCTCCATATTCGCTGTTAATTATTTCAGTTTGATCAAAGGGTTCTCCTCTGGTTCGCATTGCACTTATCTTTTTTTAGAAGTTTATAATTGTCTCCTTGTAGTTTTTATTTAGGTTTTCTCCATACTCTTTTTGTTTTTCCCTCTTTACTATTCTACTCACATGTCTTCTCGCTATTCTATATTCTATGTAATCACATTCCTGTTTGCTCTTCAACCACTTTTTTGGACCGCCTGGAGTCTCCGAGAAAATCGCTCTCATTAATCAATCGACGCAGGCCGTTACCACATCGCCACGGAGATTGCCTTTGAGGTAGAGAGAGGTGGTTGTTGAGGTGTGTGGTTAGATACCCGGTTTAAGTGTTGATATCCTGCAATAATTTCCATCTGGGCAGTCTGCGCGACAGAACGATAAAAATGTAATCCGTATACTAATGTTAAAGTTAAGGGTTTAATCGAGTATGAGGAGTCTCATCTGCTTTGTTTAGAAAACCAAAGGTCAGATCCGGAGTTTCGTGCCTGTTATGTTTTCACAAGGATAGCACCTATCATTAAAGGTCTCACTTGCACTGTTATGAATTCTGCATCATGTTGTTAGTGTGTGCATTCGTTATTCAAATTCACAACGGAAGTACTTTGTTTTGTATTTAGTTATTCTTGGCTCTGATATAATTACACTTGCCAATCTAAATCATGTTATGACTTTAATGAATCATAATTCTCATTTGAGATAGTTTGTGTTCAGTAAATTATAGTTTGACTTACTGTCGAGGCCGTGGTGATATTATAGTTTGTTTGTTTACCAAGACTGAGACAATTAAATAAAGGACCCCTTTCCCAGCCATGGGGCGTATTCGGTATATGCTGCTAGTCTAATATTTTCACACCAATCGGCATTCGATGGATGAGGTGGTCAATATTACGCCTGCTGCTTTAACTCCCTATAAAATGTCCTGGTACACACTTTAGGGTGAGTCAAAATGGGAGGATATATTAAAGAAGTTAAATGTAGAATGGCCCAAGGAAGACAAACATTTAACAATGTCCTGTTATTTCCCCGAGAGGAGATTGGAATCAACAAGCACATCTTTAAACTTAGTATCTGTTGGGATTATTGACTGACTTTGGTCTACACTCCTCTCTTCTGTCTTCCATTCCATATATCTATTTCTTTCTCTCTCTCTATTATTCCCTCAACACATACTCCGACAACAGTTCCTTTCAACGATAAGATAAAAGATTTATTAATAAAAACTATGTCTGGTGTATGTATGGATATTGTCTATGTAGTTGGTATGTTCTTCTATTGTGGATGCCAGATAAGATTTTGATAGATAGTCTCCGTGTCTTCTCTCGTCTCTTCTCTCAGCTAGAGTACAGGACATTACATAGATACAACGGAACGATCTCACCCTGACAGCTCCGTCTGCTTGAGTCTGTAGATATATCCGTTTTTTGTAATGAAAAATGTTCACCACTGTATGAATGTATTTAACCCGATCACCATATGCTGTCAGCTTAAACGGAATGGTCTTTCTTATCTTATAGCGTTATTAATTCCATCCTGGAAAACACATCGAGTTTCTGGTATTCTGTATTTTTGTCCTGTACAAGTTCTACACTGGATAGTTCTTAATGGGTATAGGTACTTTGTATGCACCTTGCAACTCTTCGATACTGAGTCATTTGAGTTTTTCTATTAGTTTAAATGATCTCTATTTTCCATTCTCTGTCCTCCTTACTTCTTACGATGAAAATTCTGTTCTTTCCTTTCTTATGCACAAGTGTCGTGCTTTATTACTTTAAAGTGCTTTCTTGTGGTTTATCAACACTGGGTGATCTTGACCACAGCCATCTGTGTTATATCTTAGTTGATAAGTCCCGCACTGGTATGGAAACCTGTGTGATATACATTTAATAATGAGATCTGTGTCTGCTTCCTCTTCTCTCCTATGTGAGTGTCTTTTCCTCCAGCCGAAATGAAAAAGCTTCCGAAAAAACCCACTCTGACATAGGATAGAAGATTCACCTAACGTCTATACTATTCCTACTAATAGAAAGCAATGTTAAATGCACTTCACGCCCATCTATATTCCTATGCTAAACTATACTCTAATATATTAATACCTTATAAACATCCTTTACTGAATTGGGAGTACTAATGCACCATAAATACACAAACGTTCTTCTGAACGCAGCACATCCCTTTTCATAATCCTTCTTCTCCCGAAACCTAAGAATCACACTAAACTTCCACAAAGAGTTGCCACTCTTTATAGGTCATATTTGCCGCATAGTCCTTGACCTTGCTGGACACCTCACATCCAGACTTCATTATCATCGTTAGTGGAAAATTACAGCTCTGAACCGTTTCACATCCATACCGCAATATGCTGTCCAATAATACTGTCTGCCTTTGTCGCAAACCAATTTTTCCACTCGACAGTTTACCTGTGCGGTTAGCGGCCCCCTTTCGTGTCTTGACCTATAAACACATGCCTGGTCAACCCGTTGTTTGTTACCCTTACTGCTTCGTTTGTTAACCCTTCTTCTACCTGGGTGGTCGGTGTATACAGTCGTCTATCTGGGAATCATTAACTCTCAGTATTTCACGACATAGGCCCCCTCTTAAGACATTAGACCGCGTCGAATCTTTCTCACTGTAGGTTTGATTCCCATGATCCACAACCCTAGTCTTCTTCCTCCGGAGCTGGATGTCTGGATAAGAAATCTGCTCATACCTTCTCCTTACCAAGGATGTATTCCATTGTGAAGTCCAGTTGCAGCAACAACGTCCATAACATCCACCGTTCGTTGAGCTTCTGCGAAGTAGCTATTAACATCACGTGTTGATGATATGATTGGATCCTCACATGGCTCCCCTCATTATCCAGTAGGCGCTCTAATTGACACCCTACGATACTACTCACGACTGAAACTAGTGTTGGCTCCTCGCTCCTGTACGTCCCGTCGACCTACTTTCGACTTGCGTCAGCGACGGCTCACAATACAGACGGATTGTCCCATCCTGATTGTAACACTGCTTCCATGTCCTCTTGGTTTCCCCCGGCTTTGCCTCTGGGGATGTTCCACCTCGTCCTCGATGGATCGAGTCGTCTTTCCCAAATCTCCTGGACTTTTGCTTCCAGGACCATCTTGGGCGATATTGTATCTGGTCAGCCCATCTTCGGTTAGAGTCCTGGGTAATTCTCGCCTTTCCCGACGTTACCCACCCCTTCTGAACTTGGTTACCGGTGAAACTTTCACTCTTGTCCTTTCCCTGACTTGTGATTTCCCTCCTCCTGTCGTTGGGTAAATCTGACCTATCACGTACTGTCCCATAGGCCCTCCTATGTTGTACTGGCGATCTCTGGTCTTCGTCTGGACTGGTAACCTTTGTCCCAATGGCTGCCATCACCATAAAGTGCGAAGCTTTGCTCCCGGATCTCTCCTCATATTTCCTAATGAGATGTCTAGGGAGATTTTTCTGCTCTTCCCCGATCCGTATTTTGTAGATGTTCTTGGACACAACCTTTTCCACAGGATAAGGTCCTTTCCATCCTACTTGGAGTATATTGGTCTCTGCTGGACTCCACACTTCCACTTTGTCTTCCACTTTAAGAGCTAGTTTCCTCTTAATTCGCTTGTTGGGTGGTGCTTTCTGGCACTCCGAACAAGACTTCACCCACCGGCGTACATCTCCGGTCATTCCTGGCCAGCAATAATGGCCGGAAATTTGCTGCAAGGTCTCTCTGACACCCATATGTCGATTCTCGCCTATGATGTGTCCACTCTGAAGAATGTGAGGACGGTGGGTCTCTGGAACCACCCACTGCTCGTGCAGGTTATCTCCCCTCCCAGCTCTCCGATAGAGTAGTTGATTCTTCAGAAAGTACTGTACCCGTTCTGGTAGCTCAGCACTTCTTTGCAGCTTCCTGTAGCAAGGATGCAACGTAGTATCCTTCCTCTGGGCAGTATGCAATTCTCCTATCCCTGAGTTGTCGCATAGTGTCTCTGCCTCTTTTTCCTTCCCTTTAGATCCACTGACTACTGTTCCCATGTGGGTTGGCTGTTTGGGCATCCCCAAAAAGACATATTTCGTACCAATGATCATGGGAAATAAGGAGTCAGATAATACAGCAGCTGGAATAATGCCCGTGACGTACCTGGATTTAATCTCCACCTTGGCGATTGGCAGCGTCATGGTAACAGCACTCCTCATTGCCGGCTGTATTTCTATGGTCTCCCCTGTAAGTTGGTCTGGGCTTACCAAGCTGGCGTCCACCACCGCTTCCCCATCCAAACCTGTATCGTAGAGACAAGCAACCTGTTGGCCATTTACTTCAATCAGTTCCACCACAGGTGGTCTCTCTTGGTCCTGAGTGTCTTTCATCTCCTTGACCGTTTCCTTGCCTTCCTCTTTTAATTCCTCGAGGTTGTTTATGCAATTGGCGTCGTTTGCCTTGCATCTGCAGTCCACAGTATTATGTGTTATCGACTGGCAGTGAGTGCACCCTGTTCCCTTCCTAGGTTTCCGTGTGTCCTTTTTGTTCCTTTCTCCTTCGCCGACCTCAGCCTTGTCTGTGATCACCGATGTAGGAATCACTTTGCATGCTGCGAAGTAAGAACTTTTAGGTTTCGATCTGCAGTCTTTGGTGTTGTGAGAGGCCGCCTTGCAAAATGAACACCACTTCTCAGACCACTGTCGTTTCGCTTGAGAATTCGAGGTGCTCTGGTTTCCTACCTTCACCTTCTCTGAACTCTCCTCTGTGTGCTTTATATAAGGTTCCACTTTTTCTCCTTCCCAGTTTTTAGGTTTCTTTTTCTCTGGTTTCTCCTGACCTTTGGTTTGTGTATTTAGTTCCTCAGTTTCCCCATGTACTTCCACAAACCTTTCCGCCAGCTTATTCACAACATCAATCCGTTCCGCCCCTTGTTCTCCCAAGAAGGTTCTGAGAGGTTTCGACATTTGCTTTCGCATCTGGTCGACCACCATCATCTCTTCGAGACTCTCATAATCCCTCTTGAATTCTGCCAAGTCCATCCTTTTCTGGAGATAGGATTTCAGCCTTAGACTGTAGGCGGCGAATAGTTCTCCCGGCTCTCGTCTAGACGATCTAAACTTCTTCCTATACGTTTGTGCTGTGATGTCAAAATGTTTCATCAAAGCGGCTTTTAATTCCTGGTAATTATTTTCCTGTCCTGGTGGTAAGCGTGAGTACACCTCAAATCCCGAACCGATTAATCCTTGGGATAGTTTAAGAGCCCACCTGCTCCTATCCAGCCCCATAGCGACTGACATTGCTTCAAAGCGAGATGCGTACTGGTCAAAGCGTTCCTTAGACTGATCGTAGACAGCTAAGGGAAACTTCATGGCATGGTAACCATGTCCACTCATGTGGGTTGCACCAGGTGAAGAAGAATTTCCTTCCACTCCATCTATTTCTCCCTTAGTTTGAGTCTTGAGTTCTAGCTCTTTCATGCGGTATTCATGTTCTCTGATCTTTGTGGCTTCTTCTGCATCCAACTGGGCCTTACGCTCCTCCCTTTCTGCTTCCAACTGGGCCTTACGCTCCTCCCTTTCCGCTTGACGAAACTCTCGCTCTCTTTCTTGTATGTAATCCGTTAGCTCGGAACCAGCTAAACCAATTGCCTCCCCGTTGGCCCTCAGTTCGGCTGTAGTTACTTTAGGAGTTGCCATAGTTACAGCAGATAAGTCAGCACGTTGAGTAAAGACACCTCAAGGCAGTAAAGAAGTACTCACTATACAATTATATTCCAGTTAGACCCTATATCATTAATCTATGTCTATCTAATATTATAAATCTACAACACCACACAGTACATCACAACCACTCTCTCATCCACAAGAGGAGATATAGGATAAAGACTTATGTAGACGTGTGACCGTGTGACTAGGTATGTAATGTGTCTTACCACCTATCCACATTCACTCTGTCTGGAACTTTCTCACTGTAAAGTCACCAGCATTAATGAAATGTTTCTACCATAAATGTAATGGCACCATATATCCAATGGACGTCCTTCCATTAAAAGTCATCAATATACACTTATATTTCTTCCAATCAGTATGTCCCAACATGCAGGTACTCCGCTATGCCTGTGCCAATATGCAAGTACCCCTTTATGCATATGCCATGTTATGCTTTCAGGTCATATGGGTATTCTGTATGTATCCCGCTCGCTCCACCAATTATGTCCTGTTATTTCCCCGAGAGGAGATTGGAATCAACAAGCACATCTTTAAACTTAGTATCTGTTGGGATTATTGACTGACTTTGGTCTACACTCCTCTCTTCTGTCTTCCATTCCATATATCTATTTCTTTCTCTCTCTCTATTATTCCCTCAACACATACTCCGACAACAGTTCCTTTCAACGATAAGATAAAAGATTTATTAATAAAAACTATGTCTGGTGTATGTATGGATATTGTCTATGTAGTTGGTATGTTCTTCTATTGTGGATGCCAGATAACCCTGTCTTCTCTCGTCTCTTCTCTCAGCTAGAGTACAGGACATTACATAGATACAACGGAACGATCTCACCCTGACAGCTCCGTCTGCTTGAGTCTGTAGATATATCCGTTTTTTGTAATGAAAAATGTTCACCACTGTATTAATGTATTTAACCCGATCACCATATGCTGTCAGCTTAAACGGAATGGTCTTTCTTATCTTATAGCTTTCTTAATTCCATCCTGGAAAACACATCGAGTTTCTGGTATTCTGTATTTTTGTCCTGTACAAGTTCTACACTGGATAGTTCTTAATGGGTATAGGTACTTTGTATGCACCTTGCAACTCTTCGATACTGAGTCATTTGAGTTTTTCTATTAGTTTAAATGATCTCTATTTTCCATTCTGAAATGGATGAAACAACGATCGAGACGTGCTGACAACCAACATGTACAGACAGCACGACCTGACTGTACACATATTATACTAGGCGATTCCTTAATGAAAGGTTTATACAGCGACAGGATGGCCACGTCAGACAAAGACATTGTTTCAATAATCCCACTGCCTGGGGCTGGTGTAGACCGGCTAACAGACAAGATTAGCAGGTTGGCTGTTAATCATAGCGTCAGAAGGGCAAGCGTACATATTGGCATCACCGACACCATGAACAACCAACAAATCACAGGGTCTCAACTGCTGGCACTCTTGAACGGATTACGTCACACTTTTCCTAACTCATCCATTTTCTTCTCCTCCATCATATCACCGAGTTATGGACACCAGCGCCGTCTAGCTGACATAAATAACAACATGTTGCAGAAGTTCTGTTCTCAAAACAAGATACATTTCATCAACAATACAGCATCATTCACTTCACAGGCTGGTGCACCAAAAAAGAGTCTTTACAAGGATCAAATACATTTATCTACATTGGGCACCAGTTTTCTCGCCAAGAATTTAAAATATCCAGAACGGACATACCATACATCCAATACGGGATCGCGCCGGACACTTTTAGCCACTCCTAAAACTCAAGCCAGACGACATACTCCCGTCACATCAAGTACCAATAGGACAGAAGTGTGCAGACCACTCATAACCACTGCACCTGAAATCCAAGCCAGACGGGACACTACCACAACACCAAGTCCGTTAAATACGTCGTCTTTCACACAGGAGGGTAATAATTACGAAGATATGATTCCTATTCTCCCCAGAAAGGATCCGACTCTCAGCAACAACGACGTGCCAGCACAACCTCCTGTTAGCCACCAACCAGAGGCTCTAGTTGGTAGTCATTACATACCCATGAGACATCATCAGTACCCATTTAATTGTAATCCAGAATGGTTGCACCTCACACGGTATAGCCCAGCTACACTTCGTCAAGCACTTATAATGTCGCTATACCAACAACCAACACAACCTGGTATTTACTAGCAACTTAGGACAAAGCTACACCGGATCTCGGTACAAGAAAGAGCCTCTCCTTAAACGTTTATCTGCATATTTGGTTATAACTTGATCTAGTAACGTATTAGGTTATAAGTTATTACAAACATTGACTGGTTTTGACTTTATATTAATTGATAGTACTTAGCTGTATAGCTTTTATAATAATTCTAATTGTGTTTTCACGGTGAGTGAGGGGGTCTTCACTGCTCTTCCTTACGGATCTGTGTACGTATTTTTATATATTTACAGAGATATTACTGTTTCTCTGTACTTTAGAGTGTGTTTTGTAATAAGGGACGTAAGTTGTATTCACTTTGTGTGTGTGTGTTTTGCTTTTAAACTTGTGATTACGCATTGTTGAAATGTCTAATAAGTACGAACACTGGCTGAGGAATAATGGGCTCAGAATCGGGCATGTAAACATATGCCATCTATTAGGGAAGCTGCCCGAACTATCACTTATACTTAATCAAAATTTTCACATGTTTGGCGTTAGCGAAAGTCGATTAAATGGCAACATCTCAGATGATGACATCGCTATCAGAGGTTTTAAAACCATTAGAAGAGATCCCTATCAGAAACAAGAGACGGGTATTGCAGTTTATATTTCCAACTCGCTTAACGCCCACCGCAGGCTAGACTTTGAAACCTGTGAGATTGAGTGTGTATGGATAGAGGTTAAACTTCAAAATTGCATACCGCTAGTAGTTGGCTATCTTTATCGAAACCCCAGTGCAGGAAATATCTGGTATGAAAAATTCACCACTATTATGGATGTAGTCTTTAGTAATGCTAGGGAAATAATATTGCTAGGTGACTTCAACATAGACGCTAACAAATCAAACAAAACATGGGAAAACATAATAGAGTCATATAATTTCCAACAGTTAGTCAAACAAGCCACTAGAATCACTAAATCATCTGCAACACTTATAGATCATATTTATACTACGTGTGCTGACAACATCACAGAATGTAGTGTACCTATCAATGCAATGAGCGATCACTATCCAGTATGTTGCACGTGGTCGAAAAGGGGCACCAAAACTCCCAAACACAAACATATAAGCATAAAATATAGAAATTACAAAAATTTCAATCGAGACGTCTTCTTACAAGATTTGGTCAACTCATCTCTAGATTATGTTTACCAGCTTCCTGACCCAGACGATGCTCTGGACCACTCGCTAAAGACCTTTCTATGTATATTTGATAAACATGTTCCATTTAAGGAAGTTCGTGTTAAACATCACACAAAGCCCCCGTGGATCACACAGGAGGTAGTTGAACTTATGAGAGATCGCGACAGGGCTCACAAAAATAGAGATCTAACTATGTACCGTAGTCTGAGAAACAAAGTTCAATATGTTATTCGGAAGGAAAAGAAAAACTATTTTAAGAACATAGTAATAGATAAAACCAACACTAAAGATATATGGAAAGCAATTAATACCTTGACAAACACAAATCATCACAATCATTACCATCAAATCAGGTTACATGTGATCAATTCAGTAGATACTTTCAGTCCGACATAACCCAACTGAAGGCTGCAATACCAGATGCGCCTCATGACATATCTTTATTATCATCATTCTGTGAGAACAAATGCTATGGACACATTTCCTCCAACATACCGCTAATGACGACAACTGAAGTATTTACTCATCTCCGTAATCTAAAAAACAATAACTCATCAGGACTATATGGAATTAGTAGTCGGATCCTTCGCCATGCTGCACCGGCGATCTGCGAGTCACTAACTTTTATATATAATCAATGTCTAACCAGAGGTCACTTCCCATCAGCCTTTAAAATCGCTAAAGTGTATCCTCATTTAAAAGCTGGTCCTCTAGACGATCGTCTCATGAGTAATTATAGACCAATTTCCATATTATCCTCATTATCCAAACCGCTAGAAAAGCACATCCACAAAACAACACTAGATCACTTAGTTCGCCATAAACTGATAGTTGACAGTCAGTCAGGATTTCGGCCAAAATATTCTTGCCATACGGCACTAACAAACATGATAGAAAACTGGCATCAAAATATTAACAACAATACTCTATGTGGAGCGGTGTTTATAGACTTTAGGAAAGCATTCGATATGATAGATCATACTATTCTAATTAAAAAAACTAGAAACAATGAAAATAAGTTTTAATATAGTGACATTAATAAAATCATTCTTATTAGGCAGAAAGCAAGTAGTATCACACAATAAAGTTCTATCTCAAGCCATTACCATTAATATTGGAGTACCTCAGGGGTCTATTCTTGGCCCTCTATTATTTGCCATTTATATAAATGATCTTCCATTAAATCTGTCGTCGTCCTGCGATCTATTTGCTGATGACTGCACAGTATATACAAACGCTGTTGATCGTAATGTGCTAGAATTATCCTTGCAACAGGAAATAAATAGTGTAGTTAACTGGAGTCATGCAAACCGCATGCAAATTAACATTACTAAAACAAAGTCTATGTTAATAGGAACCAGGCAAAGCCTTCACACTCTAAACTCGCAGAGAACTCTTCAGCTGCACATTGGCAGCACGCCTGTAGAAAGTGTCACCGAGCACAAGACACTGGGTGTTATCATAGATCAAAATCTAACTTTTAACTCACATGTTCATGCTCTAGTTAAACAAATAGCCAAAAAAGTATACCAACTTGCCAAAATTAAAAATTTCCTTGACGAAAACACAAGAAAGATATTCTATACTTCTCATATACAAACACATATTGATTACTGCTCCACAGTCTGGGATGGATGCTCCAAATCAATAACAAAACGCCTATATTCACTCCAGAAAAGGGCAGTGCGTTTAATTAATGGTGAAAAGCTTACCGACAATTCTAACCTATATAAACGTCTCCGGTTACTGCCACTCCACAAGCGCCTGCTTTTTAATAAGACCAAACTAATTCACAAAATCCTATTTCAAAATGCTCCAAGCTACCTTTGGCCATTGTTTAAATATAACGCTAGACATAGCGAACGACTAAATATACTTCATGTCCCTAAACCTAGGATAGACTTATATAAAACAAGCTTAGCATACTCTGCCGCTCAGTTGTGGAACAATCTTCCACAAGAAATCAAAGACACCACCAATCATGATACATACATTCGCAACCTGTTTGAACACTACCTTAGTACAGACTACATGCCCCCATAACAAACAACACAAAAAAGACAATAATGGTAACTTATCTCAAACGACAACTAGCCAAAAAACATTCCCTTATGTATGGCACGTTACACCCTCCTTAGGTATTTATAATGCCCATGTTAAACACTGCCTCAATGAGTCATTTGTTATTGATTATTTTTCATGCGTTTTAATGTTCTTTTGTTGTCAAAAGTTGCTTCATAAGTGATGTTGAATGAAAGAGTGTATGAGAGGAAATAGAGAAGAAGGGCAGAATGTCAGACGGGCCTGCGTGCCCAATTCTTAACCCTTTGAAAATAAAGACTTATTATTATTATTATTATTATTATTATTCTCTGTCCTCCTTACTTCTTACGATGAAAATTCTGTTCTTTCCTTTCTTATGCACAAGTGTCGTGCTTTATTACTTTAAAGTGCTTTCTTGTGGTTTATCAACACTGGGTGATCTTGACCACAGCCATCTGTGTTATATCTTAGTTGATAAGTCCCGCACTGGTATGGAAACCTGTGTGATATACATTTAATAATGAGATCTGTGTCTGCTTCCTCTTCTCTCCTATGTGAGTGTCTTTTCCTCCAGCCGAAATGAAAAAGCTTCCGAAAAAACCCACTCTGACATAGGATAGAAGATTCACCTAACGTCTATACTATTCCTACTAATAGAAAGCAATGTTAAATGCACTTCACGCCCATCTATATTCCTATGCTAAACTATACTCTAATATATTAATACCTTATAAACATCCTTTACTGAATTGGGAGTACTAATGCACCATAAATACACAAACGTTCTTCTGAACGCAGCACATCCCTTTTCATAATCCTTCTTCTCCCGAAACCTAAGAATCACACTAAACTTCCACAAAGAGTTGCCACTCTTTATAGGTCATATTTGCCGCATAGTCCTTGACCTTGCTGGACACCTCACATCCAGACTTCATTATCATCGTTAGTGGAAAATTACAGCTCTGAACCGTTTCACATCCATACCGCAATATGCTGTCCAATAATACTGTCTGCCTTTGTCGCAAACCAATTTTTCCACTCGACAGTTTACCTGTGCGGTTAGCGGCCCCCTTTCGTGTCTTGACCTATAAACACATGCCTGGTCAACCCGTTGTTTGTTACCCTTACTGCTTCGTTTGTTAACCCTTCTTCTACCTGGGTGGTCGGTGTATACAGTCGTCTATCTGGGAATCATTAACTCTCAGTATTTCACGACAAACAATATGAAGAATATTGTATGCAATATATCTTTTCCTTATGTTCGACTGGTAATACATGGTTCCATCGCCCAGCTAATGAGTTAAGTGCTTGGGACGACACCGTGAGCTGTGCATTTCGTGTGGAGCGCTTTTACATCTGTCCTCGCTTGTTCGATTTGTGAAACGCGTGTTCGGAGAATAACGACCAGCCGGTTGCTTAGCTAGCTAGTTTGGCATTATGCAGTAATGTGTGTAAAGCTGCTGCTTTTCTAGTGACTGTCGCTTCCATTGACGATGAACTGTAGTTTTCGTGGCGGAATGTTGACATCCTGGCAGCGGTCCTATGCATATAGTGTACTCATCTGTGAGTGTTGTTCGATTTTCGGGACGGCTGTCTGTTCCACTTTTCACATGGGACAGTGAGGTGCATTTGGTGTGATATTCACTGGCACAGAAACGGAGCATTATGAGTGTGAAGTTGGAACCGCGACTAACTAGGGTAAGAAAGTGAGTTCAAAACACTTATATCTAGCCAGTTCTGCTGTCTGAATGTGAATAATAGGCAGTTATCAGACTAGTGAGGAATGGTGTGCCTGCTGCAGATATGTAGCTGTGAAGAAGCAAAATGAAAACGACACGGACAAATAAAAAGAGTCATGAAGATATCCTTACAGAAGCTGGCTCACAATGAGAACTGGACACTCACATCAGAAGACAGGCCACATTCGTTGGGCACATCATGAGAACAAGAAAGCTGGAGTACGTCGTGACAACTGGAAATCTGGAGGGGAAGAGGGGCAGGGAAAGATCCAGAGAGAAGATGTTGGACTTTTTGACATCATGGCGTTAAGGAATACCGAGTTCATTGTAACTAATAATATGCTAGACGTAAGGCTGTAGAAAGACATGATCACCAACGCCATACGACATGGACCATAAGAGTACGACCTTGGAACAGAGATCAGTGTAAAAAGTCCTCAAGAGGACAAAGGGCCGGTTTAAATTCTCAGGAGTGTCATAATTCGTCTTCACTATCAGCAGGGCAGCTGGTAGGCCTCGTACATGACTACCATATAATTTTCATAATTGTTTAGCAATTGTATGGAAGGGGAAAAAAGGGGTAAGGGGTGAGGGGAATGGGGATGGGGTTGGAGAGAGAGAGAGAGAGAGAGAGAGAGAGAGAGAGAGAGAGAGAGAGAGAGAGAGAGAGAGAGAGAGAGAGAGAGAGAACGGACGGACTTTATTTTCAAAGGGTAACAAATTGGTCACGCAGACCCGTCTTACTTTCGGCCCTTCCAATCACTCATCTTTCGTTCATCAATAGTGCATAGGGAAAAACTTTGTCAAATGAATGTTGTAAACATAAACAATGCATATTACCATGTTATGAGAGACATCCACCACCCACCCACACATCCCCCATTCACCCACACACCCTCACCCAACCACACACTCTCACCCCAGGCACACATACATACCCCCACCCATCCACCACACCCCCACACCTACACATCTTCCCACCCACAGACACCTCCCACCAACCACACATCCCATCCACCCACACCCCAAGCACACATACGTTCCAAAACCCACACATCCCCCACCCACTCACATATCCTCCACCCGTCCCATTACCCACTAACAATCACCCACCCACATATCCTCCTCCACCCACACACCTCCAACCACTCAGCCAAACACACATCCCTCAACCACACACCCCCCACGCGCACACACACATCTCCTCGCCATCTCACATATCCCGCACCTACCCACACACAAATTACGCACCCACCTACGTAATCTCCCATCTACCCCAGCCAATTCACAGATCCCGAGATCACCCATACAAACATCCCCCACCATCTCCTAACCTACACACACTCACCCACCCACATGTCCTCTACCCATCCACACATCCTCCACCCACCCATCCCGCAACCAAACATCCCTTAACCACACATCCCTTAATCACACACCCTAACCCATATACAATCACCCACTCACAATCCTCTACCAACCCACCCATCCCCCAGCCACACATCCCTTAACCACACACCCTTACCCATATACACACACATCCCCACCCACACACACATCTCCCCAAGCATACACACATCTCTCACACACATCCCCACCCACCAACACATCACTCACATACACAAATCCATCCACCCACACACATACACGCTGCCTCACATAATCACTGAAACTAATATGAATAAATTCCCACATTTTTCCCACGTACACACTGTCGACTATCGTGAGCATCCTCACAAGAACATTCAAAATTGGTGAAAAATTGGAAAACATGGAAAATATGGAAAATGGTGATGAAAATATGGTATACATTTTGTAACGTAAAAAAAAAATAGTGGTCCAATCCGGTAAGATAATTCCTGGAAATGACATAAACATGATGAGATAAGCAGTGCATGTTAAATTCAGTTGGCAGTAAAAATGCTAATATGAAAGATGAGGATACAGAAAAAAAATATATGGCATAATGATATGATTGCGCTCATCTCTCTCTCTTTCTCTCTCTTTCTCTCTCTCTCTCTCTCTCTCTCTCTCTCTCTCTATATATATATATATATATATATATATATATATATATATATATATATATATATATATATATATATATATTTCTTTCACGCACATTGGCACATTAACTCTCTCATTGTCTATTCTCTCCCTATCTCCCACTCACTATCTCTCTCTCATGCTTATACGCACTCACTCTCACACTCCCCCTCACTTACACACACACACACTCACATATTCACTGTCACTCAATCTCTCACTCACTCTCCCACTTACACACTCTCTCTCTCTCTCTCTCTCTCTCTCTCTCTCTCTCTCTCTCTTTCTCTCACTCACGCTCACTCATTCACTCGCTAAACCACACTAAATCACTATCATACTAATTCTCCCACTCACACTCTTTCTCACTCACTCTCTGACCCACTCTCTCGCTCACACACACACACACACACACACACACACACACACACACACACACACACACAGTGAAGAATGATAGTGAAAAAATGATACCAGTAGGTGACTTATGGAAGCATATAGTCGGTATGAAGTAAGTATTGAAAGAGTTTTCAGTAGAATGTGTAGGGACTCATTTGAGTTTTCAGATCTGGTGGAAAGCTATTCCACAAGTGAGCACCAGAATAAGCGAAACAAGTTTTGTATAAGTCCAATCTAGGCTTCGGAATCTTTAATAAATTTAAGCGCTTACTGTTCATTGCATTAGATTGAATTAACGGTAGAAGATACTCTGGGGTATTTTCAGATATAAACTTATTCACTAATTTGGCTTTGTTAAAAAGAAAGCACTTTCGAAGTGGTAGAAGTCTTAGATGGCTGTGTAATTTATTACTTTCAACGTGCTTTATGCTAGAAACTAGACGTATAGCTCGGTTTTGAAGCGAAAACAGTCGTTTCATATTAGATTTAGGGCAACCATCTCAGACTGTGGAACAATAATCGAGTGGTGATTGGATATAGGATGCATAGAATATTTTTCGTGTGCTTTCATCCAAAAGGAAAGTTCGTTCCTTGGTAAGGAAGTGAATATGAGAGCTCCAGTTTAAATGTCTGTCAATTAAAAGACCTAATGTTTTATGTTCATTTACATTAATTATAGGTAACGTGTCCACGTGGAGCTCGAACGGTGTCCCAGTTATGGCTAGGGTCTGTAGTTTTTGTCTGGTCGTTTTTAGCATGGATTTGTCGATGTTAATTAACATGCGATTTTCATTGCTCCATCTACTAAGGTTATCAAGTTCGTTTTGTAAAGAGCTCTCTAAGTTACTATGGCTCTCTTGACTAGTGTATATAGTGCAGCCGTCCGCAAATAGGTCACACGAATCATTGAGGTATAAAGGAAGATCGATAATATAAACTGCAAAAAGCAGCGGACCTAGTATTGAGCCCTGATGCACACCAATATTAAGTTGTGTGGGTCTTGATAGACAGTTATTGAAGGACACTACTTGTTGTCTGTCAGATAAGAATAACGTAATTAGGTTCACCATATTGGTGCTAGTCTTCAGTTGTTTTAATTTTCTAATTAAAATATCATGATCTACAATATCAAAGGCTTTTTTAAAGTCTACAACTACTGCTCCACAAATGTTGCCATTGTTGATACAATGATGCCAGTTATCGGCCATTTTTGTAAGGGCACTGTGGCAAGAATATTTATGTCGAAATTCAGATTGACTGTCAATTATTAGATCGTTGTTAATTAAATGATGTATTGTTATTTTATGTATGTGTTTTTCTAATGGCGTTGATAGCGACGATAGTAAGGAAATAGGTCTATAATTACCCAAGACGCTATTATCAGTTGAGCCATTTTTAAGTAGAGGATAAACTTTAGCAACTTTAAAGGCAGAATGGAAAATAGTTTTTGGACAGGCACTGGTTATATATGAATGTTAAGGACTCACTAATAATTGGTGCAGCACACCGAAGAATTCTATTACTGATACCATCTAGGCCTTCTGAATTTGTTGCTTTGAGATTTGAGAGATATTTATATACTTCTGCAACAGAAGCACTTCCCTTCACAGAATATGACAGTGAACTTAAATTACATACTGAGTCTGGTATTGAGGACTTTAGATTCTCTATTTCTGATTGAAAGAAGTAACTGAAATCCTCGCATGTTATAGGGTTTGGTATTGCTGACTCTGAAGCGTGTTTCTTATTGGTTAGCGAGTTAATAACCTTCCATATATTTGTGTTATTTGATTTATCTACAATCAAATTTTTGAAATGATCTTTCTTTATCCTACGAATTTCATATTTAACTTTATTTTTTAGTCTTCGGTAATTGATAAAATCTTTATTTGTGTGTGCTGTATCTCGTTCTCTCATGATTTCGAGAACTTCGCTAGTGACCCATGGGGATTTATGTTGATTCTTGACTCGAACTTCTTTGACTGGCACATGTTTGAGAGAGAGAGAGAGAGAGAGAGAGAGAGAGAGAGAGAGAGAGAGAGAGAGAGAGAGAGAGAGAGAGAGAGAGAGAGAGAGAGAGAGGGGGGGGGGGTACCCTCAACTTATTATACCGTAGCTTAGAATATTCGAAGGCCTGACACTTCATTCAAGCTCTGTCTTGATAATTATCATCCAAATCAATCTCTTTAGCATTTCTTATCGTCTCTTGAAGTTTTTCTCTCCACATCTTCCTGTTGTCACACTTTCCTGTTGTTAAGCTTTATCCCGTTGTCACACTTTCCTGTTGTCACACAGTTTCCAGTTTTCCTCTTCTCGAGAAATTTTCTGGTAATGTGTGTTGCCTACTATTCAATCATGCAACAATTTACACCTATTTCATAAACGACGAACAAACAAGAAAACAGTATGAGTACTATTTGCTGTATTCAATTAGCAGTGTTCTCACTACTGGTAACGCTCGGTTGTCTTCGCGACATATGTCCAATGTCCAGGCAGGACACTGATTTTATCAACGGAAGAAACTGAAAGTGAAAGTACAACAGTCGTGTTAAATAATAATAATAATAATAAATAATAATAATAATAATAATAATAATAATAATAACTTGTCCCCAAGCAGTTTCCTGCTATGGGTCTGTGATGTGATAGCGCCGTCACATTGTGTAGGCCTGAGAGCAAGGAGAAATTGGTGGTCAGTCTCTCCCTCACTTTGGCAAGCGACGAGCCCAGGCGTCGAATCCGCATCCGACCGAGCTCCCAACACACTCAGCGGAGTTTGCTATCGACTTGACTAACGCGTCCGCCAACAGTCGTGTTACTGGATATATGTAGGGAGTAGGTTCAGTTCTTCCGTACCGCCAAAGAACAAGTGGCAGGGTGGTTTGCTGTTTTGCTTACCAAGACAGTAGTTTTAGTTCTACCCCCATAAATGTCATGATGTGACTCCGGCCAGCACAGCTCGGGTGCCGTTCTTGTTTCGTAAAATGTAACATGTAAGTAACGCACATTTCTGCACGCCTTGAAGAACTTCGGGTTGAGGTTTTTGAGTTCCCTCGTTTTGAACTCAAGAGTAGTCCATACACGTTCTACGACCTCTAGTAGATGTCGCTACTGGGGAGCGCACTGAACTAACGTTTTGGTGTGGATTAGCTTTCCTTATTATTAGTGTCCCTCGTCATCAGGCGAACCCACTCCGACTTCTGTGTTACTTGTAATTTACGTCCCCAAGTCAAGGACGAGAATTCAACATTTTAGTTCAACTGACCGGTGTTGGGGTTGAACCCATTACCATGGCATCAGCAAACCGGAAGTTATCCATTCGGCCATGCTGACCTCTATATATGGTATATGTTAAGTAAGTAAGTAAGTAAGGACAGAACCATATTATACGACTTGATGCGTATTGTTTTTGTGGTGTTATCCCCATATGTGTTGAGTTTGTTGAGTTGAGTTGAGCTAAGAATCGATATCACTGCACTCAGGACATTCCCACACGCACTCCGTCCCATCGTTCAACAGCCAGCGAAGAGTCATACTGCTAATCATTTCAATTGCCATCTGATTGAAAGTTCTCTTATTCTTCCATCTCACTTTTGGAATTTGTACATAACCCCTGCCGATTCCCCGAAATATAATTCTCACCACATACGGGATCTTAATCTGTTCCCCCGCTTTCTCCACCCATTCCCACGGGTTTCCGACCCAATTTCCCTTGTTCCTCATATTTTTATGCACCAACAGCCACTCGAAACGTGATGTGGTCAATGTCACACCGATGACCTTCACTTCCCGGGACTTTTCCCGGTACCCATGTTAGAATAGGTGGACCTGGGGGTCCAGATCAATTTACCAACAGCCACTTTGATGGCGATTTAAACAGATGACTTCGGGGATACCAGGTAATCGTGCTAGTTACTGCGGTAAATATGGATTCTAATTTCAAAACAAATTTTATAAATTCACATTTTAAAACAAACTTAGCAAACATTCGCATGAACGGTAATATCAAAGTATTAAGAGAGTAAATCATGACAGCCGATCTCCCTGGCGCAGGTCTTAACGTCTTTCTCCGTAACCCCGAATATTCTCGTGAGCAATGCAGCTGCGCGAGATTCGGTAGCGGATCGCGCCGCGTTGGTTATTTACGGGGTTATGTGAGCCGGTCGCTCAGAAAGTAATGGCAAACTACTGAGCGTAATCTTGCCTAGTACATCAACAGCAGCTGAAAAATGCAGGTGTTGACTGCAACATCCTGTAAGGGATATGCAACAACAACAACAATCATAACATAGCCTGTGAATTACGCGTCAGCCAAAACTAACTGTCATTTAATATTTCACATTCATTCTTCACTGTCGTGGTATTCACTTTCAATGATGGAGCGAACTACATTCTCATTCACTCCGTGATCCTCTTTGTTGTGTTTGTGTCCTCGTCTGCATCGTCCAAACTTTCGGTCACCAGACCATTCCGCGTTATGTCGTTTTCACTTTTGTCTACTGGAGCATTGAAAATGCAGCATTTTATACATCCACGACGGATAATATCTACTCCAAGATCCTGCCGTATATTTGCCTTCCAATGCACCATGTTCTGTAGTGTTGGCATGCGAAGTAGTCCATTTGTATGTAAGTGTGATCTTTCAGCCAGGCATTTAATTTCTCGTGGGACGTTGAAGCTGTTGTGTAGGTATGATCTTCGTCTTTCAGCCAGGCATTTAATTTCTCGTGGGACGTTGAAGCTGTTGTGTAGGTATGATCTTCGTCTTTCAGCCAGGCATTTAATTTCTCATGAAACGTATCTCCTATGTAGGTGTGATCTTCGTCTTTCAGCTAAACACTTAATTTATCATGAAACGATATACCTCTTGTGAAGATGTGACCTTCTTCTTTCAACCAAGCACTTAATTTCTCTCCGAACGTTGTAGCTGTTGTGTAGGTGTGATCTTCGTCTTTCAGCCAAACTATTAATTCCTCGTGAAGCGTTGCAGCTTCATTACAGTAAATGAGTGACCTGTATTTATGAGTTACCTGCGCACTATCCTTTTGAAATTCATTTTTATGTTCTGACTATAAATAAAGTCTGACAACCAATAAAGCCTGCACAGTTTGCTATTGATTGGTCTCCCTGGCCTAGGTGTTAACGACTTTCTCCGTAATCCCATATATACACGTGAGGCACGTAACTTGCGCGAGAATCGGTAGCGGTTCTCGCCGTGTTGGTGACTTACGGATATGTGAGCCGGCCGCTCAGAAAGCAATGGCAAACTGCCGAGCGTAATCTTGCCAAGAAATAAACAATCAGCTGAAAGATGCTGATGTTGACAGCGATGTCCTGTAAAGGATATCGAACACACAAAAGAAGTATGATATTGTGCGCATTATATTTGAGATTTTGCGGTAAGAGTTTTACAGCAATTTTCGTACCCACGGCTCTCAAACTGTGGTTCTCTTAGGATCATTTTATACTCTTAAATGTATTTAGCACAATATACCAAATGATTCTCAAGGGCCCTGTGCTGTTACTGCCCAATAAGGCGTCATTCATTCAGGCTCTACTATCAATGTGTTCTACGCCCAGGCTCGTCGCCTGCGAAAATGAGGGAAAGACTGACCACGAGTTCCTCTTTGCCAACAAGATGTGATGGCGCTATCACAATACAGATCAACAGCAGGAAAATGTTTCGGGACAATGTTTTTTTTTTCTATTTTTTTTTAAATATATGTACACGTCATGCAGCATATTACTATCGCTCACAACAAAAAGTCCCGACGCAGGATCCCTGCTGTGGATCTGTGCGGTGTTGGGACAATCACAATTTGTAGGTCTGAGTGCCTGGAGCAATAAGAGGCCATTATTTCCATCTCGTAGCGAATGGCGAGCACAGGAATCTAGCCCTCTCCCGACCGCATCATGTTATTCTCGGCGTACGCATAACCGTAACACATAAGTGCCCGCTGCAAATGCTTCAGGACAACATGAGTGCCAGGGATACAAAAGGAACAATACTGCCCAGGAAGTGCTTTATACGTACTCATCTTTAATAATACTTCAATGGAACAGCCTTACAAGCACTCATCTTGAATAATACTGCCCTGGAAGTGCTTTATATGTACTCATCTTGAATAATACTTCAATGGAACAGCCTTACAAGCACTCATCTTGAATAATACTGCCCTGGAAGTGCTTTATACGTACTCATCTTGACTAATACTTCCATGGAACAGCCTTACAAGCACTCATCTTGAATAATACTGCCCTGGAAGTGCCTTGCTGGTACACATCTTTAATAATACTGCACTGGATGTACAGGTACTAAAACCTCAGTTTTCTTTGCCTTAGGTTTTCGTCGATTTCGGTTTTCGTTGAATTTTTTCCGCGAAAAATTTGTCTCGGTTTTCGTCGGTTACCTCTGATTTCGTTGGCGTGCCCATGACACCTAGCTGCTAATTTTGCGAAAACAAAGGGACCCATGCGTTCTTCTGCTCAGTTTGGCGTTGTTTCTCCTTGTGTGAGCATCACTTGCTAATACGTTAACCCTTTCCATTAGCTCCATCATGGGACCGAAGAAAGTTTCCAGAGCCAGCAGTCCTTCGAAGAAGAAAGTCAGGAACACGATCGAGTTGAAGAAGGAAATCATTGGAAAATACGAGAGCGGCATTAAGATTTCTGACATCGGCCTCATGTAAGGGAAGTTGCCATCCATGATAAGTTCCATAGTGGCGAGAAACACAGACATAAAGAAGGTTAATTTAACGTAAAGCGTGAAATCGCTAACGAAACAGAGATTGCAATTGAAAATGTCGTCAGTTATTATTAATTTGGATAAATCAAAAACATTTAGATGGCAATTCTGTTTCAGAGGCAATCATATGTGATAATGTCGTACTGTTGTATGCCGATCTCATTAAGAAAATAACTGGGACGAGTGTTAGTGTAATTAGTGATTTAAAGGCCAGCAGGTAATGGTTTAAAGAATTCTTCTTCTTCTTCTTCTTCTTCTTCTTCTTCTTCTTCTTCTTCTTCTTCTTCTTCTTCTTCTTCTTCTTCTTCTTCTTCTTCTTCTGCGTTCATCCGGAGTGATTTTTAAGACGTAATTGCGGTGTGTGTCGTTCGGCACCCGTGTGCCAAAACCCTTAAGCCTAAACAACAAACTTTAGCGTGCGTTTTTAACCATGTTAGCATTCCTCTCACTGGTTTGGTGCCGTCCACATCCCAGCTGGTCAAGTTAGAACGGTCGAAGACTTCACGGTCAGCCCTCAGGGGAAGGCAGGGGTAGTCCATGGGCATTTTCCGTCAACCAAGGGGGCTTCCATAATTGCAGAGCCAACACATAGCGCTCTGGAGCTGGGCTCATCCAAGGAATCCCCACGTCCTGCACATGGCCGCCTTAATTCCTAACTTCCATGTATTTGGCGTTTAGTTCACCACACGCCACTCCCCGCACAAACCAGGAACGGTCAGTCTGCAGACGACATCCACTCAGCGAACTTTCGGTTCGGACTTTTGCTGGAAGCTGTGCCCGGAAGACTAGATAGTCAGAGCTGTTCCGGGCACGAGGGACATTTCACTCGGACGTTTTTACTGTGTGCCAATTTATTTGCAACCTTTAGGCCGGCACATCCGACTTCTGTGGGCGTTTTTTAATCAGGTTAGCCTTTCTGGGGGTTTCGAGGGACATTTTGTTGTGGTGTCGCCCACATCTCAGCTGGTCAGGGTTTAACGGCCAAAGACATCACGGTCAACCCTTAAGGAAAGGCAGGGGCAGACCATGGGCATTCCCCGCCATCCAAGGAGGCTTCCATAATTGCTGAACCGGCACATTGCGCTCTGGTACTGGGCTCACCCAAGGAATCGCCACGCCCTGCTCATGGCTGCTTTAATTCCTCTCTTCCATGTATTGGGTATCTCGTTCGCCACTGGCCGCTCCCCGCGCAAACCAGGAACGGTCAGTCGGCGGACTACCACGTAATGGATTCGCCAGCCAAACGTTCCATTTCGTGTTAATGAGACGTTTTTCCATCTTAGTCTACAGACGACTTCCACTCTGCAGCTTTCAGTTCGGAATTCTACGTAATGGATTCGCTAGCCAAGCGTTCCATTTCGTGTTATAAAACAATTTCCACTCTGTAGGCTTTCGTTTCAGACTTGCACGTAATATTCGCTAGCCAGGCGGTCTATTTCGTATTAATGAGACGTTTCTACACCTTTGATTACGCTCACTCAATGGGTTTTTTATACAAACTTGCATCGTAACCATTCCGTGTGATTGGAGCGCTTTTTTCCACATTTAGTAACGCTCACGAGGTAGACTACATGTGCTGCCGGCTCAGCATCTTACCTTCGTACAGCAGAGAGCGAGTAACGGCCAGGCCCTCGCATCCGGGGGATCCCTCATATCCCTCGGCTGAGAGTCGTAGAATAAGTATCTGGACCAAGCATGTAGCAGGCTCAGCATCTCACCTCCATTTTGCAATGGGTGAGTATCGGCCCGGTTCTCACATCCGAGGGATATTTGCTTAGAGGCGTTCAGCCATATCCTTCAGTTGAGAGCAGTAGAATATGTGTCTGGACCAGGAATGTAGTGGCATCGAGCGCCTAATTCGGACTTTGACTATCTGTCCTCAGTCTACCTGCAAGGCAACAGGTGTGTGTCTCTCTTGGTCTGGTTCCTATCCCATGAGCTGGCCGATATGTAGTTGTGCCACCGTCGGCACAGCTCTTGGGGGTCATTGGAACACGCAAGCCCCTCTACCACGACAAGGTGGAGACACGTCAGAGGGGTTTGAAAAATTCAAGAGGCGCACTGGCATACACAGTGTTACTAGGGACGGCGAAGGTGTGAGCTCAGATGAGTCTGGGGTCGAAAAATAGTATTAAACACTATATTTATTCTATATAAAATGTAATTTAGGTATGCATTTCTGGAATGTCTAAACTGAATTAATTGGATTTACATTGATTCATATGAAAATAATTGCCTCTGTTTTCGTCGGTTTCGGATTTCACCGATTGTTTTCGGACGGATTATCGACGAAAACCGAGGTTTTACTGTACCCGTGCAAGTACTCATCTTGAACAATACTACAAGAATCTTAGATCTCAAACCTGCGGTCCCTGCGGCACGTTGCAACCACACACCTTAAGCAATATGAAAGAACGAATGAAATAATTTTATTTTCATAGGGTTACGAATTGGGCAAGCAGTCCCGTCTAACATTCTGCAATCTACATGTATTTTCATTCGTGTAAATACTTTCATTCTCGTATCTCTCATTAGCTTAATCATAAACTACATCTCAGCAACAATAATATGTGCAATGTAACGCACGAAAACTGTGCTGGAAATGTACAAACTATCACTATATAGGCTAGCATTTAAATTTCAGGTTTTACCTGGTTTTAGTACAGTTGTGTCTCACAAGACTGAATTCGTAAATATCACGATCTAGGGATATCTCCACAACACTGCATACTACCACCTGTAAATATAGCAAGTATGTTAATAATAGTCAACAACTACAGACACATGTCAAATACAGAAAGTATTTTAGCAATAATCATGAACTACAGACACATATCAAATAAAGAACGTATTTTAGCAATAGTGACAACTACAGAAACATATCAAATATAGAAAGTCTTTTAGAAATAGACAACAACAACATTCGTATATCAAATATAGAAAATATTTTAGCATTAATCAACAACAACATACGTATATCAAATATAGAAACTATTTTAGCATTAATTAGCAACTACAGACATATATCAAATATAGAAAGTATTTAGCAATAGACAACAACTACATACGTATATTAAATATAGAAGGTGCTTTATCAATAGCAATAACTAAAGACACATACCAAATATAAAGAGTATTTTAGTAGTAAATGATAATTGCATTCCTAAATGAAATGACGAAAGTATTTTTTTTTTTTTTTTGGTTTTTTTTTTTTAATATTTCCGTTCCACGTTTTGTATTCACCCTCTGTGGAGTTCATGCAACATAAAAGGTAACTACAAAATTTGGAACGGCAATATTTTCTAATACCCCGCAGTCATTAAAAATATACCCTGTATTTTAGCAATAGATAACAACTACATATGTATATCAAAATATAGAAAGTACTTTAGCAATATTCAACAACTACAGACGCATATCAAATAGAGAAAGTATGTTAGCAATAATCAACAACTACATACGTTTATCAAATATCGAAAATAGTTTGGCAATAGACAACAACTACAAACGTACATCAAATATAGAAAGTATTTTAGCAAAAGACAACAACTACAGACACATATCAAATATAGACAGTATTTTAGCAATTATCAACAACTACATACGTATATCAAATATAGAACATATTTCAGCAATAGACAACAAATACCTAAGTATATCAAATTGTCATGTACAGAAAAGAGTTTAGACGGACATAGGTTGGTAGAAAAGTAATCACACTACAACCCGCGAGACAAGAACAGCAAGGGTTAACACTAGAGCAAAGACAGCCTCAGTAACACTCACTGAAGCTCACCGGTTCACGGAATTGTAGGGGTCACAGGTAACGACCTGAGCGAGAAAGCTAGCTAGACTCGGCATTCGGGATGCGGACAGCTTAAGGAACAGACACACACAGACTTCCATTGATAGATCTATACAAAAAATCTACACGATTATTGAAGAGTTTACAACATCAATATTGAATCGTATTTCACACAACGATTAGTTCATTCCAACAGCCAGCGTAGTTCTTTGGGGGCGGTTTAAGCACAATCCTGATTGACCAGTGGCATCTGACGGATTTGCGATGAGTAGTTGACGACATCAGCAGCGAAAGCATAAGCACAAGAGACAGATCGACTCTAAACGGACGGTCATTAGTGGAGAGTGTACAAGAGTCAGCACAGAAAGTATGGGAACTGCTTGGCTGGATAATGATGGCCGGTATGGCGTGTGTTGCCGGGGCCCATAAGGGAAGCAAAGAATAGCAACACTATAGCCTACCACGCATGTCGTAAGAGGCGACTAAGGAGGCTTGATGGTTCCGTCGCCCTGCTACTGAGTGAGTGCGTGGCGCGACACTGTGAGCTGTGACTTTCGTGTAAAATGCTTTTGAATCTGCCCGAGGTTTTTTTGGAATGTGACTGTATGTTCGGAGCGATGGCGGATGGCTATGTCCCAGAGTTGACCGGTTTTTGCCTTATGCAGAAATGCGTGGCTGCTGGACTTCTGGTTGACTGCCACTGCCATCGACGATGAACTGTATTTTCGTGGACTTGTGGGTGAACATCTAGGAAACATCCAGATGGGAAAATGACTGCCGATTCCATCAGAGATGATCTGGGTGTTTCGTGGGGGACTATTGTGTTGACATTCTGGCGGCGGAATTATGCACAGTGTATCTGTGCGGGCTGTTGTTTGTCGAGACACCTGTCTTTTCCACTTTTCACATTGGGCAGTGGGGAGCGTTTTGTGTGATATTCACTGGCACAGGAACAGAGCATAATGGTAACAACCCGTTGCTGTGAAGTTGGAACTGCGACTAACTAACTAACTAAGGTATGGTGTACATAGTTAAATAGTTAGTCGACAGATCATCCTCATTGCACATCGAACCATTCAGTCCATAAGTGCTCAGATCCCTTCCTCAGTAAATCCGCAGCGTGTAGCAGCTAAAGACACCAGTTCTGTGTTGGTTTGTTAATCTTCTTTGGCTTCCTGCATAGTGTTCTTGTTTGGCCACACCTCTTTTATTTTGCTGTTCTCGCAGCCTGACCATGGTTGTAGATTCCCGGTCATCGCTTGGTTCTTGTAAACGACTTACTTCTCGTAGAGCATTCAGAATGTCTGCCTGGTCCATGGCTCGTCTGCCTTCCACAGTAGCCTTACCTACAAGCCTGTCATCCTGCTCATTCCATTGCACACCAGCATGCCCTGGCATCAAGATTAAACTAATCTTTGCCAGCCGAAACCGCTCCAGAGACAGCAGCCACTCTCTTCGGACCAACCCCATCTCTATCCTCTTGAGCATACTCATTGAGTCACTAAGGACACATGCCCGATTGAATGTCTGTGTCTCGAGCCATGTTATTGCCTTACTTACTGCCATGACTTCCATAGTCAGGTTGCTTGTGGTCAAAGCAAAAGCGCCAGACTCTTCCTTCACACGTTTCCCACCGGCCTGAGCCGTAAAGGCTCATGAACTTCTGATTCTTCGGACGACCTACCCAACCGTGTAAATGGCATCATCATCCTCTTAAGAATTCTTGAAGATCAGAGCCTGTACTTCCGCCTCCAGAGCATCTGGATTTTCTTGTCTGCATTTCCTGTCTAGTTGGATGCACACTGAAAAGGATTACAGAACTCTGTTGGCACTTGTACCCACTCCTCGCCAGGTTCTAAGTCCTCAAGTGAACACACCTGCTGAAGATCGTCTTCGGCTTGACCAATCCACGAATTTCCTCTTTTTAACCTGCTGCCCTTTACCTTCTTAATCTCTCTGTGCGGTGGATGTTATGTGTTTGCGTTGACTCTGCGATAGGCACGTGCTTGGCAAAATTGTATTCTGTCCCTCATGTTTGGAAAATCAAGAAGGTAGCGCATCGCTCTGCATGCTGTATCTCTTGTACATCCAAGAATAATGCGCATAGCTTCGTTCTGTATCCTTTCCATCCTTTCTATCTGCTTATGGCTTAGAGTCAGGATCTCCATCGCGTACTCCAAAACATAAAGGACCAGACCCTCGTAAAGAATACATAGATGGCGCTGCTCACAGTTTGCCGCCGCCATCACCTGCATCGCAGCCAACCCCCGCTTGGCCTTTGTTATCACCTGGTCTATGTGCTCAGTACAAGCTAGGCTTCGATCAAACCGTATCCCCAGGTAATTCCCTGCCTGCGTTCTTTCCACCGTCTCTGAACCCAGATTTACAGTTGGCGTTGGGGTGTTGACAATACGATTATTCAAAAAAAACCATGTCACTGTTGCCTTTTTTGGGTTGACCATTGAACCAGCTTCAACACGCCAAGTGCTTATGCGATTGAGTTCGGTTTGTAGTTCTACAGCAACCTGATCTCTATCCTTGCCCTGACGATACACTAAAACATCGTCTGCATACAACAATGTCCTCCCCGGTCCTATGATTTGCTCGCTGGTGATTCTCACAGTGTAGGCGTTGAACAGCACCAGAGATAATGGTGATCCCTGTGGTAGGCCAGGATATATTGTTGTTGGTTCTGAAGTCCAAATGCCAAAACTAAAGACTACTTTCCGTTGAAAGAGGCTGCAGCAGTCCCACTAAGGGGTGGGGGGAGGGGGGAAGGACTTACCTTGAGTTCAAGAAGCCTAAGCATTACAAGATCCAATGGTACTCTGTTGTACGCGTCCTCAAAATCAATCGCTGCAGCAAATGTTTCAATGCCTGAGTAGAAACCTTCATAGACATCATGGGCGAAAGCTACTGTGTTGGTCCAGGTTTCTCTTTTTGGACGGTACCCTCCCAGGATAGATGGGAAAACACCTTGCCTCTTTTGCTGTCTTGATATTTTTCTGGAAATTAACTTCTCCAGCAGCTTGCCTATTTTATTCTGCATGGTTATTACTCGATATCCCTGAATTTTTGTGTGGTCTTTGCCAGACTTCGGCAAGGGAATCAGATAGCTGTGTAACCACTCCTCCTTGATGCTAGCACTCCCTATACTGTTGTTGTAAATGTCTGCTAGTTCCTCTAGCTCGTTGTCGGTACACATATTAATGTCGTCATAGCGTATGCCATCTGGCCCTGGAGCGCTGTTTTTTTTTCTATCGTCGAAGAACAGCCTTGATAACTGTCACTGTCACTGTGTCTTCATCCGAAATGTTCTGGGCCTTGCACCTGTCTGACCTCCTTGGCGACATCTTGGCCTCCCATGTCTGTCTGGTTGCTCTGTTCTGGATAGCGTTCGAAGAGGCCTTTGCCCTTGTTCTCGTCAGTCCTTTGCCAGATGAGGTCAGCACCTTGGAAGTCAGGAATACTCTTATTCTCGACTACCCCACTCATGCTTTTATGTAGTCGCAAGAACAATTTCAGTGACTTGTCTGTGCTTACCCTATGACATACCTCTGCCCATTTTTCACTTTTAACCACCATTACCAGTTTTTTTTTAATAGCTTACTTTTTGTGCATCTCTCTTTCTAAGTGCATGCAGGGACTAGGATGGGCATCTGTGTTATTTTTTACGCTTTGCCATTTCCTTACAGCACTACTCTTATCCACCCAGGACTTTTCCACCTCAAAAGTCCACCAAGGTGGCTGCTCCTAGCTTCTTTTCCTACCCTGAAGCTTTCTGCGCTTGTCGCACCTTATTTTACTCAGCACATCTTGCCCTGTACTGCCATACTGGAAATCTTGACCGTTGACTTGTGCTGCCTGGTTCTGCCCTTCTCCACCAATATGCTGCAAGGGTCGTTGCCGTGGTACACTAGGACACCCCATCTTCACACTATAGTGAGTGAAGGAGAAACCAGCGCCAGATCAATAATACTGTCCTCATCACCTGGACGACTGGCTGTCCCGGTGACACAGCCACTGTTGATACAAACCAGGTCAATGGTTTCAAGTGCAGTCTCGAGATCCTCCTGTGTTGGAGGAAATGTCTCCCCAAGATCTGTATTTAGCGTTTAAATCGCCACAGAAAATAACATTTCTCTCGTGACCTAATATGTCACTTAAGCACTGCCACTTCTGGAAATCCACACTCGCATTACGGGCATAAACATTAACCAACACGAATAGTAGACCGGTTTGAACTCTAACCGCCTGTATTTGTATGTCGTCACTGTCCCAACTGGACATGTCTAGCTCTGAAGCCACCACACTGTCGCGAATGAGAATCTACATTCCCAGGTGTCACGTGTTGTAGAATAACTGATCACGCAGTCTCGTCTCCTGAAGCACTACAATGTCGTTCCTGTATACCAGGTTTTCCAGAATAGGACCTCGTTGTTTTACGCTGGCACAGTTCCAATATAGAATACGAGTATTCCTGAGGCCCAGACGGTTAACTTGAGTCTAAAAAGCCTTGTTCCACCTCGTCTACGTTGCCGCTTACGGCCTCCCCCGCCGCCACCGTCGCCTTGTTAGGTTGACTGCCTTCCGCACAGAGCACAAACGCTGTTCCGCCATGTTGAAATAACCGAACACCACAGAACCACACACGCTGCGAAAATTTACTCCAGGATTGCTTCGCTCAATGCACGAACTCCGTAGTATCGGCGACGATCTTGAGAAGAATCTCCTGGTCTTACATCCTGGCACACAAATTATAGGCAAGAGATGAAAATATCCACCTCCAACGCGAAAAAAAGGAACGGTCACAAAATAACACACCCGTCAGCCGCCATCTTGACCGGATGGTCAACCACCTGGTATGGTGTACATAATGAAATAAAACAGTTTGAGCTGCCACTGTGCATTTTGTCCACTCTGTTCTTCTTCTTTCGTTCGCTTGAAATATGTCTATAACTGCAATGTTGTCTCTTGTGTAAATTTAACTGTCTTTTTCAGTTCACTCAGTGGTCCATAGTATTTATCTTCCACTATCGTCTCTCTAGGCTAGAAGGTTTGCCTAGACGTGTTGTAATTTGGGCAGTCTTTGTTTGCGACGCCAATCCACATGTGCATATGGCAGATTCACCAATCTTGAATTTTGTATACATGTTGTTGCATAATCTATTGTGTCCTGTTCTGAGGCGCACAATAATTACTTGTTCTGGTCTGTCCATAACGTGGTAGTCGTCTTGAGCAGGTTTTGGTGGCTTTCTGACTGATTTGATCATTCTTTTCTTTTGGTGGTATGTAACGGGCACATCAGACTGTTCTTCTTTTGCTCATTCCTTAGAAAATCGATCAGCTCTGTCGTTTCCGGGCACTCCACAGTTGGACGGTATCCACTGTATGGTGACCTTATGCTGACTGCTAAGTGCAGAAAGTAGTGTCCTTAGTACTGGCAATTTCCCAGACAGGAGCGCCTCGAGTATTGATTTTGCATCTGTTAATATCATCACAGGTTGTGTACCATGGCTGGTACTTAGTAATTTCTCTGTTGCTATCTTGATTGCCTCAATTTCAGCAATATAGTTATGGCAGTACTTTTCTGTTGGTACTCTGGCTGTGTCCCTAGTATTATTTGGGTAGTCAATGTACACTCCCTCTCCTCCATTTCGAACAGCATTTTGTGCTGACCCATCTGTGTAGACTTGGATCCAGAGGTCCTGTGGGTATTCTTAATCACAGAAGCTGAGAGTGGCTGTTCTGTGCTGTTCACTGTTCTGTTCTTCCTTGTCAAATATTCCTCTCACTTTTGTCTGGATTTGTAGTGATGGTCTATGTTCATTTTCCCATGGAGTTTGCTCTGGATTAGTTGTCTAGGGGATACCAACTGTGGGCAGATCGGTGGTTTCTCTGCAGAGTCGTTTGGCCTGGTGGATAAAACTACTTCTTTTCAACCGCCCCATAGCTAGGTTATCAAATCTCTTCTTCATAGGGTGGCCTGGCAAGCTGAGGAACTGTTCTGCTTGTATTAGCGTTTTTGTACCTCTGCGCTCTCTCAGAGCTTGTGTCCTCCCCATGTTCTCCATCTCCACTATAGGGGTTGATCTCATTCCTCCTGTGGTGACTCTAAGTGCTTGATTTTGCACCTTGTCCAGCTCTTTTAGTGTGGTTTTTTATGCTGAACACCACACAGTTGACCGGTATTCCGGGTATGGTCGTATGCGCTGATGATAAACTTTGCTAAGTATTTTCCCACTGACTCTCCGTGTGGTTCCACTTAGTTTTCTCAGGATGGCTATTTTCCTTCTGGATTTTGCTACTGCTTTGTTGATGTGCTTTCTCCATGTCAGCCTGCCATCAAATGTTACTCTAAGGTATGTTGGTTCTATATCTTCTCTTAGTTGTATTCCATTTGTCTGGATGATCCCTGCGATTTGTTTTGGAGAGAGGATAAATAAAGTGGTGCTGCACTTGTCAGTGTTTATGCTGACACACCATCTATTTGCCCATGCAGCAATTTGCATCTACAGCTCTTTGTGGGGATCTGGTGGCCACTGAAGCATGTTCATTTGTGATCCATGTTCATTTGTGATCCATAGAACCAGGTCATCAGCGTACATTGCCGCTTTAATTCCATGCGGTAGATTAGCAACAAGATCATTGATGAAGATTAGAAAAAGTGTTGGGGACAGGACTCCGCCCTGGGGAACACCGTGGCGCAGTAGTACTTACTTGCTCTTGAGTCCATCTATCTGTACTCGGGCTCTTCTGTTGTGCAAGTATGCTTTCACCCATTTGTACATTCTTCCATTGACTTTACAGTATATAAGTTTTTTCGTCAGACCTTCTTTCCAGACTTTGTCAAAGGCTTTCTTCAGATCTATCCATGCAGCAAGCACCAGCTTTTTCTCTTGGAATGCATCATCAATTTCTTGAGAGAGGTAGGTTGTCTGATCTTCCGTAGAGTAGCACTGCCTAAAGCCAGCTTGCTGTGGCACAAGGATATTTTCACTTTCAACGTATCACTGAAGTCTGTGATCGATGATGCGCTCCATTGTTTTGCAGAGACAGCTTGTGAGGCTAATTCGTCTGTAGCTGGAGGCAATGGAACTATCTTTCCCTGATTTTAGGAGGGGTATCATGATTGCTTCTCTCCAGGCTTGTGGAACACTGCCTAAGGTCCAGCTGTTATTCAATATCTGCAACAGCTTTGCTATGGCCTCTGTTCCTAGGTTCCTGATCATTTCATTGGAGATACCATCAGCTCCTGGTGACTTTCTCATTTTCAGTTTTGATATGGCTCGCTGATTGTGATAGGTGCCTCCAGAACCTCATGTACTGTTTCATAGGTGAATACACATCTAGAGCGTTCTGGTTATTTCTCCCCGCCAGTGACTCGCCGCTGCCCTTTTCCCTTTTAGTTAAAACAGCTCGCCACGAGAAGGCCAGGAGTTGGAATTTTGCACGAGCCATGTGGTATTTAAGCAAGATTGGGCGCTCACCCCAACCCCGCCCCAGGCTACATGCAGCAACATTTGGAACCGTCCACTCTGTTGAGAGCATGGGTCCGTAAAAGTGTATGTACGAGCCATAACATATCTTATAGACAAGAATATTTCATTATCTACATGTCCAGTAATATTATGTCGAACTACAACATGGCACAGATATAGAAAGTATTTTAGCAATAGACAACAATTGCATGTGTATATCAAATATAGAAAGTATTTTAGCAATAGACAACAACTACATAAGTATAACAAATATAGAAAGTATTTTCGCTACAGACAGCAACTACATACGTTTATCAAATATAGAGATGATGATGATGATGATGATGATGATGATGATGATGATGATGATGATGATGATGATGATGATGATGATGATGATGATGATGATGATGATGATGATGATGATGATGATGATGATGATTACGGTAGTGACAACGACGAGGAATAGGACGACGATGGTGCGGTGTTGACGATGGTGACGTCGATAATGATGAAGATGATGTTGATGATGTTGATTATGACGATAATGATTACGAAAACGATGCTTACCATGACGATGATGATGATTACATCAACGACGAGGACGACAATGATGCTTATGATGATTATGATTATTACCACGACAACGATAATGATAAGCATGACGACGATGATGATGACGATGATGATTGTTATTGCATCGACGACGTCGATGATGATGACTATGATGCTGATTTCACAGAATCAGCCACTCTAGAGTCTGTTAAATAACCTTCCTGCAGCAATTCCCGTTGTGCCATCGCCTAAACGGGATAATACTGATTTTCCCTGGTGATTAGTACTGTACCACGTTTACATTTATGTATATATTGTTAAATAGATATATGCCTAAGTTGTGTATGTCTTTCTTTCTATAAGTGTGCAGCTTGCTAAAGTAGGGAATCTCTGTTGTACTTTCTGACACGGCGTTGACTGAACGCTGTATGCGTGATGTAACATTGGTATGTTAGGTTACCTGCCATCGTCAGTTGCTCACTTTTGAGCGAGGAGAACAAATGGACTGTCTTATCTATGAAATTCTAGAAAATAATCTCTCTGAAAGATTTACCAGTTTCCATTTGAGAGTTTTGTTCTATTAGCAAGATAAGCATATATTCTAATAGCCTACGCCGATATCCACATCTGTGATATACATATCTAGCGTCCTTACAGTTTCCTAGAATTTACTCCTTGGTTACCACGCTTTGGAAGGAAATGCGCGAGACTTGGTCTCGATGACGTCATAATTTATATGGCTTTGGTTTAAGTGTAAGCCCAATGATTGGTCGAGTATCGGGCCAAGACATTGCCGCTTAAATTAGCAAGGCGTTAGTAGAGACTTGCCATCTATAGCGTTCGAAAGACAAATCGCCTCCCGCTTTGGAGGGCAGTTTAGCCCAAATCATGTCACTCTCTGGAGCCTAGCTCTGGAGAGGCAAGTGGTGGATTGGACGTTATCACGGAACAGAAACCTGGGTTAACAGCCTGTTCTGAGTGGTACACACAAAAATTACATATACCTGCAGTCTGGACCTATAAAACATGTTGACAGCCTCATTTATTAGCAGCCTTTGTCAGCGGAAAACGTGACGAACATGAATAGCCAAAAGCTATTGATACAATCCGACGTCTGTTGGGATATTCCTGGACGGCCTTCCTTATCAAAATGTCTGCCAAGACAAACGTATTTACATAGTACACAGATACCAGGGTATTACCCGCCCTGTCCGTTTTGGAGGTACCGCCTGACCGCACCATCAATCAGCAAGGTTAAAGAAATTAAGGGATATTCCAAATTTGAACAAAACTAACAGCAGTAAGAACCCTCCAACTGCCTATTGGATTCCCAGTTTCAACTACAAAAGTATTACCCTTCGTCACAAGTCATATGCGGGCAAGTTCAACACCAGGTCCTAGATATGATTACTATCGGGAAGACACTATGAAAGAAGCAAGAGTAGACAATGTCTATACACGTGCAGCAGAGGGGATACTCCGAATGTCTTGTGACGTCCTGTTAGTGTGCTGGAATTTCATCTTCTTTTCCATACTTGTGCAGACCAGCCTGGACATAGTCCCAGATAATACCAATAAGTGACTCTCAGCATTGTTTGTTCCTACACTGGAATTGTGATATCAAAGAATGGCACTTTGCTGGTCCCAGGTCGGCCTGATTGCAATATCACCAAGTGTGGGATGGCCTATCAACCTGAGACTGGGTGTGTGTAACATCCATGTGGACAGGAGTTGAGATTCTGATAATAAACAGAGATGCTGGACGGTTGTAATCTTTTTCATTGTATTCGATGATGTAGTGAAATACCTTATGCAAAGTCTGAAGAGGTACTACTGAAAGATTGACTTACCCAGGCCTCAGTTTCTCTAGGACACAGAGCCCATTAGCACAAGAGTGTTCTTGATTCGTTAGCTGGATAATAGGGATTATGATGTCCTCTGGTGCAAATTAACAGTGGATATTAGATGAGTAGGACACAAATGAATGCACATTCAATAGGTCCCTGGATAATGAGGACATTATCTGCTAAGCATTGGAGAGGAATACCTATCAACAGAACAGAAGAGAAAAAGAGAGTAGGACTGATTAATTAGTCTAGTTATTGTGTTCTGAATTTGAGGTGTTGTTGCTGTTGTTATTTGTTTGTTTGTAGGTTTGTTTGTTTGTTTGTTTGTTTGGTTGGTTGTTTGGTTTGTTTGTTGTTGTTTATTTTTTAGTGCATTGATTTTTGAGGACATGGGATTATCACATTTGTATGTGTTCATTATATTACATATCATCCCATGACTTTCCAAACTCAATACTTTTAATACAAATATATATGTACTCCAGATCTTGATTTAATTCCTGGTGGACGGTTTGTTCAAATGCTGATGTTTACGTCAATTGCTTTTTGATGATTGTTCAACAGTGGCTATTCTATATGTTGTAAACAATCAATGTTCTCTGACACTATATAAAATTCAAAAGGTGATCGAGTGGGGGGATACCTACACATGGATACCATTGTCTTAAGGGGTGAATTGTTTTTCCTCTTGTATCTGTGGTAAATTTCCCTGATCACCTGGCCTTATAAGAAGTGGGTGAGAATGTCAATGTATCCTATCCGGGATTCCCTAGACAAAACTTAGCAAATTATCTCATATATTAAATGCTACACCCCACAACATCTATAATCATTTTTCATGTGAATGAACGAATAAATAAAGTGATATCATATTTCTGTCCTGGTAGGTCATCCTTAGTCAGTTAGGTCGAGTGGAAAAATGGCTATTTATCTTGTAACATTCTGAATTATTAGTTTTCTTGCTTTCTTTAGGATCCTGTAGCTTATAGGAGGTAGAATATAGCAAGAATGTACATGAAATCTAACTCTATGGGCAAATAGAATTCGATGGACTTCTTTCTCTGAGAGTTTAGTGAAATTCATGTTCTCATCATCCTGTGGCGTGCCATACCCCGGAGCTTTCTATATACTATGTTCCATTTGGTTACTTTGGTATCCAGTGTCCTTATTCGAATATAACATAATATGAAGACTGGTTCTGAGAGGAAGATGAATTAGTATAACTGTTACGATTTTATATAGGATTCCTATCGAAGGCCAATGGTTCTTCGTCTTGGATCATTCTATGAAAACTTTCTTTTGTCAAGAGTAATTGGATCTGGTTATGGCAGGTCGTATATTGATCTTTTCTTTTCGACCTCAAGCTGGTCTTAAGTTGGATAAATGTGGATAATGAGTGGTGAAGATGAACGTCAGGGTAAGGCTGGAAATACTCTCCTGGTTCTCCCTTTGTCTACTCCAGGATTCCCAGTTTTCGACACCTACAGCAGTCACCATTTTCAAAGATCTACAATTGTTAAAGTGAGCCAGGAATTATAATTGTCCAAGTCTTGAGAGTGGGGCAATAACCACCAAGCTGTTATGTTATTGACTGTATTGTGTGCAAGTTGAAATTCGAATATACATACATACCGTCATTTCAAGACAATGGACACCCACACAATGACTGTTTTTCAGTTTCTTCGGAGTTTAAACACCTACAAACATTCACTTATATTATTCAACTTGCTCTACTTTATAGTGATAACATTCACATCCATACAGCATCAAATTTAAATCAGACATATTCTACTCACGGACCATTTCAATTATGATTTTCACAGATCTACCCACACTTGTCTAGTTATTCTTAATTACAACTGTATCGTTATAATTTTAACAGACTCTTTTGTTGATTCACTGACGATTGTGAACTTGTGACGTGCTAAGTCTATCTTAAGTCTGATTCTGATCTTGTTACATGTGTTTGTCTAGACTATCGTCCTATTCCACACGTTTATAATTAATGTCAACATTTTCCTAGGTCTTGACATTGGTCGTTTGTCTGAGAGTGTGAAGGATAGGTTAGGACACTTATCTGTCAAACTTTTTGTTTATAAAATATTCAATTATCCGGTATAAGATCATAATGCCTCTTGGGAATAGTGGCAATGATTATGACCACGATGATTACGACGACAACGATAATAATCATAACGACGACTACGATGATGATGACAATGATGATTATTATTACATCAACGACGACGATGATCATGAATATTATTATTACAGTGGCAACGACGATGATGATTATGAATATTATTATTACAGTGGCAACGACGATGATGATTATGAATATTATTATTACAGTGGCAACGACGATGATGATCATGAATATTATTATTACAGTGGCAACGACGATGATGATTAATTATGAAAATACATAAGAACTCACCGTTTGTGCATTAAATGTATCAACATAGCAACCTGGTCCCCAGAAGTCATGAGTCAAATCCATGTACTCTAGAGTACATGGACTCTTGACAAACTCCACGTTGTATACGATATAATTTGCCCTCTAAATACACGAATGAGACAATAATTGTGATATTTTTTCCTGCTTTACTTTTCTACTTAACTGATTAAATGATATATATATATATATATATATATATATATATATATATATATATATATTGCAACATTTCTACTACCATATTCAAATCTTTTAAGTCATAACTGTGACACACCCCTACTTTTCCATTTTGGCCATCCATTTTATGTGTGGTCGAAACTCACGTTTTGTTTGGCACTGAATTTGTTAATTTTTCCATCCATCCATCATGTGCCATGCCGATAAGCGTAGGCGGTCATGTTTTGACATCTCACTCGATCACCAGAGTCGTGAATCAGCTCCGTGTTCCTGTCTCGACCATGCCACGTGGCCAAGCCATCCAGGTATTTACTTCTCGGTCTTCCCCATGGTCTCCTCCCTTCGATCTTGCCAGTTGTCACCAAGTTCTCCAATTCATTTCTTCTCGAAACATGCCCAAAACATTGTGACTGTCTACGTCTAATTTCTCTAATCAGTTTACGAACTTCATTTGTTTCTTGAAGGACTTGTTCATTGGTTTTTCTGTCTGTCCATGGTATTCTTTGCATTTTCCTCAGAAACCACATTTCCACAGCCTTCAGATGTTTTTTCAGCTTGCCTGCTCATTGTCCACGCTTCACATCCATATAAAAGTACAGGTTCTATGTAGCACTTCAACACTCTTTTTCTCGTTTCAATTGATATCTTTTTATTGGTCAGTATGTTTTTCATCTTCAGTTATCATCATCAGTTATCAGTTGGGGTATCTTCATTGCACTCCGGACATGTCCATAGGTGCTCAGATCCTCCTCCCAGCATATGCATCAGCGTCCGGTGGCTAATAGTGCCAGTTCTGTGTTGGTTGACGAGGCGCTTTGTTTTCCCGATGTACCTCTCGCGTCTGGCTGTGCCGATTCTTACTCCCAAGTCTTTCATCCTGGACAGCGATGTGGAATCACTGACGTCAAAGTCCTCTGTTCTCGCCATATCTTTGAGGACGTTAATAACATCGGCACGATCCATGGGCTGGCCATCTACAGGGGGTGCAGAGCCAGCCAGTTTATCAGCTCGTTCATTTCCCTCGACTCCCGCATGTCCCGAGACGAAGATGAAGGTGACTTTACGGACAACAGACTTCCGCAGCGACTCAGTCCACTGTCTACGTACAGATCCAGCTTCGACCTTCTGAATCATGCTCATTGAATCACTTAGTACACACACGTTAGTGTAATGCTGTGATTCCAGCCATATGAAAGCCTGTGTAACTGCCATCACCTCCATCGTCATGCTGCTCGTGGTCATAGAGTGGGCACCACTGGATTCTTGAACGGTTCGGCCCGCTGAACGGGCTGTAAATGCCCACGCACTTCTCTGCTGCTTTACAATAGATCCATCTGTATAGATGAGCACTGCGGGGCTATCTGAGTGTTCATAGATGAGTGCGTTAACCTCTGCATTGACAGCGGCAGGGTTCTGCTCTCTGCACCGTCTGTCGAGTGTGATAATGCAGGAGAAAGTGCGAAATGTTTTTCATCTTACAAAAGGCTACCTTCGCCACGGCAATTCTTGTTATAATCTCTTCAAGGCATCTCCCATCAGAATGTTATGACTGTTCCGAGATAACTGTACCTATTCACTTGTTTAAGAATATGCCCATTTACTTGTATATTACATTGTGGTATTTCTTCCTTCCTAGTGACGACCATAATCTGTGTCTTCTTACAATTATATTCTAACCCTAGTTGTTCATTGTGTGCAACAACCGCATCTACTAAATTTTGGAGGTCCTGTTCATTGTCTGCAACCAAGACTGTATCATCTGCATATCTAATGTTATTGATGTATCGTCCCCCAATGTTGATTCCTTCCATATCTTCTACATTTCTGAAAATATTTTCACTGTACAGGGAAGAAAGATCTGGTGACATTACACATCCCTGTCTCACACCTCTCTTAATAGGCTTATATTGGTCTACTTCATTATCAATTCTTATGGCAGCTTGTTGTTTCCAATATATGTTTTTACAAGTCTAAGGTCTTTTCCATCAATTTTTAGATCTTCAAGCATCCTTATCAAGTCGACATGTCTCACTTTATCGAAAGCCTTTGTGTAGTCATGTTTGCATCTGTTAATTTGTTATTCGCGACATAAGTCGGTGTGGTAGCGTAATGTCTGTTACGATTCCTTGGCATTGTGATCGGATCTCCATCGAAACGGGGATTCTTTTTTTTTAAGTTGACCTTGCCTCTCTCCTCAAATCAGCCTAATACGGTTACCGAGAAATGTTATGGGATGTAAAAGTGCTAAAGTAATATTGACCACACAATCAAATGAGTGTCAGTGAGTCTAAAGATATGGGTCTAGCACAGTGGTTCTCAACCTTTTTCGGCACATGCATCCCTTTCACCATTCGTCAGAATGTCATCCCCCTCCCCCTCCTTTTCACCACATGTCAGAATGTCATTCCCTTTTTTTCCAAAATTGTCAGATTCAAAAGGTGCATTCAAAAAAATAAACAACAACAACATGCCTATAATACTGAAAAGGAGCCAAGGGAAGGGGAAAGGCGCGCACTAATGCGACTACAGAGATGCACGCATGCGCACTTTGCATTGAGTCACCACACAATGTAAGTGCGAAACCACCAAAATACTAGTAACAAAAACACACAAGCTAGCGAAGAGAAAGAGACATCTCAGTAGAACGGGCCGATGCACACTTTTTTTTTTTTTTTGGTTCTTTGTGGCCCTGAAGCCAATTTGAGTCTAGTTAGTTAGTTAGTTAGTCGACAGATCATCCTCGTTGCACATCGGACCATTCAGTCCATAAGTGCTCGGATCCCCTCCTCAGCAAATCCCGCAGCGTGTAGCGGCTAACGACGCCAGTTCTGTGTTGGTTTATCAATCTTCTTTGGCTTCCTGCGTAGTGTTCTTGTTTGGCCACCCCTCTTTTAATTTGCTGCTCTCGCAGTCTGGCCATTGTTGTAGATTCACAGTCATCACTTGGTTCTTGCAAAAGTCTCACTTCTCGTAGAGCATTCAGAATGTCAGCCTGGTCCATGGCGCGTCCGCCCTCAACAGTAGCCTCACCTGCGAGCTTGTCAGCCCGCTCATTTCCTTGTACTCCCGCATGCCCTGGCACGAAGATGAAACTAATCTTTGCCAGCCGAGACCGCTTCAGAGGCAGCAACCATTCTCTTCGGATCGACCCCTCCTCTATCCTCTTGATCATGTTCATTGAGTCGCTAAGGAAACAAGCCCTAGTGAATGTCTGTGTCTCGAGCCATGTTATTGCTTTACTTACTGCCATGACTTCCATGGTCAGGCTACTTGTGGTTTCAGTGAAAGCACCAGAGTCCTCCTTCACACTTCTCCCTCCGGCCCGAGCTGTAAAGGCCCATGAGCTTCTCACATGTCGGATGACCGACCCATCTGTGTAGATGACCGCGTCACTGTCTAGCGAATTCTCGAAAATCAACGCTTGTACTTCAGCCTCAACAGCAGCCGGATTTTCTTGTCTGCATTTTCTATCTAGTTGGATGCAAACTGAAAAGGATGTGCAGAAGTCTGTTGGCACTTGCACCCACTCCTCGCCAGGTTCTAAGTCCTCAAGTGAACACACCTGTTGAAGAATGTCCTCGGCTTGACCCATCCACGACCGTCCTCTTTTTAACCTGCTGCCCTTCACCTTCCTAATTTCACTATGCAGTGGATGCTGTGTGTTTGCGTTAATTCTGAGGTAGGCGCGTGCCCTGCAAACTTGCATTCTCTCTTCAATGGTTGGAAAATCAAGAAGGTAGCGCATCGCCCTGCATGCTGTATCTCTTGTACATCCAAGAATAATGCGCATAGCTTCATTCTGTATCCTTTCCATCCTTTCTATCTGCTTATGGCTGACAGTCAGGATTGCCATTGCATACTCCAAAACAGACATGACCAGCCCCTCGTACAGAAGACATAGATGGCGCTGCTCACAGTTTGCTGCCGCCATCACCCGCATCGCTGCCAAACCCCGCTTGGCCTTTGTTATCACCTGGTCTATGTGTACATTATAAGCAAGGCTTCGATCAAACCGTATCCCCAGGTAATTCATTGCCTGCGTTCTTTCCACCGTCTCTGAACACAGCATTACAGTTGGTGTTGGATTGTTGACAATATGATTATTCAACGAGAACCAAGTCACTGTTGCCTTTGTTGGGTTGACCATTGCCCCAGCTTCATCACACCAAGTACTTATGCGATTGAGTTCGGTTTGTAGCTCCACAGCAACCTGCTCTCTATCCTTACCCTGACGATACACTAAAACATCATCGGCATATGACAATGTCCTGCCAGGTCCAGTGATCTGCTCACTGGTGATTCTCACTGTGTAGGCGTTGAACAGTACCGGAGATAATGGTGATCCCTGTGGTAGGCCAGGATATATTGTTGTTGGTTCCGAAGTCCAACTGCCACATCTAAAAACTACTTTCCGTTGGAAGAGAGCTGCAGCGATCCAACTAAGGAGGAATGGACTTACGTTTAGTTCAAGAAGCTGAAACATTAAAAAATCCAGTGGTACTCTGTTGTATGCGTCCTCAAGATCAATCGCTGCAGCAACGGTTTCAGTGCCTGAGTGGAAACCTTCATAGACATCATGGGCAAAGACTGCTGCATTGGTCCAGGTTTCTCTTTTTGGACGGTACCCACCCAGGGTAGGTGGGAAAACACCTTGCCTCTCTAGTTGGCTTGATATTTTCCTGGCAGTTACCTTCTCCAGCAGCTTGCCTATTGTATTCTGCATGGTTATAATTCGATATCCCTGAATTTTCTTGTGGTCTTTGTCAGGCTTCGGCAAGGGAATCAGATAGCTGTGTAACCATTCCTCCTTGATGCTAGCTCTCCCTATACTGTTGTTGTACATGTCTGCTAGTTTCTCTAGCTCATTGTCGGTACACCTATTTATGTCGTCGTATCTTATGCCATCAGGACCTGGAGCACTGTTTTTTGATCGTCGAAGCACAGCCTTGATTTCTTGCACTGTCACTGTGTCTTCATCCGAAGTGTTCTGGGCCTTGCATCTGTCTGAGGTGACCTCCTTGGCCAGATTCCGGCCTCCCATGTCTGTCTGGTTGCTCTGCTCAAGGTAGCGTTCAAAGAGGGCTTTGCCCTTGTCCTCGTCAGTCCTCTGCCAGATGAGGTCAGCACCTTGGAAGTCAGAAATGCTCTTATTCTTGACTACACCACTCATGCTTTTATGTAGTCGCCAGAACAATTTCAGTGACTTGTCTGTGCTTACTCTTTGACACACCTCTGCCCATTTTTCGCTTTTAACCACCGTGACCAGTTTTTTGAAATAGCTTACTTTTGTGTGCATCTCTCTTTCTAAGTGCAAGCAGGGACTAGGATGACCAGCTCTGTTCTTCTTGGCATTTTGCCATCTCCTTACAGCACTACGCTTATCCACCCAAGCCTTCTCCACCTCGAAACTCCACCACGGTGGCTGCTCCCAGCTTTTTTTCCTTTTCTTCCTGCCCTGAAACGTTCTGCGCTTGTCACGTCTTATTTTACTCACCACATCTTGCCCTGTACTGTCATACTGGAACGTCTTTACCTTTAGCTTGTGCTGCCTGGTTCTGCCTTTCTCCACCAATATGCTGCATGGGTGGTGGTCGCTGCCATGGTGTCCTAGGACACCCCATCTACACACTGTAGTGAGTGAAGGTGAAACTAGCGCCAGATCAATAGCACTGTCCTCATCGCCTGGACGTCTTGCTGTCCTGGTGACACAGCCACTGTTTATACAAACCAGGTCGATGGTTTCCAGTGCAGTCTCGAGCTCCTCCCCTTGTGTATTGGAGGAAGTGTTTCCCCATGATCTGCCTTTAGCGTTGAAGTCACCACAGAAAATAACATTTCTCTCGTGGCCTAATATGCCACTTAAGCACTGCCACTTCTGGGCGTCCACACTCGCATTGCGGGCATAAACATTAACCAACACGAATGGTGTACTGGAATGAACTCTCAACGCCTGTATTTGTATATCGTCACTGTTCCAACTGGACATGTCTAGCTCTGACGCCACCATGCTGTCGCGAACGAGAATCGCCGTTCCCAGATGTCGTCTGTTATAGAAACATTTGAAGCCGGCAATTCGGAGTAGCTGATCGCCCAGTCTCGTCTCCTGGAGTGCTACAATGTCGTTCCTGTAAACTAGGGTTTCTAAAATAGAGCCCCGTTGTTTTACACTGGCACAGTTCCAATATAGAATACGGATGTTCCTGAGTCCTAGACGGTGACACTTGAGTCTAAAACGTCTCAAGCCACCGCGCTTACCTGGCTTCTTTTTCCCTGCGCGGCTACCACGCCGCTTCGGTATGTTGACTGCTGATCGTTCGGAAAACACACGTTGTTCCGCCATGTTGAAAAAACGTAAACACTGACTTTTGATTGAGAACCACACACGCTGCTGAAAATTCACTCAAGGATGGCTTCGCTCGATGCACGAACTCCGTAGCACCCGCGCAGATCTTGAGTAGAAACTCCTGGTTTTACATCCTGGCACACCAATTACACGCAAGAAATGAATAAATCCATCCCTTACGCGAAAAAGTTAACGAACACAAAACAACACGACCGTCCGTCGCCATCTTGAAACCGGAGTCTGCCAATCTGTGGTCTTAATCCCCCCCCCCCCCCCCAGTGGGGGACTTCCCCCACTGGTTGAGACCCACTGGCCTAGCACTAAATAAGCTTAGAAACATCCAATGGCACTGGAAATGTGGTTCCTGGTGGAAATGCAAAGAATACAAAAATCTGACAATAGGAAAGACGAGGCAATCTGTTTCTGATTAATCGTCATGGGATGATTAATTGTCTTAAGCGACTTTCTTCATCTGCCGATGACTTTATTTACAATAGTTTTCACTTTACAGCCCCCTTCAATTTAATATATAATACATGTCAGCTACCAATATGTTAACCCCTACTCCCCATTTTCCCCATCCATATTTGTTTGCTTTAAACCTACTTTTTGTTTGCCATTGAATCTGTTACAGAAACAAATGAAAACCGTAAAATAATTAGAGAAATTAGACATAGACAGTTAAGAACTTTTTGGGCACGTTATGACAAGAAATAAATTAAACTTAGTGACAACTGCGAAACTTGATGGGACAAGAACAAGAGCTAGACAAACAGATAAGTACCTAGAAAGCCTAGCCACACGGCATGGTCGGGACAAGATCTGATTCACGATTCTGGTGATCGTATGAGATGACGAACCACGAGTCTCACTGCTGGCAGCATGGCACATGATAACACAAGGACAGACAAAAGACATTGGAAATATTGACACACTTAAAGGAAAAAGCTCAACAAATGGGGCTGGTTATCAACCAAGATAAGACAGAATATATGGTAATTTCAAGAGAAGGAACGGCTAAAAACTCTGGCCACATACAAATAGATAATATGACCATTAAAAGAACGGAATCATACAAATACCTGGGTACAACCTTCAAATGCTCCAACATAATAAGGGAAGAAATACAAGCTAGAATCAACTCTGGAAATAAGATATACTATGCACTACAACATCTGCTAAAATCAAATGCGTTATCTCGTAACACCAAGATCACAATATACGAAACACTGATTAGACCAGTTGTGCTGTATGGCTCTGAAACCTGGAATGCAACTAAAGGAGACGAAACCTTGTTACATACCTTTGAGAACAAAATCTTAAGATGCATCTTTGGGCCCATTAGGGGTACACAAAGTGGAAAAGAAGAAGCAACAAAGACATTTATTATCTGTTTAAGTCCCCGCTAATCACTGCTATCATGAAGGCTAATAGACTGCAATGGCTGGGGCATATAGAAAGAATGGAAGATAATAGGGAAACAAAACTCGCTTACACTCAAGACATAAATGACAGTAGACCTCGAGGTAAACCAAGAAGACGGTGGAGAGATAATATACATACAGACCTACAAGCACTTGGAATCAGCGACTGGCAAGAGAAGGTCAACCAGAGAGACGAATGGAGACGGCTTGTATCTGCAGCAAAGAACCTCAATGGCTCGGAATGCTGAAGAAGAAGAAGAAGAAGAAGAAGAAGAAGAAGAAGAAGAAGAAGAAGAAGAAGAAGAAGTGTGTGTGTGAGTGCGTGTGTGTGTGTGTGTGTTTTTTGTGTTTTTTGTGTTTTTTTTATTATTTTACTTTACACATACATGGTTACTGTGACACTGTTCTGGAATACTTCTATAGTGTGTTTCATTTGTATGTAGTCGATTCACTGTCAAACAAACGGTAGGTTTGGAACGAACAAAAATTGATGGTGGAAATGGGAAGTTGGGGTTTGTCACAGTTGTGACCTGGAAGTTGTTAATATAGCAGCAGACATGTTGTATTATATATCAAATTAAATGGTTGTGGCTGTGGGAAAACTACTGTATTGATATTTTAATTGAAACAATATTTTTCAATGGCAACATTTCGGTGATACACAAGCCCATGGCAGATGTGGGAAGTAGCTTCAGACGATTACTCATCCCTTGGCACTTAATCAGGTAATACTGTATAGTCGGCGTCTGTGATCAAACGGGGTTAGTGAAACGCAGTTTTACAATTCTCTGCCATACGAGGTCAAAGATTTGAAATCAGTCGCGGGCAGTTTGAAAGTAGATTGCTTTGTGTATATTTTGATGGTATGAGGAATTGGCCGTTGAGAAATGAATGGCAACCTACTACACGTACAATTGTCTAGCAAATCACAAATAATCAATACATGCTGGGATTGACTGAGGCGTCCTGTAAAGGACATGCAATTAACTGTGTAATATTGCATGATTTCAAAAATATACTTCTTGCATAGTGTTAGAGTTGGTGTAACGGTTAGAGCGTGACATTGACAATGGCATGAGCACCGTAGGATACGGGTTCTATGCCAGCTCTCCTTCACTGGCTCAGTGCCAGACAAACAGTAGGCTTCGACCAGACATGGTTACAGTTAGTTGCACATCCTTTACAGGACGGAGCGGTCAACACCAGCATGTTTGACTGTGAGTTCTTTACAAGTTTACGTTCAGTATTTTGCCATTGCTTTCTGAACGACCGGCACTCATATTGTTGTATGAATACCAGCGCCAGGCAATCTGCTGCCAAATCGCCCACAGTTGTGTTTCGAACGCGGTGTGCGGGATTATAAATTGCATCGGTAAAAACTTCGCCACGGAGCCGGTATACCAAACAGGGTACACAATCAAATAAACGAGTATTATAATTTATACTGTTCAAAAAATTAAACGCAACATTTTTGGTGTTACTTTTATAAAAGATATTCGCTGATTGGACATCAGTCAACCTATTGACTGTGTCCATCTTGTCATTAATTTCTCGTGGTTCCCTGGACTGTACTCACCTCATGATTTGTGAGGTTATGAAAGAGGTCAAGGTCAAAACAACATTTTTGACAATAACTCGTGACAGGTTCATGATAATACTGTGAAACTTCAATCGTTGTTTTAGTGTATCGTCAGGGTAAGGATAGAGAGGAGGTTGCTGTGGAACTACAAACCGAACTCAATCGCATAAGTACTTGGTGTGATGAAGCTGGGGCAATGGTCAACCCAACAAAGGCAACAGTGACTTGGTTCTCGTTGAATAATCATATTGTCAACACTCCAACACCAACTGTAATGCTGTGTTCAGAGACGGTGGAAAGAACGCAGGCAATGAATTACCTGGGGATACGGTTTGATCGAAGCCTTGCTTATAATGTGCACATAGACCAGGTGATAACAAAGGCCAAGCGGGGTTTGGCAGCGATGCGGGTGGTGGCGGCAGCAAACTGTGAGCAGCGCCATCTATGTCTTCTGTACGAGGGGCTGGTCATGTCTGTTTTGGAGTATGCAATGGCAATCCTGACTCTCAGCCATAAGCAGATAGAAAGGATGGAAAGGATACAGAATGAAGCTATGCGCATTATTCTTGGATGTACAAGAGATACAGCATGCAGGGCGATGCGCTACCTTCTTGATTTTCCAACCATTGAAGAGAGAATACAAGGTTGCAGGGCACGCGCCTACCTCAGAATTAACGCAAACACACAACATCCACTGCATAGTGAAATTAGGAAGGTGAAGGGCAGCAGGTTAAAAAGAGGATGGTCGTGGATGGGTCAAGCCGAAGACATTCTTCAACAGGTGTGTTCACTTGAGGACTTAGAACCTGGCGAGGAGTGTATGCAAGTGCCAACAGACTTCTGCACATCCTTTTCAGTTTGCATCCAACTAGATAGAAAATGCAGACAAGAAAATCCGGCTGCTGTTGAGGCTGAAGTACAAGCGTTGATTTTCGAGAATTCGCTAGACGGTAATGCGGTCATCTACACAGATGGGTCGGTCGTCCGACATGTGAGAAGCTCATGGGCCTTTACAGCTCGGGCCGGAGGGAGAATTGTGAAGGAGGACTCTGGTGCTTTCACTGAAACCACAAGTAGCCTGAGCATGGAAGTCATGGCAGTAAGTAAAGCAATAACATGGCTCGAGACACAGACATTCACTAGGGCTTGTTTCCTTAGCGACTCAATGAACATGATCAAGAGGATAGAGGAGGGGTTGATCCGAAGAGAATGGTTGCTGCCTCTGGAGCGGTCTCGGCTGGCAAAGATTAGTTTCATCTTCGTGCCAGGGCATGCGGGAGTACAAGGAAATGAGCGGGCTGACAAGCTCGCAGGTGAGACTACTGTGGAGGGCGGACGCGCCATGGACCAGGCTGACATTCTGAATGCTCTACGAGAAGTAAGACTTTTGCGAGAACCAAGAGATGACTGTGAATCTACAACAATGGCCAGACTGCGAGAGCAGCAAATTAAAAGAGGGGTGGCCAAACAAGAACACTACGCAGGAAGCCAAAGAAAATTGATAAACCAACACAGAACTGGCGTCGTTAGCCGTTACACGTTGCGGGATTTGCTGAGGAGGGGATCCGAGCACGTATGGACTGAATGGTTCGATGTGCTATGAGGATGATCTGTTGACTAACTAACTAACTAACTAACTTCAATCAATCAATCATGTGCCATGCCGGAAACCGTTGGCGGTCATGACTCGCCATTTCACTCGATCACCAGAGTCGTGGATCAGCTCAGTGTTCCTGTCTCGTCCATGCCACCTGGCCATGCCATCCAGGTATTTTCCTCTCGGTCTTCCTCTTGGTCTGTTCCCCTCGAACTTGCCAGTTGTCAATAAGTTCTCCAATCCATTTCTTCTCATAACATGTCCAAAAAATGTTGACTGTCTTCGTCTAGTTTCTAATCAGTCTACGATTTTCATTTGTCTCCTGTAGTACTTGGTCATTGGTTTTTCTATCTGTCCATGGTACTCTTTGCATTTTCCTCAGAAACCACATTTCTGCAGCCATCAGATGTTTTTCAGCTTGACTGCACATTGTCCAAGTTTCACATCCATACAAAAGAACAGGCTCTATGTACCCCTGTACTTATCACAAAACTCTCTGGCCATATTATTCCATGCCTATAAAAGATTGACGCTCCTCGAATAAATTCAGTTGGAAATTCAATGCGCAAGTATGGCTCATCTCACTACAGAACAACGACTCATCATCATCGGACGTTTACAGGCTGGACAGTCACAAAATGTAGTAGCCAGAGAATTTAATGTGGTTAGAAGCACCATTAGTCACCTTTGGAGGCGATTTCAAGAAACTGGCTCAATAGCGGACCGGCTGCGCAGTGGATGACCCAAAATCACAACAGCTGCCGAAGACCGCTTCATACGGCGTCCTTCACAGTCCAGTCAATGCCAGGAGCTTGTCGAATTTCAAATCAAACGGTCAGGAACCGGCTGCACGACGCTGGTCTTTGGGTTAGAAGACTCAACATAGGTCCTGTTATTACGGACCGGCATCGCCAGAACCGACTGCAGTGGGCGAATCGGCATCGTCATTAAAATGTTGGTTCATTCATCATTGGCACCTTTCCGTCTTGACAGACGATAGTTTGGTACATTGTGCTTAAAAAAGGCTTAATAACTATGATCCATGGCGGTGGCGAGTGTGGCTGGTAAGGCCAATTCTTGCTGCAAATGTTTGCCCACAGTAGGTGCATGTGAAAACATGGTCACTTCCACCATTTTGCACCATCTTACGTCTCTCACGCTCTGTGTGTGCTTTATCTGCAATCATTTTCTCCTTTGTCTTTATTCCATTTCTGATAGTTGCCCTCCATGCAACACGTTCAGCGGCGACGTGCTCCCAATGTGCATTATCAATGCCTGGATCAATCATGTCCCGCTTACACACATCTTTGTATAGTAGTAGAGGCCGACCCTGAGATCTCCTACCCGTCTGTAATTCACCAAAAAAGATGTCCTTTGGTATTCTACCATCATCCATCCTCCTAACGTGTCCTATCCATCTAAGTCTACGAAGACTGAGCATGGAATACACCGTCACACAACCTGATCTTTCCAATACTTCAGTATTTGTGATTTTGTCTTGCCACTTAATACCAAGTATTCTTCGCAGACACCGCATATGAAAGCTGTTTAAACGTTTCTCTTGGCGTGAGTAAGTTGTCCAGGTTTCACTGCCATAAAGAAGCGTACTAAGGACACAGGCTTTGTAGACGAGGACAAACGAGGGTTTGGCAGTAAGCTTCCTGTTCTCCCAGACTCTTTTTGCTAACATGTTCATTGTTGTTGCTGCCTTGCCAATCCTGATGTTGATTTCTTGATCGAGTGGGTCAGGTCTTAGTCAGATATGACTGAGCTACCGTATGACAGTAGACGGTACTACCTGCTTTCTGTCAGCGCCGAATGTTGGGCGGCGCTTACCAAACCCGACACCCCACATTGTGCCAACGGCTTCGGGCAGAAGAGCGCAATTGGGAGGGTACTAGCCTTATCCTGGTGCGAGGAAATGCAACCCAAAGACAAAATAAGTCATGGCAGGGCAGACCAGGCCCTAAGCCTTGGTTGGCAGCTGGTCTAGGATCGAAGCTCCGACAGGCGGACAGTTAGAGCATTGCTTTGCTGATCCGGCAGCTTCTGCAGCTTGTCTTGTTCCAGATTATAGGTGTAAACTTTCCTCTGGAGTGAACTAGGCAGGCCGAGAGAGGGATCATGCTGCATGGGCAACACATGGTTTCTTTATTTTAGCCCAGGCTTTGTGCTATGGAGAGGCAATAACTCCATCCCTAGTCTTAACCAGTCTCGGAATCAAAGCGAGAGGCAACTGTTACGGGTTATAAGTCCTTGTCAGTTGGCGTAGACATGGGGCGCCACGCGTTGCCTCTGACGGTGGGAGACACCTACAGGTGTCACTGATCAGCTACCGCCCGCCTCAAGCTGGGCATCCCCCAGCCAATTGGGTGCTGATCCGCCACAGCCTGCCTGCTTCAATGGGTGCTTGGGGCTAGGACAAAATCTGAATCGCAGACTGTAAAACCAATGCACCAGGTACTAATAAAAAGAATAGAAACCTCAAGCTAAGGCTTGCAACCTGGAACGTGAGAACCATGTGTCCAGGATTTTCCACTGACTTGACAATTATTGACGATGTGAGAAAAACGGCTGTGATTGATGCTGAACTCAATCGTCTTAACATTGATATTGCTGGCCTGCAGGAGACTCGCCTCGCTGAGGAAGGGTCACTCAGGGAAAACAATTACACCTTTTTTTGGAAGGGAAGAGGGCAGGCAGAAAAAAGGCAACATGGTGTGGGCTTTGCAGTGTAGAATTCGCTACTGGGAATGATTGATATCCCAGCTGAAGGTAATGAAAGATTATTATCACTGCGCTTGGCAACCTCTTGTGGTTTTGCCACCATTATCACTGCATATGCACCGACACTCGCTTCCTCTGATGATGTGAAGGATACGTTCTATGAGCAGCTAGACTCTGTGATCAAGGCAGTTCCAAAATCAGACTACATTTATATGCTCGGTGATTTCAATGCTCGTGTGGGCAAGGACTCGAGTTCATGGCCAGTGTGCCTTGGAAAATACAACATCAGTCGCATGAATGATAATGGGCAAAGGCTGCTGGAGCATTGCACTAGAAATGACCTATGTATTACAAAACTCCTTTTTTAAAACAAAAGAGATGCATAAGGTCACATGGAAACATCCAATATCCAGCCATTGGCATCAGCTGGACTTCATTATCACACGGAGACAACATCTGAACCATACATCATTAACTCGAAGTTACCACAGTGCTGACTGTGATACAGATCATTCTTTGGTTGTTGCAAGGGTTAGACTGAGACCAAAGAGAATCTACACAGCTAAACACAAGTCTAGCCCCAGGATTAATATTACTAACACTCATGATCCTGGAAAGTGCTTTGAATTTCAACAGCAACTTGAAGACGCTTTCAAAGATACATCAGAAAATTGTATAGTAAATGATAAATGGAGTAAACTTAAGGAAACTATTTATAAAACAGCGGTAGGGGTTTATGTCACTGTGGATCATAAGAGGCAGGACTGGTTTGCGGCAAACAGCCAGATACTGCAGCCCTTGATTGATAAAAAGAAGATAGCTCTCTTAAGAAACAAGGAAAGACCAACGCGTAACACTCTGAGTGAGCTGAAGCAGGCGAGAAAGGATGTACAAAAGGCTGCCAGGCAGTGTGCGAATGACTATTGGATCAAGTTGTGTGAGTCCATTCAAATCGCAAGTGATAAGGGAAACATCAGAAGCATGTATGAAGGGATAAAGAAAGCCTGTGGTCCAATGATCAAAAGAAGTGCACCGCTGAAAACCTTGACTGGAGAAATCATCACTGATAAGAAACAGCAGATGGATAGATGGGTCGAGCACTATTTAGAGCTTTACTCAAGTGAGACCAAGCTAGCGGATGATGCCCTCAACGCCATAGAGGCCCTGCCAACTCTTGACCACCTGGACACACTTCCCACTATAACAGAAGTTAAGTGTGCTATAAATGAGCTTGCATCTGGCAAGGGTCCAGGTAAGGATGGGATTCCAATAGAGGTAATCAGGAGTGGGCAAGACACACTCGCTCTACAGATCCACCAGCTAATAGAGCTATGCTGGCGAGAAGGACAAGTCCCACAGGATTTCAAAGATTCAAACATCATAACGCTGTACAAGAACAAGGGAGATCGGAGTGACTGTAACAACTATAGGGGTGTCTCACTTCTGTGTATTGTTGGGAAAGTATTTGCCAGAATTGTCCTGCACAGACTTCAAGTCCTGGGAGATCAAGTCTACCCCGAATCACAGTGCGGCTTCCGTCAGAACCGGTCTACCATTGATATGATATTCTCATTGCGACAGATGCAAGAAAAATGCCGGGAACAAAATCAGCCACTGTTTATTGCCTTCATTGACCTCACAAAGGCATTCGATTTGGTCAGTCGTGAGGGTCTGTTCAAAGCACTAAAGAAGATTGGCTGCCCACCAACTCTTCTGTCCATTGTGGAATCGTTCCACACAGGCATGAAGGGTATAATCAAGTTTGATGGCTCAACTTCAGAAGAGTTTGAAATCAAGAGTGGAGTTAAGCAAGGTTGTGTATTATCCCCCACCCTCTTTGGGATATACTTTTCACTTCTACTGAAATATGCCTTTCGTGATCAGGATGACGGTATATACATTCACTCACGCTCAGATGGTGGCCTCTATAATGCTCAGAGATTGAAGGCCAAGACCAAAATTAGCAGGGTACTAATCAGAGAGTTGCTTTTTGCGGATGATGCTGCGATTACGATCCACTCTGAGGAAGAATTACAACATCTACTATCTGCATTCTCCAATGCTTGTTCTGAATTTGGTTTAACAATTAACAAAAAGAAGACACAGATTATGTCACAAGGTGCACATGGTGTACCATCAATCTTTATTGACGACGCCGAACTGGAGATAGTAGACCATTTTACATATCTAGGATCAGAGGTAAATAGCAAAATGTTGGTATAAGTTTGCAATTAAAACTGCAATAATGTTGCTTTTTTTTTTTTTTTAACAGTATAAATTACTGTTCACTGAGAATTGAAATTCCGAAAGATACACAAACCAAAACAAATAACACGATGGCCGTAGTATGGCTCTTCTGTCGAAATGAGAAGTAATATTTGGTGATATATTATCCTTCGACACTGAATCAACTAAAGGAAGGAAAGAATGGCCACCTATTCCTCCGGGCTCTCGGGAATACAAAATGCTGATGATTCTAACACTTCACATACCCACGGCAGATTCCTGCTACGAGGCTTTGTTTGTTTGTTTGTTTGTTTATTTGTTTGTTTGTTTTAATATGTCTCTTACATCATACGATATCTCCGCTTCTCCTATCTTGTTTGATTTGCAGCTTCGGGTATTAAATTGTTATAGAACGAATTCTGGAACTCATATGCCAACATGGCTGGTTCGTCTGTCTTACCGTTTATCTGTCAGAGATTACTAGCATAATAGGCCAAGCAAAAGTTGCATTTCAGAAAATGAAAAGTATCTTATGCAATGTTAGGAAGAAAATACAACCCAAAATAGGAGAAGAACAATGTGGGTTTGTAGAAGCAAGGGTACAGTCAAGGATGTGTATATGCTGAGAATATTAATTGAAAGTTATATAAAAGTGAACAAAGATCTATATCTTTGCTTTATTGGCTACACAAAGGCAAGTAAGACATGTCAACATGATGAAAATTTATGGGAAAGACCTTAGACGAGTAAAAAACATATATTGCAAACAACAAGCTGCCATAAGGATTGATAATGAAGCAGGTCAATATCAGCCTATTAAGAGAGGTGTGAGACAAGGATGTGTAATGTCTCCAGGTCTTTTTTTTTCCTCTACAGTGAAAGTATTTTCAGAAATGTAGAAGATATTAAAGAAACCATCATTGGAGCAGTATCATCAATAACATTAGATATACAGATGATACAGTATTAATTGCATACAATGAGCAGGATCTGCAACATTTAGTAGATGTGGCTGTTGCACACAGTGAACAACTAGGCTTAGAATTAAATTGTAAGAAGACATGGATTATGGACGACACTGAGAAGACGGAAATACCACAATGTAATATACAAGCAAATGAGAATATTCTTAAACAAGTGAATCTGTACAATTATATCGGAATAGTAAAAACAGCTGATAGGTTATGCCTTGGAAAGATTAAAACAAGAATTGCAATGACGAAGGTAATCTTTTGAAAGATGAAAAACATACTGACCAATTAAAAAGTTGTTATTTGCAACGAGAAAAAGAGTGTTGATATGCAACATAAAACCTGTACTTTTGTATGGATGTGAAGCGTTGACAATAAACGGACAAACTGAAAAACATATGATGCATGTGAAAGCGTGATTTCTGAGGAAAATGCAAAGAATACCATGGACCGACAGAAAAACCAATGACCAAGTCCTACAAGAAACAAATGAAAACCGTAAACTGATTAGAGAAATTAGACGTAGACCGTCAAAATAGTTTTGTCACTTTATGAGAAGAAGTAAATTTATGCACTTGGAGACAACTGGCAAGATCGAGGAGAAAAGAATAAGGGGGTGGCAGATAAGTAAATCTTCTGGCTTGACCACGTGGTACGGTCGAGACACGAACACTGAGCTGATCCACGACTCTGATGATCGACTGAGATGGCGAAACATGACCGCCCACGCCTATCGGTGTGGCGCATGATGAACGAATGAATATTATGCAATAAGTCACTATCATTGAATGTAAGAAAGAAAGTACTGAAGTGCTATATAGAACGTGTTTTGCAGTGAATCATAGAACGTCGATAAACACATTAGGAAGAACTTGAAAGCAACAGACAAGTGGTCCCTGGAATACCTTGGACTTCGAGAGTAACAACGGTTGAATTTAAAAGGCTAATGAAACTAGAACAGTATATAAAACTATAAGAAAGAGACAAACAGGCTGCCAAACATTCTTAGTGGAATCACGACGCTCCGAAGCATGGCCTGTGTCATCTGATAAACCGCCGCCCTGTTCATATACTCTACAAGAAGAAATAATGAAGAGAAGCAGCAGCTGCAGAAACAGACAATGAAAGATTAAGAACAGATGCAGATGCCATAACCCAAATTAGACTAGGTCAGAGGTTATGGCAGTGTTCAGTAAGTGGACACCTGGAATGTGAAAGGTGAAGACTTTTCACACAGCGTAGAAACGCTGGGACTCGCTTCACGGTCAGCACAAAGCGGATCCTGACAAGGACATTCAAGGCTGTGGTTTCGCCCAGTGCGGACCACGTTGCGAATAGAGATATGGCAGACACTGAGTCACTCTTTTCTGATAGTTAATGTGTAGAAATGTGGTGTTCATTATATTGTTGAACATGTGATGGTGTACGTGGTAATATTTATGCTAGAGTGTTTAGATAAATACAATAACAAAACTAAATCTGAGTCCGATTCACATTTCTACAGGAGAGATGAGTTGTGTTTAATAGTGAGTGACCTAGCTTGTGTAGAACAGCAGAGTCTAGCTATCAGCAAAGTAAAGTGCTGAGAAACAAACACGGTGGCGACTTGACGATCACGAAGTTACAACTAATACCTCTAGGCATCAGATCTATGCAGCAAACACGTTATCGCAAGAGGGGGTACGTCAATCTGTACCTTGAGGCCACATATTATGATCCAACGCATGTAGCAATTGTCAACTTAAATTTCGAAGCCACACATTATGGTTTCAGTTAGCTACAGCCGCTAACTGAAAGTGTGAGATCACACAGGGCAAGTCTATGAATGTAGCGATCACCAACTCGAACGCTGGAACGACACAGTGTAATGTTGTCAAGGTATTATTCTCATAATGAATTTTAGGATCATACGTACTCTTAGAGATATAAATCGCCAGCAGTGAAGTCAACAAAGGAAACATTGTGATTTTATTGAATACATGACAACACATAAGGAAATCTCACAATACGTCACAGCACAGAATTGTTATAGAAAACAGAAAACGGTGAATGAAACAGCTTTGGACAGCTCATTAGAAGTGTTTCTTATAAACGACACCTGAAAATATAAAGGAAGCAGAGATATATTCAGTGAGTGGAACATATTATATGATGAAGTGTTATTAAGTATCGGAAAAGGAAAATATGACTATTATACAGAATTAGATAAACAATTTTAGGACTTTGAGTAACTAGAGACAGTGCGGAAAAACACTTACGAACGCTTGTAAGTTCTTGTGAACCCAACAACACAAAAACAGAACGAACTGGGACAGCGATATGTAGGTTAACACCCAACATGGGAAGCGGTCAACACGCAACATGAGAGAAACTACCGGTGAATCAGGAAACAGACCAGGTCAAGTTCATGAATTCGAAGCGAAATCGCGTTGGAAGGAGCTGTTAAAACGATATTGTGTTAAACAAAACTGCGACTGTAAACATTGACATTTGGAGTGGATTATAAGAACTGTGTTAGGAATGTGTAGTTATCGCTCGTGTTTACAAAATACTGTGTAGGAAAAATTGACAGTGTCTATTTAGTGTTAAAGATCACGAACAATGTAGAATTGTATATCATGGAAAGATTAAATTAACAAACCGTGCGATAAATATACGGACATTATGTAGCTATTACTTATTATTAAGCGTGTGTAGTATGCTGAAATGTTATTAATGTAACGACGTGAAGCTATTGATTGTTTAGTGGGTTAGACAGGTTACTTATGGATTTATGTTGGTTGCAGTTGTCTGGCTAATATAAACAAACAGCCTAGTCATTAGAACAATTATATAATATAACCTACAGTGAATTGACAGTAAACATAAAGCTTCTGCAATTATTACTTACAACTAATTAGAGGTTTAATTTATTATTAACACTTTATAAAGGTCTAGAAGTTGTGATAGTATGTTATTATTGCACAAAGTACATATCATTTTATAAATTAGGAATGTATTAGTAAATAGTACAGAAGTATTAGGTAAATATAGTAGTTGATAATTATAAATTATAGCTATGAGGTATTTATTAGGGTATAACACTATGGAATGGAGTAATATATTCATATGGTATTATTATAAGTAATTTTGTTTATGTTATAATATTAATAAACTAACATAAGTAGAGAACCTAAATGGTAAGTTAACACCTAACAAATTGCATGATTAACTTTGTTCGACATTATTTACTGGATTTTGGTTTGATACTATCTAATAGGTTGCATGGGTTCGGTTCGTACCGCTGAAGTCCTGGCATTATCTTGACGGTGTTGTGCTTTTTCGTAACATATAATTATTCCTTCGGGTAAAGCACCGGCATGGTGATTGATGGGAAAGCATTGGTTTGAACTGAACTCTTGTATGATTTGTGTCAAGCATCGAGTGAGGATCTCTGCTGATATATGGAGTCTGCTCGAGGTTCTATGTGTCGGTGGATGCGCTTTTCATGATGTGAAGACGAAATTGATTGACCGTTTAATAGGTCAGATCTATTGCATGATCGACTAACCGCTGCTATGTTTTATTGTGTTGTGTTCTAATTAACACATGGTGGTGGATGGCTGGTCAAGCATGATTTTAAAGAATATTGGGTTATATTTGTTTGAATATTTGGTTTTGAATTAAGTTTGTGCATGTGAAATTATAGTGATTGTCTTCATGTCAGATGCTTGTCGGTAGGCTATATGGTGCGTTGGCTCATTCCACTGTGTGACGACAGGTGCACTTTATATGTAAAATTAGTGAAATTGTCCAAAAGGGAGGAAATAGTGTTTATAGAACTAGATATGAAAAGAAACAAAGACAAGTAGAAATATCCAGTTAGGAGGAAAAGTATTATAAAGAATGAGAAGTGATTGCTAGATGATTATTGTTTTATATTAGCATAACTGAATGGTTTATTGATAATTATCGATAGTATTTGATTATTGTTTGATAGTAATCTAATTGATAGATTTGTTAATTATTATTCATGTTAGACAACTTTTGGTATACAGTAACCTAGTTGATGTAGATTTATTTATTTATGAACTAGAGATATTTGTTATAATAATATAAATTATAAAAATAGTAGTAGCTTTGTAATTGTTCATTATTTGTATCATTGATATTTATTAATTATATTTGAATACATTAATAGAATTAATTTAATTAAATTCTGATTTGTTGATTTAAAGGAGGGACATCATTATACATTAGATGGATAGTATAATGTTATTTATTATTTCATTAACTAATTAGTTTAGTATTGAATTAGTTATACAGATAATGAACGGAGATGTAGATAATGTTAATAAATAAGAACTGTAAAAAATAAACATAAGAACAATATAATGGTTGATAATGAAAATATAAAATGTATGTAGTATAAATTTCAGTCAACAGGGATTTGAAAACTACAACATTTTCATCATAATGATTGCGCTCAAGTCGGACAAAAGTGGTCAGTGATATGAAGTTGTCTCAAATTATGCTCACTACAACTATATAGATTGTAAGCTGAGTCAAGGAGGCCAGTATTGAAGGGTAACGATGGTCAATTACTAGAGAGTGGGGCAAATAACATACCAGAATGATTAAATAGGTGTGAGAGCGAGATATTTCCAGGACCCGCGCGTGCCTTGACCCAGTGCGTAATGGCATGTAGAAGAGTACATGATGCTTATGCTTAAGCATGAATAAGGAACTGCATGAGGATGTCTGAGAGGCATTGGATCTCATGGCAGATTAGACCTCAGTCCTCTGAATCGTATAGGAGGCTGAGGCTACACGTCGTCTAGGTGTGGTGAGACGGGTATAGCGTGTCCGACATAAACAGTTCTTTTTTTTTTCTTGTGTGGGGGGTGTTGGAGTGTCCACTTGCTACAGGACATTGCAGGTTGTATGGATGAGTATGCTTAAAATATTACAGTCATACTATGCCTACTATGACCATATTGCATTTTTGTAAGATATAATTCAGTGAGGGGAATCCTCGCAGACCAGGGGCGAGTTACTTTAGCAATTAAGTTGAATAGTAGCATATAAAGTTGACATTGGTCAATGTATTAGGGCCACCATTGAGCTAATAATCGACAACATGCTAGATTGTTGAATAACAGTATACCATATATGTGGAATTAATTGTTAGTTCATAAAGCTTTCAGAATGAGAAATTTACTTATTAGATTTCTGATTTAAGATAAGACACTACAGTTACAAATAAATAGAATATATTATAAATAGATAACCTTATTGTAGGTGGAGATACGTATTTAAATGTAAATCAAGAAGATTCACAGATTCTTGTCTTTTCAGATTAGCAAGTACTGCACCAGAGAATATACAACTCAAGAGTTATTTTAAAATTAGTATTTTGATTAGATATTTAGATAGAATTAAATAAACTTGAATTGGTTGTATTGCAATAACTAAAGGCCATGCAGATAATTGAAATAAGAGAAAATCATTGATACTCAATTTTTGTCATTGGCCCACGGGGATATACCATAACCCAAATTAGGCTAGGTCGGAGGTTATGGCAGTGTTCAGTAAATGGACACCTGGAACGTGAAAAGTTAAGACTTTTCAAGCAGCGTGGAAACGCTGGGACTCGCTTCGCGGTCATCTCGAAGCGGATCCTGACAAGGTTGTGGTTTCATCCAGTGCGGACCACGTTGCGGATAGAGTTATGGCCAACACTGAGCAACTCTTTTAGGATAGTTAATGTGTAGAAATGTGGTGTTTATTATATTGTTGAACACATGATAGTGTACGTGGTAATGTTTATGCTAGAGTGTTTAGATGAATACAGTAACCAAACTAAATCTGAGTCCGAGTCACATTTCTACAGGAGATATGGGTTGTTTTTAATAGTGAGTGACTTAGCTTGTGTAGAACAGCAGAGTCTAACCATCAGCAAAGTAAAGTGCTGAGAAACAACCACGGTGGCGACTTAATGATGACGAAGTTACAACTAATACTCCTAGGCATCAGATCCATGCAGCAAACAAGCTATCGCACCGTGGCAGCAGACATATGTTAAACACACACACACACACACACACACCAACAACAACAACAACAACACTAGGGTGAGGGATAACAGTTGGGTCAATGGTAAGCCTATCAAGAGCAAATAACTATGTTACATAACTATACTGATTACTTAAATCTCGTGGACGCAGACTATCCTGTTGTTAAATTACATGCATGCTCCTGACTCCACGTTACAAAAGATAGGATAGCTCACCGGACGAGTGTATCTTTTAAACTTCTTGAAACGAAGATACTTGGAGCTGTTAGTTAGTATAGTCATCTCTCTATCGAGAAAGTCTAGGGCATCCTCGAACCATGGGTCGGACCTTTTTCTGCGATTTGTGTCATTCTTGTGCTGATCAGACTCCGGGCTCTGAAAATTAAGTCAAGACAAATATAAATGCTGTGGTTTAGATTTGATTTGGTGTGGTTCAAATAGGATCACTTCCATTGCAAACTTGGATAACTCGATAAGTGATCAAGTCTCTTCCAATAGGCCAAACACAGAGCACGAAATCTTTACCGCCGGTGAATTGTATGTATATTACATCTTTACACATTATAAAACTATTTTCTGAGTAGATTTTCTCGCTGCGGTCTTGGTGCAGGATAAGGCAGACGTGGTCGAGGCTCTTTTGGATCGTGTGTACAGTGCAGAAGAACAGATAGATCATCAAGGCCTGGAGAGAATGGTGCTATAGAGAGTGACCAGAGGATCTGACCGGCATTTAGGACACGCTAGACAGGCGCATGATTAGACTGCTACTGGTACCTTTAGTATTGGGAATATTCGCTGACTGTTAAAGATGAGCACGGAGCACTATGGAAATGTCCCGGGTGCTCTGATGTAGGTTCTTGATTTAACACACCTATTTTCGATCTCCAACTACTTGAATCTTCTCGAGCGCAATGTAAAGGAGGGTGTACCATCATTATGTTCCTGATTTTGCGAAATTCCACACCGTCAATTATATCCAGACTTATACGGTTAGACTCGAACGTTGAACCTATAAGCAGCTTCACCTCCGACGATAGCTTATCAAAGTTCTGGTATGTCAATATCTCGGGATCTGCATAAAGAAATCCGCGGGAAAAGACAAGTCACCAGCTGATGAAAAGTTCGTGACGAAATCAACACTTTATAAATATACGAGGGGGGCTTCAAATAAACACCGTACTTGTTTTTAGTGTGTGTGTGCAGACCTACAAGCACTTGGAATCAACGACTGGCAAGAGAAGGTCCACCAGAGAGACGAATGGAGACGGATTGTATTTGCAGCAAAGAACCTCAATGGCTCGAAACGCTGAAGAAGAAGAAGAAGAAGAAGTGTGCGTGCGTGCGTGCGTGCGTGCGTACGTGCGTGCGTGCGTGCGTGTGTGTGTGTGTGTGAATATATTCCGAAAAAGTAAAGAGAAAATGTATCATTTTTCGCTGTAGTCACCACTGCTTTCAATGCAAGTCCTCCGACGCCGATAAAGTCTTTGGATGCCTGTAGACAAAATGTTCTCTCATGCACCAACCATCTGATGTACCTCTTCATCGACCCCACAAGTTTTGAAACTTCCTACTCCACTCATACACTTGCTGGACTGACAGGCATGCATCACCATATTGGAACTTCATTCACCGATGAATTTCTATACGTTTCACCCCTTCACTAATTAAAAAATGGATAAAAGCATGCTGCTCCTCTTTGTAGCGTGTCATCGTGTTGCTGTCATCTTTAAAATTTCTTATTACGTCAACGTGTTCGTCTGCACCGTGATGTTACGTCCTTAACACTCTTGAAATCCTTACCAACAACATTGATAGGATACAAGAAAATGGCATGGTTATTGTAATTTCTATCACACTTTTAATGTTTTCATTTGAAGCCACCTGGTATGTTACGAGTATTTGCCGTATTTATTTTGGGGCCGGTGCAGAAATTCAGATATCTAGGCAAATGTGTAAAATCAGATGGAAGATGCATCACATAGATACAGAACAGAATAGGACACGCAAAAACTACATTCTATCAAATGAAGAACGTTTTGTGCAATAAGTCCTTGTCCTTGAAAGTAAGAAAAGGAGTTCTTGCATGTCACATAGAACTAGATTTAACATACGGCTGCCAATCCTGGACATTCAGTAAACAGGCGAAAAAATCCATAGTAGATCTGGAGATGTGGTTTTATAGAAGAATGCTGACAATTAATTGGGCAGCTAAAATAAGCATTCCGTACATTTTGATGGAAGCTGAGTCGCAAAGACAACTTATCACAAATATCAGAATGAAGTAGTCATCTTGTTTGGCCACATTAAGAGAAGACAAAAATTGGAACATGGTGTGACAACGGGAAAGATTTGTGAAAGACTTGTGAGAAGAAAGATAGGGGAAGACAGCTTAAAAATATTCTTGACAGTCGTATGTCATAGCAATGAAGGCAGTCACCACACGAATTGATCCATGCCATCAGAGATGTGGAGAAGAAAAATCGCTCACTCTAATCGGCAAAGTACTTCTTCTTCTTCTTATTCTTCTGCGTTCGCCCGGAGTGTTTTTTCTCACACTGTTGTGGTGCCGTCTACATCCTAGCTGGTCAATTTAGGACAGCCAAGGACATCACGGTCAGCCCTCAAGGGAAGGCGGGGGCAGACCATGGGTATTCCTCGCCATCCAAGGAGGATTCCATAATTGCAGAGCCGACACATGGCGCTCTGGTACTGGGCTCACCCAAGGAATCGTCTCATCCTATGCATGGCTGCTTCATTTCCTCACTTCCGTATATTGGACATTTCGTTCGCTACTGGCCGCTGCCCACGCAAACCAGGAACGGTCAATCTGCAGACGACATCCACTCAGCAAGCTTTCGCTTGGGACTTCCAAGTAATGGATTCACTAGACAAGCATATGACTACTGGCAGGATCAACGATATATCTATCGCACAAATGGACTATTCACGCACGCCCAAGTAGTTTGAAATGTGCAAATCAGATAGGATTTTAGGTGGCCAAACTACGAGGTCACTTTATAAATCATTATATGTGAGTTATATCGACCTTCGCGTGACCTTGCAAAAACGGAACGCAATTTACATAGTTTTTTCACAATTAGTTACTTCCGGTCTATTGTGCGTCTCCGAGGGTGGGCGAAGCGAACCGGCGCGAACCGAACACGGGCAGGTGCCAGGCGGCTCGACTCTGGGCGACCAGGATCGACCCCGAGATGATGGTCCATCTTTAAATTTCTCCATTACCCCGACCCCATTCAACTTCAAGGAGGTTAGGTCACCACCGGCGCAGAATGATAGTCCTGTATACAAGTTTATTAATCCGAAGGTGATTGTTTTCGATATAGGGTAATAGTATGGCCGTGTACATCCTCATGAAATAAATTGAGATCCCATCATGGTTTAAAATAGTATCGAAGGAATAGAATACAAAAAAGGAATAGGCTAATTGACATAGAAAAATGTCTTATTCCTAGAGAAACTAACATTAATTAATAATGTAATTTTTTTTTTTTAATATTTAATTAAATTAACATATGTAGTGACTTTTGTAAATAATTGTTAAAATATAAGAGTATAATAATAATGCGAAATATTTCCCTAGTGCAGATCAGAATAAATTTTGTCCTCTGAATTGTCTCCAGTAAACACTTGCGCGCGTAGCCGAGCAGGGTTAATGAAGGATCATACACAGGGTGACTCAAAACATGTGAAATACTGATAAAAATTGCCTCGGACTAAAGTAGATGTAATAAGTCGACATGCCGTGCGTCAAAGGTTCTAAAGATTTATACTGCGTGTCTCTGTGTACGTGTGAGTCTATCTAGCCTTCTCTTTATCTTTGTACCTATCGTTTATGGCTGGTTTTATCTCTCTCTCTCTTTCTCTCTCTCTATCTCTCTCTCTCTCTCTCTCTCTCTCTCTCTCTCTCTCTCTCTCTCTCTCTCTCTTCTAGCTATCTTGCTCTTTCTTTCTATCTCATTCTCTCGCTTTCTGTGTAATGTCAGTATTTTACTGACTGTACAAAACTTTATGTAACAGAAATGTATAGTTCACACATTTTAGAAACGCTGTGTCATTCTGCCCCGTATGTCATTCTGTGACCGCGCAGGTGATGGGTCGACGTTGGTCGCCAGACCTCGAAAAATCCACGGTGATTCATCGCTGGTTGCTCGGGCATCTGGGCACTGAAAGCATGTTTTTGGGATTTTTGTTTTACTGCAGTAAGACCACTAATATTCGCGCGGCCGGGCGGGGCGGGCGGGGCACCCCAATAAAATACGTGACATAGGTACGGAGGTGTTTATTATTAGTCATGGATCCTAGGTGGAAACATCCTTTTACTTCTTTGATTGCGGGACCAAAGGAAAGTGGAAAATCCGTCTTTGTACAAAAGTTTCTGGCCCATTTGCCAGACATGATCGATTCGACTCCAGAGGAAGTTATATGGTGCTACGGAGAATGGCAATCCATGTATGAGACTATGAACAGTATACAGTTTAATGGAGTCCTGCCAGATATGCAAAATGGACAGGTGATAGACGTCGGCTAGTGGTGATAGATGACCTAATGTCCGTGACAAGTGATAGGGTGACTAAACTCTTTATTAAGGGTAGTCATCATTGCAGCCTCAGCGTCATGTATATAGTCCAGAACCTCTTTGGTAAGAATAAAGAACAAAGAACCACCAGTTTGAATTCACATTACCTATTGGCGTTTAAGAACTCTCGTGACTGATCTCAGATTACCAATCTGGTCAAACAGATGTGCCCAGGCCACATGTCATATGTCCAAGAGAGTTTTAAGGACACGAAAGCGGCTCCACACGGGTATTTGCTTTTCGACATAAAACTTCGACAGGAAACACCGGATCAGCTCCGCTTATGAAAAAATATATTTCCCGATCAGCGTCAAGTCGTCTACGTCCCACCGAGTGAAACGTAACGGGGTCATGCTGCGGTGTCTGGGTGAGGCGAAGCCGGCTGACGTGAAATCCGTGCGTGGTCTCGAGGTATGGTGTCCGCCTCGAGTTCTGGAGGTCGCGGGTTCAGGCCCCGGTGCGGACCAGAATTTATTTAAAGAATCCACCGGGACTTCCAGTAATTTCCCCTGGTCTCTGGGTAGTGAGATCGGACGCCCGTGTGTATTGTTGCGCACGTAAATAATCCCTTGGCAGTTGGAAATCGAAAAAGAGTAGCCTAACCGCGCTGCCCGGGCAAAATTTCGAGTTAAAAATCTACCCAAAGTATTTCAGGATCCTCGGCGGTGCTACGGAGTTCTTGCACTGAGCTGAGTTTCTCCAGACTCAGGTTTGAGTTAGGAGGAGAACGGAGCACTTATGGGTTGCACCCGTGTGCCGTGATGTTGATCCATAAAACTAAACTAAACTAAACTAACTAAACCGTAATTAAAACAGCGTCCCCTGACCTCGTCCAACCAATTTGCGAGTGCTGTCACAATGTGTTAACAGGTAATATTCCACTGACACCGGCTCAGAAGAGGCGTCTGCAGCGGCACTAAAACAGTCTGAGAGCGCTCACGGGTAAGAGACTGTCTATCAAGAAATGGAAACAAATCTTGCAACAATGTGGTTTCATAGATGCATTATTAGGCCCCATTTTAAACGCGTTGAAAGGCGTCGTGGGGTTGTAATAAAGAAAATGATTCTGATCGACCCCCGGATGCTGGAAAAAACCCATGTACCACCTGAAAGACTAATAGATAACCTGCGTGACTTGGAATATCAAATGCAACATGTCCTGGAAACCGAAGATCTACCACTGCGGAAAAAAGCCTGCGTGTATCAACACTGTCACAAAATAACACCTTGCGTTTAACCAGTTGATTATTATAGAGGCTTTCTGATTAAACGACCTATCTGCCAGCGACAACTATTTTAACTAACAGAAAAAACAAATCGGATGTCAAAATCCCAGGACAATATTTGTAGCTGCACGTGTACATCTGGTCGACGGATTGGGAACACTCGGTGGTGAGGGAGACGGATCCCTGCATCGCTTTGACAGTTTATCAACAGGTCGGATTGAAAGCGGAAGTACTCAGCTCGGAAGTAAACAGTCCGTCTGTCATGTAGAATTTCCCGACATAAAACGGAAGGATGGCTGGGATTGTCACCCCTCGACAGCAGATTGGCAGTTTGTTGTGGAAACTGTTGTTGGGATCATACAGTAACTCGCTGGCTTGTTGGGGAGGTCAAAACAAGTGATGACAGCTTTGACGGTGACTAGGCCAGGGGGAAGGGATTCTTGACAGTGGATGATATGCCCAAATAACACCTGCAGGACATCAATACCGTCACGTGACCAATTTTAGGTTTTGCCATAAACCATGATTGGAGATGGGGAGTTGACCAAAACCGTGGATTATGATGGACGTGTTTGTGGGAGAGCTCTACAGTGTTAGATTAATTGAATATTAACTAGCATGTGTCGTTATGGCAAAGTGTAGTAGCCATCCCGGAATGAGGCGGCTTTGCCTAAGGTAGAATCTATTATAATTAGTTTTAATTAATATAGGCTGTAGCCTTGTTAAAACTAGAGTGATACTTAGCACTGTTAGTTGAGAATAGATTAGTGAAGTGTTGATAAGCTTTACTAGTTGAGAATTGAGTAATGAGGGATAATTGGGATAGTCCAGTAGGGGTCCCTGGTGGGCGGGGTTCCGCATTCTGTTTGTTGATTTTTTTTTCTTCTCTTGGCCTGATGATAACCTATGTGTTCAGTCATCTGTCTCTGACAGAGTAGGTTCACTGTATTTTCTGAGCGAGGCCGATGGCCACGATCATCTAATAGAGATCAGTGACGGGGAGGCTATCACCGGTTGTATGATTTATGTTACAGGTTCCCTCTGGTTGGAATGAAGAACCCGGAATCAATAAATATCCGATCCCGGATAAATTATGATGTAGAGAGATGGGCCAGCAACTTTCGCAACGGAAGAAGTTAATACACATTGCTCGGTGGAGCCAAATGGTATATGTATCCTACATGCGTGAATACCAATCGTTAACACACCTGAAGTGATGGATGTTCAGCCCATGAGGAACTAGATCAGTAGGAACTGTTGTTCACATTAGATGAAACCAAACATTGAAGTGTAGTTGTTCCACGTATCAAGGAAATCAGAACTTTCAGACTATATCTAGTGAATAAAGCAAGCCATTTTTGTCTAGATACATTGACTGTTTTAGAGTGAAAATACAGAACTAATAGGAACCGTTGTGTTAGGAACAATAATAGTATTTTCCACGGATTATATATTTACATGGGATTCAGATCTCATGGTCATCAGAGCTCCTGGAGGAGGACATGTCTGGAGAGAAGGATACGACTTCGGTGAGGTCTATTGTACTGACTCGTGTGATGTCGTGTAATCCTTGCCATGATGTGTACACTATGATCCTGAACTTTGAGGGCTGACATATACATTTATGTTATAATACACGATACACATTTTTCTTCGCATACACGTCTCATATACGTTACACTTTTCTTTTAATAAATTAATCTTTTTTAATTTTTAGAAGCAAGAGTTGTTGAGTATGTTGCGTTGGGGAAGTATGAGAGGGGGGCATAGTACGACAGTGAGAGAGTGATAGAGAAAGGTGTCCATAGGCTGATGGAGTGTGTTGGACGGAAGCTGGTGGATTCTCCAAGATATTGATAAGGAAAAAAAATATTATAATGTGGGTGTTGACTCTCCTCACTCCAGGGACGACACTTTAAAGGAGGACACGACAAACACACATTGCAGCGGTATCTGAATCGACTAGGTCAGTATAGACACAAAACTCTAGGCACCGTGGACATCAAGGAACAAAAACCGGAAGTCAGCATTTTACCAGCACCAGTAGTCGAGGCACCTATTCAACCAACACCTCTTCAACCATCGCCGGCTAAAAGTCAAGTAAGCGAGGCAACACCGGCTAAAAGTCAAATAGTCGAGACAACACCACCTTGCAAACTCAGGCGAAACAAGAAGAAGAGTAAGGTACCTACACCCAAGTGGGGAAAATGGCCGCTTAAATAAGAAATGATTACTACGACCCTCAGAAACCGGGTGTCTACGGTGAGGCCGCCGCCTTAAAACGAAATACTAAACTGAAGAAAATAGAGGCTTGGTTACGCCATCGGGATACGTATACTTTACATAAACCGATTTGTCGTCGTTTTCAGAGACAAAAAACAATAACCGGTGGTATAAATCAACAATTTCAAACCGACTTGGTAAATATGAGACAATTACAAAAATACAATGGTGGGGTGTCGTACCTAGTGACGTGTCTCGATGCGTTTTGTAAATATGCCTGGGCCATCCCGATCAAGAAGAAAACGGGGAAAGAGCTAGTGGAGGTCGTGAGTAAAATCTTTGCCTATAGACAAAACGTAAATTTTCAGACCGATAAAGGGTCGGAATTTGTCAGCCGGACTTTCTTAAAATTTCTGAAAGATCGAGGTGTGCATTTCTTTACGACCAAGAATGAATATGTGAAAGCCGTGATTGTGAAAAGATTCAACAGGATCCTTATTAAAAAATTGTGGCGCTATTTCACAAAGACACTTTGCTATGTTGAAGTGGTAGATAAACTGACGAAACTACAACTGTTCGTATCACAGAATTATTCGCATGGCGCCCACACAAGTCAACTATACTAATCAAGAAGAGGTGTGGAATAATGTGTATCAGAAGACAAGCGCATCGAAAAAAGTCCATTTTATAGCCGACGACCGAGTCAGACTGGCTCAACCCAAACAACCTTTTAAAAAAGAATAAATGCCATCCTGGACAGAAGAACTGTTTACTGTTAATTGTATTGAGGTAAGCAAAGAATGTCGTAGTAGTTATTTGTTCTTCTTTACTACTTTAGTGTCGTCCCTGGAGTGAGGGGAATCAACATCCACATTTATTTTAATTCAATATCACTATCCTGGAGATATCCAGCAGACTCCGTCCACAACACTCCCTCAATCTGAAGACACCTTCTTCTCACTCTTACTCACCCCTGGATCATGCCCCCTCTCATTCTTCCCCAACATAACATACTTGACAACTCTAGCTTCAACAAATAAAAACAAGAAATTTATTAAAGCAAAGAGTATATGTAGGAGAAGTGTGTGTGTATATAATGTGTAGAATGTGTGACGTATATTCTAAGGTGTATATAGACTCAGATCAGTGTTCAGGAGTATAGTCATTCTCATCACTGTGCTGAGAACACACCAGCACCATGTATTCCAGACAAACAACCTCACCGAGGTAATGCTTCTCCGGTCACGTGAAGAGTTTCTCCGCTATCTCTCGAGGCATCCAGATGTTTGGGCATCCATGACAAACATTTCTAATGAGAGTCTTCAATCTAATTCACACTATGAATTTCCTCTGTTATTAACTGTTTGTTACTCAGAGAATTCTAACACTATTGTCACTGTTACTTGGGAAATATTAATTGATCTAGTGTCACTGGTTGTAAAGATTCCCCATATTAACACCACCATCTGAATGTTCCAGGTATTTCTATAACTTTATATAAATGTTCCTGGTATCAGTGTTGTGTATGTGTATATATATATATATATATATATATATATATATATATATATATATATATATATATATATATATATATATATATATATATAATGTTCTGAAATTAGAAAGGTGAGGGGCAGCAGGTTAAAAAGAGGACGGTCGTGGATGGGTCAAGCCGAAGACATTCTTCAACAGGTGTGTTCACTTGAGGACTTAGAACCTGGCGAGGAGTGGGTGCACGTGCCAACAGACTTCTGCACATCCTTTTCAGTTTAGCATCCAACTAGATAGGAAATGCAGACAAGAAAATCCGGCTGCTGTGGAGGCTGAAGTACAAGCGTTGATTTTCGAGAATTCGCTAGACAGTGACGAGGTCATCTACACAGATGGGTCGGTCGTCCGACATGTGAGAAGCTCATGGGCCTTTACAGCTCGGGCCGGAGGGAGAATTGTGAAGGAGGACTCTGGTGTTTTCACTGAAACCACAAGTAGCCTGTTCATGGAAGTCATGGCAGTAAGTAAAGCAATAGCATGGCTCGAGACACAGACATTCACTAGGGCTTGTTTCCTTAGCGACTCATTGAACATGATCAAGAGGATAGAGGAGGGGTCGATCCGAAGAGAATGGTTGCTGCCTCTGGAGCGGTCTCGGCTGGCAAAGATTAGTTTCATCTTCGTGCCAGGGCATGCGGGAGTACAAGGAAATGAGCGGGCTGACAAGCTCGCAGGTAAGGCTACTGTGTAGGGCGGACGCGCTATGGACCAGTCTGACATTCTGAATGCTCTACGAGAAGTAAGACTTTTGCGAGAACCAAGTGATGACTGTGAATCTACAACAATGGCCAGACTGCTAGAGCAGCAAATTAAAAGAGGTGTGGCCAAACAAGAACACTACGCAGGAAGCCAAAGAAGATTGATAAACCAACACAGAACTGGCGTCGTTAGCCGCTACACGCTGCGGGATTTGCTGAGGAGGGGATCCGAGCACTTATGGACTGAATGGTTCGATGTGCAATGAGGATGATCTGTCGACTAACTAACTAACTAACATATAATGTTCTGACTGTTCAGTGATACAACTATCACTTGCTAAATATAAGTATCATCAGCCTGTCCTGCTCAGCAGAAGCCAGGTTCCCGCAGACCAACGTGGGTATAAGCCCAATGTAGAGGCCTCTCAGCAACTTCTGTCTTCAAATCCTGAGCCATCATCTTCTAAACTGTGTTCTAGCTTCACTGTTGAATATCATAGCACACCTACATGGAACCATATGCCTATTCCGGTTGATAATTGAGACTATGCGATCACAGATTGGATCTATGTCCGCCGATACATTATCAACACTTTGACACTATAGTCTCTTTCAAGTAGCACAACTCGGCACAAGTAGCACAAAAGTACTGCACCGATCCTTCAAACTTCAGAAATTTGGGTCGACTAACTCTACTTGTTTACCGCAACGGGTTTTATATCGAGCTTGAGTGACGTCACCAAATTGTCTAGACGCTGATCAGTCCAGAGTCTGGTTTTCTCCTCTTGTTTTAGACTAACTGGAGTCAATCCGCCGTCAAGTTTGCTTTCATCTGGGGAAATCCTTTGTCTCGTACAACAATAGTTCTGTCTGTCTGTGAACCAGAGAATTCCCCACATCACAGAATCCTCTCCGCCGTCTGTTAAGACATTCCGTCTACACTTCAAAGGCTAACTACCGCCTTGGCAGACGTCTGGCGTTATTATTCGTTTCTCGAACAACCCACATCATAAAGAATCGCCGACTGTGTGTAGACATTTTGACGCGACGTATTTTTGTTCCTCCGTCTATACACATCAAAGGGTTGCCTGTTTGTGCAGACGAATGTCTCCTTTTGTCATCGATCGAAACTAGCAAGTTTATTTTTCGTGACACGTATAAACCAGACCAGTCTGGTGACGTATGTGTTAAAAGACGATTCATGGGAAGAACTTCAACGGTCATTCTATCTAGAAGAGATCCAAGTGGTGGATGATAAGCATGTGTACCGTGTTAAAACAGTCTTACAAGAAAGACACAGGAGAGACGGACGTAAAGAGTATTTAGTGAAGTGATTCGGCTATCCCAAGTCATTCAACAGTTGGATCTCAGACCTAGCCAGATACTAATGGAATCTCCAATTACAGGGGAAAGAACCTGACCTTTTTCTGGACAGCGAATACCGCGTCTAGAGGTTGTCTTCTTCTGCCAACTGGTCGTTATATACACCGACATTGGCATATCACTATTCAAGCTGTCTCGAGACAGCGCCGAAGCATCCGAGGGCAAACTGTGGATCGCTCTTCTAAACAGCTGTCTGGGTTACATGTTACCCGTATTGACTTCGATCTCCTCACCGAAGGGCTTGATCCCGGTCGCCAAGCGGCGAGCTGCTTTGCACCCGCCGTACGCGGTTCGCGTCGGTTTGTCTCGCCCACCCCCGGAGACACACAGTAGACCGGAAGTAACAAAAACCTCGAATTTTGAAAAAACTTGGTCAATTGCGGTCCGTTTTTGCAATGTCACACCAACATAGATATAACTCACATATAACGATTTATAATGTGACCTCGTAGGTTGCCCACCTAAAATCCTAAATGATTTGCACATTTCAAACTACTCACGCAAGCCAAGAGTACCAGTCGCTCAGCGCACTTCCTCGGTACCCGGTGATACATGCAAAACCATTTGACACCAACCGGCGAGCTTCCAAGCTACGCCATGCAGGAATGACCGAAAAGCTATGCCAGCTTACTGACTGCAGGCCCACTACTCATCGAGAGAGAATGGGCGCTTATCGAGACTTTGTCGAACGGTCGTACAAATTTGCTCTTTCGCCCGCTCAAACCACAACTCTGGCTTCACAATGCGGTTACTTTCTCGAAACGCCTGCCTCGGTAACTTGCGTTGGCTGGGAACGTCCCGATTTGGTGCATCTCACACAGCCATCCGAGACAACGTTCGCCAGACGCGTGACTGATCTTGCTAACCAGACCAGCCCTCACGGTAAAGTTCTGGATGATGATGCTGATGCTGGTGGTGGTGGTGGTGGCGGTGGCGGTGGCGGTGGTGGTGGCGACGACGACGACAACGACGGATGATGGATGATGGATGATGATGATGATTGATGATGATGATGATGATGATGATGATGATGTGCTGTATTGCACGCAACTTTCTATGCTGTTAAGGACCTGTTAAATACACATACTTCACTAATGTGAGGTGAAAGGTGGAAGAGCACAAGAAGAAGTGTAACTGCATTTCCAGGATATTGTGACAGATGCGGCAATTCTTATTTTCATGGCACCTAGAAGACTTCAACCATTGAAATCATGGAAACTGACATGTGAAGCAAACTAACCTGTGGGTAACACAGTGGCAGATCTACCACACTGATTTTGGGCGGTTCACTTGGTGTCCCTGGGCGTCTCAATACAGTCACGTTACACAGCTCTTTCTGAAATCAGAGTTCGAAAAAGCTGTAACTGCACGTGTTTGTGTGTGTGTGTGTGTGTGTGTGTGCGCGCGCGCGTGTGTGCATGCGTAAGTGCATATGTGTGTGTCTGCGTGTGTGCGTGTGTGTGTGTAATTATATGTGTATGTGAATATATATATATATATATATATATATATATATATATGTGTGTGTGTGTGTGTGTGTGTGTGTGTGTGTGTGTGTGTGTGTGTGTGTGTTTTCTTAAACAAAACATAAAGTTACTTATTGAGCAGAAATAATATATTCTAACAGGGTTGTAATTTAATGACAATGCTGTGAAGAAGATCTGTCATCTGTAGCGAAATATCCCAGAACTTAGATATACAGATGACAGTTTTCCTCTCAAATACGGCTAAAGGATACATGTACCTGACGAGATGCAGCGAAATATGCCAGGCAATATATCGTGCAATCTATTGTTGGTGTCTTCGTTATTTAAATTCACTACGGGAAAACATTGTTTTGAATTTCTGAAACGTCGCCTCCCATTACCAACGGTGAAGCGATTAGATGGATTACTCAAGCTGAAGTGTAAAATATCATTACAGGATTGTCAATTGAGATTTCTCGAGGAATGCCTAAAAACGGGAATATTTCCTCACCGGTATTTCAGATCTCTGAGGGCGGATAGAATATGTCCAACAAGAAAAAACCTGAGACGACTGACAAAAAATCAGATAGAAGAAACCCAGTCTAAACTGGCCAACCTCAAGCGCACACACAGTTCTGCCTACTACGTCACCAAAGAATTGAGCTTGTACGGCTACTTGCAGTTCCCTAATTTCTGCACAGAAACAGTTTACAAGGTGAAAATCGCAGAGAATGCTCGCCTCAACAAATCACTGAGCACTGAAAAGATAACGTAAGTACTAGACAACCCAGAGAAGTATGTGAGGAACTTATCGTCGTACGTACTCAACATCATTGAAACGGAGGCCCTTGCATACGGATTAAAATTCTGCATAAAGCCCAAACATATTAACCGTGTTGAGTCGCAAGCACAGTTTGAAATGTTGTTTGATCAAGTCTCCAAGTTATCACCTACTTCTGCTGAGTCGGTCGGGTGGCTGAAGGCCAAACTGGTAGATTTAGACCACCAGTATCGCACAACATCCTCTAAACAGACATGTCCGCTGACCAACGAACACCTTACAGCTTTAAAAACGTTAAAGGCCAACAAAACACTCGTAATATTGAAATCTGACAAAGGGAGTGGTGCAGTACTGATGGACATGTCAGACTACCAGAGAAAAATGGAAGAAATATTATCAGATGAATCTAAATTCAGAACACATCAAAAAGTCAACAAGTCGGAGGACCTGGATGCAAAAATGAGGAAAGAGATCCAGTCACCTGTGAATGCGGGACTCGTCAGTGAGGCCACTGCAAAAACGCTAACACCGCGTGGCTCCCAAACTCCTCAGATGTACGGTCTACCCAAGCTTCACAAGCCCGGCATCCCACTAAGACCGATCCTGTCCATGGTTAACTCTGCACAACACCGAATGGCGAGATGGCTAGCTGAAATCCAAGAACACTCAGAGATGGGGATGACCCGTTGCTGTGAAGTTGGAACTGCGACTAACTAACTAACTAACTAACTCAGAGATACATTCGACCTGGTGGAATTATTAGACACTATGGACATACATAATAAACATATGTCATCTATGGATATAGCCTCCTTATTCACCAACGTTCCATTAGATGAGACCGTGAATATAATAAGTGAACGCATTAGAGACAAACAACTAAAACTAGGCATACCATCAGCTATCCTAGAGAGGCTGTTAAAATTATGTACCAACATTCAATTCAACTTTCTAAAAAATCATACTGCCAAATTGACGGAGTGGCCATGGGGAGTCCGCTTGGCCTTCTACCGTCGTTACGTGGACCATATACTAATTATCACCACAGACGAGCTACAAGCAACGTCGTTCCAGACCACTATGAACGTGACACATAAAAACATCTATCTATGAAGCCGCTTTTCAGAAAATGAAGAGTATCTTATGCAATAAGTCACTATCACTGAATGTAAGAAAGAGAGTGCTGAAATGCTATGTAGAACCAGTTTTGCTGTATGGCAGTGAATCTTGGAACGTAAATGAACAAATTAAGAAGAAATTAGAAGCAACAGAGATGTGGTTCCTGAGACGAATGTTGCGAATTCCTTGGACTGCCAGAGTAACTAACGACGACTGCCTGAAACAGGCTAATGAAACTAGAACATTATATACAACAATAAGACAGAGACAAACATCTTTCTTCGGTCACGTGATGAGAAGAGAGGCATTGGAGAACATCGTAACAACTGGAAAGATCGAGGGGAAGAGAGGCAGAGGTAGACCAAGAGAAGTGATGCTGGATGGATTGAGACGGTGGCATGGAGGAATATCAGCACCAGAGTTGATCCCTAAAACCAAAGACCGAGATCTATGGAGAGCCATGAACGCCTACACCAGCCGGCACGGCACTTGATGATGATGATCTATGAAACAAGAACACAACGAAGCGTTGCCGTTTCTAGATATCCTAATGAGACGTAGAGCAGACGGCACAATTCAAAGATCAGTGTACCGTAAAGAAACATGGACTGGCCAATACTTAAATTTTCAGAGCTTCGCACCTATCCAGTACAAACGGGGCTTAATACGGACCCTGTTTGACCGTGCTAGGAAGATATGCACCCAGGACACACTGACAGAATAATTTGAAACTCTGAAGAAAGCCTTAAACCTGAATGGGTACTCCACAGGATTTATAAAGGGCCACTGCCAACAGCCCTAACCTAAATCAGAAGAAACTACAGTCCATAAACTCAGGTTTTCATCCAGTTAACCTTCTGAGGAGATGACGTAATGCAACGTTTGCAGGACCGGCTCATCACAGCGGTCGGGAGAACATTCTGTGCTGCAACTCCGGTTTTTAGGTGCAAAACCACACCGATTCCCACCCCAGCAGTTAAAGAACCTGTAGCTTTGTACATCAAATCGAATTGTATTTACCAATTTACATGCAGGTGCGTGGCCATCTACATAGGTAGAACAGAGCGACAGTTACATAACAGGGTGTTGGAACACATTCCGAACTGGGTGGACAAGATACTACACACGGAAGATGGTAGCCTAGGCAGGCCGACACACCGGAACAGTCCTGCTTCATCGGTCGCGAGACACGTGCTCGAGAGTGGTCACGTGGTTGAAAGAGAAAGTGCCTTCCGTGTGTTGTTCAACACACAGAGTAGTCGGTTGTTAAGGTTTGCTGAAGCTATAATAATCAACCTACGTAAGCCGGCCTTGTGCAAGCAGAAAGACATGTTAGTCAGTTTAAAATTACTGTGGTAGACAATCGACATTACTGTGCGAATATGTGTATATTTCAGATTGAAGGATTTATCTAGTTATTTCACGTAAGTTGTGTGATTTCTGCAGTTTGTACCTGACGAGATGCTGCGAAATATGCCAGGCAATAAATCGTGCAATCTATTGTTTATGTCTTCGTTATTCAAATCCATAATTAACAGCAATGGAAGCTGTTCATACGAATTGCGACGCAGGCTGGCCGTATAACAATGCAGAGATTTAAGAACCTATGGCACAACAATAATAAACACGCAAAAACAAAATGTTTAAGGACATGAAACTTTCCTGTGGCAACATATGCATGTGAGTCATAGACAATTTGGCAGTCACTGAAGAAGAAAATCGGATCATTTGAGGTTAAATGCTATATTCATTGATTCATCATGTACCATGCTGATAAGCGTGGGCGGTCATGTTTCGCCATCTAACTCAATCACCAGAGTCGTGGATCAGCTCTGTGTTCTTGTCTCGACCATGCCACGTGGTCAAGCTATCCATGTATTTACTTCTCTGCCTTCCCTTGTTCTCTTCCCTTTGATCTTGCCAACTGTCACCAAGTTCTCCAATTTATTTCTTCTCATAACTTGACCAAATAGTATTGACTGTCTACGTCTAATTTCTCTAAACAGAATACGGTTTTTATTTGTATCTTGTAGGACTTGGTTATTAAATGCAATATTAGAGTTCTTATGATATCGTGGACAAAGAAGTAGAAACATCCTGAGTTCCTACCAGATCTGAACATGGAAGAAAACTGGCTCACAGACAGCATTATGTATCGGAAACTAAAATACGTTGGCCATATGAGAAGTCGCAGTGGCTGGGAGAGTACAGTGATTACTGGCGTGGTTCTTTGAAGAATATACTGGCCTCTACCAGCATGAAGATTGACACAGGACATTGCAGACACATTGGGCACGAAGGTTGCATGAGGCAAGATAACTGGCCAGAGATAGAGAGGCATTTTGGCGCGCCGTGATGAGAGCGACGTTCTGTAAAAGACTTGCTTTGTAATGGACATGATGATGATGATGATGATGATGATGATGATGATGATGATGATGATGATGATGATGATGATGATGATGATAATGAGGAGGAGGAGGAGGAGGAGGATGATGATGATGATGATGATGATGATGATGATGATGATGATGATGATGATGATGATGATGATGATGATGATGAGAAGAAGGTGCACTAAAAGACAAGACACTAATAAGTATCTCAACGAAAGAAAGACAGCCTTTATTTCCATTATCTCAAGACATTGTGGTGGCTGTGAACATTCAGTATTCCCCAGCTGAATTATTACTTTGGCTGATAATCGCTATCCGGACATGCTGTAGAAATATCTTAAAGACAATAATTTGATTAGATAGAGAACTTGCACTTTCTGTATAGCTGACCTTTACTTCTCTCCCACATTTCTCTCTTGGAGTGATTTCGAATTTCACGCTTTAAAGGACATGGTGTTGTTCCCAAGATTGTGGCAGTATTATTTCTCAGTTTGCGGTTAATGTGAATATTCTTCTTCTTCTTCTTCTTCTTCTTCTTCTTCTTCTTCTTCTTCTTCTTCTTCTTCTTCTTCTTCTTCTTCTTCTTCTTCTTCTTCTTCTTCTTCTTCTTCTTCTTCTTCTTCTTCTTCTTCTTTTTATGCAAATGAGGTCTCTGAAGATACACGGTCAGATGTGTCCTCATGATGAACTCTTTTCTAAGCCCCTCCTTATTATCACACAATCTGTACTGTGTTGTTGATTCAGTGGGTCAGTATATTGTTCTTAGCAAGCTGGTCAGATACTAATCCTGCAGACCTTGATCAGTGGTAAATCATACAGACCTTTATTAGAGGTTAATTCTGCAGAACGTGATCAGAGGACAATCCTGCAGAACGTGATCACCAGTTTTGTTTGCTTATTTCATGCGTTCATGGTTGTAAAAGGGATTGACGAAGCCTCTGCTTATGTTTGTTCGGTCAGTCATGTTCCGTCTTCCTAGACTGGAAAATGATGATCCGTCATTGCCGGGGGTCTGGAGGTCTAGGGTGCGGTAGTCTTCTTAGGACACACTACGTCTAGTAATGCTGGAATGAATTTTGCGTGTGGATTTGCTTTACCTATTAACAGTGACGCTCGCCATCAGGCGAATCCACTCCAACTTCAGAGGTACTTGTAATTTACGTCCCCACGTCAAGGACGATAGGTCAACATTTTAGTCCATCTGTCCGGTGTAGGGGCTGAACCCCTTACCTCGGCCTTAGCACACTGGGTGTTTAAGAAGACGTGTTTTTATCCATTCGGCCATGCTGACCTACGCTAAAACATTTGATAGGTTTAATTTTGCAATGAAGAATATATCAATTAGATCAACAGAACCCAGACACGTTTTTTCAGCTGTTTGTATAACTTACTGTGGCGCCCCCTGAAACCTCAATCTCGTATTTGTATACGACTTGCGATTCGGAACTGCCCTGTAGACATTGCATAAAAGGAACTTTAAAAATTCTTACAATAATATCTGAGAACTACACTTAACAAATATGTTATAAACGAACTATTGTAAAAGTCAGATGAATAATAATATACAACATTATTGATTGTAGTGTAAGAAATAGGAACAACAAAGGATGTCATTCATATATATTTGGCATTCGCTCGCTATAAATTCAAGCGTAGTCCATACACTTCTAGGGCACTGGACTGATTTTTGAGTGTGGGTTAGCTTTCCCTATTACCAGTGTCCCTCGCCATCAGGTGAACCCACTCCGACTTCAGAGGTACTTGTAATTTACGTCCCCACGTAAAGGTTGAGAAGTCAACATTTTAGTCCAACCTTCTCGTTCTGAAATCTATGGCAAGCAGTTGAACACAAAATTGCCTAGATTATCAACCTGGGGTTGGGGTTGATAGCAACAGACAGGACATGCCAGATTCTGTTTTTACCAACAGACGATGTGCAACAGAACAAGTTAGTATTCTGTGGGGAAATACTTTATCTACCCAGATTCTATCTAAGATAACCGGAAACATCTACACGTGGGTGGAACACATCTACCCGTGAGTGAAACACATCTACCGTGGGTGGAACATATATACCCTTAGGTGGAACACATATACACGTGGGTGGAATACATCAACCCGTGGGTGGAACATTTCTATCCTTAGGTGGAACACATATACCTTAGGTGGAACATATCTATCAGTGGGTGGAACACATCTACCCGTCGGTGGAACATTTCTACCCTTAGGTGGAACACATATTCCCGTGGGTGGAACACATCTACCCGTGGGTGGAACATATCTACCCGTGGGTGGAACATATCTACTCTTAGGTGGAACACATATACCCGTGGGTGGAACATATCTACTCGTGTGTGGAACATATCTACCCATGGGTGAAACATATCTACCCGTGGGTGGAACACATCTACCCTTAGGTGGAACAAATCTATCCGTGCGTGGAAGATATCTACCCCTGGGTAGGTTTTTTTCATTAAATATTTGGCCATGCCACGTCTTACCGCCAACTGTTTTCTATGTTCAACTTCTGTGGGATATTAAGGCGCGCAATTTGCACACCTTGTATGTTTCATCGGTATTTGAGAAGAATACATATCTAGCCTGAGCATCGAATATATGAGGAAATAGTAGGATAGCATTAGAACTAATAGATCTTATCTTATAATAATGTCCAACCCTTGTTCAGAGAGAGAGAGAGAGCGAGAGAGAGAGAGAGAGAGAGAGAGAGAGAGAGAGAGAGAGAGAGAGAGAGAGAGAGAGAGAGAGAGAGAGAGCTGAGTAGCTTGTGAGCCTCGGGCAGACATAAAAAACGTTCAGTCCTTGATCGGGGTTCGTCCAGTGACTGTTCAGCCTCGGGTAAATATGGAAATCTCCCAGCACGTGATCAGAGTGACCCAGTACTTGTTCAGCCTCAGGTGACTATGGAAATCTCCCAACCCATGATCGGAGCCAGTCCAGTACCTGTTCAGCCTCAGGTGAATATGGAAACCTCTAAGCCAGTGATCAGAGTGACCTAATACCTGTTCAGCCTCAGGTAAATATGGAAACCTCCCAGCCAGTGCTCAGAGCCACCCAGTACCTATTCAGCCTCAGGTGAATATGGAAATCTCCCAGCCCTTGCTCGGAGCGACCCAATAACTTCTGAGCCTCTTTTTGGTTTAAGGGGTCGCGGTTCCCCAGCCGCCCCATGAGGCTCTACATCCCTGTGTTTCATTGTGATGATCGCCTCTGATGGTGGCCATGGTCAGATCACGTACAGATAAATCTACACTTTGATCTTAACCAAAAGGCACTGTCGCTCCGGACAATGGCATTTCCCAGCCCAGTTTGATAAATTGTCAAATATTTTAAAGACAATTATAAGGACGGCATGGATTAGTATGAACATTTGCACTTTTTAAATTTATACATTAACACTTGAAAGATATATAATTTAAGTATGACGCAGCAATACAATTAATTATCTACTTGTGTGTTAAAATTAGCAATTTCAGAATAATATTTCATATATTGTTAATTTGTATACCTGGGCTGAAACTGAGACAATTCTCTCAACAACTCGTTTAGAGTCCCCTTTGTTTATGAACAAGTCATTTATAGCCCTTAGTGCCAACCATACATGTGGGTCCGTGGAGTTCCTGTCAGGCTGCTGCCGGCTATCTGGTACAGTATGGCAGTATATAAATGATAGAACTGCCACCACAACAACCAACAATCGAGACAATGTATGGGGGTCCATTTGTGTATGGTTTTGCGGGAGTGCTCAAAAGTGTTGATCCCCTCTGTGAATGTAAAATAAGTAAATGTTGAAACGGAAACAGTTGCCGAAAGAATATGTGTGCTGAATAAAAGCATTAGTCAGTGGGGAAAATGCATATTGGACTGCTATTAATATTTACATGTATACGGGATAATGTGATTCATTTGATCATCATCATAATCATCTGGTTAGGGAGACCTCTATCATCAATTTCTCTTGCACTGCAACTTGTCCTCCAATATTTTGAGACGCCCTTGTCTTATATTGCGACCAAGCTAACATAAACTTGTGTTTATACACAGAGGACTTCAAATCAAAGCCTTAAAAGTGTGATAGAAATTACAATAACCATGTCATTGTCATGTAACCTGTCAGTATTGATAAGGGTGTTTAGAGAGTTACGCACGTTACATCACGGTGCAGATGAACATGGTGACGTCATAATGACATTTTAAAGATGGCCGCCCCAATTTTGTACATGCACCAAAGAGGAGTAGCGTTCTGTTATCCGTGGTTTTTTATTTTATTGTTTTATCAGTAAAGGAGTGAAACCTATAGAAATTCATCGGCGAATGAAGGTATGGTGATGCATGCCTGTCAGTCCAGTAAGTATATGAGTGGAGTAGGAAGTTTAAAAACGGCGTGACTTCTGTGACTGACTGTTCTCTACCGGGTCAGGCACACAGAGACGTTACCCCACATAATTTTTTCTAGAGGAATCCACAGGGCCGGATTTAGACTTGATAAGGCCCTAAGCTATTTGAAATATGGGGCCCTTTATAAGCCCAGATATTCTATGTCAGTGACAAATATGGTTTTCGGATACCTAGAGGGTTAAACTGAAATACAATTAAGAAGTATATTGATAGTGAAATAATAAATATTTAACTTAAAATCATTTTTATTCATAACAAACTTAAAAATGCAAACTCTGGTAAAAAGAAACAAAAGTTCTTTTAAAAGGCACAATTTACAAAGGCTTATTATCTAATCTCTTGAAACATGTTATAAGGATTAAGGAATTATATTAAACTAGACGTGCAGCATTGGGACTAATAATACTGCAGTATATTTAAGTATACATATATGACAATTGTTGCAGTATATTTAAGTATACATATATGACAATTGCTCACTCGGACAATATTTTTTGGGACCCCCCCCCCCCCCACTTTCTTGGGGGCCCCAAGCTATAGCTTGTGTAGCTTATACGTAAATCCTGCACTGGCAATGCAAGCACTTTATCGGCACTGGGGGACTTTCATTGAACGCAGTGGTGACTACATCGACAAATGATACATTTGTTGTTTACATTTTCAGAATATATTCACCCAAAATATTTAAGGTTTTTATTTGATGCCCCTCGTATGTTATTCTATTTTTATCAAATTGTCACAGCGCATTTAAGAATGTTTTCCCCATTTGATCTCGTTTCCGTGTGCCCAATTCTTAACCCGTTTAAAAATAAAGTTCGTTCAATTGTTTGATCATCCTGTTATAACAGCACATCTTAACAACTTCCTAGATTTTTTCATAATTTTGGTCTAGAGTCAATGTTTCATAGCCATATAGTGCTATAGGCCACATATATACAGCGGTTATTCATTTTTATACTCTTCGTTGGCTGTTGAACTAGAGGGCGGAGAGCGTGTGCGAATGTCCTGAGTGCAGTGATGTCGTTTCTTAGCCGAACTCAACTCAACTCTATTCGTTTCTGCAGGTATTATTGGTATTATTTGGTCTTATTAACCTTTGTTTTGTTTTTTTCCTCAGAAGTTTGTAGCTATTGCAAATCTGTTTCTTTTCTCAGCTTCCCAACGCGTACAGCTGTCATGATCTGGCCGGATACGGAAACTTCTACGCTTGTTCAATCGTCTTTCCTTAATGTTAATATTTATGTTCTGGGATTGTTTGACAATTATCTTTTCTTCTGCCTTACTTCAATGAATACATTACGTGTTACCTACGCTTCGGGAAATTCCTGAGCTCTTCATTGGGCAAACAACACAAAATTGAATCAGACATTGCGTTTATCCAGTTTTAAGCTAGCCATATGCTTTTAACAGAAGCTGACACGACGTGTGTCCATTCGGAAATGCATATTTTCTCATGTTTTATGGTCCCGATGATACGGCGAAGCCTTTTGCAAGATGAAAGGCATACTGACCTATAAAAAGATGTCAATTACAACGAGAAAAAGAGTTGATGTGCTACATAGAACCTGTACTTTTGTATGTATGTGAAACCTGGATATTGAGACACGCTGAAAAACAGCTAATGGTAGTAGAAATGTTGTTTATGGGGGAAATGCAAAGAATACCACTGACAGACAGAAAAAACAAATGAGCAAGTCCTACAAGAAGCAGATGAAATCCGTAAACTTATTAGAGAAATTAGACGTAGGCAGTCACAATTTTTTTGGATATGTTATGAGAAGAAATAAACAGAGAACTTGATGACAACTGCCAAAATTGAGGAGCAAAGAACAAGTGGAAGTCAGAGAACTAAATATATGGATGGCTTGGCCCCATGCATTGGTCGAGACAAGAACACAGAGCTGTCCCACGACTCTAACGATCTTGTGAGATGGCGAAACATGACCGCCATCGCTTATCGGAATTTCACATGATTGTGATGATCCAGATGAAGAAGATATGAGTTGCATCGAAACATTGCACGTTTAGTTTACCAGTTGTGAAGGAATAGGCCATAATTTCTCGTATACGTGTACCATATAACAGTAAAAGAGCTATCGTAATCAACTAACATCAATATACATTTAAAATGTCTTCATACACCATACAGAAAACTGGTTTATGTAAATGTCTAACCATTGCTACTCTAGACTTGAAGTATCAGAAATAGTTCCACTCTGATATGCCTAAACTTTCTGATTTTTCAGTTATTTTGTATATCTTCTGACGTCTATTTTTTTCCGTCTTATTTCTTACAAATCCTGATCAAATCATTTAATCGCATTTGTTTTGAGGCAACATGAAATTTTACGCAACACAACTAGTATTCCCCAACTCCTTTTTTTTTAACGAAATAGTTCGTAGAGCTTTATTCACCAGTTCCTATAATGTGATACATAAAACAGTACCTACATATTCTTTTAACAATCAGCCAAAACTGGTGCCACGTACACAATTACCTATACTATACCCCAGATGCCTTAAAGCCTCCTACATGGACGACGCCTATGAGTTAACTGTTAATGAAGGGACACATTTAATACGTTGGTATATGGATCGACTATTAGCCGTCGTGTTACATCACCGCTATCAGTGTTGTAGAGGCAGTATCGACGGAGTGTTTAATGTATGACTCTCAAAGTAGCGTTGCCATCGTACAGAAAGTCAGCTCGCCAGATGTCACCACTTGAGACGTTCCTTGCATTAGCGGGTGGTGATGTTCGGTTCACAAACCTATTATTCACATCTTGCTTCTCAACTAGTCAAGGGAAAGTGTTACAGCCTGCAGGTTTACAACCTCAAGTATGAGGTTCTCCTCCTCTCCTCACCTTCTTTCGTTTATAATGCATATTGTTTTGTGGTTGTCGTCGTTATCGAAGATTATCTCCATAAGTGATGTATGAATGAAATAATATATGAGAGCAGAGCGATATGAATGACAGAATATCAGACTGGCCTGCTTGTCCGACCCTTAACCCTTTGAAACTAAAGCTCGTTCGATTGTTCGTCTGTTCGTTTGTTGATTCGTGCGTTCCTACTCAATTAGAGTCCAGGGGAAGTGTTATAGCCTACAGGTTTACAGCCTCAAGTGTGAAAATGTGAGTGCAAACCCTTATCTGATTCAGTGCCAAGCACAAAAGTAGGTTTCGACCAAACATGGTACACATTCAAATAAACAAGTATTATAATGTAAATAAAAAGTATTATAATGTAATAAAAAGTATTATAATGCAAGACAAGGTCAACCAGAGAGACCTCAATGGCTCGGAACGCTGAAGAAGAAGAAGAAGATAATGTAAATTTCCGTTCATTGGGCATTGAAATTGCGGAAGATATCAAGAAACAAAACAAATGACATGATAACCCTAGTATACCGATATAATGTCCTTCTTTTTACATGGGAGGTCACATTTGACGATTAATTATCCTTCGGCACTGAAACACTTAAGGCAGAATGCAGTTAATAACCAGTTATAAGAGTTACCAGAGCAGTCCTGGTGTCTGATTATCAGTCTGTATTACGTAACATTAAATATGGACAGACATGGCACAAGTCGGTACTAATCATTGATACTTCTGTCTTACTGAGACCTCAGTGGATGTACTGCCAGGGTTATGCAAGAGTGCAAAGGAACGAACGAGCAGCCAGAACGCCAGCTGTTGGAAAAATCATAAGAGATCATATAAACATTTTGAAAGCTACATATAAACGAATACTGGTTAAAGATGCAATGACACATGGAACAACATATTTAAGGTGCATGCATTTCCATTAAATTGTGGGCGTCACAAGGAGGGCGTATTAGAGGAAGAATACGACGCGTTTACAACAAGCCTACCTCTGGAACGATCAACGTTTACACGTTGTGACAGTTGCTGTGGGAGAGGAAACATCTATGAGTTTTACCGTTCAGTTGTGATGTCGATTCATAAATCACTCAATCAATCAATCAGTCAAATTCTTCCACTTTGTCTCCTCGATGCCTTCCTGCTGCACTTACCCCCTTCTTCTACTATTTATTCTTCTTCTTCAGCATCTTTATTTCTTCTTCTTTTCCATCTTTTTCGCTTCATCTTCTACCTACTCCTCCTCTTCTTTCTTCTTCATTTTATTCTTCTTCTTCTTCCTCTTCTTCTTCTTCTTCTTCTTCTTCTTAGTAAACTCCAAATGAATACATACTCTCAGTCGTCTTATGACAAGTTTCCATATCCTCTATAACCTAGTATATTTCGAAGTCATTCCAAATTGGCTCATCTGTTCACTTAATTTCTTCTGCTTGTTAGTCTCCCCATATTCCTCTTTCCTTTCCGTGTTTCTTAGTCACTTAGCCGTGGTTCCAACTTCATAGCAAAGGGTCGCCCAATTATGCTCTGTTCCTGTGCCTGTGAATATCAAACAAAATGCTCATGTGTGCCCCATGTGAAAAGTGGAACAGACAGGAGTCTCGATAAACAAACAACCCGCACAGGTATAATATGCACAGTCCGCTGCCTGAATGCCAACACAAAAGTACACCACGTAAAAATAGTTCATCGTCGATGGAAGCGGCAGTCACTAGAAAACCAGCAGTTACAGATTACTCACAAGGCAACCCAGTTAGTCCAGTGACCGAACATGCATTTTTCTGAAAATGCAGTTCACGCTAGAAACAACCGCGGACAGATATAAAAGCACTCCACACGAAATTCACAGCTCACAGTGTCGCTCCACGCACTCAATTCAGTAGCAGGGCGACATAACCTTTCCGAGTATTCCCTGATAACATGTAAGACTGTTCAGTAAGACGTTTCTCTCGGGTTTCTAGCCTCCCCATATTTATCTTTCCTCCGTGTATTCTCTGATAACACATGAGACTTCAGTAAGACGTGTCTCACGGGTTTCTAATCTTCCCATATTTCTCTTTCCTTTCCGTGTATTTCCTGATAACACGGTGGACTGTTCAGTAAGAAGTTTCTCTCTGGTTGCTAGTCTTCCCATATTTCTCTTTCCTTTCCTTGTATTCCCTGATAACATATGAGACTGTTCAGTAAGACGTGTCTCTAGGGTTTCTAGTCTTCCCATATTTCTCTTGTCTTTCCTTGTATTCCCTGATAACATATGAGACTGTTCAGTAAGACGTTTCTCTCTGGTTTCTATTCGTCCCATATTTCTCTTTCCTTTCCTTGAATTCCCTGATAACATATGAGACTGTTCAGTAAGACGTTTCTCTCGGGTTTCTAGTCTTCACATATTTCTCTTTCCTTTCCTTGTATTCCCTGATAACATATGAGACTGTCCAGGAAGCGCTTCTCTCGCGTTTCCAGTCTTCCCATATTTCACATTCCTTCCCGTGCATTCCCTGCTAACATTTAATTTTGATGCATTCTGACATTTCTCCAAGGTTGCCAGACAGGCGGCGTTTGAGAAATGTACTCGAGACTCACTTAACACATTCAGCACTCTAATAAATGAAAGCATGTACGTTGTAGATCTTTTTCGGCCGCGCACTCTTCTCTGTCAACCGTCTATATCAGTGGTTCTCAACCGGTGGGGAATTCCCCCGGGGGGGGGGTGGATTTTAGGATTTCCGGGGAAGAATTAAGATTATTTCAAGATCACATTAATACAAGAACTAATTACTTGATGTTTTTCCTTCCATACTTTACAGTTCTGTACTTCTCACCCTTCTGTACTTCTCACCCTTCTGAAATTCGTCTTATAACGTAAGTAGACCCACAAATCACGTTTTATGTAGACGTCTAGACTTGTTCTAGTATGTGTTATTAAATTTAGCTTCCATATTTTACGTATACGGTGTAGGGGCGGGGTGGGGGGAAATTTATAGGAAAGAAATACGAAAGGGGGCAGCGGAGGGGAGGGGGGGGAATGACATTCTGAACATATGGTGAAGGGGTGCATGGGCTAAAAAAAGGTTAAGAACCACTGTTCTATATCCTTAATCTTATTCTTCATTTGAGCTGCGTCGTTTATTTGTTTTTTTTTCGTTTGTTTCCCTTATGTTGCTATTAATTTGTATGCAAAGATACCATACATGTAGATGTTAGAACTGACTCCCCATGGCATCTGTAGCCTTTCGCAAGAACTCTATCGTGTATCAGATTGTGTGATATATCCCTTCTATGCCATGACATAAGACTGTCAAGAAGTTTTTCACGCTGTCTTCCTTTATCTTTTCACACATCTTTCCAATTGTCACAACATGTTTAAGTTTGTGTCTTATCATTATGTGGCAAAACATGAAGACTGTCTTTCTCTAATGTTTGTGATACGATGTCTTTGCGACCTAGCCTCCCTAAAAATTTCCAGATTGCTCATTTTGGCTGTATTAGAATTTTCAACGTGCTTCTATAATACTACATCCCCAAAGCCTGCGGAGATTTTTCGCCTGTTTTAATTTTCCGGGATGCATTGCCATATGTTAGAACTGGTTCTATATAACATGCAAGAATTATTTTTGTCACCTCCTGTGACAAGGACTTAATGCATAAAATGTTCTTCATTTGATAGAATTCAGTTTTTGCTTGTCCGATTCTGTTTCCTCTTCTTCTGCCTTCATCCGGAAATTTGTTTTAGACGTAATTTCAATCAATCAATCAATCAATCATGTGCCATGCCGGAAAGCGTGGGCGGTCATGTCTCGCCATTTCACTCAATCACCAGCGTCGTGGATCAGCTCAGTGTTCCTGTCTCGTCCATGCCATGTGGCCAAGCCATCCAGGTATTTTCCTCTCGGTCTTCCTCTTGGTCTGTTCCCTTCGATCTTGCCAGTGGTCACTAAGTTCTCCAATCCATTTCTTCTCATACCATATCAAAAAAAATTTTTACTGTCTTCGTCTAATTTCTCTAATCAATTTACGATTTTCATTTTTCTCCTGTAGTACTTGGTCATTGGTTTTTCTGTCTGTCCATGGTATTTTTTTTTTTTTTTTTTTTTTTTTTTTTTTTTGTGCATATCCTTTACAGGACATCGCTGTCAACACCAGCATCTTTCAGCTGTATGTTGATTTCTTGGCAAGATTACGCTCAGTAGTTTGCCATTGCTTTCTGAGCGGTCGGCTCACATACCCCGTAGGTTACCGATGAGATTCGAACCACTGCTGATTCTCACCGTCATCACGTTAACCACGAGAGTATACGAAATTACGGAGAAAAGTCGTAACCTCTAAGCCAGGAAGCCGGCTGTCCATGGTATTCTTTGCATTTTCCTCAGAAACCACATTTCTGCAGCCATCAGATGTTTTTCAGCTTGACTGCACATTGTCCAAGTTTCACATCCATACACAATAGCAGGCTCTATGTATCCCCTCAACACTCTTTTTCTCGTTTCAATTGACATCTTTTTATTGGTCAGAATGTTTGTCATCTTGCTAGAGGTTACTTTCGCCATGGCGATTCTTGTTCTAATCTCTTCAAGGCATCTCCCATCAGATCTTATGACTGTTCCGAGATAATTGTACCGATTCACTTGTTGAAGAATATTCCCATTTACTTGTATATTACATTGTGGTACTTCGTTCTTCCTAGTGACGACCATAACCTGTGTCTTCTTACAATTGCCAGCTGCTCACTGTGTACAACAACTGCGTCTACTAATTTTTGTAGATCTTGTGCATTGTCTGTATTCAATACTGTATCATCTGCATATCTAATGTTGCTGATGTTTCATCCTCCAATGCTGATTCCATTTATATCTTCTACAGTCCTGAAAATATTTTCACTGTATAGGGAAAAAAGATCTGGAGACATTACACATCCCTGCCTAACACCTCTCTTAATAGGTTGATATTGTGCCACTTCATTATCAATCCTTATGGCAGCTTGTTGTTTCCAATATATGTTTTTATAAGTCTAATATCTTTCCCATCAATTTGTAGGTCTGCAAGCATATCTACCATGTTGACATGTCTAACTCTATCAAAAGCCTGTATGTAGTCAATAAAGCAAAGGTGTATATCCTTGTTTACTTCCATAGCACGTTCAATAACTGTTCGCAGCATATACACAGCATTTACTGTACCCTTTCTATCTACAAATCCACATTGTTCTTCCCCTATTTCAGGTTGTATTTTCTTCCTCACTCTTTGCATGATAATTCGTAGCAAAATCTTTGTGATGTGACTCATTATAGTAATTATACTAATTGTTCTATGTTGTTCTCATTCCAAGGTTCCTGATTTCTTTGGGATTGCAATAAATACAGAGTTACATGATTCAGAAGGTATATCACCAGTATCATATAATGTGTTCAGCAGTCTGGTGACTTGATCTAGTCCAAATTCTTCAAAAGCTTTAATCATTTCTGTTGTGATGTTATCTGCGCCGGGGGCCTTGCCAGCTTTCATATGCTTAAGATCATTTCGAACCTCCATCTTCAAAACTGGCGGCCCTTCATTATTTAATCTAATATCATACTGTTCCTCTCTATATCATTATAAAGGTTTTTCACATAACCTGTCCATACATGTAGAATCTGATCTAATTCAAAAAAAAAAAAAAAAAGATAGAAGAAACCCAGTCCAAGATGGCCAACCTCAGGCGAACACACAGTTCTGCGTATTATGTCACCAAAGAATTGAACTTGTATGGCCACTTGAAGTTCACTAAATTCTGCACAGAAAGCGTGTATAAGGTGAAAATCACAGAGAATGCTCGCCTCAACAAAATACTGAGTACTGAAAAGATAACAACGTCAGTACTAGACAACCCAGAGAAATATGTGAGGAACTTATCGTCGTACGTTCTAAAGAACATTGAAACTGAGGCCCTTGCGTACGGATTAAAATTCTGCATAAAGCCCAAGCACATAAACTGTATTAAGTCGCAGGCACAGTTTGAAATGTTGTTTGACCAAGTTTCCTAGTTATCACCTACTTCTGCTGAGTCGGTCGGGTGGCTGAAGGCCAAAGTGGTAGATTTAGAATACCAGTATCGCACAACACCCTCTAACAGACATGTCCGCTGACCAACGAACACTTTACTGCATTAAAAGCATTAAAGGCTAACAAAACCCTTGTATTACTGAAAACGGGCTAAGGAAGTGGTGCAGTATTGATGGACATGTCAGACTACCAGAGTTAAATGGAAGCGATATTATCGGATGAATTTAAATTCAGGTTAGATCAAACAGTAAACAAATTGGAGGACCCGGGTGCAAAAATGAGAAAAGAGATCCAGTCACTTTTGAATGAGGCCACTGCAAAAATGCTCACATCACGTGGCTCCCAAACTCCTCAAATGTGCTGTCTACCCAAACTTCACAAGCATGGAATCCCGCTAAGACTGATCCTGTCCATGGTTAACTCTGCACAACACCGGATGTCGAGATGGCTAGCTGAAATTTTAAAGCCAGTACGACAGTCGTTTGATCCAAAAATACTTAGAGATACATTCGAACTGGTGTACTTATTGGATAGTATGGACATAAATAATAAACACATGACATCCATGGATATAGCCTCCCTATTCACCAACGTTCCATTAGATGAGACAGTGAAGGTAATAAGTGAACGCATTAGAGACAAACAACTAAAATTATGTATGCCAACATCTATTCTGGAGAGGCTACTATTACTATGTACTGCCAATATAAAATTCAATTTTCTGAATAAGTCATACAGCCAAATTGACGGAGTGGCCATGGGGAGTTTTCTTGGTCCTATTATAGCGGACATCTTCATGGCAAATTTAGAAGAAAAGAGATCCTCAGGCATTAACAACCTGGTCTTTTACCGTCGTTACGTGGACGATACATTAATTATTACCACAGATGAGCTATAAGCAACATCGTTACAGGAAATAATAAATATGGCGCATAAAAACATATCTCTATCTATGGAACACGAACACAACGAAGCGTTGCCGTTCTTGGATATCCTAATGAGACGTAGAGCAGACGGCACAATTCAGAGATCGGTGTACCGCAAAGACACATGGACTGGCCAATCTTACATGTTCATAACTTCGCACCTGTACAGTACAAACGGGGCTTTGTACGGACCCTGTTTGACCGTGCTTGGAAGATATGCACCCAGAACACACTGACAGAGAAAATTGAAACCCTGAAGAATGTCTTACACCTGAATGGGCACTCCACGGGATTTATAAAGCGCCACTGCCAACAACCGAAACCAAAATCAGACGTAACTACAGTCCTTAAGCTCAAGGTTTTTATCCAGCTAACCTTTCGTGGAGAGGACGTAATTCAACGTCTGCAAGACCGGCTCATTACAGTAGTCGGCCGCACATTCTGTGCTGCAACTCCAGTTATTAGGTACACAACCACACCTATTCCCACCTCAGCAGTAACAGAATCTACCCCTCTGTACGCCACATCAAATTGCATTTACCAATTCACATGCAGGTGCGAGTCTACCTACATCGGCAGAACAGAGCGGCAGCTACACAGCAGAGTTGTAGAACGCGTACCAAACTGGGTTGACAAGATATGGCGATGGGATCATGGGAAGGCTGACACACCACAAATATGAACTTCCGGCGTCGTCCATTGCACGTCATGTCTTGGAAACCGGTTATGTCATTGATAGAGACAGCGCTTTTCGCGTGTTGTTTCATACACAAAATAGTCGTTTGTTACAGTTTGCAGAAGCCCTAATGATTCATCTACATAGACCAATTTTGTACAAACAGAAAGACATGGTAGTCAATTTAAAATTACCATGGTAAACAATTGATATTACTGTGCGAACGTGTGTATATTTCAGCTTGAACGATGTATCTAGTTCAGTGGTTCTCAACCTTTTTTGGCCCGTGCCCCCTTCACCATATTTTCAGAACGTCATTCCCCCCTCCCTTTTTCGTATTTCCTCCCTAAAAATCCCCCCCCCCCCCGCTCCTACACAGTATACGTAATAATGGAAGCTAACTTTAATAGCACATACTAAAACAAGTCTAGAAGTCTACATAAAACGTGATTTGCGGGTCTACTTACGTTATAAAATGAATTTCAGAAGGGTGAGACGTACAGAACCATAAATTATGAAGGGAAAAACAATATCAAGTAATCGGTTCTTGTATTAACGCGATCTTGAAATAATCTTAATGCCCTCCCCCCCCCCCCTGTAAACCCTAAACCCCTCCCCCCTGGGGGAGGGGGAAATCAGTTGAGAACCACTGATCTAGTTATTTTACTCTACGTTGTGTGACATCTGCAGTATGTACCTGACGAGATGCAGCGAAATATGCCAGGCAATAAATCGTTCATTCTATGGTTTGTGTATTCGTTATTCAAATTCACTACGGAAAAACATTGTTTTAATTGCGTGTGTCTGTTTACAGCGGGGCTGCGATATCTGCACTTTTCAGCCAACACATCCGACTTCTTCGGGCGTTTCTTGACCGGGTCATCTTGTCTTATTTAGCTGTTGCTTGTCCTATTCAGTTTGTGCTTGTCCTATCTAAAATACTACAGTCGTTCAAGAAACAAATGAGTTATTTTATGAGTTATGAGCTAAGAATCAACATCACTGCACTCAGGACATTCCCACATATGCTCCGTCCCCTCGCTCAACAGCCAGCGAAAAGTCATACTACTAATCGTTCCAACTGCCATCTGATTGAAAGTTCCCCTGGCCTTCCCTCTCAGTTTTGAGATTCGCCCACAACCCCTGACGATCCCCCGCCATATCATTCTCGCCACATTCGGATTCTCATTCTGTTCCACCGCTTTCTCCACCTGGTCCCACAAACGCCCGACCACCTTCCCCTTGTTCATAGGTAATTTACCATAAGGAGGTGCATTCCCTGCCAGCCTATCAGCGTGTTTATTCCCACACACTTCCGCATGGCCAAGGCAAAAAAATCCATACAATTCTAACAATCTTTGACTTCTGAAGCAAGGCAAACCACTCCACACGAAACCTTCCTTTCTCCATCTTTCTAAGTATACTCCGTGAGTCCGTAATGGTGCAACATGTGTTGCAGTGGTCACCTCTAACCATCGAAAGGCTGCTCCATTCTCATGCTGGAGGTCGTAATCTCATATGCCAGGCTCTCCTTTTTTCAAGCATCGCCTTCGCAATGAAACCCCAGCCACTACGTCTGTTTCTCACCACTGACCCATCGGTATAGATCGCTATGTCACCTTGATGTGTGATGCCCTGGATCAGCCGTTGCACCTCAAACTCTGTGCGGCCTGTGTCCCACTCTCTGCACTCACGATTCAGTGTTACTATTAGTATATTGTACCAGTTCGGCATGTCTTCCGGTACTTTTGCCCACTCTTTTTCACGATTAATGTTCTCTTTGTCATACACCTGGCTGACAGATATTTATGCCTGAGCCATCCAGGACCTTTCTCCTTTCAGTCTATGACCCTTGACCATATCCATGACTTCATGCAGGGGGTGATCCCTGTCAGCAGATACTCTCGTTTACCATTTGGCTTGAAGGACCCTGCGCCTGTTCGAAATTGTGGGTAGTGCCAGGATATGCCTCATGCATACAATTGGTGTGTCCTGTATGCACCCGAGGATCATCCGCATGGCAGCATTGTGTATGCGCTCCAACCTTTCAAGCTGGCTCATTTATACTGTCAGCAGCCCCGAACCATACTCAATGACTGAAATTGTTAACTAAAAAAGCTCTGGTAAAGCACCCTTTGCTCTACCCCATTTGTTGCCATTGCTCTCAATGCAGCAAGTCCCTTTCCAGCCTTCACAACCAAATCCTGACATGATCCTTAAGAAACATACATCTGTCGAAAGTAATTCCCAAGTACTTCAGTTTACACTCTCTCTCTCTCTCTCTCTCTCTCTCTCTCTCTCTCTCTCTCTCTCTCTCTCTCTCTCTCTCTCTCTCTCTCTCTACTGAGAGGTCATCCGTTCAATTAATACATGGGTTATCTGCCTTCACGATTTGGTTATCCAGGGAATACCACATAATCGATGCCTTGGCTGGATTTATTATGGCCCCTGAGTCCATGCACCACTCCGCCACCCTGTTTACTGCCGACTGTAAGTCTTCAGCCATTCTTTCTCTTTCTCTAACCTGAATGTTCACCAGCAGATCATCTGCGATGAAGAAACAAATGAAAACCGTAAACTGGTTAGAGGTATTAGACGTGGGTGATCAATATATTCTGAATAAGTTGTCGGGAGAAATACCTTTGGAAACATATTGAAAACGGGTAAACTTGACGGGAAAAGAGGAGAGGTAAGGCAAAGAGATAAATACCTGGATGACTTGGCCGCGTGATATAAATGGGACAAGATCATACAGAGTGCATTTTTTAATGGCTGTGCAGTGTTTGAAAATATTGCCGGTAAATACAAAACTTGGACCGGCAATATTTTCAAACACTGCACAGTCATTAAAAATACACCCTATGGATTCAAGACTGATGATCGTGTGAGATGGCACCCGAGATGCGTAACGCATTCGGCAAACACTATACTGAAACAGTAGCTGTTCTGTTTCCTATAATATGCCAAGCTTTGCTAACATATTAAAACTATCAGTTGTTGTGGAACTATTTAATGGAATGCTGTGTCAAAAGCATGAGAATTAAATTCACAGACATAGGTCGGAACTCACAGAAATAGTGAAAAGACGTACAGATTAAAGGACACGCAAGACAAAACTACATATTGAAAGCGATTGTCTGGTCATATCGCGATTCGACACTGCCGACTTCAAATGACAAAGAGCCCATCGTGGGATTCAATCAAATATCCTTCGATGTACGGCCAACTAGACACATAAATGAATGCATACTCTCAGTCTGAAAAAAGCACTTTCATCAGCCAGGCATTTAGTCCGCCTGAACCCATAGATATGACGTATGGACATAATTCGTACCCAGCCACTGAAATAATACAATGTCTCTGAAATGTATATTAAGCAAGCACCGGTCAAATAAACGGAACCATTGCGCCTGGTTTAGTATATTACGAAATTAATAATGTTTCCAAGGCACCAGAGCCGGGTTATATACTGGCCAAGACCTATTGACGCGTCCTCGTCGAGCGTCCTGGGCAACAGGTCCCTTCGGGGTCCTGGCTAAAGTCAATAGGATCACCGATTCCTCCGAAGTCGGAGAGTGTCTGCCTGTACGGCGAGGAACCACCAGTCTGCACACCAATAAGCCAGACATGGGGCAACGGATACTCACGCAAACCTCAGGTCCTGTATGACATCACACTGATGTTGGACAACAGGATGCCTTCATCCGACATACAGGACTTCGCGTTGGAGCTCAAGCCAACGAACACAAGCAAGCAAGCAATAATGTATCATTTTCAGTGTGTTACGTATAACATAATGAAACAAACTTAATGTCTATTCTTACCGTGATTCTATTATACTAGGTCGGCCGTTAAAGCCCGATGTGTTTTTATGTTTGTTATTTGAATTATGCTTACTAACTATACACCCTTAGTGTTGTATGCGACAGGTTTCGGCCAGGATGTCAGTCTCACCTGATATAGTGAAATATTGAAGAATATTTTACAACCAACCCAACCCCCGACCCTTTTTTTTTTCTTCATAGTTATTCAATCTCTGTAAAAACTGTAATTCTTGCTTGAGATCAAACAAAAACAAATCAAGGAAACAAAACTGAAGCATCAAGTCCAACAAAATCGCAACACAAAATACACTTTATTTATCTCACTTTCTTTCATTTAAATTGAAAACAAAACCAGCATACACTAAAATAACTTCACTGTAAGTAATAAGAAAAAAGGTAAAAAAAACACACACAAACAGACTGTAAATATTTATAATTGTGATGCCAACACTGAACTTGTTATCAAATGAAAAAATACAATGATGATCATATTCTTGATATTAAAGCAGAATGTAACGAGTAACTGTGAAATTGTTACGAAAGATAAGGTTATAGCAATTTGCCAGCTAAAAATATTTGTTTGGGGAATGAAAGAAATTGCAAGTCTTTCTGCCATATTTCACGGCTGTGGGAGAATTCTGATCATTCGTTTTGTTAGTTGCATTTCTATACAGGACGCTGCAGTCAACCCCAGCATTTGATTTACTATCTGTGTGTGATTTCCTAGGTAATTTTTACCATGGCAGACAATCCAAATTACTGTGTGAATATGTGTAATTGTGTATTTCAGCTTGAAAGATTTATCTTATTGCATTGCTTTAGTTCATGCTGTGTGATTCCTGCACTATGTATCTGACAGGAAGCAGCAAATTATGGCAGGCCATAAATCGTGTTATCTATTGTTTGCATCTTCGTTATTCAAATTTTACTTTCAGTAGTTTACAATTGCTTACTGAACGGCCAACGCTCACGCCAATGTGAAAAATCAACGCAACGTGATCTGTTCCCAACTCTCCTACGTTTGACATCGAACCAGGTCTGTCAGGGTCATGAAACTATGTTCACTACCCTTGAGCTACAGACGCAAACCTGGGCGCCAAAATCACCGAGAAATGAGTTCAACATTAGTTAGTGTAGCCACAGAGTTTAGCTATGTGTGTAGCCACAGACTTTAGCTATATGTGGAGCCATAGACTTTAGCTATATGTGGAGCCATAGACTTTAGCTATATGTGGAGCCATAGACTTTAGCTATATGTGGAGCCATAGACTTTAGCTATATGTGGAGCCATAGACTTTAGCTATATGTGGAGTCTCAGACACCGACCTGGTCAAAATCAAGTCACCGAAAGATGAGTTCAGCGTTAGCTATGTGTGGAGCCACATACATTAGCTATGTGTGGAGCCTCAGACACCGACCTGGTCAATCAAGTCACCGAGAGGTGAGTTCAACTTTGGCTATATGTGGAGCCTGACGTTAGCTATGTGTGGAGCCACAGACGTTAGCTATCTGTGGAGTCTCATACGCCGACCTGGTCAATCAAGTCACCGAAAGATGAGTTCAACGTTAGCTATATGTGGAGCCACAGTACCAAACTGCTTACCGATACAATACAGAACAAGCTTAAAGTCCCCATTTCCTGTCCACGTCATGAAACGCCTAGGGCATATGGTCCTATCCCCCATTTTTACAGCAATCAGCACTTGGTGGGTGAAGTGGCCAGTATCCTCCCAGCCCACTTTCTTCTCCTTCTGCCCTTTAGCCCCCTCTTGGTGCATAGGACCTCAAACAACTCCCGCTGAGTCGTCCTATTTTTCACTATCTCCTGCAGCTGCCATCACGTCCTCCTCATATTGTTTTTTTCTTTGTCTAGGTCTCTTCAGGTTTTGCCTCCCTCTATGCCGTGTGTCTTGTGTGTTCCAGTGACAGGACTTTATAGTTATGATATTTACAGGTTTTGCCTCCCTCTATGCCGTGTGCCTTGTGTGTTCCAGTGACAGGACTTTATAGTCATGATATTCTCAAGATTGAGGTCTCCCTCTATGCCGTGTGTCTTGTGTGTTCCAGTGACAGGACTTTAGTTATGATATTCTCAGGTTTGGCCCGTCTTTACTTCCCAGGACATTTCCTGACACCTATTTTAGGCTGGGTCGACCTGAGACCCCAGTCAAGGAGACAAATATTCGCCTGGAAGGGAACTCAAACACACCACCACCAGGACGGGTCTGTTAGCCATTGTGCTACTAGAGCTCTATTACCATGAGAATGTCCTGGGTGCCACTTCCAACTGTGGCAGTATTCTTGTATCCAGCCAGTTGTATGGCTCCTTGTCCTTGAAAGCTAGAAAACGAGACCTTGCATGTTACACAGAACCAATTTTAACATATGGCCGTGAATCCTGGACAATTAATAAAATATTAGTTGCATATCCTGTTACAGCAAGTCACAGTCAACCCCAGAATTGTGTGGCTGTTTGTGATTTCTTTGCAAGTTTACGTTCAGTAGTTTGCCATTGCTTTCTGAACGACTGGTACTCTTACCACTGTATGAAAATAAAGGTAAGATGATCTGCTTCCAAATCACTCGCAGCTGTGTTTCGAACGCTGTGTGCAGAATTATAAATTGCATCCATAACCCATTTGCTACAACGCCAGCTGGACAATTAGTAAACAGGCTAAAGATTCCATGGGAGCCTTGGAGATGTGGTTTTATAGAAGAATTCTGAAAATTAATTGGACAGCCAAGATGAGCAATCTGGACATTTTGAGAGAAGCTAAGTTGCAAAGACAACTTATCACAGACATCAGAAAGAAGCAGTTAGTTATTAATTTTTTACCACATTTTTTTTTTAAAGTTGAGTATCCCTTACGGGACGTTGCAGTCAACACCAGCATTTTTCAGCTGCTGTTGATGTGCTAGGCAAGTGTACATTCAGTAGTTTGCCATTGTTTTCTGAACGACCGGCTCCCATACCAGCACGTTATAACACAACGCGACACAGTCTGCTGCACAAATCGGTCGCAGCTGAGCTTCGAACGCCTGGTACCCAGCTCACGAACCGCGTTCGCAAGCCTTTAGCCACGGAGAAGACAAACACTGGAACATGGGAATCAATAATGTTGTAGATGCAACTGTATAACTCTGCTGACTTCCCTCTATATATTCATATCTGATTGTTTGCATACCTTTGGCCACACATTTCTTATCTGGCACTTTTAAAAGCTGAATGGGACCCAACTTTTGTAGAAAAAGAGCACCTTTCAAAACCGAACTGAATTTAACATTTGGATAGCCAGCAGTTGTCAACATCAGCAAGATTTTCTTGCTACCCCTAAGCTGGGTCTCATGAAAAACTTTGTCAAGACAAAGGATAAAACGGAGATAAGTCTGTTTACATATCACTTTTGGACACATGGTCCAGGCATATTTTCGTGTTTAGTGTCTTTGTGCGTGTTTATATATTTGTGTCTTCGTGTCTGTGTGACTGCCGGCATGTATGACTGTCTGCTTGTGTGTGTTTGTGTCTTGTGTCTGTCTGTGTGTGCTTTCAAATACCTCATCAGAAAATTTCCAAGAATGAGTGAAGCTAAAATAAGAGGGAGTATTTGTTGGTCCGCAAAATCGAAAACTTCTTCATGAAGACAAATTTCTTTGCATGTTGCATGGGAAGGAAAAAGCAGCATTGCTAGCACTTAAGTCAGTGGTGGACAATTTTCTTGGAAACAACAGATCTGATAACTACAATAAAATTGTAGAACATCTCCTTTTGAGGTATAAGAATCTTGGCTGAAACATGTCTTTGAAAATTTATTTTCTGAATTCTCAGCTGGATTTCTTTACGTCAAACTGTGGAGCTGTTAGTGATGAGCTTGGAGAAGAATGTCACTGGGACATTGCTGTTATGGAGACAAGGTATCAAGGCAATTGGAGCCCCTCAATGCTTGCTGATTACTGTTAGACTTCTTCTTCTTCTTTCGTTCGCTTGAAATACATCTACAACTGCAATGTTATCTCCTGTATGAATCTAACAGTCTTTTTCAGTTCACACAGCCGTCCATAGAGATTATCTTCCACTGTTGTCTCTCTAGGCCAGAAGGTTTGCCTGGGTATGTTGTAGTTTGGGCAGTCTTGGAGTATGTGCTCTGCTGTCTGCGGCGCCAAACCACATGTGCACATGGCTGAGTCACCAATCTTGAATTTTGTATACAGGTGGTTGCGTAATCTGTTGTGCCCTGTTGGACTGTGACAAAAGACACCTCATCAACTGACTACAAGAAGCAAGCAAAGATAGCTCAAACAGCGACTGAATAATGACGAAATGGGTTCAAATGCGTCATTTTAAACACATTATATGTGAACATTACATAGTGTTTTTATTTTTCCTATCAATTTATGTCAATATATCAATTAACTGAAACCACAATTTTTATAATGCTAAAGTAGAAAGACTAACTGATAACCCCAGAGAATTAAACAAGCATATATTATTTGAATTACTGTAATGTAAAACCATCGCTGAAAAAAAAAAAGCAGAGCCAATTGATTAATTTCATTATGATATTTGAAATCAGCATGTCAAAATCAATAAGAAATTGTGTATTTAAATTCTGATACAAATAACTTTTGAAAATTTGTTGACTAGTGCAATCAATATCTTTCAGCTGTTACGTAAAATATTTTTTAAAAGTTAGTTGCTATCACACGACGTTCTTGATGATAAGTGCGTGAGATGGTCGTTGTCTAGGTAACGATACTCCTGGTGTGTCAATTGAGCTATCTAACTGTCTCACAATGCAACTCACCCCAGTAATATACATCCATCAGTCAGTAAACAAGATTGAGTTGGCGCACATAATCCTTTAATACAGAAAGATTGATTGATTGATTGATTGATTGATCTAGGAACCGACATCACAGCATTCGGGACATTCCCATAAGCGCTCCGTCCCCATCCTCAGCAACCAGCGAAGAGTTCCAACACTAATAGTTCCAGTAGCAATCTGATTATATGTCCGTCTCGCCTTTCCTCTGAGCGTCGAGCGTCGGCCAAATCCCCTTGTAACTCCTCGCTGCCTCATTCTAACCAGACTATGGTGATCCATTTGCTCCTCCGAGGTGTACACGTGCTCCCACAAGGCCGCAACCACATCTGCCTTGTCATGCATCAACACTCCACCAAGTTCTGCCGAGCCAGCCAATCTGCCCGCCTGTTCATTCCCCCGCACACCGGCATGCCCAGGAGAAAAGATCCAGGTGATGCTTGCTACCCGTGACCTCCGAAGCGAAGCAAGCCACTCTGCACGAAGCTTGCCTGTTCTCACCCTTCTCAGCATGCTTTCTGAGTCAGTTACAATACAGAATAATACAGAAAGAACACGGACAAACGGAACATCCTTATATATCCAGACACAATATAATCCATAGAATATAAATATCCTCCTCACAATTTAACACATACACATCACTGTCTTCTCACGGCCTGCTTCATATCAATCCACAAGACAGGTAATCCAGCTCCTATCTACAGCTGGACCTCACACAATACACCCACACAATGGGTCTAGTCTCCACTAACTATCCAACCCACTCTGGGTTCAGGCCTCTATACACTATCCAACCCACTCTGGGTTCAAGCCTGTCTTCACACCTGGGAGAACACCACATCCACAGATCTGACCGCAGTCAGTCTACAACTCCCACTTCATTAGCTTACCGATCCGCTCGGCGCCAAAACATCAACTCTCTGAAGTCCCTTGACTTCACACGAACCGAATCTCAGTCTGTTTCAGCTTCCACTGACCAGTCAAAGTTTTCCACTGTCTTTTAACCCTGCTGTATAGCCCCTCCCTGGGCTCCCAACAACATTACACCCCAGCCTAAAACTGTCTTTCCCCCCATCCACCTTGGGGACTTCCACTCACACCCGCCCCATTATTTCTCAGGGTTGATTGTTTTTCTCGTAGCCAGGTCACTCACCTTACTGTCAATGACCCAGGCATATGTCATTATCCCCCCCCCCCTAAAAGAAAACATCGTTTTCAAATGTTGGGAGACCAATACTAATCAAATATGTGACCCAGACATATTGCCTGGGTAGTCGTAAGTATAAATCCAACTTACTCTAGCTACCACACTAAATAATACATCAAATGCTCATAGTACACTCCCCTATTCCCCACACATCAATACATTCAACTTTCTATCTTGTGTACCAATGCATGAACTAATACATCACATAATATTAATACATAATAGGAAACATCATATCTGTGTATCTGCAGGTCTATTAACATCCTGAAAAAGACACAAGCTATTTGTGTACCGACCCTATATCAGGTGGTTCTTTTCTTGCCTCAAACCTCCACCTATGATTCCTGTCGATGCTGTGTCTACCCTTCATATACCCATGCCTCATGTTTCCTATATCTTTAACACATCTGTTTGCTAATCCTGATTCAGTGATGTCGTTAACACTCTTTTGAACTGCGTTCACATTGCTATCTGCATATTGTACTATTACACTGGAGTCTCTGTTTAGTCTGACCTCTTTATTAAATCCTGGCCAATATACCTGGCATCCTGCTCTATGCTGCTTCCGCCTTACTCCTATGTGCCCTGCACATGCCCTATCCTGAGCTGTTCTAGTATATCGGTCTCTATGTGTTAACGGTAATACTACTTTCCCACATGCAGTTCCGCCATCTGAAAACCTGCGAGTGAGAACATTATTCTTCCTTCCAAAGCACCATCTACCCTTCTTTGATTGTCTATGTCTCACTTTCCTACACCCTTGGAAACATTTATCGAGAGTAGTATCTTGTCTCTGGCATTCCCTACAGCTATATTTGAGATCCATTCTCACCTGCTCAGCTGTCCTATCGTTGTCCTCTGTGTCTACTTCAAGTGCCACTTTTTCTTCAGCTATACTCTCTAATTTAGGTTTTCTTTTTGTAACTACCCTGTTACTACTTGCACTATGTATCTGGTCCCAATAAACTACTTCTTCTGTACAATCTTTAACTCCTGCTACATTTCCTATGATCAAATCCGCCACTGGTGCGCCCAGAACATACGCTGTCACTCTTCCTGTGATATATGGTATTTTCACTGTTATCACGGCTAATGGGTAGAATTCTACTGTCCCATTAAATGTTATGGATCTAATCTTTTTCCCTGCACTAAACTCTTTCTAACTCTGATGGACGTACATCCGGAATCCCTAATTGTTAACACTGGCCTATCATTAACAAATCCATGGTGCATCTTCAGACTTCCTCCTTCATGCACTGCTGATCCTGCTTTAACTGTGTGACCACATATTAAGACTGGCTGACCGTCTTTTTCAAAAAGAGGTTTGCACCCACTACAATCTTCATTGTTCAGCGTCTCAATTACTTGCGCTGCATTTGAGTGCTCTGTTTCTCTCATCCTACATTGATGGCTGACATGCCCCTTCTTTCCACATTTGAAACAGATGATCTCCTTCCTTGCGTTACTTGTTGGCTCACTGGATGGTTGTGCATCACACTGTGCTGCCTTGTGTCTCCAGCTCCCACAATTCCAGCATCCGGCATAACTATTTGGACGTCTCTGGAAATTCCCCCTTTTGTATGGGTACCGTCCTGCTCTGCTAAAATGGTTGCCACGGAAACCATTATCTTGAGACTCTTGTTGTTCATACGTCTGTGCTGAATCCACACTTTTCGCCCTTGGTCTGATAACTGGATTCTGGTCCTGTTTAGTGTACGCTGCACAGACTATTTCCTCACTCATTAGTCTACCAATAGAACTGTTTGGATGTGCAGTCATGTAATTTTGCCCTAACTGTGACATTGTGTCTATGTCCTTTGGCTTACGTTCCTCAAAGAAAGCTACTAAGTTTGTATTGCATGCAGATACTACCTTGTCTCTTAACATTAAATCCACTAATTTATCAAAATCTTTCCCTACTTCTGCAAGCTCCATCCATTTGTTAAATGTGTTCTTTACTGTGTTAACAAAATCTGTGAAATCTTGATTTGTCTCTGGTCCTAAGTGTCTAAACTTTGTTCTATAGCCATGCTCAGTTAGTTGGAACTTTGTTAACAAACGTTGCCGCAAAATAGTGTAGTTGTTTCTTTCTTCCACAGGTAAATTAAACATTGTATCTAGGGCCTTACACGTTAAATACTCGCCCAGTCTAATCGCATACTCGCCTTCTGGGATGCCTAACACTTTCACTGATGCTTCGAATCTCGACAAATAAGATTCCAAGTTGTCTCGGTCCGTAAAGTATGGCAATTTCAATCGTTGTGACGACTGCGAAGGTCTTCTGCTTTCCTCACTTTGACCCTTCGAAGATAGTTCTAGTTTTCTGAGTGCAATTTCCGCTTCCATCTTAATCTTCTCTTTCTCGATTTCCACCGCATTTGTTTGTTTTAACTTTTCAAGTTCCAGTTGTGTCATTTCTAGTTTCAATTGTGTCTCTTTCTCTTCCTGTAGACGCTTGTTTTCTATTTCAGCTAACTTTACTTCCTGTAGACGCTTGTTTTCCATTTCAGCTAACTTTTCTTCCTGTAGACGCTTGTTTTCCATTTCAGCTAACTTTTCTTCCTGTAGACGCTTGGCCTCGAGTTCTGCCTGTCTCTGTTCTCTTTCGGCTTGTCTCTGGTCTCTTTCAATATGTTTTTGTTCTTTTGCTTCGGCATACTCCTGTAACTCTTTACCCTTCAGGCCTAACCTTTCACCTGCTTCAATATATTCCATTAAAGTAGGCATCTTGTACTTGTGGACACGTTGCTGTCTGTCAGCCAACTATAAATGTACAGACTCTGCTGTTAGTCTTTGTGTACCTTCCCTAAGTACACCTCCTCTCAGACTGTACGTAAATTCGTAGTACTAATAATATCACTCTGTACTCACCCAGAGAGATGCCTGAGGAGAGCTGCCAACTTAACAATCCGAGACCGAGTAAGGAATGCTACTATCAGACAGACTGTGGGATCAACACCTTGTGCCACATTTATTGAAAGACAGAAGATCAAGTGGTTTGGCCATGTTGTTAGAATGCAACATCAGCAACTACCATCACTGGCCTTACATCAAAGATCATCTGCGACGAGACCACGAGGACGTCCAAGAAGAAAATGGATTGACGACATCAGAGACATTGTACAACCACACGGAATGACACTATCCAGTGCCGTCCACCGGGCACTGGAACGCAAATTATTCCTCCCCACGACGCTTGACGGCAGAAGTGGATGATGATGATGATGATGATGATGATGATGACTCACCCAGTCACTCTATAAGCACTAGATAGTGAGGGGGGAAATATCAACTATACTCCCTCGCATATATACCAAATAGCTCTAAAAGGAAAAACTCTGGAAATATATTTAAACATACATATATATACATATACAAAACGAATGAATGATAACAGTAAGTGTTGTCTATAAAACGTTAGACTCACAAGCCAAGTACACGGAGACAGTGATCACAAAGAAGTAAAATACAGTAACAATCACAAGCTTGTGTGAAACGACGACAGTGCGCGTAATAATATGTAACCTGACACCGACCACTAGACAGTAGAAATGACGAAAGATCACAATAATAACATATATCCGAACACAACAAATATCATATGTAAATATAACGAAAAGAAAGAAAGAGAAAAAAAAAATTATAGCATCAAAATATACACAAATCTGACGTCAGACAACTCGGCTCTAGATATTGGTTAGGACTCCAATGCCACTGCACGACACGCTAACTCATTAGCGTTTTCCTTACAAAAAATATCTTAAGCACCAGAAATATCCACGTTTTGCAAGGCCTATCCTGATGTAGATAGAGATCGCAAAAAGTGCCTATCCAACAACTACATGTAATAAAATATCCATATATATATATATATATATAAGTAGACAAACGATAACGACAGTTAAGACGATGAGAGCAAACAAAATGTCCAACTGGTTGGCCGACAAATATGTGCCTATTAATCCGTCGCCACAAGTTCGTTTTTAATAATTTTTCACAATATGCTGAAGATATTTACGACACTAGTTTCCAAAGCGACTTATTGTTTTGTTTAGTGGGCACTGAATTTTACGTGGTGATCACACGTTCCACTTTCCACAAAAGTTGAAGATGATAGTGAGTATCCAAAATGTTCTGTCTCGACACAGTCCGTAACGTTATTGTACTTTCATCTGGACGTGGTGATAACAAAGTAATAATCCAAACGTCTTTATACTATCGTTGTGGAGATGGCGCTTTATGTATCATTTATGTGATAGACTCACGTTTAACGACAAAGTTCAACACACACAAAATGGCAGCAAATATCCAGCTCTTTAACATTGTACCGTCAGTTCTTTTTGGCAACTGTATGCACCCTTGTTTGCGGTGATGACACTTCGCTGTAAAATGTTTGCTCATAACAGAGTAATGGTCACAAAGGGATTCACAAAGACGAACATAAAGTCTGGTTTTCGTTAAAAACAACTTGTTTATCCAGTTCTCCTGTGGAAAATTTCAGTAAATGTCCACTGTCCCTGACCTTGACCCCCGCAGTCAACCTCAGTCAGTACCTCCGTCAGTACCTGAGTACATCTTTATCAAAATCAGTGGAAAAATATTCAGTAAACACAGTTTCCACACAACCTTCTCAGCCCCAACCCGGCTGTGGTAGGGGTATCGTTACTATCCCCTTCGGTCACCTGTCCTCGTAAACAGCGCTGACCCGATTTGTCCGTGGAAACTCACAATTTCCACCGTCCTCCCCCGTCGTGTTAGCTGTGGATAAATTCTTCACCTGTCGACTCGTGACCACACCGTGCGTCGCATCAGCACACACACACACACACCTAGGACTGCCCTCTTCTTGTCGCAAACAACTCACTGTCCACGCAACATTTTATTTGTGCTGTCTGCTGGCGCTGTCAAGGTCTCACATCCGAGGTTGCGACGCGTTGTCTGTACCAACGCCAGACAACATAACAACACGCAACCCTGAGTGATGTTAAACACTGCAGAGGGAATGTGGCGTCTTCGACGACGCCCGTATAAGCAGCCAAGCACAGCAATTGAGCGACGCTTAAATGACCGCTGGTCAGCAGTACACCCCGTGAACCTGGCAGGGGTCACACCAGCTGACGTGAGCGCCGACTGGCGTGTAGCGTGTAGAACGCCAGATCTGGCAGACGGGTTTAGGTGTTTGAATGGACAGGTCGCATGGGTCTGCAAGTGGTGTTTGAATCTGCATTGAGAGCTAGCCTGTACGACAGTGGGAGACTGGTTCAAACGCTTGAATAGTGTGACTTGTAAGTGAGATGTTTATTGCTTGCATGTATTATTATGTATTGTAGTGATATTGTTCATGCCGTAATGATTGCTATGGATTGTTATTGTGCGAGGTTTGTGCGATAATAAATGCAGCGCGTAAATAAAGCTTGTGAATAATACTTTCGGATATTCACTTCGTGTGATTTGATAGTTTGATATTGCTTCACACTTGCCAGAAAACGAGATACTTATCTTGCTCTACGCAAGACTCTGACAAGTGCGAACGTGGTGGCTTTCGTCCGGGTTTTGAACTAAATGCGAACTTGTCGATTTTTTTTGTCCGAGTTTGAAGCGAATGTGAAAATGCCGATAGAAGTGCGCAAGTCATAGATTAAGGTAAAGTAACGATTAAATAGTGTTGATTTCATTAAATTATAAGTGTGAAGATATTATTTGAAGCCAACCGAGGCGTCTTCAGACTTATCGCTAAATTCAACAAATTTTGTACCTAACATCCAAAATGGCGGCCGTGCCCTTGAATGTCATTGAGTAGGGTTAGTGTGAGCGTGAAAGTTGTTGATTGTGGTAACGGCTAACAATAATACTTGACAACATACAAACATTTACAGACTTCAGTGACATTACACACACCATACATATACAAACGTTCTAATTTCGGTTAGTTTAAAAAGTACAGGTTTTTTTTGTGTCAACTTTACCTGAGCCTGGTGAACTTCAAAAAAAAAATTGTGCGTCAACCCGAAAGACGTTCCAGTGGGATTTCGAACACCACTGAACAGCACATTGCCCAAGGATTACTTGAGTACAAAATTTTTTTCATTCTTCTTTATACTTTCGTTAGTCTGGCTTTAAACATCAACTGTGCTAGAAATATTTGTAACGTACTAACATCATAAGTAATTTTGTTTATATTTATTCAATCATACTTATTGTTCATCATGTCTTCTTTAAACGATTTCATTGAAATGGGTTTAAAAATGAATATGTCTGGTGAGGGATTGAGAACATGGAGTAAAAGTAAATATGCAGAATATCTTTTGAAGCAAGAGCAAATTAGTGAGAGGGATGAGAGAGTGGCCGAACGGGCGTTAAAGCTTCAACAGGCACAAGCAGAAGCTGCTCTAAAGCAAGCAGAAGCTGCTCTAAAGCAATCAGAAGCTGCTCTGAAAACTAAAGAGGCAGACCCAGAAGCTGCTTTAAAGCTTCAGCAGGCACAATTAGAAGCTGCTCTGAAAAGTAAAGAGGCAGACTCAGAAGCTGCTTTAAAACTTCAACAGGCACAAGCAGAAGCTGCGCTAAAACAATCAGAAGCTGCTCTAAAGCTTCAACAAGCACAATCAGAAGCTGCTTTAAAACAGTCAGAAGCTGCAGTGAGGCCAGCTGAGATCTTAGCCCAAAGTAAGAGAGAAGAGCAAGAAACACAACTAAAAATTGAACAGCTAAAATCTGAATCTTCTAAAGATAAAGCTAATAGAGACACAGACAAAGACCAACCTCATAAGAAGTACCAAGGTCTAATTAAAAGTTACAACAAAGGGGATTGCATAGCAGCATTTACCCAAAATTTTGAATTTGTTATGGATCATTACAAAATTCCAAAACCTGAATGGGGGATAGTATATGTAAGAAGTCTTTCTGGGGAACCTCTTAAAGTCATAGAGTCGATCCCAAATGACCTGAAAGAAGATTATCTGTACATCAAAGCGAAAATTATGTCACATTTTTTGCTAGATGAATCAGGTTATAGAGAACAGTTTAGAAAGTTGTCTCCTAAGCCAACACACACGTTCTCTGATTACATCTCAGAAATTCAAAATATTTTTTCTAAATGGCTGTCAGCAGCCAAAGTAAATGGAAGTTATGACAAATTAGTTGATCTTATGTTGAGAGATAAGATTATCGCATCTCTCCCACCCCCCTTTTCTAAATTTTTGTTGGAATGTCAGTGCGAAAGTGTCCAACAGATTGAAAGTCGTGGCTCTGGTTATTTTGCAGCCAATAAGCATTGTTTCTCTAGTAGTCTGACCAGCACAGACTTTGTAGCAGCAGCTACATATGGCAAATATCAGGCAGGGTCGAATACCAAACAAAGACCTTATAAACAAGCTGCAGAGAAATTATATCAGTGCAAATATTGCGATTATTCACACAATGAGAATAAAATGTGCGACAAACATCCTGGGTACACTGCTTACTTGCATAATTACATTTCTAAGCAAGATAAAGAAAGGAAGAACTACAGAAGCGTTACCAAATGTTATCTTTGTAAAGCTTATGGCCACTGGCGGAAGAATTGTAAAGGCCGGTCAATGACCAGAAAGGCTAATGCAGCCATGTTTGACAATTCTTCTTCAGATGATGAAAGTGTACACCCAGTAAACTCAGCACATTCCATTGAGGTGTTCCATCATGAAAAATGTACCATTTGTGATCAATTTCATGAGGATGGCGTGTTAACATGCGGCCATTCTATACCTGTTACCAGTGAGGAGGCCAATTCTGTAGTAAACTCCAAAGGTAAACTAAACATCCACCAGGGGCATGTTAATGGTAGAGCTGCCACAGTTTTACGTGATAGCGGCAGTACTCTCATTGGTGTAAAGAGAGATTACATTTTACCAACACAATATAGTGGTAAATATGTCACATGCAGGACGTTCTCGGGAAACATAGAGAAATATCCACTTGCATGGGCATATATAGCTACACGAATCCTTACAGGAAAGGTTAAATGCGCAGCATTAACCAATTTTTGTTGCGATATTATCATTGGAAACCTTCCTGAAGTGAATGACATACCACATGACAGTAGTACATCAACTGTCATTTGTAATATTGATACTACCATTTCACCTTCATCACCAATCACCATTCATGATGTATTACCACCTGTAAATGAATGTACAAATACCAACCTGGCGACGCCAGAACATACATGTAATTGTGTGAATGTAATATCAATGTGTGATGAGAATGATCGTTGTAATGTAGTAAATGCAGTAACTAGATCTACTGCACAGATGCAAGATCGAATCGATCAGACAGAGGCTTTACAACGAATAAGTCCAGTTTTAACATCTCCTGAAACAACTAGGGAGACGTTTATAACATCTCAAAAAGCCGATCGATCTCTGCAAAAGTATTTTAAACTTGTAGGCCAAAAGCCAAGAGTAGCAAAGAATGCTCAATGGTACTTTGCTCTGAAGAACGGAATTCTAACACGGTAATACACCAAAGGTTCCAGCACTATCGAACAAACAGTGCTACCATTAGAAAACCGCAAGCAAGCATTGAATCTAGCTCATGACATACCCTTTGCAGGACACATGGCGTATGCTAAAACTAGAGCAAGGTTACTGACTCAATTTTATTGGCCAAAGTTTTGCAGCGATACCAAACAGTATTGCAGATCGTGTGACATCTGTCAAAAGCTTGTCAAAAAGGGTAAACACCCACAAGCTGAATTGCAAGTTACTGATTTGGCTAGTAGACCGTTTGAAAAGATCTCGGTCGATATAGTTGGTCCTCTGAACCATGTAACATCTAAAGGTAATAGGTACATTGTAATACACATTGATCTATGTACTCGATGGCCAGAAGCGATTCCATTGAAGAACATAACTTCCAAAGACATCATGGAAGTGTTCTTTCATATTTTTGCGAGGGTAGGATTCCCTGATACCATCCTTTCAGATCGGGGTAGCCAGTTTATTTCCTCAGCTACACAAGCCTTTACCAAAATGGTGGGTGTTAAACAATGCTTCAACAGTCCATACCACCCACATTCGACCGGTATAGTGGAAAAGATTAATGGCGATATGAAACATATGCTCTCTAAGGTAACCCAAGAACATCCTGAAGATTGGGATACTTATCTGCCTGCAATTTTGTTTGCATATAGGGAAGTGCCCCATTCCAGCACGGGGTTTTCACCATTCGAAATGTTATATGGTGCACAACCACGCGGCCCATTATCTCTGTATGAATCTATGTTGACTAAAAGTACAACTTTGCCTATACCCATTTCACCATATGAACATGTAACATCATTGCGTGATAGAATTATGAAATCATTTGTGTTAGCTAAAGAAGCTCTCCAAAAATCAGGAGCTATTTACCGACAATATGCTAACAGAGGAAATAGAACTATTACACTGACGCCAGGACAGGACGTTCTTCTTCTTTTGCCAAGTGATAGACATCTCCTAACTGACTCATGGCAAGGACCGTTCAAAGTACTACGACATATTTCGACGGTAGATTACGAAATTGCAGTTAGGGACAAACATAAAATTTTCCATATTAACATGCTCAAACCATATCATCACAGGCAAGACGACCAAGTAGAGACTGCAGCAAGCACCTCCATAGTGGACCAGACGGACGACAACGACACTGACGAGATACCAACACCAGTTCTTGACACGACGACCAACTTACAAGACATTAAGGTAAATCCTAAACTGACACAGACACAGACTGACAGTTGCAGACAACTGATACAAGAATACAGGACGATCTTTTCTAACAGCCCAGGACAGACTGATTTAGTGCAGCACCAAATCATCTTGACATCTGACATTCCTATTAAGTGTAGACCATATTCCATCCCTATACACTATAAAGAAAAACTTCATCAAGAAATCATTGATTTAGAAGCAAATCATATCATTCGACGTTCACAATCTCATTTCTGTTCACCAATAGTTTTAGTACGGAAAAAGGACAAAACTATTAGACTTTGTGTGGACTATCGTAAACTCAACAGCATTACACAGTTGGATTTAGAACCATTGAGCAACTGTGAAGACATCTTGTCTGAACTATCTGACTCACGTTATTTTACTAAACTTGACATGACAAAAGGCTACTGGCAGATAGCTGTACATCCTGATAGTATACATCTAACTGCATTTGCCACACCGTGGGGTTTATACGAATGGTGTAAACTACCTTTCGGATTAGTCAATGCACCAGCTACCTTCGTCAGAATGACAAGAATTCTTTTGACTGACATTGCTAACATCATTTGGTACATGGACGACATTTGCATACACAAAGGACATGACAGAACACATAACAGTACTACAGCAAACATTTGACAGGATTAGACATCATGGACTGACTGTAAAACCTTCCAAAGTTGATATAGCCTTTCAGGAAATTTCATTTTTGGGTTATAAGATCTCAAAGGGCTTTATATCAACTGACGATAACATCATGTCCAACATTTTGAAATTGTCGCTTCCGACAACTAAGAAACAGTTGCGAAGTGTGTTAGGTCTTTTAAACTATTATAGACAGTTTATTCCTCATTTTGCAGAATTGACCAAATGTTTCACTGATCTACTAACAAATAAACACCCCAATGTGATTGTAAACAGTGAATGTTTAAGGCCAGCATTTACGAAGATTCTTTCATATTTTTCTAAATCACCTATTCTGAAATTGCCAAATTTGAATATTACTTTTAGATTAAGATGTGATGGGAGCTCCGTAGCCATTGGAGGTGTGCTTCTCCAAGAACACGACCAAATCTTGTACCCAGTATACTACGTCTCTCGAAAACTGAACACCAGCGAACAAAATTATAGTACACCAGAACTCGAGGCTCTTGCCATGGTATTTTCGGTACGTAAACTTTCTAGATATTTGTTAGGCAAACATTTCATTATTGAAACAGATAATAGTCCGCTGACAATTGTTACCAGAGGAACGCCAAGTAACAGCAAGGTGGCAAGATGGTCCCTTCTTCTGCATGACTATAGCTATGAAATTAACCATATAAAGGGTTCACAAAACTGTCTTGCAGATCTTTTGTCGAGATGTCCATACGACGAACCTAATACCCAGTCAACACCAGAGCACAGTGCAAGAGGGTGTATAAAACTGCAGTGTAGATAGTGCTCAGTACCACAGCCAATTGTGACAATGTGTCAGTAACGCTGTGTACAACAATGTGATAGGGTAGATTGTATCTCCCAATGTATATAACATGTGTACATATTTGTATTCTTATTATCATCCTTATTATGCGAATGAATGCGTGTATAATTGTGAGATATGTGAAAGAATGGAATTATTATTATGTAACCTAATGTGTTGTATAACTGTGACATATGAGAAAGAATGTGATTATTATTGTAAATAGATAAATATTGTAACAACCAGACACTACAGAGAAGTGCCACTGGACAACACTATAGGATCCAGGAACTTACCAAGCCACTACAACATGAAGTAATCCTGAAGGTATCCAGACCGATGTGTCCAAGACGTTTTAACAAGGTACGAAAGATGACTGCGACAGTACAATCCGAGCAGAAAGCGGAAGAAATGATTCAACAGCTGATAGTAACAACTACTACTCCGTTTATATAATATCCACCCAGAACGGACTAATGTCGTGTGAATGACACCACAACACATATGTAAAATAGTACAGCTGTATACTTCCGAATATTTTTTGCATATTAATTTAAAAGTTAGCAGACTACGCTAAAAAGTCTATAAATGTATGACAATTGTATTAAAATGTGATTTAAAATATGTCCATATACGGAATTGTATATGTCGATTTTTATAATATGTAATCTCAGCATCGTAACTTGATTGCTTCTTTACAAACGTGACTTTTTGTGCACATTTGTCAATAAGTATCAAAGTATGACACTAAGAAATAAATTTGTAGTACTAATTTATGTCTTGTAAACGACGATAAATTATTGGTCCTAAATTTTTGGAATAATAACCAGGGGACATTATTCTAAATTTTTGGTGATATGTAACTATGTATTGTAACCATTAACATGTGTGCTTGATATATAACATGTCAATGTGACGTCATTTAGATATGGACAGTATATTGCCAAAACTGTTGACCTTCATTAGAAACTCTAAACAGAGGTCTGATGATGGAGCTATCTCAGAGGGAGATGCTCACGGCTTGACCTGATGATTTTAGTATTTTTGTTCTTGGTTGTGAGGTAGGGGCCAGTTTAGCCGATACCTACCGGACTAGCCATGTCACAGCGAGGTAATGCCCATTAAATAGATTGTACTTGACTGTTGTACTTCATAGTGCAACACAATTGTTGTATACATATTGCTTACTAGTCACCTGTATATAATTATAATAACTATTAACGTATAATGTTCGACTTTGACAGGTTTAATAGTAGTAGACACCTTTCAGTCTTGACAGACTAAAGTATGTGAGTGGAATGTGGCCACTATTCCATCACAATGTCTGGGCAGAGCTTCAGAGATCATGTGATGCCCAAACGACATGACCCCTCTCTCGGCCTAGTCTTGTGTATTCCAGAGGAATGGGTAACCAATACGTCTGGCACAAGGTAGGCTGCAGACGCTGGCGGCTCAGCGTCAATCCACCGAGACCTCACCACCACGAGCCGGTGGCGAGTTATGGCCAGACCCTGACACCCAAGGGACCCGGCTTAGAGACGTTCAGCCATGTCCCACAGATGAGGGCCTTGTACGAGCCCGGACCATGAGGGCGCGCACATCTGTCAGTCACAAGTGTCCGGACCTGTGTAAAGCGTGCACTATCGTCAGACTCCCCACCTGACTTATAGCGGTCCCCGCGACCAGCGGGAATAGGTCCGCCATAGCTACCACAGGAGATATTGCCTGTCTATTTGCAAGCAAATCTCCCATACTTCCACTGTGCGGATCTCGCGACCAGCGAGAATAGGCCCGCCGGAGATTTGCTCGTCTGATGCGAACAAATCTCTACCGAGAGACTGAATAAGTAAAGAAACGATATATATTGTACATGAAAGGAAATCCTTCCATGAAAAAGGGGTGTGGAGAGTGTCAAGGTCTCACATCCGAGGTTGCGACGCGTTGTCTGTACCAACGCCAGACAACATAACAACACGCAACCCTGAGTGATGTTAAACACTGCAGAGGGAATGCGGCGTCTTCGACGACGCCCGTATAAGCAGCCAAGCACAGCAATTGAGCGACGCTTAAATGACTGCTGGTCAGCAGTACACCCCATGAACCTGGCAGGGGTCACACCAGCTGACGTGAGCGCCGACTGGCGTGTAGCGTGTAGAACGCCAGATCTGGTAGACGGGTTTAGGTGTTTGAATGGACAGGTCGCATGGGTCTGCGAGTGGTGTTTGAATCTGCATTGAGAGCTAGCCTGTACGACAGTGGGAGACTGGTTCGAACGCTTGAATAGTGTGACTTGTAAGTGAGATGTTTATTGCTTGCATGTATTATTATGTATTGTAGTGATATTGTTCATGCCGTAATGATTGCTATGGATTGTTATTGTGCGAGGTTTGTGCGATAATAAATGCAGCGCGTAAATAAAGCTTGTGAATAATACTTTCGGATATTCACTTCGTGTGATTTGATAGTTTGATATTGCTTCACACTTGCCAGAAAACGAGCTACTTATCTTGCTCTATGCAAAACTCTGACAAGTGCTTCCGTCTCTTCTCTAGCGCGCTGTTTGTGACTAGTGACTAACCCGTCACCTCACACTCTCCGTTGACCTGTGCCGTGTCTTCATGCGCGCTGACTGTCCAGTAATTTACCTGTAGTGTGACCTTCTCGCGAACTGTCTGTTATCTTCAGCACTACTGCCTGGTATCAATTTTACCTGGTTTCTCGTGAACTCTGTCCTTGACACACACGCACGCTGCCCTCGCCACACTCTGTATTCAACACTGGTTTTTCCGTGCCCCGACTGCTAGCTTGCATGTTTACTCCCGTCTGTCTGTGTGAATTATCTGGCGCACACACCGAAGAGTTCACATTAATTTCTTAAAGCAATAATATCCAATTTGTCAAGGGTTTGTTAGTTTGATGGAACGAAGTCACCAGATAATAACTCCTCTCTCAGCAAAGAGCACACAGATATCTCAATATTGCATGGTGTTCCTTGACCGAATGTAGCTGTCAGAAAATCTTTACTAAGTGACGAGCTCTCAGTTAATACACTGGGTTTCTTGAAAGGACGAGCCATCCAGATATCTCAATATTACACCGTTTTGCTTGGCCGGACGAGCTATCCAGATATCACACGACGTTCTTGATGATAAGTGCGTGAGATGGTCGTTGTCTAGGTAACGATGCTCCTGGTGTGTCAATTGAGCTATCTAACTGTCTCACAATGCAACTCACCCCAGTAATACACATCCATCAGTCAGTAAACAAGATTGAGTTGGCGCACATAATCCTTTAATACAGAAAGAACACGGACAAACGGAACATCCTTATATATCCAGACACAATATAATCCATAGAATATAAATATCCTCCTCACAATTTAACACATACACATCACTGTCTTCTCACGGCCTGCTTCATATCAATCCACAAGACAGGTAATCCAGCTCCTATCCACAGCTGAACCTCACACAATACACCCATACAATGGGTCTAGTCTCCACTAACTATCCAACCCACTCTGGGTTCAGGCCTCTATACACTATCCAACCCACTCTGGGTTCAAGCCTGTCTTCACACCTGGGAGAACACCACAACCACAGATCTGACCGCAGTCAGTCTACAACTCCCACTTCATTAGCTTACCGATCCGCTCGGCGCCAAAACATCAACTCTCTGAAGTCCCTTGACTTCACACGAACCGAACCTCAGTTGGTTTCAGCTTCCACTGACCAGTCAAAGTTTTCCACTGTCTTTTAACCCTGCTGTGTAGCCCCTCCCTGGGCTCCCAACAACATTACACCCCAGCCTAAAACTGTCTTTCCCCCCATCCATCCTGGGGTCTTCCACTCACACCCGCCCCATTATTTCTCAGGGTTGATTGTTTTTCTCGTAGCCAGGTCACTCACCTTACTGTCAATGACCCAGGCATATGTCAGTTTCATATCCTTTACACTACGTTGCCACCAACACCAGCATCTTTTGCTGTTGTGATCTCTTGGCAAGTTTACGTTCAGTAGTTTACAATTGCTTTCTGAACGACCAGCACTCATAGCAATTCGTAAAAAACCAACGCAAGGCGGTCTGTTGCCAAATCGTGCACAGCTGTGCTTAAAACATAACTATATTGAAGTATGAAGGTGAGACATCCAGAAAGTTTAACATAATGCAAGTAAAATATACACAAAGAAGACGGTGGTTTTGGCTGAGTGGTCTATTTTACATTAGGTGTCATTAGAAACACATGATCGTCACAGAAGTGGTCTTTGATGTTGCTCAAGAATTGTGAATCCTTCCTTGGTTTGAACCATTTTGATTAGAGACAATCTTCTCTGGGACTGACATTAATTTGTCTTCTCCATCTTCTTGTTAGTACACAGAATACAGAGCAGAACGAGTGCTAGTAGACAGAATATAGAGCAGAACAAATGCTAGTAGAGAGATTACAGAGCAGAACAAGTGCTAGTAGACAGAATATAGAACAGAACAAGTGCTAGTAGACAGAATACAGAGCCGAACAAGTGCTAGTAGACAGAATATAGAACAGAACAAGTGCTAGTAGACAGATTACAGAGCAGAACAAGTGCTAGTAGACAGAATATAGAACAGAACAAGTGCTAGTAGACAGATTACAGAGCAGAACAAGTGCTAGTAGACAGAATATAGAACAGAACAAGTGCTAGTAGACAGATTACAGAGCAGAACAAGTGCTAGTAGACAGAATATAGAACAGAACAAGTGCTAGTAGACAGAATATAGAACAGAACAAGTGCTAGTAGACAGAATATAGAACAGAACAAGTGCTAGTAGACAGATTACAGAGCAGAACAAGTGCTAGTAGACAGAATATAGAACAGAACAAGTGCTAGTAGACAGAATATAGAACAGAACAAGTGCTAGTAGACAGAATATAGAACAGAACAAGTGCTAGTAGACAGAATACAGAGCAGAACAAGTGCTAGTAGACAGATTACAGAGCAGAACAAGTGCTAGTAGACAGAATATAGAACAGAACAAGTGCTAGTAGACAGAATACAGAGCCGAACAAGTGCTAGTAGACAGAATACAGAGCCGAACAAGTGCTAGTAGAGACAATGTAGAAAAAGAACAAGTGCTAGTAGACAGAATATAGAACAGAACAAGTGCTAGTAGACAAAGTATAGAGCAGATTAAGTGCTAGTAGACAAAGTATAGAGCAGAACAAGTGCTAGTAGACAGATTACAGAGCAGAACAAGTGCTAGTAGACAGGATATAGAGCAGAACAAGTGCTAGTAGACAGAATATAGAACAGAACAAGTGCTAGTAGACAGATTACAGAACAGAACAAGTGCTAGTAGACAGAATATAGAGCAGAACAAGTGCTAGTAGACAGAACATAGAGCAGAACAAGTGCTAGTAGACAGAACATAGAGCAGAACAAGTGCTAGTAGACAGAATATAGAGCAGAACAAGTGCTAGTAGACAGAAAATAGAGCATAACAAGTGCTAGTAGACAGAATATAGAGCAGAACAAGTGTCTATATACACAATATAGAGCAGAACAAGTACTAGCAGACAGAATATAGAGCAGAACAAGTGTCTATATACACAATATAGAGCAGAACAAGTGCTAGCAGACAGAATATAGAGCAGAACAAGTGTCTATATACACAATATAGAGCAGAACAAGTGTCTGTATACATAATATAGAGCAGAACAAGTGTCTGTACACACAATATAGAGCAGAACAAGTGTCTGTACACACAATATAGAGCAGAATAAACCTCTAAAAACACTATATAGAGCAGGACAAGTGTCTGTATACATAATATAGAGCAGAACAAGCGTATATAAACACAATATAGAGCAGAACAAGTGTTCATAAACACAATAAAGAGCAGAACAAGTGCTAGTAGACAGAATATAGAGCAGAACAAGTGTCTATATACACAATATTGAGCAGAACAAGTGCTAGCAGACAGAATATAGAGTAGAACAAGTTCCTATACGAACAATATAGAGCAGAACAAACACTAGTATACAGAATATAGAATAGACCAAGTTCCTATATACACAATATATAACAGAACAAGTACTAATAGACAGAATGCAGAGTGGAACAAGTTCCTATAAACACAATATAGAGTAGAACAATTGTCTATATACACAATACAGAGCATAAGAAGTGTCTGTATACACAATATAGAGCAGTACTAATGCTAGTACACAGAATAAAAGTTCCTATATACACAATATAGAGCAGGACAAGTGTCTATATACACAATACAGAGCAGAACAATTGTCTATAAACACATTATTGAGCAGAACAAGTGTCTATACACACAATATAGAGCAGCACATGTGTCTATATAGACAATATAGAGCAGAACAAGTGTCTATAAACACAATATTGAGCAGAACAAGTGCTAGTAGACAGAATATAGATTAGAACAGATTCCTATATACACAATATAGAGCAGAACAAATGCTAGTATACAGAATAGAATATAGCAGTACAAGTTCCTATATACACAATAAAGAGTAGAACAAATGCTAGTACACAGAATATGGAGTAGAACAAGTGTCTGTATACACAATATAGAGCAGAACAAGTGACTATATACATAATATAGAGCAGAACAAGTGTCTATATACATGATACGGAGTAGAACAAGTGACTATATACACAATATTGAGCAGAACAAGTGCTAGCAGACAGAATATAGAGCAGAACAAGCGCAAATACACAGAATATAGAGCAGAACAAGTGCAAGTACACATAATACATAGGAGAACAAGAGTTAGTACACAATATAGAGCAGAATAAATTCTAGTACACAGAGTATAGAGCAGAACAAGTGCAAGTACACAGAATATAGAGGGCAATAAGTGCTAAGAATATAGAGGGCAACACATTCTCCAAGTACACAGAACAGAGAAAAACAAGAATAACTACACAGAATGTAGAGCATAACAAGTGCTAGTACACAGAATATAAAGCAGAACAAGTACACAGAAAGATTACTAGTATCAGAGTACAGGGACAGAGAGAATTTTAATACAGATTAAAGAACAGATAATGTGCTACTACATGATGCAGTAAAGGTTGAGAAAGTGTTTACACAAAATGTAAATGCCAATGACAAAAGGGCATTAATAATTTCAGTTGTTACATAGGTTGTATTATGGAAGCACAGACGTTACTAATGCTGAAATGAAAACACTTTCTGGACTTATGACACACAATAAATGTGTCCATGCTTCATTTGTCTTTCTTTTACAAGGCACATCTAGTTGCACAAAGAACTGACAATCACACATATGCTGTTCTATGAGAACAAAACAGTTCAAACCAAACAGAATCCAAAATGATAACACAATCAAATTAAATATCATTTAGCAAATTGAGATTGTTAGAAACAGGAACTCTTTTACAGCGTGAAAGGGCCTGCGGACACAGATCAATTGTTATGTGGAAGAAGTATAAAGTAGTGCTATTTTCAAACATGTATCATGGATTATAGTTGATTGGAATGCATCAGGAATATGTTTTGCCCAATTAACTGTTAAGGAACTGGATCTCGCTTGGTGGAACCTGGTCTCAAGAGGTGGGATCATACACATAATTAAATAGCAGTGTAGACAAAGGTGGAAGAATAGTCAGAAAAATTAAAATAAGACTACAAAAGATGTGTGCGTGCGTGTGTGTGCGTGTGTGTGCGCGTGCATGCACGCGCGCTCGTATGCACGCATATGCACACACTCACACACACAGATTTATGTGGCCACCGAACAGTCCTGATTTAAACCCAGCAGATTATGCCATATGGGGTGCTTTGCAAGAAAATGTCTCTTCTGCGAAAATTTACCACAGTTGAGCAACTCAAGTTGGCAATAATTGAAGAATGGAGAAATCTAGGGCAGCGCTTTATTGACAGTAGTATAAACGAGTGGCATCGACGCTTAGAAAAACTCGTTGAGAAGTAAGGAGGACACATTGAACATGATTTCTGATTAGCTAAATACTTGGCAAACAAAATTATATTAAACAATATGATTAATTGAATTATATTTTTAAATAACTCGTATGTTACAAGATGTTCTTACTTTTGTTGGCCCATACTTATATATATATATATATATATATATATATATATATATATATATATATATATATATATATATATATATATATATATATATATATCATCATCAGACGGAAGATACATGACCAAGATTAAAAGCAGAATAAGCCAAGCAAAAGCTGCATTTCTGAAGATTAAAAGTATATATACAATATGTCACTAACACTGAATGTCAGAAAGAAAGTACTGAAATGTTTTATGAAACCTGTTATGCTGTATGACAGTCAATAATGGAATGTTAATAACAAATTAGGAATGACTTGGAAGCCAAAAATATGTTATTTCTAAGCTGTACATTGTGAATACCCTGGATTGCCAGTGTAACTAAGAAAAAGTGCTTGAAAAGGGCTAATGAAAATAGAAATTTATAAACAAATATAAGGAGGAGGTGGAGAAGGTGAGGGAACAGATTGGGAACCCGTAAGTGGAAAGAATAAGATTGCAGGGCATCGGTTCTGGCAGATTCTCAAAACTGAGAGGGAAGACAAGGAGAACTTTCAATCAGACAGCAGTGGGAACGATTAGTAGTTTGACTCTTTGCTAGCTGTTGAACGAGGGGGCGGAGCGCATATGGGAATGTCCAGAGTGCAATGATGTCGGTTCTTAGCTCAACTCAACTCAACATATAAGAAGGAGACACACAATGTTCTTGGTCATGTCATGAGAAGAGAAGTATTGGAAAACTTTGTGATGACTGGAAAGATGAATAGTAAAAGAAGCAGAGGCAGACCAAGAGAAATGATACAGGATGGACTGCAACAGTAGCATGGACAAATATCATCAATTGATCCAGAACATCAAGGATCGATATATGTGGAGATGCTTGATTTCCAATACAAGCTGGCAGGACACATGATGATGAGGAGGAGGATGTGTCTGTTTCAATGAGATTTAAATGTGTGAAGTTTCAAGTTAGTTGTGTCCAAGAATGTTTGCTTCCAAAATGATGCCGGTGTGATCCATAGGTAAACAGGGTTAAAATATGATCCCAAAAAAACATGCACGCACACATATATATATATATATACTCACAATATAATTAGTTATTTCTTGCTTACTACACTTAGCGAGAGATCTGAGGGGCCTATACCCCCAGTATATCCATCATCCATGCTGTCTCTCACCTTACACACCTGTCTGTTCTTTATCTCTTACAATGAACAGCCATGAGAGAAGCTGGGGTTGAGACACCCACAGTATATCCATCATTTGGGCTGTCTCTGGTATACGCCGTTCCATGATTTCCATTATGGGATATGCATTCACACACAGCAAGAAAAAAACCTGGGTGTTACGCATCAGTACCACACAGTATAATCATCTTGTTTCGCTGTGCCAACCCATATCTTGTGTATTACTGGTGGTCTGATCTTATACAATTCCAATAACATAATGTATTGGGGGATTTGATCCTACAATATGTGGTATAACAATCAACCCTACTGACCCTATTTCACATGGAACAGTACGAGTGAAGCCTTGTATTTTTATACCTTCAAATTCTGCATATCCCATTTGGCATATCATAGGTACTATACCAACCTTCTCCCCCCCCCCCCCCTTATCTCTCCTTTCTCATATATATCATATACACATGTATGTATAAGGTTGTATGAATGTTTGTTGATGTGTGTAGTTGTACATATGTGCACTCACACAGACCAGTCCACCCAGACTTTATGATTTTCTTGGTACACACATAAAGGAGCACAGAAAATAAGTTTTGTTATTATCACCATCATACTTAGATGCACACATCATTGCTCTTTAACATTCATCCACTATGGCCAACCTTTCACTGGCACCCACTCATGCAATGTGCGGACATCCATAGGGGCACTCCTTTTTATTTTTCACCAGACCACCATCACATCTCCATTGTTTCCAGTTTCTCACCTTACCTTCCTCCCCCTTTTTTCCTGTACCCCTTCCATTCATTTCCCTGGGATCTTCACTGAACCGTTACCATCCCCAACCCCGGTCCCCATGACCAACAGTTATTTTATATTGTTTACATAGTTAAACAGGACACATTTTGCCGTGTGTTGCCAGTGCCCTTAAGGGAAGCAAAGAATAGTGACACTGTAAACTACAATGCACATCGTAAGAGATGACTAAGGGTTGACGAGGGGCTGCCTACCCTATCCTGTAGAAAGTGCAAAATTCAACCAACCATGAACAAGTCTGAAAATAAGGAAAGAAGACTATAGTGAATTCCCAAATGTTTACCCCCCGTATAAAAATTAATATCTCAGCAATCAACTGAGGCAAAATTATGAGATTTAGCATATAACTTTATCATTATGTACATTCAACAACAAAAATTTTGTCCTGGAGATTGTTCAGCAGATTTCAATGTTTGTTTATACGCGGTATATAATTTATGGTCAGAGATGAAGTGCATATTATGAAATTTATTACATCTTCACATGGAAACATCAGTTCCCCGAATTTACTAGCATTACTGTAAAACAAGTTTGTTTGCGTGAATTCAAAACATTTTCATCAAAACATCAAAGACATTTTGCCACTTTCCATGATTTCAGCTGCCTTTAGACCTATCAAAAACATATTCCTTGGGTGGGAGTAAATATAAGACGGCAGTAAAATTTTCATAACGATGAAGGCTTAAATGCACGGAGGTATAGGTGGCTAATCTTTCCCTCACTTAGTGATCTTACTGAAGGCAAATACAGGCTTATAAAAGTTAAACAAAATTGTAACCACAAACATTCTGAAAAGGAACAATGCATGACCAATAAAAACAGGAGTGAAATAGAAGGAAAAATACACAATGTACAAGTGACAGTGTTACAATCATTTATTTTAAAACAACTAACGTTGAAGGCAAAAACAAGCACATATGTATTGATAATTTACATATGTAAAATGATAATACATAATGTCTTGTGTCATATACACAATGATCACATGTAAGCTAACATATTCAACTTGTCAAATACCAGATACACAATGATCAAATGTAAGCTAACATATTCAACTTGTCAAATACCAGATACACAATGATCAAATGTAAACTAACATATTCACCTCGTCAAATGCCCGTTACACAATGATCAAATGTCCGTTACCCCGGGAAGGTTAACCCGGTCAACAAATGCCCGCAGAAGTCGGATGTGTCGGCCTATTGGCGCTAGAACGCAGCTCTGCTGTAAACAGGCACAACACAATCACATCCGGAAAAAAAAACTCCGGATGAACGCAGAAGAAGAAGAAGAAATGTCCGTTACACAATGATCAAATGTAAGCTAACATATTCATCTTAAGGACTGCAAATAAAATAAAGTATCCACAGATAACTAAAGCTGATAAAACAATCAATGCCTTTAATGCCTCCCTGCACACAAGAGTATCTGAACAACACAGTTCTTGGTACTCTAGTCAGTCAATTATGTTTGTAAATACACAAGTCAAGGACCCTCTTCCAAGCCCTGAGCTATACTGGGCTTATGGTGCTAATCCCATATTTTGTATAGACCAGGAACATTCCATGGGTGTTGTGAATATCACACCAGCTGCCTTTACTCAAGCAACACTCCCTGGTATCCATTTTAGGCTGGCTCCACTGGGGAGTCCAGGTAAATTTTTTGTAAATGCCACTCACAAGGGGGATTTGAACATATGACCATTGGGTTGGCAGGCAAGCTTGCTAGCCACTCAGCTTTAATAGCTGCCACTTTCTTATAAATTTCATTATTATATATTACATGGTCTTCCGGCATCTCAGAGTGGTTCTACTGATGTGTGATCAACAACCCCTTCATACGCGTCCTTGACTTTGAGATGTAAATTACAAGTACCTCTAAAGCTGTAATGGGTTTGCCTGATGGCAAGGGAAACTGGTAATAGGGAAAGCTAATCCACATGCAAAAATCAGTCCAGTGCAATAAAAGTAGTAGCAAGTGTATGTACTATGCTTGAGTTCAAAGCAGGCTAATGTACACACGCACACACAATATTGACAGCAAATGTTAAAAATCTGGACAGAAAACAGATTAAATGAACAAATTCTCAAAGACACTTGAAAAAGCAAACAGCTGTTGAATATCATACAAATGAAAAGGTTATCTTGGCTTAATATGGGAATGGAGGTATGTTACTGAGATTGCTGGAGGGTAAGATCCAGGGCAGAAGGAAAAGAGGACATCCTAGAAACAATTACATCATCCAAGCATGCAAAGGCTTTGTGACACAGATTTATGTTGAGCTGTAGAGTGTCAAAATTTTTTGGACATGTTATGAGAAGAAATGGATTGGAGAACTTAGTGACAACTGGCAAGATCGAAGGGAACAGACCAAGAGGAAGACCGAGAGGAAAATACCTGGATGGCTTGGCCACATGGCATGGATGAGACAGGAATACTGAGCTGATCTACGATGCTGGTGATCGAGTGAAATGGCGAGTAATGACCGCCTATAATTTCCGGCATGGCACATGATTGATTCATTGATTGTAGAGTGTAGCTGAGAACAGGAGACAGTGGAAAGACAGCATCAGGTGACTTCAACACCAGACCTCGGACCTAGTGAACTAATGAATGAATGCTTACACGAGTTAATAATTATTTAATGTTAAAGACTGTTGAAGTGCCGAGTCGGCCCAAGGAAGCAGAATAAAACAAGGATAAATGCATGGTTTGTTTCTGCTTTTAAAATTGTGTCCCTTTTAGATTACTGTTACACTATAATAAAAACATAGTTAATAGTTGATGTTTTTATATAACTTCTGTTGTTTTTTTTTAATGACAAAAAAAGCTCACTTGAAAAACGATGATTGAAATGCCATTGAAACAGTGTATGTATAATTACCAGTTCCTAATATGTTTCATTGTGAATCAATGGGCCAGATTGTCCAACATAAACAGTGTTCGTATGGTCCTTGTACAGTATAAATGTATACGTGTTTCAACTTAACAATACATGTTTCAAGCGTCCTTGTGCAGTATAAATGTATGTGTATTTTTGAATTAACAATAATGTTTCAAGCTTGAATTAACAATAATGTTTCAAGCTGAATGTTAACACATTAACATCCGCATTTAAAAGGCGAATTAAATTTGAGCAAGCTATCCATGGCGATGGGGTTATAGACGCGGTTCGTAATCCCACATACCTCAAAATACAGCTGTGGGCGATTTGGCAGCAGGCTGCCTTACATTGGTTTTTATGAAGTGTTATGGGTGCTGGTCGTTCAGAAAGCAATGGCAAACTACTGAATGTAAACTTGCCCAGGAATCATGAGCAGTTATTTTTGTATTACACTCTAACCTACATGAAGTGTGTCCATTTTAACAGTATAAACAAATTATGTTTACTTTAGCGACAGGTGGTAAATAATATGTTAATAGATATTTATCGATCTGGAAACAATACAATTGCCTTTAGGCATATTATATCTTCCATGTGTGTATTACCTTGACCCATAAGGGAAGCAAATTATAACATCACTCTGACCTAACATGCATGCCATAAGAGGTCACTAAGGAGGGTTGGCACGATACTGGCAGCCTCATCTCATAGCTGCAAACTTCAACCAATTCTGAACAAGTCTACAGAGAGATTGGCATGAGTGGGTTAACGACCTTTGCTCCAGGGGGAGTTGAAAAACACTAGCAGATATTACCCGACTAGAAGCTACGTAATGGTTAAAGCACTCCCTTATTAACAGACTGGTTCGTATCCCCAGTACCCAGTAGTGGCCGGACTGAATTTCTATTTGATCAGTGTGGTACTCTAAAGTCAACATAAAACGGATAAACAATTTTCTGGCAAAGTAACGGTGGCTGGTGCTGTACTGGCCATATTGCTTCCTGTCTGCCAGTTGGTTAACAACAATTTGAGTCTAACATCATATCCCCAGTGTGCCATCATGGCATTTCAATGAGCTTACTTTACTCGTGTAACTGATGGAACATGAAGCAGAAATAATCCAATATGTGTTGATTGGTTGAACTCAAGTTTGCAACATCAGGTACCAAAAATATTCACCTTCCATTGTAGGAAATAGGCTCTAGCAGAAATCCAATAACTGGCCCTTGTAATGAAGTTCCATATAAATCTGTTTTTAAAGTCACTTGAGTTTAAAACTGTTCAATGACTTTACAGACACCTTAAGCATGACTGATGTAATCACAGAACTTTTCTAGCAAAAGAACAATTTTCAAGTAGATCCTCCAGTATAGTCTCTTGGATCTGACTGTCCACTGCTGACATGCTGCAACAGCTTTTCTATGATTTCTGAATACTGCTGCCCAAACACCGATCGGTTGTGGGAGCTGAGACGTAGAAAGCTGCCCAGAATCTGTGTCAGCTCCTGTTGTACAGCAGTACAGCCTTTTGGTATCTGCAGATTGTGCACACTCTTGCCTGTTGTGCCCTCCTGTATAAACCCCATCAGGCGTGAATCTGTAAGTGAAGGCAAAATGGTCTGTTAGTTACTTACTTACTGGCACCTGGTCGTCTTGACAGACAATAGTTTGTTACATTATGCTTCAAACATAGCACAAAGATTACATGGTGCTTCAAACATAGCACGAAGCTAGGATTGAACTGTAGAGACCAAGTGTTGCCCATGCAGTATGATCCATCTCTTGGCCTGCTAAGTTTACTCCAGGGGAAAGCTAACACCAATACACCTGGAACAAGACAAGCTGCAGAAGCTGCTGGATCAGCAAAGCAATACTCTAACTGTCCACCTGTTGGAGCTTCAATCCTAAACCAGTTCCCAACCAAGGCTTAGGACCTGGTCTGCCCTGCCACGACATTTAGTCTTTAGGCTGCATTTCCTCGCACCAGAATAAGGCTTGTACCCTCCCAATTGTGCACCTCTGCCCAAAGCCGATGGCACAATGTGGGGTATCAGGTTTGGTGAGCGCTGTCCAACATTTGGTGCTAACAGAAAACAGATAGTACCGTCTACTGTCATCCAGTAGCTCAATCATATCTGACCGAGACCTGTTAGTTAGAGCTACAGTCAATGGAAGGAACTGCCATGACATAGTCAGTGTGCTGATCAGCCCAGGCAGAGGTCCAAGTTCAATCTTCAGCATGGGTAGGATTTTTTACCAACCAGCACAGCTCTGGGGTCAAACCAGCCTCGTAATACTGGTTTACAAGTTAGCTTATTGTCCTTTACAGAAGTTTCAATCAACCCCAACATTAATTGGCTGTTTGTGATATACTAAGCATCTTAGTTCAATAGTTTGCAACAGTTAATCAGGGAGTATTGTGTATGTAACAATATGTGTTAAACAGTTAACCTGGGAGTATTATCTACATATAACAATATATGTTAAACAGTTAATCTCAGTGCATTATTGTATGTGCAACAATACAAGTTAAACAATTCACCAACAACATTAAACAATTCACCAACAACATTAAATAATTCACCAACAACACTAAACAATTCATCAACATCATTAAACAAACCACAAAGTTCATTCCCAGTTCAGGATAGGTTTATCACTTCATTGAAGATGGTTCTGTGGTGGATCCATGCTGAAAGAAATGGCATTAAAATTCTCTCTAGGACAGAAAGTTAGTTGCATGTCATTTACAGGTCGCTGCAGCCAATCCCAGCATTTGTTGGCCGTTTTTTATTTACTCAGCAGTGTTAGTTCAGTAGTTTGCCATTGCTTTCTGAACAGCTGATGCCTCATGCCACTGAAATCAACGCTAAGCTGTCAGCTTCCAAATCGCCCTCGGCTGATTTCAAACCCTTGACTCCATATTTCGGGAAATTATAAAACTGCACATTTCACTATCCCCTAAGCCGCAGACGATGGTTTAGGATAGAAAGGTGATCAGAAAATAAGTTGATCACCTTATCTCATAATGTTGCGACCTATTGTATGTGAAGAACAACCATCATCTCTATACTCATGTCTGCCATGGAATAAATTTACAATAGCAAACACAATAACCTGTGAGAATGTTAAAACAAAAAAACCACAAATCATAACTCACGCATGAGCTTGCGCACGTTGTTATCCCTGGAGCCAAGATTCATTATCTGCCCCTTCAGCGTCTGCTTAATGTCATCAGTTAGTGGAGGCCGCTTCCGACTCTCCAGACTGTCGTTGACATCCTTGACAACCTGGTCTGCTATGGACTCAAGGACAGGTTTAATGCCCCTGAACAAAAATAAGATGCACAAACAATAATTACATAAATAATGCAGATAGTTCCATGTTAACTACTTCATAAATTCAATAAATGAATCATATGATAAGAACACAGACCTAACCCAAGACTGGTGATAGTGAAAGATGGCAAACCATGATCAGACTTATTGGCATGGCAAACCATGATCACAGACTATCATCATGGCACCATGGCAAACCATGATCACAGACTTATCTGCATGGCAAAAATAATTAGGATGTATGATTTGTCTCCCTTTTAAATCTTCAGTCAGCTTTTTTTTTTGTTTCTCAAATTCTGTAAACCTTTACATTTTACTAATCTTGTGTCCATGAAATGTGAATTATTCTTTTGTACATTCACATTCCCAGAGCTTCTGTTATATTGTCTAATTCCTAGTCCATAGGTACATGCTTCTGCATCATACAGTATATAGAGAGTATGTTATTGTGTATTTATGTAGTACTTGACTATTTTCATTTGTACATTTTTGTGTGTTTTCAGGTGTTAATATTCCTAGGATATTTTTTGTGCTCGCTCACTTTGAACTCAAGCATAGTCCATACACACTTCTAGTAGTGCTGGACTGAATTTGCGTGTGGAATAGCTTTCCCAATTAACAGTGTCCTTTAAAAATTCATCTCAATGGAGATCCGAACAGATTACCATCTGGCCAGCAGGCTAGCGTTTTTCAATTTGTTGATTATCAAAATTCTATAACCATTCATTTATATGTTCACGAAAACTGGTTCCAATCAAATAAAACACAATGCAAATGTTTTATAAAATTCCTGTCACCTTTGTCAATTATCAAAATACGAGGGTAAGTTAATAAGTAAGTCACAAATCGCTGAGGAAAAATAACTAAGTATGATAACAACTTGAAAACAGTTTATTTATATACATACATCATCCCTTTATTTCTCAACATAATTTCCACCAACACTGCTCTGTTTTCTAAACCACGTTTTTACTTCACATTCAACTTCGGCGTCATTTGAAAATGTCTCCCGCCAAGGTGGGTTTTCAGTGTTTATGCTGACAAATGTTTTAGTCCGTAAAGCGGTGCACAGCAGGGTAGAAAAAGATACTAGGGCAAGTCAATAAGTAAGTCACACAGTTCTGTGGGATGGTGGGTAAATGAAAACAATGCACGCAGTTCTATGCAGCCGGTTTGGGATGGTTCTGTGCATTGAGGAGAAATCTGGCAGGGGATTTTCAACTAGAGTCAAGGGGTAGGCTGTTTCTGAGAAGAATGGTGTCTACAAGTCTAGAACTTCTTGTATGAAGATGGTGTTTGTCCATCAAGAATGATGATGACCATTCATTTCATCCAGTGGGGTTGAAAGTTTGGAGCCATGAGTTCTAAGATGGCTGCTAAGGCCTATTTTGGCTCAAAATGTTCTTTGACAATGTGGACAAAGAATGCTTTACGTTCCAGGAGGAGGTTGTTTTTTTTTGTCTAGCCTTTTGTTCACAGCTCTTGCAGTCCTGTTTGCATCACAAGTGACTCATTCATTGGCACCTTTCCGTCTTGACAGACGATAGTTTGGTGCATTGTGCTTCAAAAAGGCTTAATAACTACGATCCATGGCGGTGGCGAGTGTGGCTGGTAAGGCCAATTCTTGCTGCAAATGTTTGCCCACAGTAGGTGCATGTGAAAACATGGTCATTTCCACCATTTTGCACCATCTTACGTCTCTCACGCTCTGTGTGTGCTTTATCTGCAATCATTTTCTCCTTTGTCTTTATTCCATTTCTGATAGTTGCCCTCCATGCAACACGTTCAGCGGCGACGTGCTCCCAATGTGCATTATCAATGCCTGTATCAATCATGTCCCGCTTACACACATCTTTGTATCGTAGTAGAGGCCGACCCTGAGATCTCCTACCCGTCTGTAATTCACCAAAAAAGATGTCCTTTGGTATTCTACCATCATCCATCCTCCTAACGTGTCCTATCCATCTAAGTCTACGAAGACTAAGCATGGAATACACCGTCACACAACCTGATCTTTCCAATACTTCAGAATTTGTGATTTTGTCTTGCCACTTAATACCAAGTATTCTTCGCAGACACCGCATATGAAAGCTGTTTAAACGTTTCTCTTGGCGTGAGTAAGTTGTCCAGGTTTCACTGCCATAAAGAAGAGTACTAAGGACACAGGCTTGGTAGACGAGGACTTTTGTTTTGGCAGTAAGCTTCCTGTTCTCCCAGACTCTTTTTGCTAACATGTTCATTGTTGTTGCTACCTTGCCAATCCTGATGTTGATTTCCTGATCGAGGGATAATTTGCTATTTACCTCTGATCCTAGATATGTAAAATGGTCTACTATCTCCAGTTCGGCGTCGTCATTAAAGATTGATGGTACACCATGTGCACCTTGTGACATAATCTGTGTCTTCTTTTTGTTAATTGTTAAACCAAATTCAGAACAAGCATTGGAGAATGCAGATAGTAGATGTTGTAATTCTTCCTCAGAGTGGGTCGTAATCGCAGCATCATCCGCAAAAAGCAACTCTCTGATTAGTACCCTCCTAATTTTGGTCTTGGCCTTCAATCTCTGAGCATTATAGAGGCCACCATCTGAGCGTGAGTGAATGTATATACCGTCATCCTGATCAAGAAAGGCATATTTCAGTAGAAGTGAAAAGTATATCCCAAAGAGGGTGGGGGCTAGTACACAACCTTGCTTAACTCCACTCTTGATTTCAAACTCTTCTGAAGTTGAGCCATCAAACTTGATTATACCCTTCATGCCTGTGTGGAACGATTCCACAATGGACAGAAGAGTTGGTGGGCAGCCAATCTTCTTTAGTGCTTTGAACAGACCCTCACGACTGACCAAATCGAATGCCTTTGTGAGATCGATGAAGGCAATAAACAGTGGCTGATTTTGTTCCCGGCATTTTTCTTGCATCTGTCGCAATGAGAATATCATATCAATGGTAGACCGGTTCTGACGGAAGCCACACTGTGATTCGGGGTAGACTTGATCTCCCAGGACTTGAAGTCTGTGCAGGACAATTCTGGCAAATACTTTCCCAACAATACACAGAAGTGAGATACCCCTATAGTTGTTACAGTCGCTCCGATCTCCCTTGTTCTTGTACAGCGTTATGATGTTTGAATCTTTGAAATCCTGCGGGACTTGTCCTTCTCGCCAGCATAGCTCTATTAGCTGGTGGATCTGTAGAGCGAGTGTGTCTTGCCCACTCCTAATTACCTCTATTGGAATCCCATCCTTACCTGGAGCCTTGCCAGATGCAAGCTCATTTATAGCACACTTAACTTCTGTTATAGTGGGAAGTGTGTCCAGGTGGTCAAGAGTTGGCAGGGCCTCTATGGCGTTGAGGGCATCTTCCGCTAGCTTGGTCTCACTTGAGTAAAGCTCTAAATAGTGCTCGACCCATCTATCCATCTGCAGTTTCTTATCAGTGATGATTTCTCCAGTCAAGGTTTTCAGCGGTGCACTTCTTTTGATCACTGGACCACAGGCTAATTTTATCCCTTCATACATGCTTCTGATGTTTCCCTTATCACTTGCGATTTGAATGGACTCACATAACTTGATCCAATAGTCATTCGCACACTGCCTGGCAGCCTTTTGTACATCCTTCCTCGCTTGCTTCAGCTCACTCAGAGTGTTACACGTTGGTCTTTCCTTGTTTCTTAAGAGAGTTATCTTCTTTTTATCAATCAAGGGCTGCAGTATCTGGCTGTTTTGTTTTAAAAAAGGAGTTTGTAATACATAGGTCATTTCTAGTGCAATGCTCCAGCAGCCTTTGCCCATTATCATTCATGCGACCGATGTTGTATTTTCCAAGGCACACTGGCCATGAACTTGAGTCCTTGCCCACACGAGCATTGAAATCGTCGAGCATATAAATGTAGTCGGATTTTGGAACTGCCTTGATCGCAGAGTCTAGCTGCTCATAGAACGTATCCTTCACATCATCAGAGGAAGCGAGTGTCGGTGCATATGCAGTGAGAATGGTGGCAAATCCACAAGAGGTTGCCAAGCGCAGTGATAATAATCTTTCATTACCTCCAGCTGGGATATCAATCATTCCCAGTAGCGAATTCTTCACTGCAAAGCCCACACCATGTTGCCTTTTTTCTGCCTGCCCTCTTCCCTTCCAAAAAAAGGTGTAATTGTTTTCCCTGAGTGACCCTTCCTCAGCGAGGCGAGTCTCCTGCAGGCCAGCAATATCAATGTTAAGACGATTGAGTCCAGCATCAATCACAGTCGTTTTTCTCACATCGTCAATATTTGTTAAGTCAGTGGAAAATCCTGGACACATGGTTCTCAAGTTCCAGGTTGCAAGCCGTAGCTTGAGGTTTCTATTCTTTTTATTAGTACCTGGTGCATTGGTTATACAGCCTGCGATTCAGATTTTGTCCTAGCCCCAAGCACCCATTGAAGCAGGCAGGCTGTGGCGGATCAGCACCCAATTGGCTGGGGGCTGCCCAGCTTGAGGCGGGCGGTAGCTGATCAGTGACACCTGTAGGTGTCTCCCACCGTCAGAGGCAACGCGTGGCGCCCCATGTCTACGCCAACTGACAAGGACTTATAACCCGTAACAGTTGCCTCTTGCTTTGATTCCAAGACCGGTTAAGACCAGGGATGGAGTTATTGCCTCTCCATAGCACAAAGCCTGGGCTAAAATAAAGAAACCATGTGTTGCCCATGCAGCATGATCCCTCTCTCGGCCTGCCTAGTTCACTCCAGAGGAAAGTTGACACCTATAATCTGGAACAAGACAAGCTGCAGAAGCTGCCGGATCAGCAAAGCAATGCTCTAACTGTCCGCCTGTCGGAGCTTCGATCCTAGACCAGCTGCCAACCAAGGCTTAGGGCCTGGTCTGCCCTGCTATGACTTATTTTGTCTTTGGGTTGCATTTCCTCGCACCAGGATAAGGCTAGTACCCTCCCAATTGCGTTCTTCCGCCCGAAGCCGTTGGCACAATGTGGGGTGTCGGGTTTGGTAAGCGCCGCCCAACATTCGGCGCTGACAGAAAGCAGGTGACTATACTAGTGACTATACCCTTGCGTAATGATGTACGCCACGAATTTCCGTCTTTGGCAGCAGTCTCTAAGTGTCGTGATGAATTCCAGTAGCTTTTAGTGAGATCTTCAGAGTGTCTTTAAAGCGTTTCTTATGACTGCCTTGGGAGTGTTTACCACAGCGCACCTCACCGTAAAAAATGTGTATGAAGATAAGAGTTGTTGTGATCACTGCAGCTATGAGATGGCTAGCGTGTACTCTGTAGTCAACAGAGCAATCATAGTGTCTGATTTTCTGTCTATATTGTGTAAAGTTCCAAAGGACACATGTGGCACGAGTGGGTACCACGCATAGACACTTCTCTCTTACAAAGACTGACATGGATACACTGTCTGGGTCATGCTGGAGTGGAAGATAACGAGCGAGCAAATCTGTTGGCTTCAAGAGTGCCAGTAATCTGAAGCACTCATTATGGACAAGGCAGACCTACTGAAGACTATATATGAATGACTGCTGGCTGAAGACACAAGAACAGATGAAACAACAAATTTAAGGTTGCTTGAGTCTTGGTTTCAGTGTACAGGGAGGCCCCGGTTAAGTCAGGGTTACGATCTTGGAAAACGTGACTTTAAGTGAAACGACGTATAGCGAAACACTATTTCCCATTGAATTAAATTAAATACAGTGTATTATGTAATGTTTATTGTGATGGTTGTTGATAATTAAAAGGCTAAATAGAGGTGGGTTGGAGGGCGAGTGGTAGAGTTATTGGGGTGTAAAGGCATTAAATTCTGCCTCTTCATCTGAAGATGAAACTAATCTTTTCCTAGCTCTTCTCTGTTTGAACAAAATATTTGTCCAATGTCTGTTGCACAGCCTTTTTCCTTTTCTCTAAGTAAAGCTCATTGTGACAGCTTATGGCGCTTGTTACTGCTCTTGACACTTTGGAGCTCAGTTCTCTGTTTGGGTCAACCTCATTTATTATGTCCATAGCCACATCAATTAACCCTTTACCGGGCAAATCGTCCCAAAGCGCCCGAACCCCGGAACAAGCAAATCGTCTGAATACGTCCAAGCTACTACTAGCATTGTAAAAACGCGATCGCGTGGCTTTCAGAGATTTCCGATTGTCTACTTTGGGTTTCCCCAATAGCTTGACAACGTGGCCGCCATTTTCAAGCGTGTACTATGAATTTGAACGGATTTTGTTTATAGTTTTCGGGGTTTTTACGCTTAGTTTTTCAAAACGAATTTTGACGATTCTTCAAGTGATAGTGGAGATTTTGCTGGGTTCAATTTAAGTGACATTTACGTTCACGAATTTGACTGAATCAGAGCTAGATATCAATGATTAGTGTTACTTTGCGTTAGCAGTCATGAGTTGGACTTTAAAGAAAGTGATTCTGATTCTGAAAATGTGTTAGTAAATTGCCGTATAAATGACTGACAATCACAAACAATATGTTGTATTTTGTAAATATTTTTGTTCATGTGTGGATTACCGGGAACATTCACATAAGTAAAATACTCTGCATGCTTTTTACTTCATTTTCTTTTTTATTTAAGTAAAATGGGTTGACTAACACCTTTTATGTGATGATTTTACTAACGTAACCCGAAATTTTACCAAACCTCAAAATTCTTCATGTCCGTTCAGGGCTACAAAACAGACAAACGTCTGCCCTGTAAAGGGTTAATTGAAAGAATTGTGACAAACCTTCAGCTGTCAACAATCGAGGGAGGTGCGTGCGTGCGCGCGTGTGTGTGTGTGTGTGGGGGGGGGGCAACATATAGCAGGGCCACAACGGGGTTTACATACAGTGTATTGCTAGAATGATCAGCATCTACACCTGACCACCTTCGCTGAGAGAGATGGAGCACCCAAAGGTTTGTACAATGACACTAATGCTTAGAAAACAAACCAAACCTTCTGAACTGCCCAACCTACCGATGCCTGAACTGCCAGACATGGCCAGAGACGGCAGGGCTTGGACAGAAATTATGGAGCCTCCACAATGACCTGTATATTGCAATGGCTTTATCCTGGCAACATGGCTACAGATAAAGCATGATTAATAATCTTACATATCAACTATCATCCTTACTGAAGCATCCTAATATACCCATGTCCGCAAAATGACAGATAATAAACAGCATATTCACACCTACCCTATGCTACCAATCTCAGACTTGGACTTTATGCAAATCACACTCTCTCAAACTCAACACCTGCGAGATGAGATGCCTAAAAAGAGCTGCCAACTTAACAATCCGAGACCGAGTAAGAAATGCTGTTATCAGAAACTGTGGGATCAACATCTTATGCCACATTTATTGAAAGACAGAAGATCAAGTGGTTTGGCCATGTCGTTAGAATGCAACACCAGCAACTACCATCACTGGCCTTACATCAAAGATCATCTGCGACGAGACCAAGAGGACGTCCAAGAAGAAAATGGATTGACGACATCAAAGACATTGTACAATCATGCAGAATGAACTATCAAGTGCCGCCCACTGGGCGCTGGAGCGCAAATTATTCCTCCCCACGACACTTGACGGCAGAAGTGGAAGATGATGATGTTGATGATGATGAATAATCTGTTCACTGAAGGGAAAGAACTTCTATGTCCATTTGGTATATGACCACGCTTTCTGGATTTATACTAGTATTGTATGCATAAACCGTATGAGTACAATTCTGCAGTACACAGCTGTCTTTTTCATCTCTCCTCTTGATTCTTCTGATTTAGCCTATCATATCTCAATGGGGCAAAGGCCCTCAATCAACTCACATCAAGTCCTTTGTAGATTTATTCTTATTACCCAGCCTCACGCCAGCCACTCTGCCACTCTGTTGCTGTGATTTGCTTGGCAGGTTACACTGTTACTATTCTTTGCTTGATGAGTCATTTACAAAAACATGCTTCCATCAACACCCCAGCATTTATTATCTTCTCTGTGCATATTCTCAACATCTTTCACAAAACCTACACCCCCATGCCTCCAGTTACTTTACTTTTGGTAGTCCAAGGACTACTTCTACCTTGACCATATTGTGCTTTTGATGCCTGCACAACAATCCCTACTAAATTCCGCAGCAACCAATCAACACACTCCTTCTTCATATGTACACAGTCAACTCACTTCTGGCCCACATCCTGCAGCAGAATGTCCGCATGCTCTTTCAGCTTCTTCTTGAGATCGTCAACACCTTCAATAGAGGGCCCGACCACGCTGTAGGTAATCAGCTGCACAGATGTGATGAGGCCCAGAGTGTGTAACTTGTCTCTCATAGCCATGAAACGGAACATGTCCATCATCAAAGTCTGCATGAAATGAAACAACATCCTTCTATTATTCACTTGATACATCAGTGTTTCATATTATTAGTAATTCAAAACAATGTTGTGAAACTGAACAGTGAACACACAAACAAGAGGTTGCTCAATTTTATTGCCATGGTATATTTTGGTGTCTCATCAGGTGCACACTACAGACGCCAATCAACATCAAAATGACGTAAACAATCCTTATTGCTGATATACACAATGCACATATTGCCACTGTAATTTCAAGCTGACTATCATATCTTTTTTGTTTAAAAAGTAGTGAATTAGCCATTTGAATAGCAGCAAGAGTTGCAACTGTTGGCCTTTTGTGTGTAGTACAACACGCACAAAGCCTAGTCATTATCATAAATGGTCACTGTCGAATAGAGGTTGTTGGATTCATCTACAACCAGTGGTCTCATTTTTTTATTTTTGCGCTTGCTCGCTTTGAACTACTACTAGTCCAAACACACTATTTATAGTAGTGATGGACTGAATTTTGCGTGTAAGTTAGCTTTCCCTATTAACAGTGACCCTCGCCATCAGGCGAACCCACTTCGACTTCAGAGGTACTTGTAATTTACGTCCCCAAGTCAAGGACGACATATCAACATTTTAGTCCAGCTGTCCGGTGTAGGGGTTGAACCGCTAACTCTGGCATCAGCCCACCGGATGTTTAAGAAGCATTCTTATCCATTCGGCCATGCGGACCTGCAGTGGTCTAATGTTCAATTCTCATCTAGCGCAGACTACAGAGTTATTATATATCATATGAAGTGGACAAACAAATAATACTGTGGCGGAAATACTAAGTACATAGTCGCTGATATTGTTCCAATGTGGAGAAACATGACCCCCATGGGAGTTTTGTTTACTGCATCTGTGTTTACATTCACTAAGTGATTACATTGTTTTGAATATTAAATAAAATTGGGGGAAATGAAATATTTTGGAAATGTGAAAAGACATGAACGCCTGAAAAAGATCATTATGGAAGGAGGCGTACCAGGGAAGCAGAAAGGAGAAAGAGCACAATGTAGGTGGATTCAAGATGTGATAGACAATGGTGTTAGTCCATCAAGAATGATGATGACCATTCATTTTATCCAGTGGGGTTTAAAGTTTGGAGCCGTGAGTTCTAAGATGGCTGGTAAGGTCTATTTTGGCTCAAAATGTTCTTTGACAATGTGAGAAAAAAATGCTTGACGTTCCATGAGGAGGATCTCCTGCGGTGGTTTTTTTCTTTTCCAGTCTTTTTTCTTCACAGCTCTTACAGTCCTGTTTGCTTTTCAAGTGACTACACCTTTGCGCAATGATGAACGCCATGAATTTCGGTCTTTGGCTGCAGTCTCCCAAGTGTTGTGATGAATTCTGAAAGCTTTAAGTGAAATCTTTAGAGTGTCTTTAAAATGTTTCCTCTGGCAGCCTTGGGAGCGATACCACAGCACAGCTTGCCATAAAAAAATGTGTTTAGGGAGACATACACATGACAGCAACAGAGACAGGATATCTGGCTGATGATGCAAAGTTCACAAGAGAGCTATGGAGGAAAAGTTCTGCACAGAACAAGCAACTGAATGGACGGTAATGTCTGGGGAGGTAAGCTGGCAAGGAAAGTGACCATCCCATTTCATTATGCCATGAACTAGAATATACGGAGACTTCCGGTTTCAAGATGGCGACGGACGGTCGTGTTGTTTTGTGTTCGTTAACTTTTTCGCGTAGGGGATGGATTTATTCATCTCTTGCGCGTAATTGGTGTTCCAGGATGTAAAACCAGGAGTTTCTACTCAAGATCTGCGCGGGTGCTACGGAGTTCGTGCATCGAGCGAAGCCTTCCTTGAGTTGATTTTCAGCAGCGTGTGTGGTTCTCAGCAGTCTGTGTTTACGTTTTTTCAACATGGCGGAACAACGTGTGTTTTCCGAGGGTTCAGCAGTCAACATAACGAAGCGGCGAGGTAGCCGCGCAGGGAGGAAGAAACAAGGTAAGCGCGGTGGTTTGAGACGTTTTAGACTCAAGTGTCACCGTCTAGGACTCAGGAACATCCGTATTCTATATTGGAACTGTGCCAGTGTAAAACAACGGGGCTCTATTTTAGAAACCCTAGTTTACAGGAACGACATTGTAGCACTCCAGGAGACGAGACTGGGCGATCAGCCACTCCGAATTGCCGGCTTCATATGTTTCTACAACAGACGACATCTGGGAACGGCGATTCTCGTTCGCGACAGCATGGTGGCGTCAGAGCTAGACATGTCCAGTTGGGACAGTGACGATATACAAATACAGGCGTTGAGAGTTCATTCCAGTATACCATTCGTGTTGGTTAATGTTTATGCCCGCAATGCCAGTGTGGACGCACAGAAGTGGCAGTGCTTAAGTGGCATATTAGGCCACGAGAGAAATGTTATTTTCTGTGGTGACTTCAACGCTAAAGGCAGATCATGGGGAAACACTTCCCCCAATACACAAGGGGAGGAGCTCGAGACTGCACTGGAAACCATCGACCTGGTTTGTATCAACAGTGGCTGTGTCACCAGGACAGCAAGCCGTCCAGGCGATGAGGACAGTGCTATTGATCTGGCGCTAGTTTCACCTTTACTCACTACAGTGTGTAGATGGGGTGTCCTAGGACACCATGGCAGCGACCACCATCCTTGCAGCATATTGGTGGAGAAAGGCAGAACCAGGCAGCACAAGCTAAAGGTAAAGACGTTCCAGTATGACAGTACAGGGCAAGATGTGGTGAGTAAAATAAGACGTGACAAGCGCAGAACGTTTCAGGGCAGGAAAAAAAGCTGGGAGCAGCCACCGTGGTGGAGTTTCGAGGTGGAGAAGGCTTGGGTGGATAAGCGTAGTGCTGTAAGGAGATGGCAAAATGCCAAGAAGAACAGAGCTGGTCATCCTAGTCCCTGCTTGCACTTAGAAAGAGAGATGCACACAAAAGTAAGCTATTTCAAAAAACTGGTCACGGTGGTTAAAAGCGAAAAATGGGCAGAGGTGTGTCAAAGAGTAAGCACAGACAAATCACTGAAATTGTTCTGGCGACTACATAAAAGCATGAGTGGTGTAGTCAAGAATAAGAGCATTTCTGACTTCCAAGGTGCTGACCTCATCTGGCAGAGGACTGACGAGGACAAGGGCAAAGCCCTCTTTGAACGTTACCTTGAGCAGAGCAACCAGACAGACATGGGAGGTCGAAACCTGGCCAAGGAGGTCACCTCAGACAGATGCAAGGCCCAGAACACTTCGGATGAAGACACAGTGACAGTGAAAGAAATTAAGGCTGTGCTTCGACGATCAAAAAACAGTGCTCCAGGTCCTGATGGCATAAGATACGACGACATAAATAGGTGTACCGACAATGAGCTAGAGAAACTAGCAGACATGTACAACAACAGTATAGGGAGTGCTAGCATCAAGGAGGAATGGTTACACAGCTATCTGATTCCCTTGCCGAAGCCTGACAAAGACCACAAAAAAATTCAGGGATATCGAATTATAACCATGCAGAATACAATAGGCAAGCTGCTGGAGAAGGTAATTGCCAGGAAAATATCAAGCCAAATAGAGAGGCAAGGTGTTTTCCCACCCACCCTGGGTGGGTACCGTCCAAAAAGAGAAACCTGGACCAATGCAGCAGTCTTTGCCCATGATGTCTATGAAGGTTTCCACTCAGGCACTGAAACCGTTGCTGCAGCGATTGATCTTGAGGACGCATACAACAGAGTACCACTGGATTTTTTAATGTTTCAGCTTCTTGAACTAAACATAAGTCCATTCCTCCTTAGTTGGATCGCTGCAGCCCTCTTCCAACGGAAAGTAGTTTTTAGATGTGGCAGTTGGACTTCGGAACCAACAACAATATATCCTGGCCTACCACAGGGATCACCATTATCTCCGGTACTGTTCAACGCCTACACAGTGAGAATCACCAGTGAGCAGATCACTGGACCTGGCAGGACATTGTCATATGCCGATGATGTTTTAGTGTATCGTCAGGGTAAGGATAGAGAGGAGGTTGCTGGGGAACTACAAACCGAACTCAATCGCATAAGTACTTGGTGTGATGAAGCTGGGGCAATGGTCAACCCAACAAAGGCAACAGTGACTTGGTTCTCGTTGAATAATCATATTGTCAACAATCCAACACCAACTGTAATGCTGTGTTCAGAGACGGTGGAAAGAACGCAGGTAATGATCGAAGCCTTGCTTATAATGTGCACATAGACCAGGTGATAACAAAGGCCAAGCGGGGTTTGGCAGCGATGCGGGTGATGGCGGCAGCAAACTGTGAGCAGCGCCATCTATGTCTTCTGTACGAGGGGCTGGTCATGTCTGTTTTGGAGTATGCAATGGCAATCTTGACTCTCAGCCATAAGCAGATAGAAAGGATGGAAAGGATACAGAATGAAGCTATGCGCATTATTCTTGGATGTACAAGAGATACAGCATGCAGGGCGATGCGCTACCTTCTTGATTTTCCAACCATTGAAGAGAGAATACAAGTTTGCAGGGCACGCGCCTACCTCAGAATTAACGCAAACATACAACATCCACTGCATAGTGAAATTAGGAAGGTGAAGGGCAGCAGGTTAAAAAGAGGACGGTCGTGGATGGGTCAAGCCGAAGACATTCTTCAACAGGTGTGTTCACTTGAGGACTTAGAACCTGGCGAGGAGTGGGTGCAAGTGCCAACAGACTTCTGCACATCCTTTTCAGTTTGCATCCAACTAGATAGAAAATGCAGACAAGAAAATCCGGCTGCTGTTGAGGCTGAAGTACAAGCGTTGATTTTCGAGAATTCGCTAGACGGTGACGCGGTCATCTACACAGATGGGTCGGTCGTCCAACATGTAAGAAGCTCATGGGCCTTTACAGCTCGGGCCGGAGTGAGAATTGTGAAGGAGGACTCTGGTGCTTTCACTGAAACCACAAGTAGCCTGACCATGGAAGTCATGGCAGTAAGTAAAGCAATAACATGGCTCGAGACACAGACATTCACCAGGGCTTGTTTCCTTAGCGACTCAATGAACATGATCAAGAGGATAGAGGAGGGGTCGATCCGAAGAGAATGGTTGCTGCCTCTGAAGCGGTCTCGGCTGGCAAAGATTAGTTTCATCTTCGTGCCAGGGCATGCGAGAGTACAAGGAAATGAGCGGGCTGACAAGCTCGCAGGTGAGGCTACTGTGGAGGGCGGAAGCGCCATGGACCAGGCTGACATTCTGAATGCTCTACGTGATGTGAGACTTTTGCGAGAACCAAGTGATAACTGTGAATCTACAACAATGGCCAGACTGCTAGAGCAGCAAGTTAAAAGAGGGGTGGCCAAACAAGAACACTACGCAGGAAGCCAAAGAAGATTGATAAACCAACACAGAACTGGCGTCGTTAGCCGCTACACGCTGCGGGATTTGCTGAGGAGGGGATCCGAGCACTTATGGACTGAATGGTTCGATGTGCAACGAGGATGATCTGTCGACTAACTAACTAACTAACTAGAATATATAAACAATATAAAATAACATGAAGTAGTGCAGCTTAACAGAACACAATTACTTAAAACAAAGGACACTGTGGCTTCTAGCCTTCATCAGCAAACAAATACATAAGATACAAAATATACACATGAGGAAGATACTATAGTGACTACATTAAGGCGTAATAATGAGAAGAATAAGCAAAGAACACTCCAGAGTATATACTAATAGATAGAGAAATACGTCACATGTGCAAAGTTGCCAAAGAAGAGTGGCTGCAAGAACATTACAAAGAAATGGAGGATCTGGAAATAAAACACAACTTGAAAGAATTACATGAACATATAAAAAGATTTACAAAGATGAAAAGTAATATAACAGGAAACAGTTGTATCAGAGGAAAAAATTTAGAAATTATAATTAATAACACTGACATAATTAAAAGATGGACAGAGTACACAGAAGATTTATTCTGGGACAACAGGGTCAATAGACCAACATTATATAATACTCAAGATGGACCCAAAATATTAACGGCTGAAGTAGAAAAGGCTATTAAAAAGATGAAAGAAGGAAAGGCTGCAGGTCCTGATAAGATAATAATAGAGATGATAAAATCCTTATCCAGCTTTGGCATTGAAACTATCACAGAATTATGTAATGATATATATATAATACTGGGTACATCCCCAAGGATTTGAAAACATCCATTTTCATAACACTACCGAAGAAGCCAAGAGCTATTGATTGTGAGGATTACAGAATTATTAGCTTAATGAGCCACATAACTAAGATACGTCTAATTAGACGTAGACAGTCAAAATTTTTTGGACATGTTATGAGAAGAAATGGAATGGAGAATTTAGTGACAGCTGGCAAGATCGAAGGGAACAGACCAAGAGGAAGACCGAGAGGAAAATACCTGGATGGCTTGGCCACATGGCATGGACGAGACAGGAACACTGAGCTGATCCACGACTCTGGTGATCGAGTGAAATGGCGAATCATGACCGCCCACGCTTTCCGGCATGGCACATGATTGATTGATTGAACTAAGATACTACTCAAGGTCATACAAGAAAGAATTCAACATAAAATAGATAAGGAAGTAGCTGAAGAACAATTTGGGTTCCGCAAAAACAGCGGCACCAGAGAAGCAATTATCTGTTTGAGGATGTTAATTGGAAAATATATAGAAGTTCAAAAAAGTATATATGTTTGTTTTATAGACTACAAGAAAGCTTTTGATAGCGTACAACATGAACGACTAATTACGTGCCTTCAAGATATAAGAGTAGACGGAAAGGACATCAGACTTATTAGTAACTTGTACTGGCGTCTATTAGATGCGGTAATAACTAATCGTCACCTATAGAGATAAAAAGAGGAGTACAGCAGGGATGTGTACTGTCCCCAAGCCTCTTCAACCTATACACAGAAAGAATTTTTACACAAGTTGAAATTCCTGGACTCAGCATCAATGGAAGAATCATAAACAATCTTAGATATGCTGACGATACCGTGTTACTAGCAGAAAGTGAGCAAGAGTTGCAAGACCTAGTAGAAGTAGTAAACAGGCACAGTGCAGAATGTGGCTTAGATATTAACATCCAAAAAACAAAAACTATGATAATTAGCAGTGAAAAGGAAAGGTCATCAATGAACATCACAGTAAACGGGCAGATACTAGAACAAGTAATAAGTTTCTCTTATCTTGGACATATAACAACAGATGATGGCAGAAGTGAAATGGAAATCAAAAAGAGAATAGGAATGGCCAAAATTGCTTTCAATGGCATGAAATCAGTATTAACATCTAGAGAGATTAATAACGCATTAAAAATTAGAATTGTCAAATGCTATGTATATTCAATGCTACTATATGACTCGGAAGCCTGGACATTGAACAAGCAACTAGAAAGTCGCATAGAAGCCCTGGAGTTGTGGATATACAGACGAATAGGTCGTATTTCATGGAAACAAAAACAATCAAATGCAGAGGTCCTAGAAAAACTGGGAATGAAGAGAGTTGATGAAAAAAATAAAGAGACAAGTGAAATATTTTGGCCCACGTTAAAAGACATGATACTGTTATAAAAACCATACTAGAAGGCAAGGTTGAGGGCAAGCGAGCAAGAGGTAGACAACAATACAAGTGGGAGGATAACATCAAGAGATGGACGAACATCAGCCTGACAGAATGTACAGTCAAGGCAAGAGACAGACAGTGTTGGAGATCCATTGCAGCTAACCTTCATTGCGGACAGGCTGTGAAACTCTAGAATATATGAAAGATTAACACTTCAAACCTAAATGGTAGTATCTACAATGGGACGCAGAGGTGTTTCCAAGGCACCAAGGCCAGGTTCTATACTGGCCAAGACCTACTGACACATCCTAGTCGCACGTCCTGGGCAACAGATCCCGTCGAGGTCCTGGCTAATGTCAGTAGGATCGCTGATTCCTCCGAAGTCGGAAAGTATCTGCCTGCACAGCTTGGAACCACCAGTCTGCACACCAATAAGCCAGACATGGGACACCAGATACTCACGTAAACCTCAGTCCGGTATGACATCACATTGATGTTGGACAACAGGATGTCTTCATCTGACAACAGGACTTCATGCTGGAGTTCACAGCCAGCGAACACAAGCAAGCAAGCAAGCAGGCAGTATCTACCAATAGGCTTACTACGGATGTCTTTCAGGTCGTCTGCCTCTTGCTCAGAAGGTTGTGGGTTCAGTTTTGGACCCAATCATTCAGTTTTCAAGCACAGTTCTTTCTTAGACCCCTGGGAGGCATCACCAGAGCTACAGAGTTTGAGCTTTGTGTGACGTTGTCAGCAGGCACTCAGCTACTCTGTGAAGAGTGACGGAGGTAGACGGGATAAAGCCAATTGTAATGAAGTCAAGCCTCTTGTCTTTTAACCCTTACCTTAACCTTCATTGTACTGGTAACTACAACTCACAGATATATGTACATGTATGCTAATTCATGGCAACTACTTACCTCTGGGAAGTTATCCGGATCTGACCATTCTAAAACTTCCAGGTATGCTTCTGTCATAATGTTTGCAGGTGTTACAGCTTTGGCGCTAGATGACCCTGCTGAAGCTGAGGGTTCTAATGATTTCTTCTGTAATTTTTCATAATTTCGTTTCAGCCATATCTCTGTATACTGAAGAGCATTGACTCCAACGGCTGTGAACAAGCAGTACATTCAGAAAACTAACCAAGACTTATGAGAACTACCAGAACCAATTTGTATTCTAACTGTCACTTATTACACACAAACAAGCAACAAAAGTCCTTATAGAGAATGGGAAAACAATCTAGGCAAGCTGTAATGGCAGCAAAAATAATTTTGAAAAGGTTCATAATCCCATTCCATTTTATTGTTCATTTTAAGGAGATGGAGCTAAGGCAATATTTGTGTTACCAAACACTGCTTGGTGATGTGATCAGATTCTGGTAACTAGGTAATGAGAACAAAGTAGGAAGAACTTGAAACCAACAAAAATGTGATTCCTGAGACAAATGTTGCGAATTCCTTGGACTGCCAGAGTAACTAACGACGACTGAGAGGCTAATGAAACTAGAACATTATATTCAACAATAAGAACAACTTTCTTTGGTCATGTGATGGGAAGAGAGGCACAGGAAAACATCGTGATGACTGGAAAAATCAAGAGAAAGAGAGGCAGAGGCAGACCAAAAGGAATTATGCTGGATGGACTGAGACAGTGGCATGGAGGAATATCATCTACAGAGTTGATTCAGAAAACCAAAGACCAAGATCTGTGGAGAGACATGAACGTCTATGCCAGCTGACATGGCACTTGATGATGAGATGAGGGAAAGAATTAAGATTATTTCAAGATCACGTTAATACAAGAACCGATTACTTGATATTGTTTTTCCCTCCATACTTTACAGTTCTGTACTTCACGCCCTTCTGAAATTTGTTTTATAACATAAGTAGACTCGCAAATCACGTTTCACGAAGGCGTCTAAACTTGTTCTAGTATGTATAATTAAATTTAGCTTCCATTTTGATGTATATTGTGGGGGGTGTATAGGGAGGAAATACGAAAAAGGGGGGGGGGGTGGCATTCTGAACATATGGTGAAGGGGTGCATGGGCCAAAAAAGGTTGAGAACCACTGGCCTTTAAGATGTAACAAGTAAAGAACCCTTTTACCTGGCTTGAGGCACACTGGGTATCTGGTGTTGGCCCACATTTTCACAGACTAATCAGTACTCGATGAATGGTGTGGTCAATGTCACGCCGACCACCTTTATTTCCCAGGACACTTCCTTATACCAATTTTATGCCTGGTCGACCAGAGAGATCAGGTCAACCCTAGTTAGTCGGTTAGTCACGGTTCCAACTTCACGGCAAAGAGTCGCCCCTTTATGCTCCGCTCCTGTGCCAGTGAATATCACACAAAATGCTCCTTATTGCCCCATGTGAAAAGTGGAACAGACAGGAGTCTTGACAAACCAACAGCCCGCATATGCATAAGGCCACTGCCAGAATGCCAACACAAAAGTCTGCCATGAAAAATATGGTTCATCATTGATGGAAGCGGCAAAAAACCAGCAGTCACACATTATTGCATAAGGCAACCCAGTTAGTTCAGCGACCGACCAGTCGCAATTTTTCTGAACATACAGTTCATGCTACAAACCGCAGACAGATGTAAAAGCACTCCACACAAAATTCACAGCTCACAGTGTCGCTCCACGTGCTAAACTCAGTAGCAGGACGACGGAACCATGCACTACCAGTCCAACATGAGGAAAATGCGTAAGCAAATCGTAGCCACAAGCATAAACACTCCAGAGGCCTTAACAGCTCAACCACCTATCTTTCATATTGGGGACCAGAAGCAAACATCTCAGGTCAACCCTTTAAATCCCCACCAATGGAGATCCAAACAAATTACCACTGGGTCAGCAGGTAAGCAAGCTACCACTGAGCTACCAAGGCAACCCAGCAGCCTACGCACAATCATCATGTGGCATGTTGATAAACATGGGCGGTCATGATTCGCCATCTCACACGATCACCAGAGTTGTGGATCAGCTCTGAATTCTTGTTTCGACCATGCCATGTGGCCAAGCCATCCTGATATTTACTTCTCTGCCTTCTCCTTGTTCTTTTCCCCTCAATCTTGCTAGTTGTCACCAAATTCTCTATATTAATTTCTTCTCAATACATGCACCATACAATTTTCAATTTCCAACTGTTGGAGGATTTTAACAGGCACAAACAGGATCCTCTCAGCTTTTGGCCAACATTTGAGAAGGCTAGACATTAGACCTACTGTCTTAGGTTTGGGAGATGTATATCATCCTCTGGGACATTTTCTAAACACACACATTATGATGCATACCCTCTTCTCAAATTAGAGGCAGATGGTCCCTTTATGCTACCCTATTCTTAAACTAATTACGCCTTTCAAATAATTTTGTTCTCATTTATATCAGAAACATGAGAAAAACTCACCTTTCTGAGCTTCAAAGTACTCTGCAAACTTCTTACTTTCATAATGTATAGAGTTCTGTTGTATGTAAGGCCGGATCTGTTTGATGGTGAAATTGGCCATATCCCTGCGCATCAGCTCCAAAGTTTCCATTATGGCTCTGGAGAAAGTAGCACGGAAGGAAAACAATGTAACAGATGGAGTTTGCAATCAACATGGATGGAAACAATGTATAAAGATGCTGTTTACAGACAGCATGGAAAAAAAAACAATATAAGCAGATGGGGTTTACAGTTGGTACCAAAGGAAAACAATATAAACAGATGGGGTTAACAGACAGAATTGAAGGAAAACAATATAAACAGATGGGGTTTACAGGCAGAATGGAAGGAAAACAATATAAACAGATGGGGTTTACAGGCAGAATGGAAGGAAAACAATATAAACAGATGTGGTTTACAGGCAGAATGGAAGGAAAACAATATAAACAGATGTGGTTTACAGGCAGAATGGAAGGAAAACAATATAAACAGATGTGGTTTACAGGCAGAATGGAAGGAAAACAATATAAACAGATGTGGTTTACAGGCAGAATGGAAGGAAAACAATATAAACAGATGTGGTTTACAGGCAGAATGGAAGGAAAACAATATAAACAGATGTGGTTTACAGGCAGAATGGAAGGAAAACAATATAAACAGATGTGGTTTACAGGCAGAATGGAAGGAAAACAATATAAACAGATGTGGTTTACAGGCAGAATGGAAGGAAAACAATATAAACAGATGTGGTTTACAGGCAGAATGGAAGGAAAACAATATAAACAGATGTGGTTTACAGGCAGAATGGAAGGAAAACAATATAAACAGATGTGGTTTACAGGCAGAATGGAAGGAAAACAATATAAACAGATGTGGTTTACAGGCAGAATGGAAGGAAAACAATATAAACAGATGGGGTTTATAATGTTAGAGTTGACATGTAAGAAACAATGCAAACAGACTGTTAGAGTTAGCATGTAAGAAACAATGCAAACAGACTGTTAGAGTTAGCGCGTAAGAAACAATGCAAACAGGTGGACTGTTAGAGTTAGCACGTAAGAAACAATGCAAACAGGTGGACTGTTAGAGTTAGCACGTAAGAAACAATGCAAACAGGTGTACTGTTAGAGTTAGCACGTAAGAAACAATGCAAACAGACTGTTAAGAGTTAACACGTAAGAAACAATGCAAACAGACTGTTAGAGTTAGCACGTAAGAAACAATGCAAACAGACTGTTAAGAGTTAGCACGTAAGAAACAATGCAAACAGGTGGACTGTTAGACTTAGCACATAAGAAACAATGCAAACAGACTGTTAGAGTTAGCACGTAAGAAACAATGCAAACAGGTGGACTGTTAAGAGTTAGCACGTAAGAAACAATGCAAACAGGTGGACTGTTAGAGTTAGCACGTAAGAAACAATGCAAACAGACTGTTAGAGTTAGCATGTAAGAAACAATGCAAACAGACTGTTAGAGTTAGCGCGTAAGAAACAATGCAAACAGGTGGACTGTTAGAGTTAGCACGTAAGAAACAATGCAAACAGGTGGACTGTTAGAGTTAGCACGTAAGAAACAATGCAAACAGGTGTACTGTTAGAGTTAGCACGTAAGAAACAATGCAAACAGACTGTTAAGAGTTAACACGTAAGAAACAATGCAAACAGACTGTTAGAGTTAGCACGTAAGAAACAATGCAAACAGACTGTTAAGAGTTAGCACGTAAGAAACAATGCAAACAGGTGGACTGTTAGAGTTAGCACGTAAGAAACAATGCAAACAGGTGGACTGTTAGACTTAGCACATAAGAAACAATGCAAACAGACTGTTAGAGTTAGCACGTAAGAAACAATGCAAACAGGTGGACTGTTAAGAGTTAGCACGTAAGAAACAATGCAAACAGGTGGACTGTTAGAGTTAGCACGTAAGAAACAATGCAAACAGACTGTTAGAGTTAGCACGTAAGAAACAATGCAAACAGGTGGACTGTTAGAGTTAGCACGTAAGAAACAATGCAAACAGGTGGACTGTTAGAGTTGGCACATAAGAAACAATGCAAACAGACTGTTAGAGTTAGCACGTAAGAAACAATGCAAACAGACTGTTAGAGTTAGCACATAAGAAACAATGCAAACAGACTGTTAGAGTTAGCACGTAAGAAACAATGCAAACAGGTGGACTGTTAGAGTTGGCACATAAGAAACAATGCAAACAGACTGTTAGAGTTAGCACGTAAGAAACAATGCAAACAGACTGTTAGAGTTAGCACATAAGAAACAATGCAAACAGACTGTTAGAGTTAGCACGTAAGAAACAATGCAAACAGGTGGACTGTTAGAGTTGGCACATAAGAAACAATGCAAACAGGTGGACTGTTAGAGTTAGCACATAAGAAACAATGCAAACAGGTGGACTGTTAGAGTTAGCATGTAAGAAACAATGAAAACAGGTAAACTGTTACAGTTAGCACATAAGAAACAATGCAAGCAGATGAGTCTGTATTTATGGTGAAGTGGTCAGGTCACCTGCCTCACACTCTGAAGCTCATAAGTTTGTGTTTGGACTGTAACATTCAATCCACTAGCGCATCTTTTCCAGAGACATGAGAGAGGCAACGGAGTTTGTGCTCTGGGCAATGATCTCGGCAGCCAGATTGTCTTTCTGTGATGAGAGACCTAGCTAAATGGGTTAAAACCCCATGCAATGAAGTCAATTATCTTGCTTTTTACCTTTCAGAAGAGGATGAAGAACAAGAAAGTACAAACAGCAGTAAAATAGCATTCACATATTTCCTCATTTTAACTTACCTAAACTTTGGCACCACGTCTTTAATGGCTCTGATTTCTGTGATATTCTCATCCCTGACTGGAGCGCACAGTCTAGCCATTGTGTCAGTGATGTACTGTGCATAATGACCAAAATCAAACGCATCATTGTCCATCTCTTGCTTGATAAGGGCCATATCAAGAACCTCCTCAATTTGATCCTTTAAGCGCTGATGTTGTGGTAACAGAATATCCAGCAACGTCTGGTAGAAATAAACAGAAATGGCTCAAGTGAAAATGGATATCTGCCACTTAAACTTCTCAATCATCACAAAGGCATGCATACGTTTATTTATTAAAACAATAGTGTAAATATAGGAATAACACAGGTGATTTATAATAATTTGTACTGTTATATAATGTTCCTTGATGTTCTGGATCAACTCTGCTGATGATATTCCTCTATGTCGCTGTCTCAGTCCATCCTGCATCATTTCTCTTGGTCTGCCTCTGCCTCTCTTCCCTTTGATCTTTCCAGTTGTCAAGATGTTCTCTGATGCCTCTCTTCTCATCACGTGACCAAGGAAAGCTGTTTGTTTCTTTTCTATTGTTGTATATAATGTTCTAGTTTCATTAGCCCCTTTCAGGCAATCGTTGTTAGTTACTGGCAGTCCAAGGTATTCACAACAATCGTCTCAGGAACCACATCTCCGGTGCTTCTAGTCTTTCTAATATATATATATATATATATATATATATATATATATATATATATATATATATATATATATATATATATATATATATATATTGCGAACCACATAGGTGATAATGGATCTTCATATTTCACAATCTTCAACAGATGTATCATTTCAAGTGCAGACATTCTTCCATGCTTTGAAGAAAGGCTGTCAGGAGTCCTCTCTGGCTCTCTTCCTTTATCCCTATACCTGTCCAGTTGTCACAGTATGTTCCAATATGTTTGTTTTTTTAATCATATTGCCGATTACACAGTAATCAAACTGGAATTACCCGGGATGGTTAACTCGGTCAACAAATGCCCGCAGAAGTCGGATGTGTCGGCCTAACGGCGCAAGAACGCAGCTTTGCTGTAAACAGGCACAACGCAATCACATCCGGACAAAAAAAAACTCTGGATGAACGGAGAAGAAGAAGAAACTGCATTTACTCAGAGGCCAACATACACAATCCTCCCGGTTGCATACACAGCATCACCTAATGCTTGAAATATCACCGGGGAACCCTTTGAGGCCATTAAAACTGTTCATAATATACAACAGAATGTATCATTTTCTTCTTCTTCTGCATTCGTCCATAATGTTGTTTCAGGCGTAATTGCATTGTGCCTGTTTACACCAGAGCTGCGATATTTGCACCTTTCGGCCGGCACATCCGACATCTTCAGGTATTTTTTTACCGGATTTCCTTCCTGGTTAAATGTATCATTTTGAGCGCAGACATTTTTCCAAACATTGATAAAAGGATGAGGAGTGGCTGGCCGAATGGCTAGAATGCCGGATTTTTCTCCAGGAGACCCAGGTTTAAATCCTCGTTAAGGTGTGGATTTTTTTCTGTCGGGGGAAAATATTACTCTAACCTCTGGTCTCTCCTTCCTCCTCCTACTTTTATGTGGGTCAAACAATACGTGTCTTTATTTATTAATTACCTAATGTCATTTGCAACGAGAAAGAGTGTTGAAGTGCTACATAGAACTTGTACTTTTGTATGGATGTGAAGCGTGGTCAATGAGCAGACAAGCTGAAATACATCTGAGGGCTGTGGAAATTGGTTTCTGAGGAAATTGCAAAGAATACCATGGACAGACAGAAAAACCAATGACCAAGTCTTACAAGAAACAAATGAAAATCGTCAATTTATTATAGAAATGAGACGTAGACAGTCAAATTTTTTTGGTCATGTTATAAGAAGAAATAAATTGGAGAACTTGGTGACAACTGGCAAGATTGAGGGGAATACAGAGAAGTAAATACCTGGATGGCTTCGCTGCTTGGTATGGTTAGACAAGAACACTGAGCTGATCCATGACTCTGGTGATCAAGTGAGATGGTGATACACGACCGCCTACGCTTACCAGCATGGCACAGGATGATGATAACTGCCAGCTATTATTTTATCTGTAAGCATTACAAGCTCACCTCACGCAGCTCCTCCAACATGGCATATGCAAAACTGAGGTCTGGAGGATCTTCATTTATCTTCTCCTCGAAGACATCCCAAAATGCCCGTTTAACTGTATCTGCCACTTTATGCTTCCAACTGGAAAACAATTTAAAAACAAACATCATTAATGTCATTTGCCCTAACCCATTATTAAATTATCATTACTTTAATTTATGTTACAGGCAACATGGCACAACTCAGTCAGTACTTTGACTTTTTCTGTCCCAACCAGTTGCTACTTTATCCTGCTCAGTTTTCTTCTTCTTTCATTCGTTTGAAATTTGTCTATAACTGCAATGTTGTCTCTTGCATGAATTTATCTGTCTTTTTTAGTTCACACAGTAGTCCATAGAATTATCTTCCATTGTTGTTTCTCTAGGCCAGAAGGTTTGCCTAGATATATCATATTTTGGGCAGTCTTGGAGTATGTGAACTGTTGTCTGCGGCACCAATCTATATGTGCATTTGGCTGATTCGCCAAATTCTGCTTAGTAATCATTACTTGACTGAGTCAAGTAGGCACTACATTTATAACCTACTGATGATCTTCTTCTTCATTTCTTATTCATGGGAACAGCGTCAGACCTAGCTAGGGCCAGTGTGTAAGGTTTGCCTCCTCTAGGCAGATTCCATCTAAGGCAAACGGCTCTATCTACCCATGGGTAGGTTTTCTTTCCCAACAATTTTGCCAGAGCGGCAGCCTTAAGCCCTACTTTTTAGAATGTTCAACTGCCATGGGATTTTTAATGTGTACAGCTTGTGCATGGGACTTCCTGTTATTCATCCTTATCTGAGAAGACTATACATGTGATCTGGAGATAAAGAGATTAGTGGTAACATGCAATGTCATAAAGTACCAGTAACTTCAGAGCTTGAGGTGGAAACTGAAACCTATGAGCCATGACTCCCCATATTTATGTATAATAAACAACAACTTTGCTACATTAACTTCTATAAACCCCCAACCTCTCTCCCTTAAATAAAAACAGTTATAGTCTGTTTACTTTTGTCTGCCCCAATATAAAATTCCATATCTCAGTAACCAACTGAGGGGAAATGATGAGATTTAGCATATAACCTTATCATTATGTCCACCCAACAAAAAAATTTTTGTTCTGGAGAAAGTTTGTTTATATGCGGTATATAATTTATAGGTCAGAGATGAAGTGCACATTATTAAATGTATTTCGTCTTCACACGGAAACATTAGCGTTGAATAGTTAATTTTCACGTGGAACATGGGATTGGCCTTATGACAAGAGCCTCGCGTAGTGGAATGAGGCATTACTGTAAAACAAGTTTGTTAGCGAGAAATCACTAGTTTTTCACCAAAACATCAAAGAAATGTCACCGCTTTCCATGAGTTAAGTTGCTTTTGGACCTATCAAAGACATATTCCTTGGGTGGGGGTAAATATAAGATGGCAGGAAAAATTTCATAACGATGCAACAGACAGTTTTCAAAATAATTGATCGTGAATGAAGGCATTCATTTCTGGACAGACTATAGTTGCATATCCTTTACAGGGCATTGCATTTTCTGGCTGTTGGTGATTTTTTGGCAAGTTTACGTTCAGTAGTTTACCATTGTTTTCTGAACGGCCGGCACTCATACCATTGTATGAAAATCCACACAAGGCGGTCTGCTTCCAAATCGCCCACAGCTGTGTTTCGAGTGCGGTATGCAGGTTTACGAATTATGTCTGTAATCCCTTCGCCACAGAGCTTGCTATTTATGTTTAATAAATGATTTTACCATATTATCTTCCATAAACCCCCAACATCTCCCCTCTGTTTATGTATTTAAAAAAAAACAAGTTTTACTACATTAACTTCTATAAACCCCCACCCCTATTTATGTATAACTAGACGACACGGCCCAGCTTCGCCCAGCCCCTGGCGGGGTGCGTCTCATAGAATTCAAATACCCCGGGAAGGTTAAACCGGTCAACAAATGCCCGCAGAAGTCGGATGTGTCTGCCTGACGGCGCAGGAACGCAGCTCTGCTGTAAACAGGCACAACGCAGTCACATCCGGAAAAAAAATCTGGATGAACGCAGAAGAAGAAGAATTCAAATACATTTCTCAAAGCGCACAGAGTACGCGTTCGGTCCCTGCTCCCGTTCCCGTTGCTCGTCTGTTTCTGATGCTCCCTTTCCCGTTGCTCGTATTTCAGTTGGATCCACGGGAGTGAGAACAACATCTGTACAAAATTTCATCTCAATCAGATGGACCATTCGGGGACGCATAAAGGACACACACACACAAAGAAACATTACTGTTCATAACTAATTTCTGGTTTAATCAGAGAGTGAGTTCCCTTGGAGCAAGATGACGGGCCTGTTTCTGAAGCTCGTAATGCCTTTTTCTTTCAGGCTTGAGGAAAAAATTTTAATTTTAAGCTCACAAGCTATGTCAGTTTGGCTCCGCGGGAGTGAGAACATCTGTACAAAATTTCATCTTAGTCGGATGGACCGTTCGGGAACGCATAAAGGACGGACAAACAAACAAACAAACATTGTCTTTTATATATATAGATAAACAACACTTTTACTACATAAACTTCTATAAACCCCCAACCTCTCCTCTCTATTTATGTATAAAAAACAATTTTACTACATTAACTTCTATAAATCCCCAACCTCACCACTCTATGTATAATAAACAACAGTTTTACTACATTAACTTCTATAAACCCCCAACCTATCCCATTGTTTTTATAATAAACAACAGTTTTACTACAGCCCCCCCCCTCCCCCGCCTTCCAATTCACAAACATGTACTGTTTATGCTTTTATGGATAATAAAATGTACCTGTTTCGGGGTGGTTCCTCTTTGTGCAATTCAAATTCATCATTGACTGCTATCTCGTGTGCTAGGGTCATGTTTTTCATGCTGTCAGCTGCTGACATCAGCTGTTCGAAGGTCACAAATCTAGGTGGTGACGCTGCAGATTTTCAGCAAATAACAATTACCTGTATATTAACAGTGAGCGTGGGATACAGGAAATATTTTGCTCATAAGTAACAACTATATGGGTGTGAATGCTGGACAATGAGTACTGAAATAATAACGACACAGGCAGCTGTGGAGACGTGGTTTCCGAGAAGAATGGTGAGAATAGCATTGACAGAGAAGAATGTTGAGAATAGCATTGACAAAGAAGAGTGTTGAGAATAGCATGGACAGAGAAGAATGTTGAGAATAGCATGGACACAGAAGAATGTTGAGAATAGCATGGACAGAGAAGAATGTTGAGAATAGCATGGACAGAGAAGAATGTTGATAATAGCATGGACAGAGAAAAATGATGAGAACATAATGAACAGAGAAGAATGTTGATAACATCATGGACTGAGAAGAATGATTAGAATAGCATGGACAGAGAGGAATAAATAAAATGTTTAAGGCATATTAACAGGCAAGGTGGAATAGAAAAATTAGCCTTATGTGGGGAAATACTAGGCAAAAGAGGCAGATAAAAACAGAAAAAGAAGCTTAAACACTTGGCAGCAAATGTTAGTATAAGTGACACCAACTTCATCAAAATATAAGGATCGTTCATTTGAAACCTGTTCCAATGGCTTTATTACAAAAGCATGAAAGAAACATTAATAGGTGTGGTAGAATTAAACTAAGCATTCATTTTGAATGAATTATGCACCCTGGGTTGGTCAGAAGAATTCGCCATAGGTATTTAGGCAAGCATCCCATTGCTTACGTTAGGCGGCAAATGCCGTCCGCAAAAAAGGACTGTGGTTGCTCACTGAACCAAGTGTTTACCGCGTTCATTACGTCTGCATCTGTGTGAAATCGTTGCCCCTTGGGAGCTTTTTTAGAGGTCCGAACAAATGAAAATCTCATGGTGACAAATCAGGACTATAGGCTAGATGTTGCAGAATTTCCCACTTCTTCCAAGCTAAAGCTTCCTGCACAATCTTTGAAACATGCGGACGAGCATTATCGTGCTACAAGATCACACTGCGAGAAAGCATGCCGGGTCGTTTATTCTTGATGGCTTTTTGCAGCTTGTCTAGTGTTTCTAAGTAGTGGGTAGAGTTGATGTTGACACCAGGTTCTTTAAAGTCAGCCAACAATAGCACTTCATTGTCAGAAAATGTGCTCAGCATAACCTTACCAGCGGAAACCTGTAACTTGAATTTTTTGGCTTTTGGTGATCCAGCATGCTTCCATTGCATGCTCTCTCTTTTGCTGCTCGGCTCAAATTGGTGACACCATGATTCATCGCCTGCCACTGTGCAGAAAAGAGAAATGCATCACCCTCCACTCTGTAACACAGCAAGTGGTTCAAACACCATCCCATGCGTTCCTATTTTTGGTGGTCGGTCAACATCCATGGTACCCACTGTGAACACACCTTCCGATATTGCAGTTTCTTACGAACGACCTTTTGAATTGTCCCAATTGACACATCAGGTTCTTTCGCTAGCGAACGTATGCTTCAATAACAGTTCATCTGTACTGCTGCATCAATTTTGCCAATGGTTTTTTCTGTTGCAACAATATGCGCTTGACCCGCCCGTCAAAGATCTGTCATGAACTGACGTCCTTTCCGAAACATTCATGCCCAGTCTGTCGCTGTTGTCTTCGACACACATTTGTTACCGTACACTGCGTGCATTCTTCGATGAATGTCCACTGGTCGACATCCTTCAAATGAAAGAAACTGAATCACCGCTCTTTGAGCTTCTTTGGACGGATTTTGGATCAACCTGGCCATTTTCTTAATGGTCAGAAACAGAACCTATGCATCATCGGACGATAAGCACTTTCTCTTTTATTCATTGGTCAGTACTTATCACATGACTATGACATGATTATGTTCAACGTACGCGATTATGCGCAGTGTGGCACGAACGGATTTCAAATTAACGCTCCTAATACAAACCAAGAGAGAGGATTGGACACGCAATCTAGGTCGAGTAGACCTGGAAGCTCAGGGAAATTATTTTTTAATCCTCATCTCGATGAAGATTTGAATACATGGCCACTAAACTGGCAGGTAAGTGTGCTACAATGGTTCCCTAAGTACAACAGAAGCTTCTTCTGTTGCTGCTCATTATCCCCCATTGCAGCATAGGCCCTCAACCAACACATGTCAAGCTGTCGAATCTTCTACTATCTCCTGCAGCTCTCTCCACATATTATTCATTTCTGTCTCTAATTCTCTTCTCCATGTGTGGGAGTCTCCGTGGTGAAGTGGTTACACCTCCTGCCTCACACACCGAAGATTGAGGGTTTTATTCCAGGCTGCGTCGTTCGGTTCAATAGTACAATTTTTGTGGAGATTCCTAGGGGTCGCTGCTGGAGCTACAGAGTTCATGCTTTATGCAACACTTTCGACTGGCCGCGCTGCAAAAAGAAACCAAGTCATATGGGATCAACTCGGTGCAATGAAGTCGATCCTCCTACCTTTAAACCCTTGTATTTCTCTTTGTGTTCTTAGGGCTCCCTCTATTACATTTGCCCTGTGAGTTCCGAGAAAGGACTTGCCAGTTGTGCTAATATCAAGTTTTCTCAATGTGGGTCTTATTTGGTGCCAGCATCCATTACTCACCTCTAGTTTTTCTGGAATCTGCCTAGTTCTCTCCCTATGTTCCACATTAGCAATTCTATCATACTATTTTAGTTATATTTTGCACAGACACCAGTCAATGAATTTGATTTATGTGCACTGATAAGTGGGGAGATAAAAGATCAATTCGACGGTCATGTAAAGAACAGTTTTGATGCATTGGCTGATCTGGAAATATTATTTCAAGATGTCAGTGACCAATGGGACATAGTGAAGAACTCAGTTAGCAAGGTTGCAGAAACAACTACCCCAAAAATGAAGATGATTAGACATAAGAAATGGATACTGGAGGACATCTTAAAACTAATGAAAATAAGAAGAAATGACAAACATCACCATGAAATATATGAAGAGATTCACGGGAAAATTAGGAAATTGTGCCTCTCTTAATAGGCTGATACAGGCCTACTTCATTATCAATCTTTATGGCAGCTTGTTGTTTCCAATATATGTTTTTTACAAGGTCTTTTCCATCAATTTGTAGATCTGCAAGCATCTTCATCATGTTGACATGTCTTACTTTATCGAAAGCCTTTGTGTAGTCAATAAAGCAAAGATGTAGGCCTTTGTTTACTTCTATAGAATGTTCAATTAATGTTTTTCAGCAAATACAGGGCATTTACTGTAACCTCGCCTTCTATGAACCCACATTATTCTTCTCCTATTTCAGGTTGTATTTTCTTCCTAACTCTTTGCATGATGATTCTTAGCAAAGTTTTTGTGATGTGGTTCAGACAATGCAGACAATGAAAAGGATCTGCAACAGTTAGTAGATACAGTCATTGTACAGTGAACATCTAGAGGTAGAATTAAATTGTAAAAAGACAGAGATTATGGTCGTCTGTAAGAAGAAAGAAAAACCACAATGTAAGATAAGGATAAATGGGAATATTCTTAAACAAGTGAATCAGTATAATTATCTCGGAACAGTCATACCATCTGATGGGAGATGCCTCGAAGAAATTAAAACAAGAATGTCTATAGCAAAGGTAGCCTTCTGCAAATTGGAAAACATACTGATTAATAAAAAGATGCCACTTGCAATGAGAAAAAGTGTTTAACTGCTATATAGAACCTGTACTTTTATATGGATGTGAACCGTGGACAATGGGCAGACAAGCTGAAAAACATCTAATGGCAGTACAAATGTAGTTTCTGAGGAAAATGAAAGTATACCATGGATAGACAGAAAAACCAATGAGCAAATCCTACAAGAAGCAAATGAAAACTGCAAACTGATTTGAGAAATTAGACATAGTAAAATTTGTTTGGGCACGTTATGAGAAGAAATAAACTAGAGAACTTGGTGACAACTGACAAGATTGAGGGGAGGAGAACAAGGGGAAGGCAGAGAAGTAAACATCTGTATGGCTCGACACATGGCATGTCGGGACAAGAACACTCTGGTGATCGTGTAAGATGGCAAAACATGACCGCCCATGCTTACCGTCATGGTGCGTGATGATGAGTTTATTAGTAATTGTTTTAGTTGCTTTCCATGTTTCAGATCCATACATTAGGAGTGATTTCCCATTAGAGTGAGTACAGCTACCTAATTTAAAAAATTAACCAAACCTGACTTACCTCCCACCATGTTAATAAGTTCATCGGGAATGCCTAGAGGCCGTGGGGAAATAGTTTGTCCGTTCTCATCAGCAGATTCTGCACGTTTATTTGGACTCCTGCTATCTCTTGACATTTTTAAAGACTAAAACAGCTGTGAATGTGTAGATCTTAAATATCTTGTCGCATTTAGATCCTGCAATGCTTTCAGTGTTATGTGTTGTTTTCACTGGTGGCTTCAATAAAGTTTACTCTTGTCAAGTCTGTTGTATGAGCTCAGACTGCTGTTAATCAGTAGAATTAATAAATAACTTTAAAAATGAGTCATTAGTAGTAGTACAAGTATTAGTAGGAGAATTAGCAACAGCATCAGTAGTAGTAGTTGTAGTAGTAATAGCAGTAGTAGTAGCAGCAGCAGCAATAATAGTAGCAGTACTAGTAATACTAGTAGTAGTAGCAGCAGTTGTAGTAATATTAGTAGCGCCGGCAGTAGTAGCAGACTTACAACTAGTTAACAAAAGGAGCCGCTGTGGCATAACACCACTGCCTGGGGTATTTTGGTCAAGGCTAAAGAAATAATGGCTATTCAGGTTTCAGGTTTATATTTCACCTTTGGCTGATAAAATTACATTGCCATGCCAGGGATTAAAACCACAGCCCTCTGATGTGGGGAGCTGTGGTGACATAGTGGCTGGTGCACTAGCCTGTCAAGACAGTGGTCGAGGTTCAATCCCCAGCAGAGGCAGTTTTATTTTTTATTCAATCGGTGCGTCTCTGGAGTTGATTCAGCCTCACAAAAATTGGCACCAAATTTTGAAATTGTTTGGGATGGTGATGAGGAAGGGAATTGACCACCCCAACCTCACATGGCATGGCCTAGTATATGTGAAGATTTAACACTTCACACTTCAGTATCTGTATGGGATTTGACCCCATGGGACAGGAGTTGTAGTAATTTTACCTTTGAGTTTCTCTTTCACTATACTGCATAATGAAACATAAGTTGTCTGTGGTGTGTAGGTCTTTAAAACCTATGGCAACTTGTGTTGCCACTAGATTCAGATAGACTCAGGCAAGAGAGTGTGGTCAAAGAATTGTGCAACTCTTGCTCTTTTTAATCCAATTCATCGCATAAGTCATTCTTCATCCAAATTCACCAAAATTCATGGTGTACATCCTTGCGCAAGGGTGTAGTCACTTATGAAGCAAATAGGACTGCAAGAGCCGTGAAGAAAAGATGGGACTGAAAAACAACTGCAAGAGATCCTCCTCCTGGAACGTCAAGCATTCTTTGCCCACATTGTCAAAGAACATTTCGAGCCAAGATAGGCCTTATCAGCCATCTTAGAACTCATGGCTGCAAACCTTCAATGCACTGGATGAAATGAATGGTCACCATTATTTTTTATGGACAAACGCCATTATTTATAACTATTTTGCTCAATGGTGGCCATTTTGAATATTAACATGTTTGCTCAGCGTTATATCTGAAAATATAACAAACTCAGTTAGGCCACACTGCCCCGATTGCAATGATATATGGTTGCTAAGGGGTTCACTTAAAAACAAACAAGTTATAGTGATTTACAGCAAAGTCTTAGCCATTTAAGCTCCCACATTTACTGGGTCAGAGTCAACCTGCTCTGCCCGGGTGTTACAAGGGAAGCATAGAAAGTAACACAGTAACGTACCATGTATGTTGAAAGGGGTGACTACTGAGGCTGGGCATGAGACTGACTACTTCAAACTGTAGAAAACTTCAGTTGCAAAATTGAACCAATCATGAACAAGTTTGCAAAAAAAGGGGGCTTAGCAGTGAGTTGGTTGAGCGGCTAAGCTCAACTGGGAGATGAAAAGAAGAAGAGGCAATCCTGCTCAGTATGTCATTTTCTGTGTACATTACTGTAACTTATGTAGCTTTTACTATAACTATAATAATTATTATACTAAGGCATTTGATAAAGTAAAACATGATGAACTGATTAAAACGTTGGAAGATATCAACATTGATGGAAAAGATTTAAGAATAATAAAGAATGTTTACTGGAACCAAGTAGCAGCAATTAAAATGGGAAATAAAGAGGGTAGTTACGAACGGATAAAGCTAGGAGTACGACAAGGGCGTGTCTTGTCACCAGATCTTTTTTCCCTGTATAGCGAAGTAATAATGAGAGAGATCAAAGAGATGCCAGGAATACTAGTTGGAGGTTATAATATAAATAATATACGCTATGCAGATGACACAGTATTGGTGGCGGATAATTCAACAGACCTACAACAATTATTAGACGTTGTAGTAACAGAGAGTGCAAGGAAAGGACTCTCCTTGAATATCAAGAAAACAGTAACAATGGTAATATCAAAGAAAATGGTGACACCAAAATGTGACATAGAAATAGAAGGGAAAATCCTTAACCAAGTTGATAATTTTAGATACCTAGGGGCATTTATAACATCAGATGGAAGATGTACAACAGAGATTAGGAGTAGAATAGGGCAGGCAAAAGCCGCTTTTCAGAAAATGAAGAGTATCTTATGCAATAAGTCACTATCACTGAATGTAAGAAAGAGAGTGCTGAAATGCTATGTAGAACCAGTTTTGCTGTATGGCAGTGAATCTTGGAACATAAATGAACAAATTAAGAAGAAATTAGAAGCAACAGAGATGTGGTTCCTGAGACGAATGTTGCGAATTCCTTGGACTGCCAGAGTAACTAACGACGACTGCCTGAAACAGGCTAATGAAACTAGAACATTATATACAACAATAAGACAGAGACAAACATCTTTCTTCGGTCACGTGATGAGAAGAGAGGCATTGGAGAACATCGTAACAACTGGAAAGATCGAGGGGAAGAGAGGCAGAGGTAGACCAAGAGAAGTGATGCTGGATGGATTGAGACGGTGGCATGGAGGAATATCAGCACCAGAGTTGATCCAGAAAACCAAAGACCGAGATCTATGGAGAGCCATGAACGCCTACGCCAGCCTGCACGGCACTTGATGATGATGATGATAATAATTAAATAAGCTATTATTAAATTATAAATAAAGTACTAAAATATTAATTTAATGTAATTATTATAAATTATTTTATATCTCTTTTAGAATTGACACACGGACTACATTGATTATTTGATACATTGGAGGTACAGTTAGTTACAGTTGGATAGGATATTTCAAGATCCAACTATGGTGTCTCATAAGTAAATACCCAATGTATAAAACAATAACTACACAATAAAGACACTGGCATTTGTCATTCTCAATTATTACGAATCGCCCATTGACCCATTCACATTCTTTCTCAGAATGAGAATGATTCTTCTTTCTATATATTCTGCAAGACCTCAAAATAATTTATAAATTAATTTTACATTTCATCACTCTTATTATTCTTAACGTTGAGTCTTAACTGAACTCCTACTGGCAGTACCTTTCAAAGCTTAGTTCGTAAGTTCATTTAATCACACTAAGCAGTTCGAAACCCAATCGCTAGGATAAATATGAGAACAAGCAGATCTCTAGAATAATCCAGTAACGATCAGAATGTAAACACTTAAACAATCAGCCATGGATTCGGTTTACGGAAATGACGTACCACTCATGCTCAGCGCTATTTTTAGACATTAATAGAAACAGGGTGGGGAGTTGTGTGAGCTATGTCCTACAAACAATGTGCCTTTGTTTTGTAATAGCATAATTACTTTGTTTATGTCTTTCTACTTCTGTTTTGTGATTTTGTTATTATATTGGCATATTTTACATGCAAAAACTCAAACATTGTCGGATCACGACAATTAAAGCCATTAAATGAGTCATGAAGGCACCAAAAAGCGGGCTTGAATGGCAATGGTCAAATGCTAATAAATGGAATCCTTGAAACTATTAGTACGTCGCAGTCAACCCCAACAATTTTTTTTTTTTTTTTTTTTGCTGTTTATGATCTCTTGGTAGAGTAATTCAAATACTATTTTTTTTTTTTTTTTTAAATGAACACAAATCAATCTAGATTTCGCAAAAATGTAGCACAAAAGATCAAATTACTTAGAGCAAGATTCTGGATTTCAGACAAAAGATTAACTAACACAGAACTGGCGATATCAGTCTCATATATGTTGGCGCTGATGTTAAGGTGGAGATAGGAGCATCTATCAAACATCTCCGAAGTGTGTTGTTGACGCACCTCACTAATCAACCATCATCATCATCAAATGCCATGCCGGCTGGCGTGGGCGTTCATGACTTTCCATAGATCTCGGTCTTTGGTTTTCTCGATCAACTCCGCTGATGATATTCGTCCTTGCCACCGTCTCAATCCATCCAGCATCATTTCGCTTGGTCTACCTCACCCTCTCTTTTTCCCTCAGGGGCGTCACTAGGGGGGTGCGGGCCGCACCAGGTGACACCATCAAGGGGTGACACCAAAATAAAAAAATTGCAAATTTGACAAAGCAGACATAGCTCTGTCTAGTCGGGTTTCATAACCGTTCATTGTTAATTTTAGAAATTTTAATGTTAAATAACAAAAATTTAACTTTGTCCGAGTTTGTCGAAGTTCTTTATTTATGTTTTACCTGAAGTATTGAAGTTATATTGTTCAATTTGTTTTCTTTCTTATGTCCTTATTAACTTTTTGACTTATTTTACAAACATTACTATATGCGATTATATATGGTACAGGAACACTCGGAAGAAGACCATGGTGAAAGTCTAGAGGGGTGACACCAAGAGTTTACCGCACTGGGTGACACCAACCCCCGTGACGCCACTGCTTCCCCTCGATCTTTCAAGTTGTCACGATGTTCTCCAATTCCTCTCTTCTCATCACATGACCAAAGAAAGCTGTTTGTCTCTTTCTTATTGTTGCATATATAATAATAATATTCTAGTTCCATGTAAAAAGACCACCATGTGAATGTGGAAGGCAAGGGGAAACCACCACATTATCTTCCCAAGACTTCATGGCAAAACATATATCAAAGTTAGTGAAGGACGTTAATGGCTGTCTTAGGGCATCCTCGTCCGGTAGGAACAGTCATGAGCCACAGGTGACACCAGACCGTCATCCAGCTACTGATGGCAAAATCTTAACTAAAATAAATAAATTTAGAGTAGGAACATGGATTGTTAGGACATTAAATGAGCTAGGAAAGTTGACCAATATTCTAAGAGAGATGGATAGCATGAAAATGAATATACTAGGCGTTAGTGAGATGAGATGGAAGGGATCGGGCAAAATTATAGCTGACAATCACACAATAATTTATTCTGGAGGGGATACACATGAAAAAGGTGTAGGAATAATATTAGACGAAAAAAACAGCCAAGTCAATTAATGGATACTGGTGTATTTCAGATAGAGTTATTATGGTAAAAATCAAAGGCAAACCAATAGACATAAATATTATACAAGTATATGCACCAACAGCAAGCAGTAGTGATGAAGAAATACAACACTTTTACGACGAAATAGAAATGGCGATGGCTCAAATTGGATCACAAGAAATAAAGATAATACTTGGTGATTTTAATGCAAAAGTAGGAAAGGGAAAAATGGAGGATGTAGTGGGGAATTATGGTTTAGGTACAAGAAATGAAAGAGGGGAAAAGCTAATAGAATGGGCAAATATCAATGATATGATAATTGGAAACACATGGTTTAAACACCATAAAAGACGACTGTACACATGGATAAGCCCTGATAAGAAAATACGCAACCAAATTGACTACATACTAATTAATAAAAGATTTAGAAATGCTTTAATGAATGTAAAGACAATGCCTGGTGCTGACTGTAATAGTGATCATGTACCACTATGTGGACAAATAAAAGTAAGATTAAAGAGAGGGAAAAAAATGGTTAAGAACATGCGACTTAATAAAGAGGTTCTGAAAATAGATAAAGAAATGCAAGAACAATACAGAGTGACTGTGAAAAATAGGTACAATGCAATAACTAAAATACAGAGTATAGATGAACAATGGGAAATGTTAAGGGACTCCATTCATCAAACTAGCAAAGAAGTATTACCGGAGAGAGGCAAAATAGCTAAGAAAAAATTGATGAATGAAGATATCTTAAAACTGATGGACAAAAGAAAACAGAGTAAAAATGACAAACAAGAATACGCTAAGATAAATAAAGAAATAAAAGATAAATGTGGGAAGGCTAAAGAAAGTTGGTTAAACGAGCAATGCAAAAAAATTGAATTAAATTCCATTAAAGATACAAAAAATATGCACAGACAAATCAGTGAGCTTACAGGAAGAAAAATAAGAATAAATACAGGGTGTTTGAAATAAAAAACAGGAAAGATAATATTAGAGGAAGATGCTATAATGAAGAGGTGGAATGAGTATATAAGAGAATTATATGAAGGAGAAAGGGAAGAATTAACAGAAGATCGTAACTTAGAAGGTCCACCTATTCTGAAAGAAGAAGTCGCTGACGCTATGAAACGTATGAAGAAAGGAAAAACAGCTGGGCCAGATGAAATCACAATAGAAGAATTAGAAGTATTGGGAGAATTTGGAGTAGATATATTAACCAAAATGTTGAATGATATTTACAGCAGTGGATATTTACCCAGTGATATGCTGAAATCTGTATTTATAGCTATACCAAAAAGACCAGGAGCAATTGATTGTGAAGATTTTCGTACAATTAACCTTATAAACCATATCACTAAGCTTCTACTCAGAATCATAATGAGAAGAACCAAAAAGAAAATAAAAATGGAAATTAGTGAAGAACAGTATGGATTTGTGGAAGGAAAGGGCACAAACAATGCAATTTATACATTACGGACACTAATAGAAAGGTCAATAGAGAAACAGAGAGACATATATTTGTGCTTCATAGATTATACTAAGGCATTTGATAAAGTAAAACATGATGAACTGATTAAAATGTTGGAAGATATCAACACTGATGGAAAAGATTTAAGAATAATAAAGAATATTTACTGGAACCAAGTAGCAGCAATTAAAATGGGAAATAAAGAGGGTAGTTACGAACAGATAAAGCTAGTAGTACGACAAGGGTGTGTCTTGTCACCAGATCTTTTCTCCCTTTATAGCGAAGTAATAATGAGAGGGATCAAAGAGATGCCAGGAATACTAGTTGGAGGTTATAATATAAATAATATACGCTATGCAGATGACACCGTATTGGTGGCGGATAATTCAACAGACCTACAACAATTATTAGACGTTGTAGTAACAGAGAGTGCAAGGAAAGGACTCTCCTTGAATATCAAGAAATCAGTAACAATGGTAATATCAAAGAAAATGGTGACACCAAAATGTGACATAGAAATAGAAGGGAAAATCCTTAACCAAGTTGATAATTTTAGATACCTAGGGGCATTTATAACATCAGATGGAAGATCTACAACAGAGATTAGGAGCAGAATAGGGCAGGCAAAAGCCGCATTTCAGAAAATGAAGAGTATCGTATGCAATAAGTCACTATCACTGAATGTAAGAAAGAGAGTGATGAAATGCTATGTAGAACCAGTTTTGCTGTATGGCAGTGAATCTTGGAATGTAAATGAACAAATTAAGAAGAAATTAGAAGCAACAGAGATGTGGTTCCTGAGACGAATGTTGCGAATTCCTTGGACTGCCAGAGTAACTAACGACGACTGCCTGAAACAGGCTAACGAAACTAGAACATTATATACAACAATAAGACAGAGACAAACAGCTTTCCTCGGTCATGTGATGAGAAGAGAGGCATTGGAGAACATCGTAACAACTGGAAAGATCGAGGGGAAGAGAGGCAGAGGTAGACCAAGAGAAGTGATGCTGGATGGATTGAGACGGTGGCATGGAGGAATATCAGCAGCAGAGTTGATCCAGAAAACCAAAGACCGAGATCTATGGAGAGCCATGAACGTCTACGCCAGCCGGCACGGCACTTGATGATGATGAGTTCCATTAATCAAAAGAGATAAGAAAATCAGTTTCTGAACATATCTAAGGCTTACAATCTATGTAAAACAGATGAAGATTGAAATAAATCATTGTAAATACAAAAGACAACAAGAAAAATTAACGGGTAAAGAACAAAGGGAAGACAACGAGATAAATACCTGGACAGATGGCATTATCGTGCATGAACACAGACAGAAACCAAGTCTGAATATCGTGCGAAATGCGAATCACGACAGCCCACCTTTACTGGCATGGTACATGATGGTGACATACAAAAACTGCACCAGAACAATCGTAAGTTCGACCAGAGAAGACAAGAAATTGTTATAAATACTTGTACTAGAACAAAACAAATCCAATTTCAAGGAAAAGATGAAGACAATTGTCAACGTCTCACACGCACACAGGTATTCTAACTCCTTCATACGCACTCAAGAAAACCATCAGTCGTACGTATGAGAGACACTCCGTTCCGTGATTCTGCTGGGGTCAGCTTCCTACTGACGTAACCTATTGGATGGTATATATTGTCGTAGGCCTTGAGCAGCACACCTGAGATGGTCGTGGTGATCGCGTCTGTTCTGAGGGTATACGAAAGGTCTTTATTAGGGAGACGCAAAATAGGAATGTTACTGACATATTTCAGTTGCGACATTGCATTCTTTAAAGAAGCACTCTGTACATCGATTTTTGAATTAGTTCTTAACAAATCTGAAAATACGCTGGTGATTTGTGCTAAGTTTGGTATGAACTTGTTGTAATAGTTCACCAGGCCTAACAGGTTTATCACTTGCTTCTTAGTCGTAGGCATCGTGAGGTTTAGGATCTTGGTCACGGTTTTATCATCAGTACTCAAGTGGCCTTTAGATATTTTATGGCCTAGAAATTCACTTCCTTCAAATGCCAACTCCACTTTTGTTGGATTCACAGTGAGTCCAAACAATTTTGTTTTGTCGAAGACTTGTTTCACAATTTGTAATAGAGTTAAGTTTATAGATAATACATTCCATTGATATAAGATGGTTGTTGTTGTTGTTTGTCCATCAAGAATGATGATGACCATTTATTTCATCCAGTGGGGTTGAATGTGACGTTGGATGAAGAATGACTTGCGCGATGACTTGGATTAAAGTGAGGAAGAGTTGCGCAATTCGTCGACCTCACTCTCTCGCCTGAGTCCATCTGAGTCCAGTGGCAAGACAAGTCGAGACGACTGGAGACGAATACAGGTGCAGTGGATGACCAGGGCGCTCTACGTGCCTTGTCGTGCTCATTACGTTCCACAACGCTTTGCGGGTAAACGCCGTCTTGCCCGTTGAATCAGGAATGATTTCTTCCGCGCAGTCTGCCGAATCCTGTCTTCACATGCTGGGTAGGCATACCCTAGTTTACCTCTTGGTTTGACACCAAATCGGATACCCATGCCTGGTTTAGTCAGCCTCTCACAGCTGTTGCCCGGGGGTGGCCGCTGTCGCATGCTGACAGCTACTAGGAGCCACAGGCACGAGCCGGGTGTCAGACTTGACTCTCGATTGACATACAATGTCATACAAATATGGTGGAACAATATATCCTACTATTGATATTGTAAGCATCAAAGTTAGGTTAATCAATAAAAATATCGTCGGTGTTGGTTGCAGTTGGTAAGCGCAAAGTGCTGTCAATAATACTCTTAGTATCACTAGTAGCACACCTGCAATGGAAATGGTTGTGTGCCATATTGGTAAGTTTATGTTCTGATGTCTGTCGATTTTGTTGTGTCCCTTGAAACACGTCGTTGTTTAATGTGTTGCTGTCCGTGTTTTTCAGACTGTGTTATCTGCTAGCACAAGACTGTAGGGGATCTGCTTTTCGTTTTAAGTAAGGTTTCTGGGTTGTCCAGTGTGTATCTTGTCTGTCTATGTCGCTGTTTTTCTGTGATGTTGCTTTTCTGACAATGTAACTTTCTGTGGGTTTAGTAGTCTTGTGTTTAATCTTTTTGTGTACAACGTCACAATAATTTGCCTGAAAAGAATCTGTATTATGCAATATTTTAAGTCGTTTTGTCGTCTTCTGAACAGTCGCGTCCCTTTGATTTGCCAATTTCAGTTGCTGTTCTTGATTACTTAATTCTTTAACAGTGGTAGTTACTTTCATTACCGGCTTTCTTTTCAAATGCCTTTTCTCCCAGGCATTAATCTCTTTGTGCGTGCAGTATTTTACGTTAGGTAAACACCCTATAATTAGATCTGTACAATGGTTGTCCAGAATTGCACAATTAAATATGCCTGTAAGGAAGGATGTACAAATGTGAGCTACAGCCAGTGAATATTTCTCCACATTGCCTGAAAATGTTCGGCAATTTACAAACTCGCCTGTATAATCTTCTGCGTTAGCAAACTCTTTTCTTAAACCAATTAAAGTACAGCCGGAATCAAGTAAGACTTGACAAGGCTTGTCGTTAACCATACCCTTGTGGAAGATTAATTGTCCTATGTCGGAAATTGGGATTGTATGTCCGCATTTTAAAACACCATCCTCGAGAAATCTATGACATGTTTGACATTTATCATAATTTAGAATATCTATTGCTGCAAGAGCATTATCTTCAATTCCTTTCATTCCTTCATCCTCACTTTCGCTGTCAGAAGAGGAGTCAATGAGTACTGCATTCACACTTCTCAATCTCTGGCGACCTTGACACCTTGAGCTGTAGTGTCCACATGAATTGCAAAAAAAAAAAAAAAAAAAACATTTTACAGCACGCCGGTAATTTTCCCTTTTACTTTGTTGTTTCTTCACCATCATATCTAGGTGAGCTGGGTAACCCAGGTTTGAATCACATATTTCATATTGAAAATGAGAAAATTTGCAATATAGATATTGTGGTGCATTGGATTTCTGTTTCTCTCTGTATCTAAATGGTTTCTGTGGTTTGGTGTTTGCTGCTGCTACTATATTATTTTCGTTGTTGTTTGAACTGAAAATCTCCCTATTGGACGAGAAATAAGCGGACCCTTTTCTTTCTAATTGTTCTAGAGTTTCAACATCAGACTGTTGTAAAAATTTAGCTAAAGGGGTTGGGATTGATGAAATGATTTTGTCCATTATCATTAAATCTCTTAGCTTTTCATAGCTTTTATTTACCTTTGCAGCGTTCAGCCACTTATTATAAATATCTTGCGCGTGAGAAACGTAATCAATGAACGTCTGATTAGCTTTAGGTTTTAGTTTAGAGAACTGTACCTGATACCCTGGTGCAACTAACAAAACGTGCTGCATGATGCTTTGGTGTTTATAGTCATAATCTTTCCTCAGTTCGTGTGAAGAGATTCTATGACCTTCAAAGGCTCTGCTGATAAATTTCTCATATAGATCATGGCCCAATGTACTCTCGGAACTTCTTGGTATCTCATTTGGAACTCGAAGTTCTCAGACCATACAGAAATGGAGTCGCTTTGGCAGAATGGTTTAACTATGCCTTTATACTTATTGTACATATTTTCTTCTTCCTTACTTTTCAACTTTGTAGTTGCAATATGCACATGTGATTCGACTTCCAGTTCTTTCATTTTCAACTGGGTCTGTGACTCAATCTCTAATTGCTTTTCTTTCAACCTGGTTTCTTCTGATCTTTGCGCCAATTCTAATTCTTTAATTTTGGTAGCTTCGGCTAACTCTAGTTCTTTAAGTTTAGTAGCTTCAGCTAGTTCTATCTGTTTGTTTTTGGCTTCAATTTTCGCTAATTCTTTTTTACGTAGGCATTCTTGTGCTCTTTCTTCCCTCTCTGCAATAGCCTTTTCTTTCTCTGCTGCAGCAATTCGATCAGTATGTTCTTTATATTCCTTCTTTGCCCACTCTTCTAATTTGTCTCCACTATACCCTAGATCTTTCCCTGCCTCAATGCACTCTTTTAAAGTTGACATTATTGCAGGTTATGTTCACAAAATACAATATATAATACTAATACAATGTACAAACTACAACGCAATAATTATAGATGTCAATTTACAGCCAAAAAAAAAAAAAAAAAAAAATAGAGTGCTGCTTTAAATGCAATATCGAAAAAATTTGGTACTTATCTGATCTCTGTAACGTTTTGGTTTTTCCCCGTGCTACCCGAGGATGACTCTTTGTTCGAGCTTGTCACACTATCTGGGCCGTTGACATCAACTTTATTCCATAACCATACTTCTGTTTTTCAGAGAAGCAACAATTAGTATTGCAAACAAATTGTGTCTGTCACGTCCACATTTTTCAGACGAAAGGAATTAAATGCTTTATATATGTTTGTAATTTTTGCCGGTTGTCATGTCTTTTGTGTAATGTCGTGTTTAGTTGTGTATTGTAGTCTTAACCAGCCGTGGAACATCAACTGAAACGTCAACCTGAAAATATGATGCATGTCAATTTCATCGCAATTCATTCAATGTACATATGTTGTAATTTCTGCTAGCATTCAAGTCACTCTTTCTCTTGTGACATCATTTCTTCATCAAATGTCCACTTTAATTCAGTTTTCACTTTCAGGTTTTAACTTTCACAGCTTTTACACTTTCAAGCTATGGGTTTTTATCAATCGTAAGATTGACCACTCTCTGACACCATTCGGGTTTCACCTGTCAACTTCTCGCACGCACACAGGTATTCTAACTCCTTCATACGCACTCAAGAAAACCATCAGTCGTACGTATGGGTTTTTTACAATTTATTCAGGCGAACCTGATCATCATTATAATGTGCATACAGGCGGTGAATTCATTACATACATATACAAATGCTGCCTTACAAACGCTTATAGCACACAGCCAATTACACAAGTCCTACACTCGCTATCTACAAACTAGTACTCTCGCAAAAGCTATACATTCGCTCTAGAAAACACAACGTCCTTCCCCTGAAACTGTCTGAGTCCCGTCTGACGTTTTCAAACTCGTCAGTTCGTCTCGTGGTACTAATCCACGTGCCTTTCGTGACCACCGTGCTGTCTTAGCAGTCACGTCATACTGCAGGCCGTCCGTGTTAGGGTAGGTCATTCAGTGCAATGCCGTCTAGCCCATTCAGGGCAGTGTCCCGTGAACTTATGTCCCCTCCTATCACTCGGTCCTGTCCTGTCGGTGTCCTGTCTGACATATCTGTGTCCTTACCCAAGTCCTGTCTCCCCTTTATCTACTGTCCTGTAGATGTCCTGTCTTATGACCTCTCTGTGTCCTGACTTCTGTCCTGTCTCTCATCCATCGACTATACTGTAGATGTACTGTATATCGTTATTTCTGTAGTTCTGACTCTATTCTGTCCCTTGTCCTCTCTATGTCCTGCACGTATTCTCCCAACACCCTGACACAATGTTAGATAAAATCGTAACAATGATATAAATTTAGATCACAGTTACGTGTAATGCATGATAAACATGCAATATTTTAAAGTAAAATAATTGTATATTATGTCCGTGTCTTACGGGGGTTTGTAATATAAGAGAAGCAAACAATAGTAACACTGCAAGCTATCCAACATATTGTTAGAGTCGACTAAGAATGGTTTTGTTTCATTTATTTATCTAATTATTTACATTTTAGCTGTTTGTGATTTATTGGCAAGTTTATGTTCAGTAGTTTGCCATTGATTTCTGAAAAGCACTGAAACTCATACCATTTTATGAAAAACAATGCTCGGTTGATCTTCTATCACATCGCCTGCAGCGGTTTTTCGAACGCGGTATGAGGGATTACTAATTTTGTCCGTAACCTCTTCGCCACAGAACTGAAAGATAAACAGGAGAAAGGGTCGCATTCCGTGGGAATAATCAAATACAAGGTTTATAGCGAGGCTGGGAATGGAACAAATATGAGTCGATAAAGAAATTAGATGAAGTGAAGAAGCAAGTTAAATATTTCGGCGACGAAATGTTAAAATGTGGCAAAGAAACAATCATCCCAGAACTGTATGCGAGTCTTCAGCTCTGCTGGAAAGAAAATCAGTACCACAAGATATGAGGGACGCAAACATTGTTATATTTATAAAAGCAAACGTGACAGAAGTGACTGCAACAACTATCGCGGCATTTCCCTCCTCAGCATTAGAGGCAAGATTTTCGCTCTAGTACTCCTAAAAAGATTACATATTATTGCTGAAAGAATCTACCCGCATTAAAAGTGCGGATTTAAGACCTAACAGGTCCACCATGGATATGATTTTCTCATTCGAGCAGCACCAGAAGTGCAGAGAACAGAGGAAGCCATTATATATTGCCTTCCTCGACCTCACAAAGGCATTTGACCTCGTGAGCAGAGACGGATTTTTTTTAAATCCTTGAGAAGATAGGATGTCCACCCACCCTGCTAAGTCTCGTGAAATCATTTCACGAAAATATGCAGGGGACCATTTTATTCGATGGCTCAACATTCCATTCATTCAGCATCAGTAGTGGAGTAAAGCAGGGCTGCGTGCTTGCTACTAAACATTTTGGTATCTTCTTCGCCGTTCTCTTAAGGCAGGCATTTGGGACAGCCAATGAAGGCGTATACCTCCATACAAAATCTGATGGAAAACTGTTTAAGCCATCAAGACTCAAGGCAAAGGCCAAAATAAAATTAATATGCATAAGAGAACTACTTTTTGCAGACGATGCAGCACTGACTACTCATGCAGCAGAAGATCTGCAACGGCTCAAAGATCGTTTTGCAGCCGACTGCAAAGACTTTGGGCTCATCATCGGCCATCAGCCTAAATAAAACACAGATGATGGAACAAGATTCTGGTTTTGTTTTTGCGCCTCCATCAATCAAAATTTCTCATTACGAATTGAAGGTTGCCCATGAGCTTTTGCATTTGGTGTCGACAATATCAGATAATCTTTCCTTGGAGACAGAAATCGACACACGCATTGGAAAGGCAGCCACAACTTTTTCCAGGCTAACTAACAGTTTGGGAGAATAATAGACTAACAGAGCGTACAAAAGTTCTAGTATATAAAGCTTGTGTTGTTAGCACACTACTCTATGGGTCTGAATCCTGACTTTGTACTCACGACAGGAAAGACAGTTGAAACAAACATGTGCTTGAAAAAGGGAATATTACCACAGTGCACTCCCTCCTCAAGCAGAGGGCCATGCATCTGGAATGTAGGATGAACGTATTCCCAAAGATCTCCAATGCGGAGAACGAGCCACGGGGAAGAGGCCAACAGGAAGACCTCAAATGCTATAAAGCCAGCCGTCCAACCACGACGCCAGAGAAGCTTAAGGGGAAACCAATATCCCTCCAGACATCTGAAGAAAACCGAAATGAGTACCGCGAAGAAGGCATGGAAGACACCTCGTCGCCCCGAGCATTCACCTGGGAGGATCTCGCAGAAACAGACAGGAAATTGGAACTCAAGAAAACGGAACTCAAAGGACTCAAGGAAGAAAAGGAAAACAAGAAACTCAAGGGGAAACCAATATCCCGCCAGACCTCTGAAGAAAACCTAGAGGAGCACCATGACAACGGCACAGTGTACCCACCACCACCTCCATTGGAGGAGCTCCTCGCGGAGAGAGCAGAAGAGGAACTTAGGTGCAAGGAATTCATAAGGCGCAAGGAAGAAAAAGAAAACAAGAAATTCAAAGAGAAACCAAGGCACCGCCAGACCCCTGTAAAATACCCAGATATGTACTATGACGAACACGATGAGCCGTACTATATAGAAGACGGAGAGATCATCCCGTGGTTAACAGCGGAGGAAGACATCGAAAGGCAACAGAAACTGAAACTCGAAAAAGAAAAAAGGCGCAAGGAAGAAAATGAAAGCACCGAAAAGCTTCTACAGACAATACACAATAAAGGATGCAAAAAGACCAAATAAACAGTACTTATAAGGACTACAACCATTCAAACAAGACGCCCCAGGAGCCAACACTAATCAAGGAAACAACCAGAGGAGACGAACACAGTGGATAACGTCGACTAATCCCCCAGCTGACGTCACAAACACAAACGCTTATGTAACCAGTCCGAGCAAGGACTCACTCGTAAGAGCTGGTGCTCTTTGGGCGCAATCTGATCCAACAAACTGAGGATAGGAGGCACAGGCATAAAATGCAGTCACTTCCTGCGGGACCAACCTCATTTTACAGATGCGGAAACTGTGACAGAGATTGTCACTCTCGCATTGGACTATTATACAGTCACCAGCAGTACTGTCAGGTGCCCCCCCCCCCCCCAGCGGCACAACTATATAGTCCTTCAGGACTGAAAAAGGACTACTACTACTATTACTACTCACTCATTGGCACCTTGCCGTCTTGACAGACGATAGTTTGTGCTTTAAAAAGGCATAATAACTTTTAACTATGGCGGTAGCGAGTGTGACTGATAAGGCCAATTTGCGCTGTAAATGTCCGTTCACAGTGGGTGCATGTGAACACGTGGTCATTTCCACCATCATGCACCATCTTACGTCTCAAACGCTTGGTGTGTGACTTTTCTGCAATAATTTTCTCCTTTGACTTTATTCCATTTCTGATATTTGCCCTCCATGCAACACGTTCAGCGGCGACTTGCTCCCAATGTGCATTATCAATGCCTGTATCAATCATGTCCCGCTTACACACATCTTTGTATCGTAGTAGAGGCCGACCCTGAGATCTCTTACCCATCTGTAATTCACCAAAAAAGATATCCTTTGGTATTCTACCATCATCCATCCTCCTAAGATGTCCTATCCATCTAAGTCTACGAAGACTGAGCATGGAATAAACTGTCACACAACCTGATCTTTCCAATACTTCAGTATTTGTGATTTTGTCTTGCCACTTAATACCAAGAATTCTTCGCAGACACCGCATATGAAAGCTGTTTAAATTGTTCTCTTGGTGTGAGTAAGTTGTCCAGGTTTCACTGCCATAGAGAAGAGTACTAAGGACACAGGCTTGATAGACAAGGACTTTTGTTTTGGCAGTAAGCTTCCTGTTCTCCCAGACTCTTTTTCTTAACCTGTTCATTGTTGTTGCTGCCTTACCAATCCGGATGTTGATTTCCTGATCTAGGGATAATTTGCTATTTACCACTGATCCTAGATATGTAAAATGGTCTACTATCTCTAGTTCGGCGTCGTCAATAAAGATTGATGGTACCCCATGTGCACCTTGTGACATAATCTGTGTCTTCTTTTTGCTAATTGTTAAACCAAATTCAGAACAAGCATTGGAGAATGCAGATAGTAGACATTGCAATTCTTCCTCAGAGTGGGTCGTAACTGCAGCATCATCTGCAAAAAGCAACTCTCTGATCAGTACCCTCCTAATTTTGGTCTTAGCCTTCAATCTCTGAGCATTGTAGAGGCCGCCATCTGAGCGTGAGTGAATGTATATACCACCATCCTGATCACGAAATGCATATTTCAGTAGAAGTGAAAAGTATATTCCAAAGAGGGTGGGAGCTAGTACACAACCTTGCTTAACTCCACTCTTGATTTCAAATTCTTCAGAAGTTGCACCATCAAACTTGATTATACCCTTCATGCCTGTGTGGAACGATTCCACAATGGACAGAAGAGTTGGTGGGCAGCCAATCTTCTTTAGTGCCTTGAACAGACCCTCACGACTGACCAAATCAAATGCCTTTGTGAGGTCGATGAAGGCAATAAACAGTGGTTGATTCTGTTCACGGCATTTTTCTTGCATTTGTCGCAATGAGAATATCATATCAGTGGTAGACCGGTTCTGTCGAAAGCCACACTGTGATTCGGGGTAGACTTGATCTCCTAGGACTTGAAGTCTGCGCAGAACAATTCTGGCAAATACTTTTCCAACAATACACAGAAGTGAGATACCCCTATAGTTGTTGCAGTCGCTCCGATCGCCCTTGTTCTTGTACAGTGTTATGATGCTTGAATCTTTGAAATCCTGTGGGACTTGTCCTTCACGCCAGCATAGCTCTATTAGCTGGTGGATCTGTATAGTGAGTGTGTCTTGCCCACTCCTGATAACCTCTATTGGAATCCCATCCTTACCTGGAGCCTTGCCAGATGCAAGTTCATTTATAACACACTTAACTTCTGTTATGGTGGGAAGTGTGTCCAGGTGGTCAAGAGTTGGTAGAGCCTCTATGGCGTTGAGGGCATTATCCGCTAGTTTGGTCTCACTTGAGTAAAGCTCCAAATAGTGCTCTACCCATCTGTCCATCTGCTGTTTCTTATCAGTGATGACTTCTCCAGTCAAGGTTTTCAATGGTGCACTTCTTTTGATCACTGGACCACAGGCTTTCTTTATTCCTTCATACATGCTTCTTATGTCTCCCTTATCACTTGCGATTTGAATGGACTCACATAACTTGATCCAATAATCATTTGCACACTGCCTGGCAGCCTTTTGCACATCCTTCCTAGCTTGCCTTAGCTCACTCAGAGTGTTACGCGTTGGTCTTTCCTTGTTTCTTAAGAGAGCTTTCTTCTTCTTATCAATCAAGGGCTGCAGAGTCTCGCTGTTGGCCGCAAACCAGTCCTGCCTCTTATGATCCACAGTGCCGTAAACCCTTACGGCAGTTTTACAAAGAGTTTCCTTAATTTGACCCCACTTTTCATTTACTGTACAATTTTCTGGTGTATCAGTGAAAGCGTTCTCAAGTTGCTGTTGATACTGAAAGCACTTTTCAGGATCATGAGTGTTAATAATATTAATCCTGGGGCTAGATTTGTGTTTAGCTGTGTAGATTCTCTTTGGTCTCAGTCTAACCCTTGCAACAACCAAAGAATGTAGTATTACTACTACTACTACTACTACTACTACTACTACTACTACTACTACTACTACTACTACTACTACTACTACTACTACTACTACTACTACTACTACTACTACTACTACTACTACTACTACTACTTTCATTATAGAGTTGAGTCAAGAACCGGCATCACAGTACTCGGGACATTTTCTTACGCGCTTTGTCCTCATCTTCAACAACCAGCAAAGAGTCCCAATCCTAATGGTACAAGCTGTACTGTGATTATGTGTCCGTGTGGTCTTTCCTCGGAGAACTGAGTGTCGGTCTGACGCGCCATTTCTCTAGGCAATGACCGTATATTAGTTCTCACCCCCCCCCCCCCCCATTATTCACATGATCCCAAAGGATCGCCCACATCTGCCTTATTGTATTTTGTTGCACATTCCATTCAGCGCTGCCTGCAGGACAATTCCTACAATCTCGATCCAATGTGATTATGACCCTGCGCAGGTCTGACATTTCCTCGTGCTTCTAGCCCACCCCTCTCCTCTCCTAATGTTTTCGAGGGGCACACACACACACACACACACACACACACACACACACACACACACTTCTCTGTGTCATCTGCCTGAGACCTGAGACAACCGTGATTTGTCTCTTATAATCCTGTGGCTCTGATTATCTGTGAGAGTTTCATACAAGGGTTGTTCCTTACCCACGGCCCTCGATATGACAGCCTGTTGCACATGAGCCTGTCTGCAATCGTTGGTAAAGCTAGAATGTATCTCATACACATGTTTACCTTATGTATGTATTCAAAGAGCACCCGTATAGTTTCATTCTGTATGAACTCTGACTCTAGTTTCAATAATTGACTCTGACACTAGGAGCTGTCCTAATCCTAACCCTAATCAACACGTAGCTACTGAGGTACCTATATTATATACCGATAGAGTATGACAGGCGGGGATACTTACCACTATACATGCTTTGTCGAGACTCTTGTCTGTTCCACTTTTCACATGGGACTGTGAGAAGAATTTTGTGTGATATTCACTGGCACAGGAAAGGAGCATAATCATAATGGGGCAACCCTTTGCAGTGAAGTTGGAACCGCGACTAACTAACTAATGATAGAGTATGAAAAACATTCTGTTTTTTCTGTGTTCATTGCTACAAAGTATGCAGTGCACCAAGTCCCTTATCTCATAACATTTCATTGTGGAGTCGGCACCTAATGGATTGATTGATTGCCGTTATCTCATGTTACCAGGAACATATGGTAAGCGGAACTCTCCTTTCTGAGAAGGCCCTTACTTGTAACATGGCCGTCAGGCAGAGAAATCTATTTCTGTTGTCTGATTAATCGTTAATGCAGTATGGATTAATGTTTGTCTTGAAGTGAACCAAGACACGACAACATGTCGCAGCACGAAGCAACTTTGAGAAATTATTTGTCAAAGGTAATAATTTATAATTAATTTATATTCCAGATTTCATTATGATTTCTCAGTTCTCTTTTACAGTGTACTCACCCCCTCTCTGCTCTCCTATCCTATGTCTTTCTCACCCACCACCTCCGCCCCCTTTCTCTGACCGTAAAATTGAAATTTGATCCATTGATTGACTGGTCCACAGTTACCCACATCACTCATTTCAGCAATGATACAATAATGATATTTTGTTTTAAAATACTAACTACCACCTTGCCAGAAAAAAAAGCACAAAAAATAGCACAAAGCCTGGGCTGAATTCAGTGAATTGTTGAGGCCAAGTGTTGCCCATGCAGCATCATCATCATCATCTCTCTCTCGCTGTCTCTCTCTAGTTTACTCCGGAGGAAAGATAACACCTATACATCTGAAACAAGACAAGCTGCAGAAGCTGCCGGATCAGCAAAGCAGTGTTCTAACTGCACACCTGTCGGAGCTTCAATACCAGACCAGTTACCAACCAAGGCTTAGGGTCTGGTCTGCCCTGCCACAATATTTAGCCTTTAGTCTTTAGGTTGCATTTTCTTGCTTCAGGATAAGGCTAGTAGTTGTGCCCTCCCAACTGCATGCCTCCGCCCAAAGCTGTTGGCACAATGTGGGGTGTCGGATTTGGTAAGCGCTGCCCAACATTCTGCGCTAACAGAACGCAGGTAGTACTGTCTACAGTCATACAGTAATTTAGTCATATATGACTAAGACCTGACACATAGAACAAATAATGACCATAATAATATGCACAACTACAAGTTCAATTTGATAACATTTAGAAACAAATATAAAAATTATATGTGTTAACATACTGAGAAGTTTATGGAATGTTCATTTGTAAGATAGAACTAAACTAAAAGTAGTATTGGCTGAGATAAAATTTGTAAGAATTAGACTACAAGGATGCATTAGAAATTATTAGAGATGACAAATGCATTTATAATCATATTTTTACTTTAAAACTTTGAAGACCATACCCAGAACTAGTCTTCGTACACAGACAGATTTTATTGTTTTTTATTCAGATGTAGACATTACTACAAGGTTGAGTAAAAAATAAAATAACTCCTATTCTGCCTTTACTTTTTCTTTAAAAATAAACTGAAAGTATATTATGTGTAACAGTATACCACAACAAGCAATGATGTACAGACCAAATGAAAGCAGAAGAAGAGGCAGACGGTGTAAATTATGGACAGAGGGAATAACAGTCCATGGGAATCTTGATACAAGAAGCCCGTAAACAGGCACTATCCCGCTGTTTATGCTTCATCTTGTTGCCGTAAAGTACATGTGGAACAAGATGAGATGAGAATTAAACAGGCAAGAGGAGCTTTCACTTGAATAGCACAAATAAATCTGTGGATGACAGAAGGCATTAAACTTGGCACTAACTTAATTAACTAAAGTTAAATCACTACTACTGTATGAATCAGAAACATGAAGAATGACTAAAATGATTACTAATTAGCTACACAAATTCATTAATTGGTGCCTAGAAGGACTAAACTGGTATGGCAGAACCACCAATGTGGAGCTCATATAGACCAGTCAAAAAAAAAAAGATGCCAACACTGGATAGGACATACATTGAGTCAGTTGCGAATACTAAACTATAAAGACGGTTGGAATCCTCAGGGCAAACAAAATACAGGAAGACCTAAAAACACACGGAGGATGAGAATGAGGCAGAAATGACAAATATGGGAATGACATGGATGGAGCTGCATTAGATAGCTAATGATAGGACGGCTTGCAGTGAGATGGCAGAGAGTCCTTGCCCCAATTAGGAATAAATAACAAACAGACAAACAAGAAGAAGAATAAGGAACTAGTGGTACACAATGCATTTTTATATGTGTAACAATACAATTAGTATAAAATCGTGCTGAATGGAACTGACAACATGAAAATCCAACCGTATTGTTGTTCCTCATCAGATCTTGCAAAGTTATGCATGTTTGTGTCACTTTCGTATGCTGGAAAACCAGTAAAAGCATTCTTCTTCTGGTAGCTCATGCTGTGTGGCATGAGTGATCGTGTCTATCCACAGCCTTCTGTCTCTTGTTCTTCCAGTCATTTCTGTCATGACATCAAACTGTCCAGCATCTCCTCTCTGCTAGGTTTACTGTGGCATGAGGCGCTTGACTGAGTCCCCCCCCCCCCCCCCCCAACTTATGCTACGTTTAGTCTCATGTCATAGTAAACTAGCAAACTGGTTCAGTCAGGTGTATCATGTCACAGTAGACTAGCAGACTGGTTCAGTCAGATGTATCATGTCACAGTATGCTAGCAGACTGTGGTTCAGTCAGATGTCTTATGTTACAGTAAACCTGTGAGAGATGGGGCTCAGTCAGGTGTCCCATGTCACAGTAAACTAGCAGACTGGTTCAGTCAGGTGTCTTATGTTACAGTAAACCTGTGAGCTTGAGTTTCTCAATGACCCTGAGAGCTATGCCGGCGGTAGCGTAGCTACCAGCAGGGCCTCCCAAGCCGGACAGGTCAAAGGGTAGAGAACAGACAAAGAGAAACACCCTGGTCCTCCAGGTTGGGGGTTGAAGCGTGGGGTTAACATCCCCACCTTTGTAAAAACCTTTCTTTGTTACGAAACAAATACATGAGCCTCGATATCGGACTGACTTATCTGGACAACGACCTTGGAACGTTAAAGGACTTTTGAGATTTGGAACATGGAATGTACGGACACTATATCGAGCTGGAGCGGCCGAAGAACTAACCCGGGAGCTGATTGAATATCAAATGGATATAACAGCAATTCAAGAAATAAGGTGGCCAGGAGAGGGTACTTTAGAGCAAAATGGAATGATTATAATATATGGAGGAAACACCCAAAATAAACATGAATTAGGAACAGGATTTGTCATCAAAAAAGAGTTATGGGGGAACGTTTTAAACTTTAAAGCTTTTAATGACAGGATTAGTAAATTACGAATAAAAGGTAAATGGAAAAATATAACGATGATTAATGTACATGCACCTACTGAAGAGAAAGAAGATGATATTAAAGAAGACTTTTATAATGATCTGGAAGATGTCATAGAAGAAACCCCCAAACAGGACATCCTGATTGTGCTGGGAGACTTCAATGCAAAAATAGGTAGAGAGCAAACTAATAAAAAAGTGGCCGGTATGGAAAGCCTACATACAACTTCAAATGATAATGGATGGAGAGTCATCAACCTGGCAGAAGCCAAAGGACTGCAGGTTAGCAGTACCAGACTACAAAGAAAGGATATACACAAACAAACTTGGAAATCATGTGACAAGAGAACCTATAATCAAATAGATCACATTTTAATTAACAACAGAAATGCATCAAACATACAGCAAGTCAGAAGTTATAGAGGAGCTGAGTGCCACAGTGACCACTTCCTCGTTGGAGCAAAATTTAAAATAAAACTTAAGAGAGCTTTCTATACTAAATTACAAAGATTACACCCAATATATAACAGAGAAAAACTGCAAGACATTACAGTCAAAGAGAAATTTACAGATGAAATAAAATGTAAACTTGAAACTCTGCAAAACCCTTTGGAGGAAAGCATTGACCAAACTTGGTTGAACATCAAGAATACAATTCAGTCTACCGCAGAAGAATGTCTCGGTGTGTTAACCACGCATAGAAAGAACAGATGGTTCAATCAAAAATGTGAAGAAGCAGTCATTAGGAAGAAGAATGCCAGACATGTATGGTTAAATGACATCAATAACATCCAAAAGGAAGAGCATTATAGAAATGAATGTAAAGAGGCTACAAAAATAGTCAGACAGCAGAAGCGAGAATATATGAGTAATATAATCAAAGATATGGAAACTAATCACCAGAAAAATGAATCCAGAAATTTTTTTAAAGAACTGAAGTCAATGAAACAAGGGCACCAACAAAACACATATGGTTTAAAAGACAAAAATGGGAATATGATAAATACCAATGAGGAAATGTGCAACACATGGAAAGAATATTTTATTGAATTACTAAATTGTGAAGCTCCAAGTAACATTTTCTCACAGGAAGAGGTTCTAACATGCGAACCACAAATTGAAGAACCTACATTTGAAGAAATCCTATATGTAATCACACGACTTAAAAACAATAAGGCAACTGGGACTGATGGAATTGCTGCTGAATTTATAAAGGCAGGTGGCCATGCATTACATCTAAAGCTATACGAACTAATAATAAAAATCTGGAGGACAGAAGAATTACCCCATGACTGGAAAGAGTCATTATTGATACCTATCTTTAAGAAAGGAGACAAGTTCCAATGTGGAAATTATAGAGGAATATCACTACTGTCCACAAGCTATAAGATACTATCCGCAGTATTACTAAATAGATTAAAACCATATTCAGAAGACATATTAGGTGACTACCAGGCGGGTTTTAGACAAAACAGATCAACAATAGATCAGATATTTATCTTACGACAAATAGCCGAGAAACATTGGGAATATAAAAGAGATCTCCATAACATTTTTGTGGATTTTAAAAAGGCTTATGATAGTGTCCATAGGAATAGTCTATGGAATGCTATGCAGGAATTTGGAATACCAAGGAAGTTAATCAACATGACCAGACTATGCATGGAAGATACTTATAATATAGTAACATATAAAGGCAGGAAATCAGACCCCTTCCAAATAACATCTGGCTTGAAACAGGGTGATGCACTATCGCCGCTACTCTTCAATCTGGCTCTAGAGAAAGTTGTAAGGAAGGTAAAGGAGGAATGTGATATTGGAGGAACATCCAAGCTGCTTGGTTATGCAGATGATATAGATATTATAGGGCAAAGTGAACAAAAGACATTGGAAATATTGACTCACTTAAAGGAAAAAGCCCAACAGATGGGGCTGGTTATCAACCAAGATAAGACAGAATATATGGTAATTTCAAGAGACGGAATGGCTAGAAACTCTGGCCACATACAAATAGATAATATGACCATTAAAAGAACGGAAACATACAAATACCTGGGTACGATCTTCAACTGCTCCAACATCATAAGGGAAGAAATACAAACTAGAATCAACTCTGGAAATAAGATATACTATGCACTACAACATCTACTAAAATCAAAGGCGCTATCTCGTAACACCAAAATCACAATATACAAAACACTGATCAGACCAGTTGTGCTGTATGGCTCTGAAACCTGGAGTACAACGAAAGGAGACGAAGCCTTGTTACAAACCTTTGAGAACAAAATTTTAAGACGCATCTTTGGACCCATTAGGGATACACAAAGTGGAGAGTGGAAAAGAAGAAGTAACAAAGACATTTATGATCTGTTTAAGTCCCCGCTAATCACTGGTATCATGAAGGCTAATAGACTACAATGGCTGGGGCATATAGAAAGAATGGAAGATAATAGGGAAACAAAACTCGCTTACACTCAGGAAATAAATGACCGTAGACCCCGAGGTAGACCAAGAAGGCGGTGGAGAGATAATACATGTACAGACCTACAAGCACTTGGAATCAACGACTGGCAAGAGAAGGTCCACCAGAGAGACGAATGGAGACGGATTGTATTTGCAGCAAAGAACCTCAATGGCTCGGAACGCTGAAGAAGAAGAAGAAACCTGTGAGGGGTGGGGCTTAGTCAGATGTCTCATGTCACAGTAAACCTTATATAGGTGGGGCTCAGTCAAGTGTCTCATATCACAGTAAATCTAGTAGAGATGGGGCACAGTCAGGTGTCTCAAGTGGAAGGCATTGTATCTCGAGAGGTGAAGATTTTAAAATACACTTGTGAACTATCGTAGACCTCCCCAAACAGAATAATATTTTTGAAATACATGGAAAGATGAATGGTAAATTAAAATGTGTACGTGACAACTTATATGGTGCCAGAGAAAGCATATTTTAGTTTAGTAAAAATGAAGAGGAAGACGACATTTTAGATGCATTCAAGATGTGATAAATAAAATACACAGAGACACATCTGGCTTAAGATAGAGAGGAACTTTGTAAATTGCTATGGGGAAAATGTTATGCACAGCACACATCAGAGGATGGTGATGATGATAAAAAGTACAATCATATAACAGACTTATTATTATAATATTATGTTTTATATTTATGTTGTCACTTTACCAAATTTGGAGTGTGAATTATTTCTCTGCAACATTACTGGTATGGTACACTACATGTTTTTTTCCCCAGTATAAACACCCCACTGAGGCAAGAGTGGATATTATAAACACAATGAAACAGTACAGGGATTTGCGACCTTCGCTTGAACCATTTGGTAAGGCATCTTTGTTTTTGTTGAAAGATCAGTGCCTTGATGCAATGCAGCCCTGTTAATATTATAAAGGGCTGATCCATAGCAAAAGCAACGCTCGTTAACAAACAATTAACAATGGAAAATGTCTCACCTCAAATCCTGAATTCAACACAAAAGAACTGACGGCAGTCGAGTTACCAGTTCAGGCATTTATTAATGCACTGCAGAATCAACATAGGATCAACAAATCTAAAGACATAAACTGTCGCATTTATTTATCCATCTTCTAATTAGCTCCCGATTCCACTCTGTTAACCTTGACGCTCAGCCTTTGCCAATTCATCATTGAGTCGTCCTTTTCCGAAAAATAGTCTAGGTTGATCTTGGCCCGGTTTTTCTCATTGTATGAATTCCCATCAACAGATCATTCCTCTCCTTTCGCTATTCACTTGCCGAATCTTCACAACCATTTGCTTCGTCCAGATCTTATTCCACACGGAGCTCCCAGAAAACACAAGTGCCTTCGTGTCTTGGTGTCACAGCGTCTCCCGTTGTTATTCTATGACGTTTTTACGTTCCCATTGGTTTCTCCTTTTGTTTGTCCACTTTAGTGTCCATCTGGGAAAACCCCTTTTTTCCTTTTGGTGGCGCGTGCCGTCATGGCAATCAGTAGTTAATTAGAGATGGATATAAGCATCTCACCTGTGTGTTAGTTGCATATCCTTTATAGGACATCACTCAGCAGGGGTGCTGAAAGAATCTCAAAACAGAGGGAAGACCAGGAGAGCTTTGAATCAGATAGTGGTGGGAACGATTAGTAGTATGACTCTTCGCTGGGTGTTGAACGAGGGGAGGGGCACGTATGGGAGTGTCCTAGTACTGTGATGTTGGTTCTTAGCTCAACTCAACACAACTCAACTCAACCTAATGACATCACAGTCAACCCCAGCACTTATTGGCTGTTTGTGATTTCTCGGCAAGTTTAAGTAATTTTCCATTGCTTTCTGAACGACCAACACTCATACCATTGTTTGAAAACCAGTGCACGGTTGTCTGCTTCCAAATCACCCGCAGCTGTGTTTTGAATGTAGGATTACGTTCATAACCCCTTGGCCACCGTGTAGACATGGAACTTTCCCTCTCCAACAAACCTGTGTGTTTCCTGGGCGCATATGGTCAGCAAAGAACAGTAACAATGTAACCTGCCATGCATGTCGTATGAGGCGACCACGGAGGATTGGCATGGGACTGGACTCCTCATCCTGTAGTAAACTAGCTGCAAAACCCAACCAGTCATGAACAATTCTACACAGGGTTATGAATGTGTTGGTTGATGGTTTGTGCTTCATAGAGGAGATGATAGGCAGTAAAGACAGAAGTAGTGAGCATTTGTTTCTCTTTCTTTAGTTTAGTTTAGTTTAGTCGATGGTTCAACATCACGGCACACGGGTGTAACCCATAAGTGCTCCGTTCTCACCCTAACTCAAACCTGAGTCAGGAGAAACTCATCTCAGTGCACAAACTCTGAAGCACCGGCGAGGATCCTGAAATACTTTGGGTAGATTTTTAACTCGAAATTTTGTCCGGGCAGTGCCGTTAGGCTACTCTTTTTCGATTTCCAACTGCCAAGGGATTTTTTACGTGCGCAACAATACACACGGGCGTCCAATCTCACTACTCAGAGACCAGGGGACATTTTATTACTACAAGTCCACGTGAAATAAATCCCGGTCCTCGTCGGGGCATGAACCCGGGACCTCCAGCACTCGAGGCGGACACCACACCTCAAGACCACGCTGCCCCCCTTCTCTTTTTTTGTTTTCTCTTGCTTTATTAGGAATCAGAGTGACAACAACCTCAATGTTCATCTTGAAGAATCAATAGTTGGACAGTGATAAAGAAAATATAAATAGTATGGGTGCAGGATGTGGCAGATGATCTCCAGATGGGTGTATCGGACGCGGGACATCTTGCTTATGATCAAGAGGTTTTCCGGAAGGTTGTTATGGGAGCGAGGTTCTGCAAAGGACATGCTACTGAATGAATGGGCCCTTAGCACATGTTAGGGATCCCTTAGCAGTGAAATTGTAAAGAATAGGCCACACATTATGTGAGTCATGGGCCATTTCACAATCACTGAAGAAGAAAATCAGGGCTTCTGAATTTACATGTTAAAGAAGAATTCATAGAATACTGTGGACCAAAAGAAAGAAAAATACTGACATTCTATAAGATCTGATTATCGAAGAAAAGTGGCTCACATGCAGCCACATTCTCAGAAACTGAAATACCTTGTCCATATTACATGTCACACTAAATGTCACACTGGTTTGGACAGAACAGTGATGGATGGCATGGTTTCCAGAAGACGAGGCAGGAGTCAACCAGCATGAAGATGGATGCAGGACATTGCAGACATCTTGGGCATGAAACTGCACGAGGCTCACTACACTTTGTATGTAGAACAAATATGAAAAGTGAAGTACATGATGTCATTAAAAAAATGTGCTCCAGTCCATTGTGAAGCAGTATGCAGCGAATGGCTGTCATCTGCTGGAGTAATTGTTTGCACTCCAAACAGAATGATGTTATCAATGGAAGAAAGAATTTTTTTTTCTAATTTGTTCTACATACAAAGTTTAGTGAGACTTTACAAACACTCTGTATATAGACACATACACTTAACAGAGAGAGAGAGAGAGAGAGAGAGAGAGAGAGAGAGAGAGAGAGAGAGAGAGAGAGAGAGAGAGAGAGAGAGAGAGAGAGAGAGAGAGAGAGAGAGAGAGCAAATACAGTGTATAGGTACAGCTCATTAAACTGCTTTTATTACAGTGTAGATATACCTCTAATTTAACAAGTGGTCATTAAGTGTACAAGTGCAGCTCATTAAAGTTTTTGTTGTTGTTTTTTCCAATGCAGTTTTCAATGATGGAACACAACGTCAACTTGTCAAGCTTGAAGGCACAATCCCTGTGTACTACAAAGGTATAGTCCATCTGCTCATCATCCTTATCATAGTTGTTGTGTACTACAGAGGTATAGCCCATCTGTTCATCACTGTCATTATCATAGTTGTTGTGTACTACAAAGGTATAGTCCATCTGTTCATTACTCTTATCATAGTTGTTGTGCAGAGTGGCTTGCTTCGCTTCGGAGGTCACGGGCAGCAAGCATCACCTGGATCTTTTCTCCTGGGCAAGTCAGTGTGCTGGGGAATGAACAGGCGGACAGATTGGCTGGCTTGGCAAAATTTGGTGGAGTATTGATGCATGACAAAACAGACGTGGTTGCGGCCTTGTGGGAGCACGTGTACACCTCTGAGGAGCAAATGGATCACCATAGTCTGGTAAGAATTAGGCAGCGAGGTGTGACGAGGGGATCTGGCCGACGATCGATGCTCAGAGGAAAGGCGAGATGGACATATAATCAGATTGCTACTGGAACTATTAGTGTTGGAACTCTTCGCTGGCTGCTGAGGATGGGGACAGAGCGCTTATGGGAATGTCCCGAATGCTGTGATGTCGGTTCCTAGATCAATCAATCAATGAATCATAGTTGTTGTGTACTACAAAGGCTAGTCTATCTGTTCATCACTCTCATTATCATAGTTGTTGTGTACTTCAAAGGTTAGTCCATCTGTTCATCACTCTCATTATCATAGTTGTTGTGTACTACAAAGGTATAGTCCATCTGTTCATCACTCTCATTATCATAGTTGTGTACTACAAAGGTTAGTCTATCTGTTCATCACTCTCATTATCATAGTTGTTGTGTACTACAAAGGTTAGTCCATCTGTTCATCACTCTCATTATCATAGTTGTTGTGTACTACAAAGGTATAGTCCATCTGTTCATCACTCTCATTATCATAGTTGTGTACTACAAAGGTTAGTCTATCTGTTCATCACTCTCATTATCATAGTTGTTGTGTACTACAAAGGTTAGTCCATCTGTTCATCACTCTCATTATCATAGTTGTTGTGTACTACAAAGGTATAGTCCATCTGTTCATCACTCTCATTATCATAGTTGTGTACTACAAAGGTTAGTCTATCTGTTCATCACTCTCATTATCATAGTTGTTGTGTACTACAAAGGTTAGTCCATCTGTTCATCACTCTCATTATCATAGTTGTTGTGTACTACAAAGGTATAGTCCATCTGTTCATCACTCTCATTATCATAGTTGTGTACTACAAAGGTTAGTCCATCTGTTCATCACTCTCATTATCATAGTTGTGTACTACAAAGGTACAATCCATCTGTTCATCACTCTCGTTATCATAGTTGTGTACTACAAAGGTTAGTCCATCTGTTCATCACTCTCATTATCATAGTTGTGTACTACAAAGGTACAATCCATCTGTTCATCACTCTCATTATCGTAGTAGTTGTGTACTACAAAGGTTAGTCCATCTGTTCATCACTCTCATTATCGTAGTAGTTGTGTACTACAAAGGTTAGTCCATCTGTTCATCACTCTCATTATCGTAGTAGTTGTGTACTACAAAGGTTAGTCCATCTGTTCATCACTCTCATTATCATAGTTGTGTACTACAAAGGTATAGTCCATCTGTTCATCACTCTCATTATCATAGTTGTTGTGTACTACATTATTTGGGGTAGATATCATTTCACTGTGTATAGTCTCAGCTATAGAAACATGTCTAATTTTCCTGTTTGAAATAGAACATATCAAAATCAGTAATCTTTGAAACCATGTAAATTACCAATGACACAAAACAAATAAAGAGGTGAGGAGAAGACTGAAGGTGGAAAGGACATGCATTAAGGCATCCTGAAAATAGTATAAATAAAATATCCTTTTTCCTGAACCCATGTGACAGTTAAACAACAAGGAAGACACGGAGAAGTGAATTAAAGACAGAAGTGAATATTATGGGGAGGACATGGATGGAGCTGCTTGAGCTAGCAAAAGATTAGATGCCTTGGAAGTACTTGACTGAAGACTTATGGGTGTTGAACAAGGGGACGGAGAGAGGATGGGGATGTCCTGAGTGCAGTGATGTCAGTTCTCAGCTCAACTCAACTCAACTCAACTCAACTCAACTCAACTCAGCTCATGTCCCAATGAATGATAAAGGGCAAAGGATTTAAAAAATCACCAATTGCTGTGCCGAGTTAGTACATTAGCTTGTTAACACAGAGTTATGAGTTCAAGCCTCATATAGTGAAAGGACTTTTTTTCTGAAAAAAAGAGTGGCAATGTTTCTGGCACTCGCCAGACTAATAAGTCTAGGGCTAATGATGTACTTGGAGTGAGTCTTGTATCTTCACTGTGTGCTCATGCAGGCTTTTCCCAGTCCTCTTGATGTCTATCTACAGTCTTACTTCTGCACGCTTCCACTCCATATTTCCTCAGATACTTTAATAAGGAGCTATGTCTTTATATGCCAAAGTACTATAATTGTCTGAACTTTATCTCATTGAGTAATGTATTCTTCAGTTCCAGCTTTTGTAACACTTCTTTGTTTTCTTCCCGCTATTTCTCTGTATAAATTCTCCCTATTTGTCTATATCACCATAGATCCTTTGCAGGAGATTGCTCTCATGACCGCCCGCTAAAACATCTCTCATCTCATGCCATGTCTTCTACCTCATGCCCAAGGCATCTGCAAAGTGCTGTGTCCATTTTCACACCAGTTGACCCCTGTCTCTTCTTCCAGGAACCTTCCCTCCCATCACTGTTCTTTCCTAGCCACAGTGGCATTTAACCCCATCAGGGGAGTATTTCTGTTTTAGAGGCGTCAATCTGTTTATGAACCAGTCTTCTTCCATGGTCAGATCTTGTAGAGTGTCAGTATTGATCTCCTTCTTGGTCCGCGATATTTTCAGATTTTTCTGTAACATTTAAGCTCAAAAGCCCCAATTGTGCTTTTATTGATATTTGTCTATATAGATTTCCCCTTTTTATCTATATAAATTTTCCCTATTTGTCTATATAAATTACCCCCCAAAACACATTGTGTGGTCGTCATCAAAGGTGGAAAAAGCATCTCTGTGGCACAAAATGGAACATTGCTTGGATAGTAAATCCATTACGCGGAAAGTCCGAATCAAAAGCTCACTGTGTGGTTGTCATCTGCAGACTGCATTCTTCTGGTTTCCGGAGGAACAGCCTGTTGTGAATTAAAGGCCCAATATATGGAAGTGAGGCTAAGCAGCCATCTGCAGGACGTGATGATTCCTTGGGTGAGCCCAGCACTAGAGTGCTATGTGTCAGCTCTGCTATTATGGAAGCTTCCTTGGATGGCGGGGAATGCCCATGGTCTGCCCCTGCCTTCCTTTGAGGGCTGACCGGGATGTCTTCAGCTGTTCTAAATGGGCGGCTGGGATGGGGATGACACCACAACAGTGAAAGTCGAAGGTCCTACGAAAAACCCTGGAAGGTAACCCGGCCAACAAATGCCTGAAGAAGTTAGATGTGTCTGCTGAAAGGTGCAAATATCGCAGCTCTGCTGTAAACAGGCACAACACAATTACATCTAAAACAACATTCCAGACGAACGAAGAAGAAGAAGAATTACCACTATTTGTCTATTTACATTTCCCTTATATAGTCAGGTCTTAGTCAGATATGACTGAGCTACCGTATGACAGTAGACGGTACTACCTGCTTTCTGTCAGCGCCAAATGTTGGGCGGCGCTTACCAAACCCGACAACCCACATTGTGCCAACGGCTTCGGGCGGAAGCGCGCAATTGGGAGGGTACTAGCCTTATCCTGGTGCGAGGAAATGCAACCCAAAGACAAAATAAGTCATGGCAGGGCAGACCAGGCCCTAAGCCTTGGTTGGCAGCTGGTCTAGGATCGAAGCTCCGACAGGCGGACAGTTAGAGCATTGCTTTGCTGATCTGGCAGCTTCTGCAGCTTGTCTTGTTCCAGATGTATAGGTGTTAACTTTCTTCTGGTGTGAACTAGACAGGCCGAGAGAGGGATCATGCTGCATGGGCAACACATGGTTTCTTTATTTTAGCTCAGGCTTTGTGCTATGGAGAGGCAAAAAATCAACATCAGGATTGGCAAGGCAGCAACAACAATGAACATGTTAGCACAAAGAGTCTGGGAGAACAGGAAGCTTACTGCCAAAACAAAAGTCCTCGTCTACCAAGCCTGTGTCCTTAGTACTCTTCTTTATGGTAGTGAAACCTGGACAACTTACTCACGCCAAGAGAAACGTTTAAACAGCTTTCATATGCGGTGTCTGCGAAGAATACTTGGTATTAAGTGGCAAGACAAAATCACAAATACTGAAGTATTGGAAAGATCAGATTGTGTGACGGTGTATTCCATGCTCAGTCTTCGTAGACTTAGATGAATAGGACATGTTAGGAGGATGGATGATGGTAGAATACCAAAGGACATCTTTTTTGGTGAATTACAGACGGGTAGGAGATCTCAGGGTCGGCCTCTACTACGATACAAAGATGTGTGTAAGCGGGACATGATTGATACAGGCATTTATAATGCACAATGGGAACACGTCGCCGCTGAACGTGTTGCTTGGAGGGCAACTATCAGAAATGGAATAAAGACAAAGGAGAAAATGATTGCAGATAAAGCACACACAGAGCGTGAGAGACGTAAGATGGTGCAAAATGGTGGAAATGACCATGTTTTCACATGCACCTACTGTGGGCAAACATTTGCAGCAAGAATTGGCCTTACCAATTTCCCCTATTTGTCTATATAAATTTCCCCTATTTGTCTATATAAATTTCCCCTATTTGTCTATATAAATTTCCCCTATTTGTCTATATAAATTTCCCCTATTTGTCTATATAAATTTCCCCTATTTGTCTATATAAATTTCCCCTATTTGTCTATATAAATTTCCCCTATTTGTCTATATAAATTTTCCCTATTTGTCTATATAAATTTCCCCTATTTGTCTATATAAATTTCCCCTATTTGTCTATATAAATAACCCCTATATGTGTATATAAATAACCCCTATATGTGTATATAAATAACCCCTATTTGTGTATATAAACAATCCTCTTTGTCTATATAAAGTTCCCCTATTTGTCTATATAAATTTCCCCTATTTGTCTATGTAGCCACATTTCATAGTTTCTGTTTTGCCCTCACATTGTTTATTCAGTGACACAATCATGTGGCATATTATATGAAACAGTTGTGTTCCTCCTTAATAAGCATCTGTCCTTCGTAGGCAAGTTCAGTCAATGGTCATTGTCCTAGCAACTCTGTTGAGCCATCAAGTATTTTCTTCCTGTGTTCACCTGTCTTAAATGCTCTCAACCTTCCTGGTTGTCACAATTTTCTTAAGACCCTCTGGTCCCTTAATGTGACTTTAAAAAATGATGATTGTCTTGCCCTCATGTGGGTTATCTATTATTGTGAATTGGCATATTGCAGTTCTTGGATTTTAATCTTCTTAGTTATCTTTAGGATTTCTAGCCTTTTATTGAGAAACCTCATCTCTGCCCAGTCCAGTTTCTTTCTGTTAGTTTTATTCAGTGCCCACGATTCACAGGCGTACAGTTGAATGAGCAGTATATCATCATCATCATCACGTCCAAATGGCGGAGGTGCTCATGTCTCTACACAGATCTTAAGTTTTAGTTTAATTACTATAACAATCTGTCCCTGGTTTTGTTTTCACTGAAAGCTATGCATTTTTTAATCTTTTGTAAATCAAGGTATTCTCAATTTAGTGGTGCACATATTTTCCAGGTCTGCCTATTACAGATGACAGCATTGCTTTTATGAAGTTTTGCTTTATTTTCTTCAGGAAATACCTACAACATCCCAATATCAGCATGGGTGCTGGATACGCACCCTTACAATCCACCCATGGTATTTGTCAAACCCACCAACACCATGCAGATAAAACCTGGCCGCTATGTGGATGCTAATGGAAAAGTGGATATGCCTTTTATTCGGGAGTGGAGACATGTATGTATTTCTGCTTGAGTTTTATCTCTTTGTGTTCCAGATAACTAATTCTTTAAAATAATAACTTTGGAAAAGAAGTTAAAGTAGCATATTAGATTCTTCTTCAAGTTCTTTGCGACATTGGTGCTCATGACTCTTCAGTCCCCTCCGCCATCAAATATAACTCTTCCTCTGTAGCTCTTTACTTCGCTTGCCTAGCATTTCTCTTCTTTTTTTTTTTAAATGTTGCATATCCCTTACAGGACATTGCAATCAACACCAGCATCTTTCAGCTGCTATTGATATACTAGGCAAGATTACGCTCAGTAGTTTGCCATTGCTTTCTGAGCGACCAGCTCACATACCCCCTAAGTTACCAGCACGGCTCGGACTGCTGCTGATTCTCGTGCAGCTGCGTTACTCACGAGAATATACGGGATTACGGAGAAAGACGTTAACCCCTAGGCCAGGGAGCCCGACCAGGGAGCATGTCTCTACTTCATCTATTTTGTTGATATGCTGCATAAATTTCATGTCATGTAGATTGATTGAGCGGGCATGTTGCTGTAACAGTTAGGAAGTTACACTGACAATGGCATGATCACGGTCAAATAAAAGTTTGATGCCTGCACTCTTCATTTGCTGCAGGGGGGAAAGAATGACCACCTATTCCCCCATGCACTCAGGCCTTACAAATGTGATGGTCCTAACACTTCACATACCCACAGCAGGGGACTTGTTTTTGTTGTTGTTATTTAGGTTGGTTTTGATGAGTGCCCAAGGAACACTTTTTTCTTTTGCTTCCTTTTATCTCCAAATGGGGCACAGACCTTTAGCCATGTGGCACCAAACCCTGCTATCCTGTGCTGTTTTCTGCAGCTCCTTCCATGTACTGCACACATATAATTCATCTCTATCTCTGCGTCAGAAATGATTGACAGCACATTGGACAGGAGGCTGTGGACTACATCATGACCATTGCCATAGGGTATGGACTATACACAGAAGAATGAATTTATACTGCGATTTATAAATCATCTGTGTTTGTAACACCACCAGTTGTTGTTTCTTGTAATACTTGTTTAATAACTTGTGTGCATGTTTTCTTAATTAGCCATCCTCAGATCTGCTGAGTCTTGTGCAGATTCTGGCCTTCACGTTCGGGGAAGAGTGCCCTGTATTCTCACGTACATCCGGACAAAGGCCACAGAGTGTATCTTACCCTGGCCAGCCACCACTACCATCTGGTAAGTTTTAGGCATTTCATGCTTGACGGTGAAATTACTACAGAAATTTGTTATGACTGGTCAGTATGTTTTGGACTAGGGGATCATCTGCAGATGATATAAGAAACAGATGTCATCATTATCATCATTATATGTCAGGCACGTTGCAGAATGTTACTCTCATTACAGCCCACTGGATTTGTCGATCTTGCCATTTCTCCCACCTCATGCACTCTCATGTCCAAGGTGTCTACAATGTCCTTTGTCCATCTTCATGCTTGCTAACAAGCATATATGAATTAAAAACAGCTTAAGTAGTTGTCTGTAATTAGGAAAATTAATAAATTGTGCAACCTGTTGCTTTTGTGTGTAAATCACTATGGGAATACATTGTTTTGAAATAAATCTGTAGTCAGAAACACAGAATGATAACATAGGTAACATTGAGTTCAAAGAGAATGAGTGTAAACATTCTTTCTCCTGTTTATAGCTATGATCATCATCATCATGTGCCATGCCAAAAGCGTGGGTGGTCATGTTTTGCCATCTTACAGGATCACCTGAGTCATGGATCAGCTCTGTTTTCTTGTCTTGACCATGCCACATGGCTCTGCCTTCCGCTTGTTCTTATCCCCTCAATCTTGCCAATTGTCACCAAGTTCTCTAGTTAATTTCTTCTCATAACGGGTCCAAAAAATTGTGACTGTCTGCGTCTAATTTCTCCAATCACTTTACAGTTTTCACATCCTTCTTGTAGGACTTGCTCATTGGTTTTTATGTCTGTCCAAGGTATTCTTTGCATTTACCTCAGAAACCACATTTCCACTGCCATCAGATGTTGTTCAGTTTGTCTGCTCATTGTCAATGTTTCACATCCATACAAAAGTATTGGTTCTATATCAATCAATCAATCATGTGCCATGCCGGAAAGCGTGGGCGGTCATGATTCGCCATTTCACTCGATCACCAGTGGTTCTATATAGCACTTCAATAATCTTTTTCTCAATGCAATTGACATCTTTTTATTGGTTAGTATGTCTTCCATCTTGCAAAAGGCTACCTTTACCATAGCGATTCTTGTTCTAACCTCTTCAAGGCACCTCTTATCAGATGTTATGACTGTTCCGAGATAGTTGTACTGATGCACTTGTTTAAGAATATTACTATTTACCTGTATATCACATTGTGGTTTTTCTTTATAGTGACACCATAATCTATGTCTTCTTACAATTTAATTCTAACCTTAGTTGTTCACCGTGCAAAATAACCATATGTACTAACTGTTGCAGATCCTGTTCACCGTCTGCAATCAATACTGTATCATCTGCACATCTAATGTTATTGATGTTATGTCTGTCAGTGGTGCTTCCTCTCATAGCGATGATGATCCTAGTCTAAAATCTATTGACACCTTTTTTTAGATTGTATTCTGTCTTACAAGCCAGATATTTCTAGAGACTGTCGTCCAGATCATGATTAGGGAATTCAGTCCTGGCTAGTCGTCTCTACTGCTACATACTGCTACATTCCTTATTATCCTGTTAAAATGCTTGTCTGTGAAGCTACTAATAAGAAAGATGGAAGAAGAATCTCTAAATGAATAGAAATGTTATTTGCCTGCTTCTTGCAGCTCGGGAGCTATGGTAGTACAGGGGCTAAATGCCTTCCTACCGGCCTGGTGCTCGTGGGTTTGAGCCCTCATCAAAGCCGATTTTAAAATTGTCCTCGGGTTCCCAGACCCACCCAGCTTAACATGGTTCCCAGACCCACCCAGCTTAACATGGTTCCCAGACCCACCCAGCTTAACATGGTTCCCAGACCCACCCAGCTTAACATGGTTCCCAGACCCACCCAGCTTAACATGGTTCCCAGACCCACCCAGCTTAACATGGTTCCCAGACCCACCCAGCTTAACATGGTTGCCAGACCCACCCAGCTTAACATGGTTGTCAGACCCACCCAGCTTAACATGGTTGCCAGACCCACCCAGCTTAACATGGTTCCCAGACCCACCCAGCTTAACATGGTTGCCAGACCCACCCAGCTTAACATGGTTGCCAGACCCACCCAGCTTAACATGGTTCCCAGACCCACTCAGCTTAACATGGTTCCCAGACCCACCCAGCTTAACATGGTTCCCAGACCCACCCAGCTTAACATGGTTGCCAGACCCACCCAGCTTAACATGGTTGCCAGACCCACCCAGCTTAACATGGTTCCCAGACCCACCCAGCTTAACATGGTTCCCAGACCCACCCAGCTTAACATGGTTGCCAGACCCACCCAGCTTAACATGGTTCCCAGACCCACCCAGCTTAACATGGTTGCCAGACCCACCCAGCTTAACATGGTTGCCAGGAATTGTCTTGGGGAGTAGAGGCAGCTGGTGTGATACTAACTACATCACCCCCTCCCCCCTGGAATGCCGATTGGTCTGTACAGAAACATGGGGCTAGCACCATATGCCCAAAACACCTCAAGGCCTGTAAAAAAAAGTCCTTTATTATTTATCGAAATCTCTTGCAGCTCTGGGGTTGACATAGCATAGCAAAATAGGTCTCATTGATTTTCCTGGGATAGGACATGGTCACTCGATCACAAAGAGCTTCAACCACCGTGTGCCACCAAACCTGCCTATGCCTTCCAGTGACATCCAATCACATAGAGCTTCAACCACTGCATGCCACCAGACCTTCCTATGCCTTCCAGTGACATCCAGTCACATAGAGATTCAACCACCGTATGCCACCAAACCTTCCTATGCCTTTCATAGAGCTTCAAACACCGTATGCCACCAAACCTGCCTATGCCTTCCAGTGACATCCAAGCACACAGAGCTTCAACCACGTATGCCACCAAACCTGCCTATGCCTTCCAGTGACATCCAAGCACACAGAGCTTCAACCACGTATGCCACCAAACCTGCCTATGTTTTCCAGTGACATCCATTCACAAAGAGCTTCAACCACCGTATGTCACCAAACCTTCTTATGCCTTCCAGTGACATCCATTCACATAGAGCTTCAATCACTGTATGCCACCAAACCTGCCTATGCCTTCCAGTGAATGAAAATCACCAAAATATGAAAAGGAGAATTGGGAAGCTTTACTAGAACACGATCACAAGAAACAAAATGGATGTTGTGGTCAAAGCCTTCACCAGCACACAAACAACAAACACACAGAAATACATCTACATGAACAACTTTACATAAAAATATGTATAAACGTATAATCAATTATTAAAGAAACAGACTGAAAATCAATAAAAACTTGACAGACTACAAAGGCGGAACCTGAAACAGTTAGTAGCAGTTCAGAGAAAGGGGTGACAATTAAAACTGGAATTAGCGGAACTGCAGTAAAGCTTTCAAAATGCAGTAAATGAATCACCAAAAACAAGAAGTAAAAATGGTAGGCTTTACTAGAATCACAAGTGACAGAATAGATGTTTGCGGCCATTGTATGTTTCCTTTATTATTGTATTCTGTGCCTTCCATTGTAATGTTTCAGAGCATTAGAGTTTGTCATTGGGATTTTCTAATTTAACCAAGTGAATAGATTGAATTACCTAGTGGCAGTCATAACACCAGATGGAAGATGAATGGGATTAAAAATAGAACAGGCCAAGTGAATGCTGCATTTCTAAAAATGAAAAGTATTTTATGCAATAAGTCACAATCATTGAATGTCAGAAAGAGACTATTAAAATGTCATATAAATTCTGTCTTCCTGTGTGCCAGTTAATCATGAAATATGAACTTAGAATTAAGAAGAACTTAGAGGCAAAGAAGACATGATTCTGAGACATATGTTGCAAGTACCTTGAACTGCCAGAATAAGTAAAGACGTGTGCCTGGAAAAGGCAAATGAAATTAGAACATTACATATAAATATAAGAAGGATCCTCTTTTCTAGCCTCTTAGAGAGACCTCTGAGAGAGATCCTCTTTTCTGGCCTCTTAGAGAGATCCCCTTTTCTGGCCTCTTAGAGAAATCCTCTTTTCTGGCCTCTAGGAGAGATTCTCTTTTCTAGCCTCTTAGAGATACCCTCTTTCTGGCCTCTGAGAGAGAACCTCTTAAATAGCCTCTTAGAGAGATCCTCTTCTATAGCCTCTTAGAGACACCCTCTTTCTGGCCTCTGAGAGAGAACCTCTTAAATGGCCTCTTAGAGAGATCCTCTTCTATAGCCTCTTAGAGAGATTCCCTTAAATGGCCTCTTAGAGAGATCTAATGTTTTGCCTCTTAGAGTGCCCTGAATGAGCATGTAACAAACTGTTTCACATTGCAATAAACAGGTTCTTGAATCCAATCACCAGGAATGCTAACCTGGCCAAAAATGCACGCTATAGTCGATGTGTTGGCCTACGGGTTTCGGCCCAAGGGCGCATAACAGACACACCGCAATCGCATCTGAAAAAACACTCCGGATGAACGCAAAGAAGAAGAAGAAGAAGAATCCAATCAATCAGTGTTTCAGAAAACACAAATGTTATTAAGTAACCCACTTGTTCATAACATTCATGTTATTTATTTTCAGGGATGTCAATGCCTGGTCTGCCCTATCCACCATCCAGTGGTATTCCTCCCCCAGGATATCCGAGTGCAGGCTATCCCCCTTATCCATCAGCTGTTGGTTATCTAAATCAGAGTTCTGCACCATATCCTGGCTATCCACCGCCAAATCAGAACAGTGGCTTTCCACCTCAGTACTCATCCAACACATCTGTTCCGCCGTACCCAGGCCCTCAGCAGACACCAGCCTACACAGATCCTGGTGTGGGGTATCCTCCTTCACAGTTCAACAGCCACGCTCCTTATCCAGCAGTAAATAGCACTGGTATGTGGACGTAACTGTGAAATATGGTTATAGTAGCGATAATGCTGTCATCATCATCATAATTTGTCATGCCGATGAGCATTGGCAGTCATGGTTGGCCATCTCACACAATAACCAGAGGACATAACTATGAAATATGTTTATAGTAGCCATAATGCTGTCATCATCATTATGTGTCATGCCCATGAGCATTGGCAGTCATTGTTCACCATCTCACACGATCACCAGAGTCACGGATCAGGTTTGTGCTTTTGTCCTGATTATGCCACATGGCAAAGCCATCCGAGTATTTATATCTTTACCTTCCCCTTGCTTTTTTCCCCTTCAAATATGATTGTTATCCATAAGTTTTCAAATTGATTTATAATGCAGTACGTAAAGGTAGTTCATAATAGAAACTACCATTGGGGTGTGAATTGTAAGGCCTTCGTGTATTCTGAGCCACAGTATATGAATTGAGGCAACCAGTTGCCTTTCATATCATCTTTTCTTCCCAGACATTTCCAAGAACATTCTGAAAATTTTCAGGTGCCCAATTTTATGAAACTATGTTACCCCAGTATTGTCCTGGTAGGAAAACGTAATCCTGCTTCTGCTGGGGATTGAACCCTTTGATTCTCTAAACCCAGTGACTGATTGTACTCCAGTAGAGTGAAAAACTTCAATACACATCACATAGAAGCTTGTGAATGTTCAATATAGTTTCCTTCTATCACAATTCGTTGCTTATATCACGAGCTGCTAACACACTCCATTTCAACGGTTTAGGACAGCCATATTATTTGACTGGAAGGGTTGAAATTTGGTGCACATAACTGGCTTGCACATGCCATATTTGAAGTGTGCAAAATTTTGTGCTTCTTTATTTATTAGCTGAGAAAAATGATGTTGTGAATTACTTTCTGAATGCTCCTCACAATAATCAATGACTAGGAGGCTTTTTCTTGGTGAGTTTGTTAAGGTCATTCCATGAGTGTGATTGCTGCCAGTTGCCTGTTATTCAAAAGAGTCTGGTGATGTAGATTGAGTGTATGATCATCTGAAGTGAAGCTGCCATGTACTGTTGGATGATCACCTTGAGAGCATTCACTGTTTGATGTTCACCACATAACCTTGTCTATTCCAGTGATCTGCTATCAACACAGGAAGTCGGATGCCAATTTCTATATCGTGGATGAGCCGAACTTACCTGACATCTGTCAGTTTTATTAAAAGTTATTTATGTTTCTCTGGTTTTAAAAATATTTCATCGGATTTTATTTTGGTAATAAGGTCTGTCTGAATGCCATGACCCAAAAGCAGCTAGAGAAGAGTTAACGTTATAATGAACGGTGATGAACTCAATTAACAGGGTCAGAGAGAGTTAACACACCAGTGATGGGACAAATAGTAACCGAAGACAGCTCACGGAAGTGTTAACACCATTGACGAGACGCACAACGGTCAATAACACGGGGATAGTTCCAGAGTCACGGGAAGGGACAGAAAGTCACCCCATGAATAGATATTTAGAATCATTCAGCGGGGGACAGCTGTTCAGGTAACATCTAACAAGTTAGCTGAGTAAGATTGACAGCAGTAACAGAATATCTTTGACTGAAATGATTGATTGATTGATTGATTGATTTAGGAATCGACATCACAGCATTCGGGGCATTCCCATAAGTGCTCCGTCCCCATCCTCAGCAGCCAGCGAAGAGTTCCAACACTAATAGTACCAGTAGCAATCTGATTATAAGTTCGTCTCGCCTTTCCTCTGAGCGATGAGCGTCGGCCAGATCCCTTCGTCACTCCTCGTTGTCTCATTCTTGCCAGACCATGGTAATCCATTTGCTCCTCCGAGGTGTGCACGTGCTCCCACAAGGCCGCAACCACGTCTGCCTTGTCTTGTATCAATACTCCACCAAGTTCTGCAGAGCCAGCCAATCTGTCCGCCTGTTCATTTCCCAGCACACCGGCATGCCCCGGAGAAAAGATCCAGGCGATGCTTGTCACCCGTGACCTCCGAAGTGAAGCAAGCCACTCCGCACGAAGTCTGCCCGTCCTCACCCTCGTCAGCATGCTTTCTGAGTCAGTTACAATCACGATGTGTGTGTGTGTCGTATTCTCCATCCAGCGGAGAGCCGCAGTGACTGCCTCCACTTCCATTCTTAAGCTGGATGTTGTGGTATCATATGCCAGGCTCTCCTGCCCCAAACATCGACCATTAGCTTTGGCTATGAACCCCCAGCCACTTCTCTCACCTCTTGACACTGAACCATCTGTGTAGATAATCACATCACCCGAGTGAGCATTGTCCTGAATTAGTTGCTGGATTTCCACTTCCGTGGCCCCTGCTGGCCACTCCCTGCACTCCCGGCTTTCGACTGAAAGACCTAAGCAACGTTGGTTCCCAGTACTGACGAAACTCAACTAGACTACAATCGTCAAGCATGGTTCACGAGTACCAGCTATTATTGTGAGGAAGATTATGGACACCGAACTGATTGACAGACCATATTCAAGAAGGACTAGCACAGTGTTTTGGTAGCTGTGTATTCACAAGGGACGTAAGTTGACCAAGTTACTGAACACGCTTCTCACTCAGCTTGATAACATCCGGTAAATGACTGCACAACACCTTTGGTACAGTGCAACAGATAGTTTTATTAGCAACACATGGTGTCATGGCTTCCTCACTGACCAGGCCTGGTCTCCACTCAATGTGTGACACTGCCAGACATTTTTCAATGTTCGTTTTAATTAACCTGCAATACGCTTGTGTTTTTGCTCTTATATTCTGATAGTAATAAGAAATCGTGTTTTCTGTTTTGGTTGCTAGGGGCAAGAGTTCCATTTACCCCAGGTGGCACAGTCACAGAAGCGGACCTACGGGCATCCCTGCTTTCTGGTGTAGAGGACAAGATCAAGTGGAGACTGAAAGAAACCTTTGCACAGGCACAGGTAAGCAGCACCAGAAGATGACTAGCTCAGTTTATTTAATGGCTATGTTTGTTGTTTGGTGGGTTGTTTGGTTTGTTGTTAGATAGGCAGGTAGATTGGTTGGCTGGCCAGAAAGATGAAGCAGTAAAAGAAAATTGATAATGAAATTGAGCAGTTGAAGAAAAGAATTGCTTTAGAAAAGGACGTGAAAACAATGACTGCTACTGGTATTGAAAATGCTTTGCAGGCATAAAAACTTAGCACCATAGCTCTCATTTTTGTCCAATAGTTTTAGGAAAACAGTAAGAGAAAAGGAAGAAGAGATTACAATTGTTGGCAAACAGATTGATGAAAGACAGTTGGAGATGAAGAGTCTAGACATATGGAAACAAATAAAGCAGACATGTATATTGTGTAAATAGTGTGTTATTTCTAGTGATTCAGCAGGTGATTTGAGAATTAGAGAAAGAGGTGAATAATTTGGGGAGACCTGGTGGGAGATAGTAACAGATAGGACAGCTTGATGTGGGCTGGTTTATGGCCTATGCTCCAAAGGGGGATGCAGGGCATCAGAAGGGGAAGAATTTAAAAAAGAACACCCAATTTAAAAAAATATTTTTTCACAATGGTTCAATCAATCAAATGCCCTGCCAGCTGGCGTAGGCTTTTATGTCTCTCCACAGATCTTGGTCTTTGGTATTCCGGATCAACTCTGCTGATGATATTCCTCCATGCTCCCGTCTCAATCCATCCAGCATCATTTCTCTTGATCTGCCCCTGCTTCTCTTCCTTTTGATCTGTCCAGTTGTCAATGATGTTCTCCAATGCCTCTCTTCTCATCACATGACCAAAGAAAGCTGTTTGTCTCTTTCTTATTGTTGTATATAATGTTCTAGTTTCATTAGCCTCTTTCAGGCAATAGTTACTATGACAGTCTAAGGAATTTGCAACACTTATCTTAGGAAACACATCTCTGTTGCTTCCATGTTCTTCCTAATTTATTCATTTACATTCCAATGGTTACTTATCAATAAATCACACAAATACAAAAGCAAAATGTTCTGCTCCATCCATGTATTAATTTAAACATAATTAGATGAATACTATTCATGTCGGAGAGAAAAGTCACACCCTCCCAAATGGAGCCTAAATTTAGACTGACTACTAGCAATATTATAGTTCTAAAATTGGAAAGAACTTAAGTCTAGTCTCCTAAATTTCGCTAAATTTCAGTTTGCCTTTCCCCAAGGGTTTCATCATCATACACTCAATCTACATTACCTCAGTGTGTCTCACTGTAATTGTAAAATCTAGTTTAGATAAGATGTGGGGTGCAGTGGTGAAGTTTGTGACACACCATTTTATAGACACACCATTTTATAGACACACCATTTTATAGACACACCATTTTATAGATTATTTTGATTGTTCCTCTAGTTTATCCTGAGCGCAGACATGTCATTTATAGTTTGCTGTGATGGTACTAGTTCTAGTTTCTTCATAGTACAGTGATGTCATTTATAGTTTGCTGTGATGGTACTAGTTCTAGTTTCTTCATAGTACAGTGATGTCATTTATAGTTTGCTGTGAGTGATACTGGTTCTAGTTTCTTCAGAGTACAGTGATGTCATTTATAGTTTGCTGTGATGGTACTAGTTCTAGTTTCTTCAGAGTACAGTGATGCCATTTATAGTTTGCTGTGATGGTACTAGTTCTAGTTTCTTCATAGTACAGTGATGTCATTTATAGTTTGCTGTGATGGTACTAGTTCTAGTTTCTTCATAGTACAGTGATGTCATTTATAGTTTGCTGTGAGTGATACTGGTTCTAGTTTCTTTTGGGTACAGTGATGTCATTTAGTTGCTGTGAGTGATACTAGTTCTAGCTTCTTGAGTTAGTTAGTTAGTCTTTCCTCTTGAGCCTAAGGCGGCGCATATGGCAGAAGTCCTGTCTCTCCATGCCTAGCGGTTCGCTGCTACCTGTTGTAGATCTTGGATATCTACTTGGCCATTGAATGAGCCTTCTCTAATGATGGTTCTACGCAGGGTCTCTCTTGATCTTCCCCGTTTCCTTATCCCTACCGGTGACCATATGAGGGCTTGGTAGGGGAGTCTTGTCTTGTCCATTCTGAGTACATGGCCGATGTAGTTCCAACGGCGTCTTCTTATGAAATTGGATACTGTATCTTGCTTAGTCTCTTGTCTTATTTGCGAATTGGTTCTGAAGTCTGTCCAGTGGATGTTTAGAAGTCTTCTAAGACATTTGTTCTCAAAATTGTCTAATTTTTTATCTAAAGCTACCGTTGATTTCCAACTTCCAACTTCTTGAGTACAGTGATGTCATTTATAGTTTGCTGTGATGGTACTAGTTCTAGTTTCTTCATAGTACAGTGATGTCATTTATAGTTTGCTGTGATGGTACTAGTTCTAGTTTCTTCATAGTACAATGATGTCATTTATAGTTTGCTGTGATGGTACTAGTTCTAGTTTCTTGAGTACAGTGATGTCATTTATAGTTTGCTGTGATGGTACTAGTTCTAGTTTCTTCAGAGTACAGTGATGTCATTTATAGTTTGCTGTGATAGTACTAGTTCTAGTTTCTTCAGAGTACAGTGATGTCATTTATAGTTTGCTGTGAGTGATACTGGTTCTAGTTTCTTTTGGGTACAGTGATGTCATTTATAGTTGCTGTGAGTGATACTAGTTCTAGTTTCTTGAGTAGTGATGTCATTTATAGTTTGCTGTGATGGTACTAGTTCTAGTTTCTTCAGAGTACAGTGATGTCATTTATAGTTCGCTGTGAGTGATACTGGTTCTAGTTTCTTTTGGGTACAGTGATGTCATTTATAGTTGCTGTGAGTGATACTAGTTCTAGTTTCTTGAGTACAGTGATGTCATTTATAGTTTGCTGTGAGTGGTACTAGTTCTAGTTTCTTCTTGGTACAGTGATGTCATTTATAGTTTGCTGTGATAGTACTAGTTCTAGTTTCTTCAGAGTACAGTGATGTCATTTATAGTTTGCTGTGAGTGATACTGGTTCTAGTTTCTTTTGGGTACAGTGATGTCATTTATAGTTGCTGTGAGTGATACTAGTTCTAGTTTCTTTTGGGTACAGTGATGTCATTTATAGTTGCTGTGAGTGATACTAGTTCTAGTTTCTTGGGTACAGTGATGTCATTTATAGTTTGCTGTGAGTGGTACTAGTTCTAGTTTCTTCTGGGTACAGTGATGTCATTTATAGTTTGCTGTGATGGTACTAGTTCTAGTTTCTTCATAGTACAGTGATGTCATTTATAGTTGCTGTGAGTGATACTAGTTCTAGTTTCTTTTGGTTACAGTGATGTCATTTATAGTTGCTGTGTGTGATACTAGTTCTAGTTTCTTGAGTACAGTGATGTCATTTATAGTTTGCTGTGAGTGGTACTAGTTCTAGTTTCTTCTGGGTACAGTGATGTCATTTATAGTTTGCTGTGATGGTACTAGTTCTAGTTTCTTCATAGTATAGTGATGTCATTTCTAGTTTGCTGTGAGTGATACTGGTTCTAGTTTCTTCATAGTACAGTGATGTCATTTATAGTTTGCTGTGATGGTACTAGTTCTAGTTTCTTCATAGTACAGTGATGTCATTTATAGTTTGCTGTGAGTGATACTAGTTCTAGTTTCTTCTGGGTACAGTGATGACATTTATAGTTGCTGTGAGTGATACTAGTTCTAGTTTCTTGAGTACAGAGTACAGTACATTTATAGTTGCTGTGAGTGATACTAGTTCTAGTTTCTTCTAAGTACAGTGATGTCATTTATAGTTTGCTGTGAGTGGTACTGGTTCTAGTTTCTACTGAGTACCACAATATCATTTATAGTTTGCTATAAATGTTTGCTTGTTTTTTTTTTCGTGTGAGTACCATGATGTAATTTCTACTTTGTCCTGGCTCCTATGACTTAAGTTCTATTGTGTATGTTGTGTTGGTGTTAGTTCTAAGTAGCATTTTGCAAGTTGTGTCATTCATTTATCTCGATTTTCAGGCAGAAATGGATGTACTTTGCAAAACCCAGAGAGATTTGAATGATGGAAAACAGAAGTTGGACAAAATCATTTCAGATTTAGATAAAGAGAAGGTAGGTATAACCATCTATAGGTAAGCCTTGTTTATCCACATTAAAACATCTTGGCAATGTTATTCCACAGTCCACACTATCCTTGACTTAATGGCCAATTAAATGTAATATAAAAAAATAAGTAGAGGACCCCTTTTCAGGCTATGAGGAGTATTGGATAAATGGTGCTAGCCCCATATTTTTTAGACCAGTGGGCACTAGATGGGTGGTGTGGTCAGTATCATGCAGTCCACCTGTACTTCTCAGGCAATCTCCTGGTATCCATTGTGGGCTGGGTCCACCTGGATGCCCAGGTAAATTTTACAAATCTGCCACGAATACATGACCACTGTGCTGGCATGCCAGCGTGCTAACCATTGTGTTGTTGCAACTCCTGTTATGTAATATGCTCTTTCGGTCCCAGAATGTTTTGTTGCAGATGCTCAATGGGGCAAATAACCACCTTGCAAAATCATGAGTTCATTACTTTCATTAGTGGCCACAGAGGAGGCCAGATTTCTTGAGTGCGGTCTGACCAAATGTATAGTCATTATCATACTGTGCATATGGCAAAATGGCCTGGAACTATTAACCTATTTACAAACAAACAAACCGCTATACAATGTGCATGTTTAAGCTCTGTTCCATTCTCTTAGCAAGAGAGATCTTTAATTTCCGCATCACGCTGACAATTACTCTGGCAGGAACATGACATCTGTATCAAACACAAAATGTTTCTAAGCACACAGATGATGTTTGCAGTAAATGAATGATAGTTGTAGCAAGTGCATGGGAGTTGTGAGATGTAGATGCTGATTGTTCCGGTAGCACATAGATTGTAAACACTTTGTATTCTTTCTCTCTTAGTCCCTTTTGCCAGACCCAGACTTAAATCCAAATTCACACATCCTTGAATATGTTGGATCCAACCACTGTTGATGCAGCATTAACATTCAATATTTTCCAGTGTGAGATAGAGAAGAACATTAATATTCAATATTTTCCAATGTGAGATAAAGAAACACATTATCTTTCATTATTTTCCAAAATGAGATAAAGAAGAGCATAAACATTCAATATTTTCCAATATGAGATAGAGAAGAACATTAGTATTCAATATTTTCCAGTGTGAGATAGAGAAAAACATCAAAATTCAATATTTTCCAGTGTGAGATAAAGAAAAAAATTATCATTCAATATTATCCAATGTGAGATAGAGAAAAATATCGACATTCAATATTTTCCAGTGTGAGATAAAGAAAAACATTATCATTCAATATTATCCAATGTGAGATAAAGAAAAAAATTATCATTCAATATTATCCAATGTGAGATAGAGAAAAACATCAACATTCAATATTTTCCAGTGTGAGATAAAGAAAAACATTATCATTCAATATTCTCCAGTTTGTGATATAGAAAAACATCAACATTCAATTTTTCCAGTGTGAGATGAAGAAAAACATTATCATTCAATATTCTCCAATGTGAGATAGAGAAAAATATTATCATTCAATATTTTCCAGTGAATGAATCACCAAAAAATGAGAAGTAAATTGTGAACTTTACTAGAACATGATTATAAGAAACATATACCTTATGTTTATATATAACATATACCGTCGACTATGAACTGTATTTCGTGGACTGTGTGGGTGAACATCTAGGAAACATCCAGATGGGAAAATGACTGCTGATTCCATCAGAAATGAACTGGATGTTTTGTGGGGGACTATTGTGTTGACATTCTGGCGGCGGCATTATGCACAGAGATCTGTGCGGGCTGTTGTTTGTCGAGACTCCTGTCTTTTCCACTTTTCACATTGGGCAGTGGGAAGCATTTTGTGTGATAATCACTGGCACAGGAATGGAGCATAATGGGGACGACCCGTTGCTGTGAAGTTGGAACTGCGACTAACTAACTAACTATAAGAAACAAAATGGACATTGCAGCTAAAGCCTTCGTCAGCACAGAACAAACAAACACAAACAGACACACAACTACATGAAAAACACTGTATGAAAATACAAAGGTTACTTATCTGAATCCTTGTTTGATTGAATGCGTCTTAAGCATTCTATGTGGATGGAAAGAACCGGATGTGTGGTTCAAGCAGGTCGATGGGCTAAAGGTCAGTGACATCAGAAGCTCAGAGATTGGCTTAGCCGCCCGATGGGAGGGATGGGGGAACGCCCATGTGTGAGCGTATGATAAAATGGGGATTAGCAGTGAACTATAGCTGGCTCTGTGGCGAAGGTGTAGTTCTCAGTTCTGCATACTGCGTTCAAAACATAGCTGTGGGCGCTTTTAATGCAGTCCACCCTGCGTTGGTTTACATAGAATGGCATGAGTGCTGGTCGCACAGAAAACAATGACAAGACATTGAACGCACACTTGCCAAGAAATAAAAAACAGCAAAAGTAACGCTGGGGTTGATTGTGACATCCTGTAGAGGATATGCTACCACCTTTTTCTAGTGGGCTATACAATTGCAGGGATGGAAAGGGCGGGGGTGTTGGAAGTTAAATAAAACTATGTTGAACATTGAGGTCGTGAGGGTAGAGTGAACCCAACTGGAAGATAAAATGGTTTTCCAATGTTTTACGATCACGTTCGTGAGATTTGATCGTTGTGACCTGTATGTCGGCCACGCAACAGTGGTCAGAACTGTTGAAGTGTATGGATATCAGTTTCTAGGCACCACTGTTGACATTAAAGAGGTGTTACCTAAACTTGTCATCAAGACGTAGACATGTTTCTCCAATATATCTCATGTCACAACGTGTGCAGATGATCGCATAGATAACGTTGTGACTCGTGCATGAGCAGCCCTCACAAATGTGGAATGTGGTCTTAGGGAAAGCCAGACTCTGGGTTTGAAGGATATGTGGACTGGTCTTATAAGAAGACTGAAGACAAGCCATCATGCCAGGAAGAGACTTGTGGGGTTGGGGTAGACTGCTATGGACTAGCACATCCCTGAGGTTACGATCCTGCATGTGAGCCACCAGGGGGCCTCTGAAAAGACATCGCGAGTGACTGGGTCTGCCTGGAGAATAGATAGGTGCCTTAGGAGGATATCCTAGGCAGCAATATTATGGGGATGGTAGGTTAGTGACAGGATGGACCTATTATTTTGTGGTTTAGGCTAATAATTCCTCAATGTTTTCCAGTATGAGATAGAGAAAAACATTAACATTCAATATTTTCCAGTGTGAGATAGAGAAAAACATTACCTTATTAAGGGAGAAGGACGGCGAGGTCAGAGAGGCTGTTCGGAAGATGGAGCTGCGGCAGGATTTGAACATTGATGAAGCTGTTATCACTACTGCACCACTATACAGACAGTGAGTTTGTGTTTTATTTTATTTGTTCACTTGCAGCAAGAACAGAAGTTTCTTGCATAATGATTTTCACAACTCGTCATTAGCATATGCCTTGCTGTGGCGGTTATATTTTGTCATGTCACACGATCACCAGTCTTGTATCAGGTCTGTGTTCTTGTTCTGATTATGCCATAGGGTCAAAGCTATCCAGATATTTAAATCTGTGCCTGTAGGTCAGCATGGCTAAACATGTGTTCTTAAACATCCGGTGTGCTGATGCCGAGGTAAGGGGCTCAGCACCTATACCGGACAGTTGGACTAAAATGTTGATTTATCGTCCTTGACTTGGGGATGTAAATTACAAGTACCTCTGAAGCTGGAGTGGGTTGGCCTGATGGTGAGGGACACTGTTAATAGGGAAAGCTAATCTGCATGCAAAATTCAGTCCAGCACTACTAAAGTAGTGTGTATGGACTACGCTTTAGTTCAAAAGCAAGCGAGCGCCCCAAAAATAATCTATGCCTTCCCTGTACTTTTTCCCTATAAAATGTGCTGGCTGTCACTAAGTTGTTAAATGTATTTCTTCTAATAACATGGCCACAAATATTTTAGTTCTAGCTGTCTACAAGAAGTGAAAACAGGTTCAAAGGTCACAGGATAAGCTGCATTGCACTGGGTGTTATCCCATATGGCTCAATTTGTCTCTGCAGAGAAGCTGAGACAAGAGAACTGGTGAACAGCATGAGTCTTTCAAGCAGTCTCTCCCTCTGGGCATTGAGTTGGACTGTTGACAATGGGATATCTAAACTCCGTAGAGGAAACATGACTGACCTGGGCTGAATTCCAGTCAGTCTGTTTGTGCTGGGCTGAATCATGACCCGTTACATGCTAATATGCCTCCCACCTGATGTGAAGTTCCAGTGGTCTTACACACCCTGCTGGTTTCTGAGCTTGGAGGGGGAAGGTGAGTTCTGCAACACATGCCCAATGCAACAGGCTTAAGAATTAAAACTCAAGTCTTCATGGTGGTGATGATGATGATCCTTCAGTATCCGCTGAGGGCGATGGGGCCAAGAAGCAGTCAATACAGAACTGGTGTCATCAGCCACCACAGGTTGATGGTGATGGGGCCAAGAAGCAATCAACACAGAACTTGTGCCATGAGCCACCACAAGTTGAAGGTATTGGGGCCAAGAAGCAATCAACACAGAACTGGTGTCATCAGTCACCACAAGCTGAGGGTGATGGGGCCAAGAAGCAATCAACACAGAACTGAATTGAATTTAATTGAATTGAACTTTATTTAAAAAGGGTTACAAATTGGTGTCATCAGTCACCACAAGTTGATGGTGATGGGGCCAAGAAGCAGTCAACACAGAACTGGTGTCGGCAATCTCCACAAGCTGAGGGAAGTACTGAGGAGGGGATCTGACCATTAATGTGCGATATACAGTGAGAATAATTTGGTGACTAACAAACTAGCAAACTAACAGCTCTTTCTGTTTTATAACAAGTTGTTTCTGTATTTCCAGGTTAGTTGATGCCTTCGCTGAAGAGCAAGCTATTGAAGATGCAATTTACTATTTGGGAGAGGCATTGAGAAAGAATGTGATTGAACTGGAGTCATTTTTGAAGGTATTAGTTACATGTTGAATTGCTTGACTGCAGCACTTATAGAGATGTTAGTTGTACTTATGGAAATGATAGTTGTGGAAATGTAAGCTGTATCGTGATTGTGGAAGTGTATGCTGTATTCTGATCATGTAAATATGTGGTTGTCTTCATTGCTGTTTAAGTTATAAATTTGTACATATATGGGAACTGTAATGTTTTGTAAATGGATCTTGTTAAAATTATCACATTGTTATAGCAAGGCTGAAGCATTTTTAATAGTATCATATAATATGAGAGCTGTAAACTAACATTTCAATTTTTTAAAGAGTAGGATAAATATGTAAGATCCTTTTCATTGACATGCTGGCATAAAATATATGGACTTGGTAAGTGGTGGTAGAGCAGTAAGCCTAAACACATGCCAAGGTTCTCTATAGTTCAGCCTCTCCTTGAGGTTTCTTGCTGAAATGCTTCCATGGCACTGGTTGTCATCTCCATTTAATTCTGGCAGCATGGTGACATCAAAGTCATACATCAGCTTCTCCAGCACATAGCCTCTCTTCCTGGCACTGCGACAATTCCAATAGCTCACTCTTATATATTTGAATCCTAGTTGTCGTGTTTTTTGTGCTTACTCTCCTGGCCCTTGCCATTCTATTTCTCTACCTTCTTCTCTCTCCATTCCCTCGCTTTCTCCTCACTCCATCTACACTGACCGCTGAAGATGATATCCAGCAAAGAGCACGTACTCCATAGCTCTGACGATGATTCTGAGAAATAAAATTCACTGATTGTGAATATATCCACGTTGTCCCTGCCTGGGAATCTGTGTGTGATAGCTGCAAGCAGTGCCAACAATCTGTGATACGTTGATTCATCAATCTCTGTTTGTCCCTGCCTGGGAATCTGTGTGTGATAGCTGCAAGCTGTGCCAACAATCTGTGATACGTTGATTCATCAATCTCTGTTTGTTCTTGCCTGGGAATCTGTGTACGATAGCTGCAAGCTGTGCCAACAATCTGTGATACGTTGATTCATCAATCTCTGTTTGTCCTTACCTGGGAATCTGTGTGTGATAGCTGCAAGCTGTGCCAAATGCCAACAGTCTGTGATATGTGGATTCATCAATCTCTTTTTATTCCTGCCTGGGAATCTGTGTGTGATAGCTGCAAGCTGTGCCAAATGCCAACAGTCTGTGATATGTGGATTCATCAATCTCTTTTTATTCCTGCCTGGGAATCTGTGTGTGATAGCTGCAAGCTGTGCCAAATGCCAACAGTCTGTGATATGTGGATTCATCAATCTCTTTTTATTCCTGCCTGGGAATCTGTGTGTGATAGCTGCAAGCTGTGCCAAATGCCAACAATCTGTGGTATGTGGATTCATCAATCTATGTGCCTATATGCATCAGCCTGTCATATGTGATGTATGTTATTCACATCTTACACACATGACTTCCTGTTTTTCACTCTTCTTCTTTGTTCGTCTGGAATGTTTGTTTTGGACGTAATTGCATTGTGCCTGTTTACAGCACAACTGCGATATTTGTGCCTTTTGGCCGACACATCCAACTTATTCAGGCATTTGTTGACAGGTTAACATTCCCAGGATATCTCACTCTGCCCTGACAAAATTGTTAGGAAAGAATACATACCCGCAGGTAGATAAAGCCTGTCACCCTCAATAGAATCTGTCCAGAGGAAGCAAGCCTTACACAAATACATGCAGACGTCAGACACACAGACCTTTGAGGTGCTTAACTAGGTGTGATCGAAGAAGACTGTTTTTTTTTTCTTTTTCTAAACACTAATAAACATTTGTAACTGATGTTTCCAGAGAGTAAGAGAACTTTCCAGAAAGCAGTTCATGCTACGAGCCACAATCCAGAAGTGCAGAGAGAAGGCAGGACTGCCGCCACTACTGTGAGAGAATCAGCCAGTTATTTGTTGCAAGGCTCACATTTGGAAGCACCGCTACGCCTGGAAGGAGTTCATTGTTCAAAAAGTTCATGGATTATTGTGTTGACAACAGCTTTAAATATTTGCTGGGGATGTTGCTAGAGATGTCTAAAGCAGTTGAAGACTGTCTGTCTTATGACAATGATGTTGACAATATAATGATACGTATGTTGTATCTGTAAGGATTTAATCAGTTTATGATTTTAAGAGTTAACGAACAGTTATTAAATTGTATGTGGGAAGTGAAAGTATTCAATTAACCTTTTCCATCCCATATAGTTGTCTTAAATTCTAGATGACAAGGAGATATTAACCGTCTGGTTGCTAAAGCAAATAAAGTAACTGGAATAGAAACAGTTGAAGCAACAGCCAAACTTTATTCATCCATCTGTCTATCCACCCATCCATTTATTCATCTATTCACCCATCCATATATCTATCTATCTGCATCTTTGTCCGTCTTCTCTAATCTACCTAACATGCTATGTACCTACACTCAATGTCTTTCTATCTACATCTCTCTCTCTCCCTCTGTACATGTATCTATTTGTTATCATTCATTTGTTGTGAAGCAATAATAGCATGGGACTGCAAGAATAATATATACTGACAGTATTTATGTAGCTGGCAAAGTAGATGATAAATGCTTGATGCAAAATTAGTTAAAACTATATAGACTAAATAGTTAAAACTATATAGACTAAATAGTTAAAACTATAGACAGATATTGTAGAATTTATATATGTCTGTCAGTATGTTGGTTCTTCTTCAGCCTGCATGAACAGCCATGGCTATACTGAGCTTGTCAACCAGTGGTTCTCTTTATTGATGATGTGCAAGTTATAAATTAGTATTCAAATGAGAACTGTAGTATGTGCATGAAGTTTGCTAAATTGATAACATTCTTATGTCAATGCTGGAGAATTCATAATAGTATTATATAATAGCAGAGCTGTAAATATTAGGTTATGGTTGTGAAAGTATACGATTTAATGTGATTTCGCAAGTGTATGCTGTGTTGTGATTGTGAAAATGTAATCTTTAATTTGATTGTAGAAGTGCAAGTTCATATTTCTGTAATAGGCTTCCATGTGACATATTGCAACCAAGCCAAGATAACATATTTTTATATGACGTTCAATAGTTGACTGTCTACTTCAATATCTTTAAGAATATGTGCATTTGATCTCTTTTCTGTCCAGCTTATTCTTTGCATCCTGCGATAAGACCACATCTCAATAGCTATCATGCCCTTTTTAATCTCTTTTGTTTAGAGCATGTTTCAGAACTGTATAGTGCTATAGGCCACCTATGCATTGTGATGATTCAGTTCCTCAGTTCAGTATTGATATTTGGAATGTTTATCTCTCTTGAAATACCTTTTCTGGCTACTGCAATAGTTGATTTTACTTTAATTTCACATCAAGCATCTTCTGTAATTAGTTAGCCCAGATAAGGAAGCTTAAAAAATAAATAAATTTGGTCTTACTAGAATAATATGGTGCTTTCCCCTTGCTGATGTGAAAGGTTTGGTTATGTAAATGAAAGATGTACAGATTTTACAATGCCTGTGTAAATGGTTGTCATTAGAACATGATCAGTGTGTGTGCTGCAGGGGTTCAGTCTATAATGAGATTAGTGGAAATAATTACAGTAAAACTTTGATTAACCGTCACTGTCTGGACCAGGGCTGTGACGGATAACCAAATAGACGGATAACAGAAATCTCTTAATACATATGTAAAGTAACGTGATTTCACTGCAGGCTTGGGACGAAAATGAAAATAAAATCCTTTACAAGTGAATAATACATACATATTGTATTTCATGTTTAAAAACCGCTCAGAAAGCAATGGCAAACTACTGAGCGTAATCTTGCCAAGAGATCAACAGACAGCTGAAAGATGCTGCTGTTGACAGCTAAGTCCTGTAAAAGGATACGCAAAACATTTTTTATTTTATTTATATATATATATATATATATATATATATATACGCAGATGTATAGTGATGGGTTTGTGGCGCGCCAGATCAAGCTCAACTCCTCCATCACCGAAGATTAGTCACTTCCAGCTTTATATTGTAGGGTATAAAAGTAATCCATGGACAGTTTTAAAAATGTCTATTGATACTCATGCATTTTCTTTTAAAGGATGATGGCAGTTAATAGAAATTGCCGGTTAAACAAGTGACGGTTGATCACATTTTTACTGCATGTTTATGACAGATGTTATGTTTATAACTGTGTATGCAAGAGCTGTAGAATGTTTAGTAATTTGTAAATGTGGTAGTTGTGAATATTAATATTGGTTTTGCTGGTGTAAATCAAAGTTATACAATAATTTTATTAACGAGGTCTGTGAAGATCTCATGTTGTTGATGTACATGACAGTCATACAAGCTAGTCATCTTGAAACTGACAACTCTAAAATAATTATGCCATTAATTGTTTGAGGGATTATGATATTGAATGTGAACTATTTTATTTAATTACTATGTTGAATACTAGGAAAATATTTTGCAAAATTCTTGAGAAAAGATTACGAACTACCATAGAACCCCAGCTAAGCGAAACAACTTGGATTTAAGAGAAACAAAGGATGCACAGATACAATTTTTGCTCTTAGACAGCTTATAGAAAAATCAATAGAATTTAATGAAACACTCTACTTAGCCTTTGTTGATCAAGAAAAAGAAATATCGATACATGAAGCTCATAAACGGGTATTGTCCTGCTGTTTATACTTCACCTCGACACTGCAAGGTACAAGAGGAACAAGATGAGATGATGATGAGATTATGTTGAAAGTTACTAAAGTCATATTAGGGAGGCATGGTAGTGCAGCAGCTAGCCTGCTTGCCTGCCAACCTGGGGGTTAAGTTTTTAAATCTCCATCGAAGACAGATTTTTAAAAATCATTGATTTGCACTCCCCAGTGGACCCAGCCTTGAGGAATTAAGGCCGCCTGGCTAGTGCAGTCGCTGCAAACTTTGCAGGTTATAGACATTTGCCACATCCGAGATCGCCGTAAGCGGTTTGTACTGTATTCAGATTTCTGTAGTATTCAAACAAATCAGATCAAGCCATAACCCAATCATGAGTCATATCACCACCAGGTTAAACTTACCATTATAGTATTCTCAGGGGCAAGAGGTCAACTTGAAAAACATGTTGCATGTCCTTCTCAGGATGTTGTGATCATCCCCCAACCCCAGGTTGATTTTCTCAGCAATTGTACGTTCAGTAGTTTGCCATGGCTTTCTGAACAAGAAGTCAATGTTGAAGTCTGACTGACTGGTTTAAGGGTCAAACCTGCTACCCCACTGTCAACACACCGGACGTTTAAACACAAGCGCATTCAATCCCATGGCCGCGAAGACCTCGTCTCCAAGTATATCAAGTATCTTGTAGGCAAGTGTTCTAGTTGTTCAAACATAGCCTGGACACTGACTTAATTGAATAAATTGACTTGTATTGAAGTTTTCTAGTTCTAAGATAGCCTGGACACTGACTTAATTGAATAAATTGACTTGTATTGAAGTTTTCTAGTTCTAAGATAGCCTGGACACTGACTTAATTGAATAAATTGACTTGTATTGAAGTTTTCTAGTTCTAAGATAGCCTGGACACTGACTTAATTGAATAAATTGACTTGTATTGAAGTTTTCTAGTTCTAAGATAGCCTGGACACTGACTTAACTGAATAAATTGACTTGTATGGAAGTTTTCTAATTGTTCAGAGATAGCCTGGACACTGACTTAATTGGCCTTCTCTTGATAATTTCCAGTTATTTAGGGATTTTTAACCTGTTCGGTATGCACACAGTTCCTATTATTATTTGTTTATCTCTTTTAGCATCCTCAGGGTTTTTGTGCACATTGTCTTCATCGGGATGCCGTACATTCAGACACAGATACTGTACTTCTTGGCTATTCCTACCCCAACAAAATTTGATTTGTATGGTTTTGATGTCTTCATTTTCTTTAGTACTTACCAATTATAAAATTCTTCCATATTTAATCAAACCATATTTCTGTATCAGTGTTTTATTATGTGGATTTTACTTGTTGAATCTTTAATGTCCAATTGTTGATTTTGACATTTTTCCCATAGAGACAATCTTGGTTATGTGCATGTCTGTACATAGCATGCTATTGGTTCAGTTTTGTTATTTTTGTTTTGCATATTTTATTACCAAGTTCTTTTGTTGGTATTATTTGACTGACTGAAAATGTTTTTTTTATATACTTTGAGTTTACATTATGCTTCTTACTGGAAACATTTGCAATTTAGTAAAGAATGGTTGTGATCAAGGGAATAAGAAACAGAGTAATGAAATAGCTGTAAAACAATAGTAGCACGTCTATACAGTATTCAGACTGCCCAAAACACATCTATAGAATATAAAAATATTGTCACCGGACACACACGTGCAGAATATTTAAACATTTAGAATGCATATATGTAGAACAATTAAATGATGTTGAGCACACATCTATAGAATAATTAAATGATGTTGAGCACACATTTATAGAATAATTAAAAGATGTTGGGCACAGATCTCACTGATAGAACATTTAAACACCTTAGAGCACAAGTCATTTGAATATTCAATCTGTCATATTCTGTCAAACTTCATAAACTAATATGCAGTGAGTTTACCTGAAAGAAATGAGGCATTTTCAATGAGTCTGTTATATTTGTAATTTTTTAAAGTCACACTAGTGCAATTTGATGTTAACAATGAAGTCCATAATGCCCTCTCAGTATTAACATAATTATTTGATGTGATGTTGCAAATGTTGCTTTTATTTATTCAGTGATTATTTCATGATTTTGTCATCTGTTTAGAAAGGGTTTCTTAAAGGCGATCCATTTTACGTAATATTAACAACATAATGTCTGATTTTGACTTGTATTTTGTTTTACATGTCCATTGACTGTCAACATATTTTTTATTTGCTCCCTTTGCTGTGGACATCTTTGGGGATTTACCCTGTGGCAGGACATCTGTACTACTTGAATGAAATTCTAGTTGTGTCTTGACAAAGATGAATGTAATTCCTTCTGTTGTAATCCAACATGTCCATTTGGTTCTGGCTGCTTGATCCACTTAAAATATAATTGAGATGTTTATTGTTTTGTCTTCCTGTTCCTTGTTTTATCCTGTTTAACTGTTTTCATTTTTATGTTGCATGCTTTACATATTTTTTTAATTTAAATAATGAAGACACAAACAATAGATGGCATGATTTATTGCCTGGCATATTTTCGATGATGATTTTGCTGCATCTCATCAAGTACATACTGCAGAAATCACACAACATAAAATACAGTAATTAGATAAATCCTTAAAGCTGAAATATACACATATTCGCACTGTAAATATGTAAACAAGTAAATATGTGTATATTTCAGCTTGAAGAGTTTATCTAATTATTATAGTTTATGGTGTGTGATTTCTGGAGTATACCTGATGGGATATAACAAAATATGCCAGGCCATAAATCATGCAATCTATTGTTTGTGTCTTCGTTATTCAAATTCACTATGAGAAAACATTGTTTTGATATTTTTTATTATTTGCTTCCTTTTGCTGTGAACATCTTTGAGGTTTTACCTTCTGGCAGGATATTTATATTACTTACTGGTGTTTCCTATCAACATCTTTGAAGTTTGTACCTACATCAGAGCCTGTACTACATATTGATTTTTCATGTTTAGATTATTTGTTTGTTTGTGTGCATTCACTCGCTATGAACTCAAGTGAGTTCATACATGTGCTAGTACTAATAGTGCACTCGAATCATTGTTACTCTGACAGTCCAAGGTATGTGCAATATTCATCTCAGGAACTACATCCCCGTTGCTTCCTAGCTCTTTCTAATTTGTTCACTCACATTCCATGATTCACTGCCATACAACAGAACAAGTTCTATATAATATTTCAGCATTCTCTTTCTTACAATCAATGATAGTGACTTATTGTGTAAGTTACTTTTCTTCTTCTTCTTCTTCTTCTGCGTTCATCCGGAGTTTTTTTTCGAACGTGATTGCGTTGTGCCTGTTTATAGCAGAGCTGTTTTCTTGCGCCGTTAGGCCGACACATCCAACTTCTGTGGGCATTTGTTGACCGGGTTAACCTTCCCAGGGTAAGTTACTTTTCATTGTTCTGAAATCCAGCTCTTGTTTGACTCATTCCGCTCTTAATCTCTGTCACATATCTGAATGGTACCAGTGATATTTCTAGCCTGTAAATCCACTGAAGTGAATGGTGATATTTTTAATTTGATCATTTCTAATTCTGTCTCTGTTAGTGATGTAGCCAGCTTTTCTCAGGCATATCATTTCAGATGGTGTGAGTTTCCTTTATTGCCGTTAAGACAGTGTCCATGTCTGGCACTTTTAGCACAGCATTGGTAGAAATATGCTAATTATCGGTTGCCGCTTGACTTCTGTACCAACATATGGAGGCTTGAGTGACAATGAAAGCTGGTTAGCCTTGTGACATCTTGGTTCTTCTTCTTCTTCTGCGTTCATCCGTAGTTTTTTTTTTTTTTTTTGGACGTGATTGCGTTGTGCCTGTTTACAGGAGAGCCGTTCTTGCGCCGTTAGGCCGACACATCCGACTTCTGCGGGCATTTGTTGACCGGTTAACCTTCCCGGATCTTGGTTCTATTTTGTCAACCCCCCCCCAGTCTTCCATGAAAACGCACGTTTAACATTCAGTTGTTAATTCTCTTGTAACTCCACAGGCCAAAATTTCCAGCATGCATGCATGAAACAGAATATTTGTGCATTGTTATTTTGACGTCAGAATATTAAAAACAAAGTCTTAAAAGTTGACAGGATCGACTTCATTGACCGGATTTTATCCCATAGGGCTCTATCTCTAGGGTGCTGCATGTCTCGAGGTATGGTGTCCACCTCAAGTGCTGGAGGTCCTGGGTTCATTCCCTGGTGAGGACCGGGATTTTTTTTCACGTGGACTTCTAGTAATAAAATGTCCCCTGATCTCTGGATAGTGAGATCGGACGCCCGTGTGTATTGTTGCGCACGTATAAAAATCCCTTGGTAGTTGGAAATCAAAAAAGAGTAGCTTAATGGCATTGCCCGGGCAAAATTTTGAGTTAAAAATCTACCCAAAATATTTCAGGATCCTCTCCGGTGCTACAGAGTTCGTGCACTTAGCTGAGTTTCTCCAGACTTGGATTTGAGTTAGGAGGAGAACGGAGCACTTATGGGTTAAACTCTTGTGCCGTGATGTTGATCCAACGACTAAACTAAACATGGCTCTATCTCTTTCTGCAGGGTGGCCTGCTGAAGGCGTCGTTGAAATCTTGTTTGTTCCTACAAATATTGAGATATGTAAATCAGCATTGTGCAGTGTTATATGTTCTTTCAGTTACAGCACTATAACAGTGCACGCCAGACTGCCGCTAGTTATACAAAATATAAAAAGTAAATAACAGGAAACAAAATTAAAAACAGGTAAATAATACAACTAGGAGCCACGGAAGCGCAGTGGCTAGCATGCTTGCTTGTGGACCTGGTGGTCATGTGTTTGACAAGTTTGGACTAGAAAGTGGATATCTACGCACTGTAATGGATGCTATTGCATGCTGACGAGGGTGAGGACGGGCAGGCTTCGTGCGGAGTGGCTTGCTTTGCTTCGGAGGTCACGGGTGACAAGCATCGCCTGGATCTTTTCTCCGGGACATGCCGGTGTGCTGGGAAATGAACAGGCGGACAGATTGGCTGGCTCTGCAGAACTTGGTGGAGTATTGATACATGACAAGGCAGATGTGGTTGCGGCCTTGTGGGAGCACGTGCACACCTCGGAGGAGCAAATGGATTACCATGGTCTGACAAGAATGAGACAGCGAGGAGTGACGAGGGGATCTGGCTGACGCTCAACGCTCAGAGGAAAGGCGAGACGGACTTATAATCAGATTGCTACTGGTACTATTAGTGTTGGAACTCTTCGCTGGCTACTGAGGATGGGGACGGAGCACTTATGGGAATGCCCCGAATGCTGTGATGTCGATTCCTAAATCAATCAATCAATCATGTAATGGATGCTATGTACCACACATAGTAAATGTTGATCGCAGAAGAAGATGTGTGTGAATCTCTCTTCAAGGCTTTCAGGTTGACCCAGCCTTAAGATGAATACCTAGAGATACCATGGAAAGTGAAGGCAGCCAACATAATATTGACCATATCATATATGGAGTGCTCATTGGTCTGTAGCACAAATGTGGTTAGCATAGCATATCCTGTATGTCTCACAGACTATGATCATACAAATCTGGGAACTATATAGAAGAGTGAACAACATCAAGATTATATCACTTGAGTTAAATAATACCATTAGAAGTAATTGTACAGCCTCTGTTGATCTGATTTATTTCTGGCCTGGGGTATGTTGAGTCTGAGGGTGTGATTAATCAATAAAACTGGAAAGAGTTGATTATTTTATGTCAGTATTTTTTTTTATTAATACCATAATGGCCACGATCACTAAGGACGCAACATCAGAAATACATTTGTAGGTATTTGTCGACACTCTAGAGAACCCAGTGAGGAACTAACCATGAGCGGAAACATTGGTTAATAGGAGGTTAGCTTGGCCGAATGGATAAGAGCACTTGCTCTCGGACTTCCGATGTGGTGATGCTGAGGTAATGGGGTTAACCCCTACATGTCAGTTTGACTAAAAATTTTAACTTCTCATCTTTGACTTGGGGACATAGTTACAAGCACCTCAGAAGTCAGAGTGGGTTTGCCTGATGACGCAGGACACTGGCAATAGAGAAAGCTAACCCACACATAAAAATCAGTCCAGTGCTACTAGAAGTAGACGCATTGCACGGAATATGCTTGAGTTCAAAGTGAGCAAACGCCAGAAAAAAAAAATATGACGGGTCAATAATATTTATTATTAATACTTTTGTTCTGTCTAGTGTGCCCTTCCTCTGTCGGTGTCTGTCGCTTCATTCATTCATCATGTGCCATGCCGATAAGTGTGGGCGGTCATGTTTTGCCATCTCACGCCATCACCAGAGTCGTGGATTAGCTCAGTGTTCTTGTCATGATCGTACCATGTGGCCAAGCCATCCAGGTATTTACCTCTCTGCTTTCCTCTTGTTCTCTTCCCCTCGATCTTGCCAGTTGTCACCAAGTTCTCCAACTTATTTCTTCTTATAACATGGCGGAAAAAATTGTGACTGTCTACGTCGTAAATTTCTCTAATCAGTTTACGCTTAGGGGTTAAAGAAATGCAGTTTCACAATTTCCTGGCATACTGAGTTGAGGGTTGGAAATTATCTATGAAGACATTGGAAGCAGACTGCTTTGAATTGATTTCAGTGGTAAGAAGCGCTGGCCATTCAGAAAGCAATTACAAACTACTGAATGTAAAATTACCTAGTCAATCACAAACCGTCAATAAATAATGGGATTGATTGCACAGTCCTGTAAAGGGCATGCAATTAACCATAGTGTTTTCTCTAATGTTTACTTCTTTCAAGTGTCTTATATGAGCTCCAATCAATAATTGAATTATTTCTTTTGTAGCCACAGTGTTTTTGATCTTGTCCCTGTATACCAGATTTCTTTTATTTGTTTCCTTGTATATTCATTTAGATGTGAAATTCTTAGATGTGAAATGATATGCTGTCTCCAGGTGTTGCCCTAAATTATTTTATGTTTGACATTTACAATTTGTATTGTGTTGATTGTAAATAACAAGAAGCATTGTATTGAAGTTGAATCTGAATAAAATGTTCACTTAACTTCACACACAACAAACATATCTCCAGTTTACTCAATTACTCGGTGGGACTTCCCCACCGGTTGAGAACCACTATTCAAATTTATGACTATGATCTTGAAATTTATTCTTCTGAATAGTTCCCATATCTACTAGTATTTATGACTATAGTCATGATGTTAGCTGTTAGCTCTCCTGAATAGTTCCAACATCTACTAGAATTCATAACTATGGTCAAATATTCCCTTTTTAGTAGTTCCCATGTTTCCTGGTTTTTATTATGACATCCAATGCATATGTATACCAAGAAAGGTTTTCCGAGCTGCAAAAAAAGTTAGTCAACAGATCATCCTTAGTGCACACGGGCTCAGTCGCCCATAAGTGCTCTAATCCCCTTCTCAGCCAGCATCTCCCTTAGCATGTAGCGACTGATGACACTAGTTCTGTGTGTAGCTGACTATTGTTATCTGACTCCCCATATGGCGCTCTTGTCAAGCATGTGAATCATAGAACGAGAATGAAAAAATTTGGAAGAGTTTGGAGACAATAGTGATGTCGTTTCTGAGATAGTACTGTGAATACCTTGAACTGCCAGAGTAACTAACAATAATTGCCTGGAAAAGGTTAATGAAAGTAGAACTTTGTAAACACAATTATGGGGACATGATGATGATGGGAACTATAAGCAGAATGAATGTCAAGACTGTGATCATAGATATCTGATAAATATAGGAACTATATAGAAGAGTGAACACATCAATATTTCAGACATGAATTCTAGTAGATATTTGAATTACATAGGGGTGTGAACATCAAGATTACAGTCACGAATTCTAGTAGATACTGAAACTACACAGGGGAATGAACATCAAGATTATGTTATAAATTTTAGTAGATATGGGAACTTGATGTTCACTCTCCTGTATAGTCCCAACATAGTTCCAGGTCAGTTTTTAAAAAATCCTAGCGTTGATGGGTATTTGAACACCAGCAGGCAAGCTTGCTAGCAACAGCACTACAATATCTCTTGGGGGGGGGGGGGGGGGGGGGCGCTTTGCTCACTTTGAACGTGCTACTACTTCAAGTACACTGGACTGATTTTTGCGTGTGGATTAGCTTTCCCTAATGTCAGTGTAGGAATTACGGATGCGATTCGTAATCCTGTATAACCGTGCTCAAAACACAGCTATGCACGATTCGGCAGCATACCGTGTTGCGTTTGTTTTGCATTGGTATCTGTGCTGGTCGTTCAGAAAGCAATGGCAAACTACTCAACATAAACTTGCCAAGAGATCACAATGGTAGAAATTGTTGACTGCAATGTCCTATGAAGGATATGCAAAAGATAATGTCAGTGTCCTTCACCATCAGTCAAACCCACTCCGACTTCAGAGGTATTTATAATTATCGACCAGAGCCAAAAAAACAAGACGTCAACATTTTAGCAAACTGACCAGTGTAAGGGTTGAACCTGCTACCTTGGCATTATCACACATGAACTTTAAGAGTGAGCGCTCTTATCCATTTGGCCATGCTAACCTTCTAAAGGCACTCGATAAGCTTTGGACATGATCCAGACCTAAATCAGCAAGACTGAAGAAACAGAAACAATACAGAGCACATGCCTGTAGAGAATGATGGCAGATCTGTGGAACATTCTGATGTTCTTGAATTTCATCAACTATTGTCTGCAAGCCAGTCTCCGTGGCAAAGGCGTTATGGATGCAGTTCGTAATTCCGCTTACCTATGTTCGAAACACAGCGGCGACTGATTTGGCAGCAGACCGTGTCGCACTAGGTTTTAACATGTTGGTTTAACGTTCAGAAAGCAATGGCAAACTACTGAATGAAAACTTGCCAAGACATAAACAACAACAGTGCTGGTGTTGACAGCGATGTCATGTAAATAGGATATGCAATAAAACAAAACAAAAATTGTCTGCAAAATGATACACAAATGATTGGGAGCACACGAGACAGAGGGCTGTGTAAAGGTATGGTCGCCAATGCCAGACGGCATGGACTATAAGAAGGAGGAAAGGGTCTCATGATTACAAAGATAGTTTTACTGATTCTATAATCTTTATAATTTCTGAATGTATTACGGAGTCGGTGAGTCATGTTTGTAAATTTCGTTTAAATCCGATGGAACAATAAATAATTACAAATCTGTGGAATCTTGAAACATTGTGATGCTGTTGAAACACATCAACGAAATCCCGTCGGGGTAACTTCATTGAACAGATAATGAGATATTTTTAATGACTCTATTAACTTTATATTTCCTCATCTTTTTATAGATTTGGTTATTTCTGTTTATGAATTTTTTTTTAACTTTAATTTTGTTTTTTTTTAAACTATTGTAAATCTGGAACATTCATTCACATACTGTTTTCTTTACTACTTTGATTTTTTGGTGATTCATTCATTCTATTCACATGCTGTTGAACATCATCAACCGTTTTCTATATGAGACATTATTTAGATTTAGTGAATCTATTTTTCCATGAAAATACTATGATTGCTGGTTCCTCCATCACGGTAGTTAACCTATGAATGTTGGTTTCTCCATCATGGTAGTTAGCCTACAAATGTTGGTTCCTCCATCATGGTAGTTAGCCTACAAATGTTGGTTCCTCCATCATGGTAGTTAACCTATGAATGTTGGTTTCTCCATCATGATAGTTAGCCTACAAATGTTGGTTCCTCCATCATGATAGTTAGCCTACAAATGTTGGTTCCTCCATCATGATAGTTAGCCTACAAATGTTGGTTCCTCCATCATGGTAGTTAGCCTACAAATGTTGGTTCCTCCATCATGGTAGTTAGCCTATAAGTGTTTACAACTCCATCATGGTACCCCTACATGACTATGATGGTTAGTCTAAGAATGTTGGTTCCTCCATCATGGTACAAGGGGACTTCAACTGAAAACCTTAAAAGTGTGCTAGACATTACAATAACCATGTCATTGTCTTGTAACCTGTCAACATTGTTAAGGGTGACAAGAGTGTTAAACAGGTGACATCACTGTGCAGACGAACACTGTGATGTCATAAGAACAGTTTAAAGATGGCCACCCTACTTTTGACATGCACCAAAGAGGAGCAATGTTCTGTATCCACTTTTTTTTTTCAGTGAAGGGGTGAAAGGTGAATGAAGGTCGAGTATGGTGATGCATGCCTGTCAGTCCAGCAAGTGTATGAAGGGAGTAGGAAGTTTAAAAACGGCGTGACTTCTGTCAGGCACACCGAGTAGTGACCTCACAGTGGTTAAACATGCGAGCAAGAGAATTTTTTTCTACAAGAATAGAAGCTCCTCCATCTTGGCAACACAACATGAAATACTATGATAGTTAGCTGACAAGTGTTGACTCCTCTATTATGGCACCACTATATGAAATATAATGATTAGCTCACACTAAATGCTTCCATCATAGTACCACTCTGGCCCATTGGGTTATGAGTAGATTTGATTTTGATGTGTGAATTTCTTCTTCTTCTACATTCATCCAGAGTGTTTTTCAGACGTAATTGTGTTACGCCTGTTTACATCAGAGCTGTGATGCTTGCACCTTTCGCCTGACACATCCGACTTCTGCAGGCATTTGTTGACCAGGTTAACCTTCCCGGATGTGTGAATATTATTATAAAGATAATGTAACAAGTTCAACGATCCTCTTATCTTAATTGCTCAACATTTAGCAGATTTGGTGATTTCTTTGTTGATCTTTGTGTATTGTTTGTACAAACGTTATACTCTTGAGTTCCCATAATGTGCTCTTGCTGATTCATACAGTTGAAAAGCAAACAGTTTAGTGCTGTCTTTTCTTGTGTGGTATACTGTAGCTGATCTTCCCACTCCTATGGATGGGTGGTCAGGATGTGGTTCCGTATGAAGTACTATGTGTGTGTGGTGTCTTAAATGAAGACAGTATGTGTGGTGTCTTAATTTAAGACAGTATGGCGGTGTCTTAATTTAAGACAGTATGGTGGTGTCTTAATTTAAGACAGTATGGCGGTGTCTTAAACTAAGACAGTATGATGGTGTCTTAATATAAGACAGTACGTTTGGTGTCTTAATCTAAGATAGTATGTGCAGTGTCTTAATCTAAGACAGTAAGTGCAGTGCTGTAAGCTAAAACAGTATGTGTGGTGTCTTAATCTAAGATAGTATGTGCAGTGTCTTAATCTAAGACAGTAAGTGCAGTGCTGTAAGCTAAAACAGTATGTGTGGTGTCTTAATCTAAGAAAGTATTATGATGTCTAATTATTTTTGTTATATATGCTCACTAATTATTTTCCTCTACCATCTATGGCAGTGGATATTATCACAATAATATCACAAGTTATTATTTTCCTCTTCACTATAGGGTTGTGGTTCAAATAGAACATGATCACAAGTTATTATTTTCCTCTACACTGTAGGGTCATGGTTAACATATAACATGATCACAAGTTATTTTCCTCTACACTCTAGGGTTGTGTTTCAAGTAAAACAGGACCATAAGTTATTGTTTGCCTGCACATTCTAGAATCATGGCTAAAATATAACATGATCATATGCTCTTTTCGGCTAAATAAGAAATTGAGGATGGGAACGTGGGTTGTCAGAAGTTGACATCAGGGCAAACTCATGATCAGTGGGGAATTATCAAGGAATAAAATTGACATACTGAGAATTTCGAAACACAAGTGGGAAAGACAAGGATACTTTGTGACACAAGCAGGAGACATATTCATATATCCTGGCAAGGAAAAAAGTGGACAGAACAGGGTTGGTTTCCTCTTGACAAAGAAACTTATTCCAGTCATTGACTGACTTCTTTCTATCAGACTTAAAGATATGAACATCACAATTATACATGTCTATGAGCCAACAACTGCACCAGAAGAGGATGAAATCAAATGTATAGATAAAATCTGCTGTCTGTGACAGATCTGGCTTTGTAGCCCAGAGTTTAGTGTCCAGTGTGTCTCCCTGCAGCCAGAACAGCCTGTTCGTTGAAGGGACAGATTTGAAGATTGTGCCTGTGGAGGTTAAGCATCTGGCTTGCATACCATCAGGTGTATGTGGCAGATTGAGATGATACCACAAGCAGCATTGCCCTGTGTAGTCTGAAAAAGGTGGTTTGTTCATAACACAAAAGGTGTTTTACCTGGTGTAGGAACCATTGCTTTAGAGAAGAAGTGGAATGATTAAGTAATAAAAAAGCAAAAACTATTCCAGTGCTAGATTTATTGCAGAACTCTGCATCAGTGATTGAATGGATGGCTGCACATGAATGACTGTATGTATCATATATCCCTTCCAACAACTTCCATGTATGTCATCTTTGTGAACATGTTCACCTAAGAAAACTACAATAAACGTTGACAACTTTCAAACATTGTTGTCTTCAGTCCTTGTACATGACTTGTGCAGCATGTCACTACATCCTGAGATCACAGCAGCTCAGAGGCAGGGTGTCTCTCTAGGACACAGTAGCTCAGTGGTAGGACATCTCTGTCTAGGACACAGTAGTTCATGGGTAGGACATCTGTGTCTAGGACACGGTAGCTCATGGGTAGGACATCTGTGTCTAGGACACGGTAGCTCAGGGGTAGGACATCTGTGTCTAGGACACAGTAGTTCATGGGTAGGACATCTGTGTCTAGGACACGGTAGCTCATGGGTAGGACATCTGTGTCTAGGACATGGTAGCTCAGGGGTAGGACATCTGTGTCTAGGACACAGTAGCTCAGGGGTATGACATCTGTGTCTAGGACACAGTAGTTCATGGGTAGGACATCTGTGTCTAGGACACGGTAGCTCAGGGGTAGGACATCTGTGTCTAGGACACGGTAGCTCATGGGTAGGACATCTGTGTCTAGGACATGGTAGCTCAGGGGTAGGACATCTGTGTCTAGAACACAGTACCTCAGGGGTAGGACATCTGTGTCTAGGACACGGTAGCTCAGGGGTAGGACATCTGTGTCTAGAACACAGTAGCTCAGGGTAGGACATCTGTGTCTAGGACACAGTAGCTCAGGGATAGGACATCTGTGTCTAGGACACAGTAGTTCATGGGTAGGACATCTGTGTCTAGGACACAGTAGCTCAGGGGTTAGGACACAGTAGCTCAGGGGTAGGACATCTGTGTCTAGGACACGGTAGCTCAGGGGTAGGACATCTGTGTCTAGGACACAGTAGCTCAGGGGTAGGACACAGTAGCTCAGGGGTAGGACATCTGAGTCCAGGACACAGTAGTTCATGGGTAGGACATCTGTGTCTAGGACACGGTAGCTCAGGGGTAGGACATCTGTGTCTAGGACACAGTAGCTCAGGGGCAGGACATCTGTGTCTAGGACACAGTAGTTCATGGGTAGGACATCTGTGTCTAGGACACAGTAGCTCAGGGGTAGGACATCTGTGTCTAGGACACGGTAGCTCAGGGGTAGGACATCTGTGTCTAGGACACAGTAGCTCAGGGGTAGGACACAGTAGCTCAGGGGTAGGACATCTGAGTCCAGGACACAGTAGTTCATGGGTAGGACATCTGTGTCTAGGACACGGTAGCTCAGGGGTAGGACATCTGTGTCTAGGACACAGTAGCTCAGGGGTAGGACATCTGTGTCTAGGACACAGCTCAGGGGTAGGACATCTGTGTCTAGGACACGGTAGCTCAGGGGTAGGACATCTGTGTCTAGGACACAGCTGAGGGGTAGGACATCTGTGTCTAGGACACGGTAGCTCAGGGGTAGGACATCTGTGTCTAGGACACGGTAGCTCAGGGGTAGGACATCTGTGTCTAGAACACAGTAGCTCAGGGGTAGGACATCTGTGTCTAGGACACAGTAGCTCAGGGGTAGGACATCTGTGTCTAGAACACAGTAGCTCAGGGGTAGGACATCTGTGTCTAGAACACGGTAGCTCAGGGGTAGGACATCTGTGTCTAGGACACAGTAGCTCAGGGGTAGGACATGTGTCTAGGACACGGTAGCTCAGGGGTAGGACACTTGTGTCTAGGACACAGTAGCTCAGGGGTAGGACATCTGTGTCTAGGACACGGTAGCTCAGGGGTAGGACATCTGTGTCTAGGACATAGTAGCTCAGGAGTAGGACATCTGTGTCTAGGGCACAGTAGCTCAGGGGAAGGACATCTGTGTCTACATCTTGAAAATACAAACTTTACCTAAATATTGAGGTAAAGTAGCTCACAGGTAAGGCATCTGTCCCTATCAAGATTATATGTTAATAGTAAAGTAAGTCAAGTACATAGTCCTTGTATATGTCGTGACGTGTATTGGGTATATGGTGCTAGACCCATATTTTTAAAGACCAATCAATGGGTGATGTCAACATCACACTGGTAACTTCAGCTCCTGCAAAATTATCTAAATCTATGTGACCCAGAGGTCATATAGTCACAAAATACTACATACACCTTGAGAAGAATTAGAACCCAGAACCACTAAGTCACCTATACTAAACACTAGATTACTGGAGCACCTATTATTCTCATTTCATCATGTGCTGAGGCCATAAGCATGAACAGTCATTTTCACTATCTCTCACAATCACAGAGTTCTGGATCATTTCTCTGATTCTCTATGAACTAAATAAACATGATTTTCTAGGCATCTGTAAAGAAGTGAGTTTGCCACTGCTATCTTTCTTAGTAGTGACTATACTGGTCAATGACTGTAGTCATTTTTTCCACACAAAAAAAGATCATCTACCTACAGTCGTGAAATTAGAGACCATAACCAACTACTATCTATCGGCTGCTATTAAACTCGATCCACCACTTGCATCCATGGCTTCTCGTAACTCTGATTGAGGGGCTAAATGGTTGTCCAAGATAGGCTACTGGAGGCTCTTACTTCTCTGATAAGGGACATCCCTATCCTACCACCCATTCTTCTCATTTAGCAGCTCAAAATTATCACAATTAGTCTTTCACACTCAATCCTGCAACAAAAGCCTTAGCTTTAGTTGAAGTAACTGAGCAAGCAGCACCTGGAGGCCTAATGATATCCGCTGTCAGCTAGCATATGTATGCCTGTGCTTCCCTAGCTTTCCATTAGCATGATCACGTTTCCAGCAGAATGGCTTGCCTCACTTCAGAGGTCACAGATTGTGTGAAATGTATGGGATTTTCTGCTCTGGTTATGTGGGAGTATGAATGAACAGGCTGATAGGCTGGCAGGGAATACACCTCTCAGTGGATAGATTACCTATGGACAATGGAGAGGTGGTCGCACACATGATGATGGTGCATGCTGAGGTGAATGTAGCACTTCTCAAGTGTATACTGTCAACTATCAATCACTTATACATATAGAAACAACAAGACAATTACATAAAGAGGGTTCTGTTTATACAGCTGAATACACAAAAACCATGTATAACTCTCTCTGAAGTCCGCAGTGTTGTTACCCAGGTGGCCACCCCAGCTGTCGACCCCCTAGCACATGGACATGGAGGTGGTACACTGACTGTGAGCCATCAGGTCCGTTGTTGATCACTGAAAGAACAAGTCATCACATGGCTGTAGCAATGCTTCTGCCAGTCGTTTAACTAATGTATGTCAAATATGAACAAGTGAAAAACCCTTTTTACATGACTTGAGGTGTGTTGGGTGTACACTACTGGCACCGTATTTTATAAACAAACTAGCTGACCCTGCCCGGCTTCGCCCAGACCCTGGTGGGGAGCATCTCATTTAATTCATATAAGTAGTCATATAAGTTCTCGTTCCCGTTACCGACTGACTGTCTGTCTGTCTGTCTGTCTGTCTGTCTGACCCGGCCCGGCATTGCCCAGCTCCTGGTGTGAAGCATCTCATTTAATTTATATAAGTAGTCATATAAGTTCCTGTTCCCGACTGTCTATCTGTCTGTCTGTCTGTCTCTATCTGTCTGCCTGACCCTGTCCGGCTTCATTAAATTCATACAACAAAAAAAGTAACTTAAAAGAACGTTCTTCCACACACCATCCATTATTTTTAATGAAAACTCTTTCTAATCACCTGCATGACTACAGTAACTTCTTAAGCAAAAAAAGATGAGTTACAATGTTATGCAATGTGCATTATTTTTATGAAAACTTTGAAAATGCCTTACAGATTGTATCATTATTTATTATAACTCATATGCCGGTACATAACTATGGACAAAGAGTTTATAAATCTTTGAAAACGATGCCACAATATGACTATAAGTTATACAGAAAAGTTATGCCCCTTGAAATAACTTTTACAGAGTTAGGTCCCCTGAAATATATGAAATTATGATGAAAAATGAAAAATGAAATAATACTGAGTAAGCAGGCGATTTCACACTAACAAAATATCACAGTTGGCAGCTCTGGGATGAAAGGAAGGTGTGTAGAAAATTTCATCTCAATCGGATGGGCCGTTCGCGAACGTATAAAGGACATACGGACATACAGACAGACAGACATACAGACAGACGGACGGAGATCCTAATTTATATATAAGATTGACTCTCCAGGCAGGATGTCAAACAGTTGAATCGCAGCAATTATATTGGAACAGTTGTGATTAAGTGCCATGGGATGATAAATCATCTCATTCGAACTTCCCATAACTGCCATGGGCTTATATATGAAACTATGGTTAAAATGAGACTTCCGGCCCCCAACATGGTGGATAGGCATTTGAACCGTTAAGTCTCTGAAGTGTTTATGCTTCTGGCTATGGTTTGCAGTAGCATTTTCCTCATGCTGAACTGGTAGTGCATGGATCCGTCGCCCTGCTACTGAGTTGAGTGTGTGGCATGACACTGAGCTGTGAATTTTGTTTGGAATGTCCAAGGTTGTTGTAGCATGAACTGCATGTTCGGAACGATGGCAGTAATGTCGCTTGGAATTTACTGGACTGTCTTTTCAGTTCACGAGTGCATTTTTCTTGGAGACTCCTGGGGCTCATCGCTGGAGCTACAGTGTTCGTGCTTTGTCCAATGATTTCAGCGGGCCACCCTGCTGAAGGGGACCGAACCATATGGGATAAACCCAAGGGCAATGAAGTTGATCCTCTCAACTTTTAATACAGTAATGTGTGGCTGCTGACTTTCTCGTGACTGCTGCTTCCATCTTCACGATGAACTGTATTATCCATGGAGCACTTTTGTGTTGGCATTCTGACAGCCGCATTATGCACAGCATACCTGTGCGGGCTGTTGGCTTGTCAAGACTCCTGTCTATTCTACTTTTCACATAGGACAGGAGGAGCATTTCATATGATATTCACTGGCACAGGAACGGAGCAAATGGGGACGACCTGTTGCCGTGAAGTTGGAACCGTGACTAACTAACTGATTAAAATATCATACACTAATTTTCCCTGTGCAACCCCTTGTAATTTCATATATAATACAACATGTCTGCTACCATATTAACAACTTTTAAGTCGTAACAGTGACATACTCCTACTTCCATTTTACCGCCATCCATTTTTGTTTGGTCCAAACCTACTTTTTGTTTGACAATGAAACTGATAACATCTAATGGAAGTTGTCTTGTCAAGATTAGAACACAAATCGCTGTGGTACAGATAGCCTTTTGCAAGATGGAAAGCATAACGATAAACAGTTGTCAATGTAGCGAGAAACAGTGTTCAAGTGTCATATAGAATCAATAATGTTGTATGTGTGTGAAACATGGACAATAAACAGATAAGCTGAGAAACATCTAATGATAGTGGAAATGAAGTTTTTGAAGAAAATGTGAAGCATACTAGGAGCAAATAAATGAGAAAACTTAGTTACAACTGTAAAATTTACGGGAAAAATGAACAAGGTGACTGCAGAGAGATTTGTTTTTGGGTGTGCGATAGCGTGCTTTGAACTCAAGCATAGTCCATACACACTACTACTAGTAGTACTGGACTGAATATTGCTTGTGGATTAGCTTTCCCTATTAACAGCATCCCTCGCCATCAGGCCAACCCACTCAGATTTCAGAAGTACTTCTAATTGACGTCCCCAAGTCAAGGACGAGAGGTCAACATGTTAGTCCAACTGTCCGGTGTAGGGGTTGAACCCCTAACCTCAGCATCAGCACACCAAGGCAGAGAGATAAATACCTGTATAGCTTGGCAAAATGGCATAACTGGGACAACGTGGTACATGATGTAAATGTTGAGTGTTAAACAATATCAGTTTATACACAAAATAGTAAAGGATGTATAACATTGATAAGATGATGAGATATTTTATGTATCTGCAAGATCACACTGTTGGATAACTAACAGAAAATTAACACAGCCATAAAAGAAGTGGCATGCTAATATATGTTTCTTCTTCTGCAAACTTTGACTTAAGCATGGTCAACTGCTACATTATCTTGTTTCTTCTTCTGCAAACTTTGACTTAAGCATGGTCAACTGCTACATTATCTTGTTTCTTCTTCTGCAAACTTTGACTTAAGCATGGTCAACTGCTACATTATCTTGTTTCTTCTTCTGCAAACTTTGACTTAAGCATGGTCAACTGCTACATTATCTTGTTTCTTCTTCTGCAAACTTTGACTTAAGCATGGTCAACTGCTACATTATCTTGTTTCTTCTTCTGCAAACTTTGACTTAAGCATGGTCAACTGCTACATTATCTTGTTTCTTCTTCTGCAAACTTTGACTTAAGCATGGTCAACTGCTACATTATCTTGTTTCTTCTTCTGCAAACTTTGACTTAAGCATGGTCAACTGCTACATTATCTTGTTTCTTCTTCTGCAAACTTTGACTTAAGCATGGTCAACTGCTACATTATCTTGTTTCTTCTTCTGCAAACTTTGACTTAAGCATGGTCAACTGCTACATTATCTTGTTTCTTCTTCTGCAAACTTTGACTTAAGCATGGTCAACTGCTACATTATCTTGTTTCTTCTTCTGCAAACTTTGACTTAAGCATGGTCAACTGCTACATTATCTTGTTTCTTCTTCTGCAAACTTTGACTTAAGCATGGTCAACTGCTACATTATCTTGTTTCTTCTTCTGCAAACTTTGACTTAAGCATGGTCAACTGCTACATTATCTTGTTTCTTCTTCTGCAAACTTTGACAAAAACATGGTCAGCTGTTAAACTATCTGGTTTCTTCTTCTGCAAACTTTGACAAAAACATGGTCAGCTGTTAAACTATCTGGTTTCTTCTTCTGCAAACTTTGACTTAAGCATGGTCAACTGCTACATTATCTTGTTTCTTCTTCTGCAAACTTTGACAAAAACATGGTCAGCTGTTAAACTATCTGGTTTCTTCTTCTGCAAACTTTGACAAAAACATGGTCAACTGTTAAACTATCTGGTTTCTTCTTCTGCAAACTTGGACACAAGCATGGTCAGCTGTTACATGATGTGGCCAGACAGGTCAACTACCACATTATATGGTTTCTCTTTCTGCAAATTTGGGTATTATAATGGTCAACTGTTACATTATAATAGTTTTGTCTTCTGCAAATTTGGGCATAAGCATGGTCAAATGTTACACTATATGGCCAGACAGAACTGCTGCCCCGGGAAGGTTAACCCGGTCAACAAATGCCCGCAGAAGTCGGATGTGTCGGCCTAACGGCGCAAGAACGCAGCTCTGCTGTAAACAGGCACAACGCAATCACGTCCGGAAAAAAAGGTCCAGATGAACGCAGAAGAAGAAGAAGAAGAAGAAGAAGAAGAAGAAGAAGAAGAAGAAGAAGAAGAAGAAGAAGAAGAAAAGAAGAAGAAGAACTGATGTAATTGTAGCAATATTGCTAATACAGGTTTTCCCCAGAGTTTCATGTGTAAGGCATATGAATATTCATATAGACGAGAACAGTGTCTATACAGAGGCACATGTTGGAAGTGGATGCAGGGTAAGATCAATGATGAATCTGACATCTACTGATTCAAACTTAAAACTGTTGAAATATAAAAGAACTGGCAGAATACAACACAAGAAGACCCAAAGGTACTGCATACAAGTACACAATTTTTGTTCTAATGCGCTTCAATATGATTTATTTACATTATAAATACTCACCCACTCTGTAGCCATTAGAAAGTCCTAATTTGTCTGCTGTTGTTTTTGCAACCAAAAGTAGATGTCCCAATAACTTTAAATAGGAAGAAAACAATGAATGTAAAGGGACGGTGGATAATACTTGTATTAAATAAACAGAAACAAATACTTTTTCATGTAATTGCATGCAGCGCGACTTTAAACAACATTAAATATATATCATACCTTTAACTTTTTATGATCACAAGCAAAGTTTGTAAAGTCACACTGTAAATTTACAGAAGCATTAACATGTGTGCATAAACACAGACTTCTCAAATGCCCTTCATTTATATACTGTCCATCCATAATTGCTTTCCTAATCCATATTACTGATAAAATACAATACATACACTTTGGCTCAATTATTCCAGAACAATGGTGTACTTAGTAAAAGACAAAATGAACTGGACTGAGTTGGCTGAGTACTTATTCCTCAATGGATGGTAAAAGCAGAAGAAGAAGAAAAAGAAGAAAGATATAATATTAATCTGTAAAACTGATCACATGGCCTCTCATGAGCTCTTCGGACTGCCACATATCCCTAGGATGCTCCAATAATAACTTGTTGATATGCACCCTTCACCAGTCACATTTCTACAAATATTTACACTACCGTGTTTCCCTCAAAACAAGACTGGGTCTTATATTAATTTTAGCTTAAAAAATGCACTTGGGCTTATTTTCGGGGAATTTCTTATATTTATTTTAGATACCAAAATCTACATTTATTCATGTAGAAAATTCTACATTTATTCAAAAACAGTAATGTCATCTTCTTCTGGAATATCATTATAACTCTCCAAATCCCAAATTATGTCTGATCAATTGTCGTTTGAGATCCTGGCCCCATAAACACTACAGTTTCATCCATGGCAATCATGTTGGAGAGTTGGTATTTATAAAAGTCGACGCCATCAACAAAGTACTTGAATGCAAGTGCACGTTTCATAACTTCATTCTAGTAGATGATCTTGACTAGGGCTTATTTTAGGGGTAGGTCTTATATTATTACAAGCATCCTGAAAAATAGTGCTAGGGCTTATTATATGGGTATGTCTTATTTTCGGGGAAACACAGTATTTATTTCAGCTAATAAGGTTACTAAGTAAAGTTTCAGAAAGGGACACTTTTATACACCGTGAGACATATTGGACATATGGTAATTAAAAATATAAAGGACCCTTATACATGCCTTAAGGTATACAGTGTTAGCCCCATATTTGTATTGACCAATCAGCACTGGATGGAAGATGTGGTCAGTATCACACCAGATGTCTTTACTTCCCAGGACATTCCCTCGTGTCCTTGTCTAGGAAGGGTCCACCTGTAGGTACATTTGTACAAATTCACTTCACTGGGTATTTGAATACATAACCACTGGACAGGCAGGCAAGCAGGTATGCGGGCAGGCAGGAAGGTAAACAGGCAGTTAGGTAGGCAGGCAGGTAGCCAAACCTGCCAGCTACTTCACTACCATGGCTTCAGATAAGTTCACTATGTATTTCTGTGTAATTATGAAGGGACAGTACTCTTGCTGTTATAGAGCTTCATCGTTTAAGTCATTCACTCCTGTACAACTTCAAATGGGGGGCTGGTGATGACAGTTCTAGGCCAGCAAGCTAGCAGCACATTCATTCCCTGCATGTGAGTGAGTCCTCCAAGCGGGCAATGCCAGACTTGACTGCTGACTGTCAACTACTATCATGTGAGTGAGTTCTCCAAGCGGGCAGTGCCAGACTTGACTGCTGACTGTCAACTACTATCATGTGAGTGAGTTCTCCAAGCGGGCAGTGCCAGACTTGACTGCTGACTGTCAACTACTATCATGTGAGTGAGTCCTCCAAGCGGGCAGTGCCAGATCATACAACAGATCATTTGCAGGTCATCGCTGTTATTATGGCCTGACAAAAAGATCCTAGATTCTTTGCCAGTTCCCCTGCTGTATACATTTTCATGTCCCAGGTGTCTGCAATGTCCTGTGTTGTTCCTCTTCGTGCTAATTGACCCAGTTTCTTCTCACAGCATCTTCCATCACTGTCTTTCGAAACCACTGTGACATTTATTATGGTCAAAATGTTTCCATTTCTGAGACATTACGTTGTTTATAAGCCAGTTTTCTTTGATCTGAATATATCTGTTATCTGTTGGGATATCATCCTTGCACTCCAGACAAGTCCATAGGTGCTCAGATCCTTCCCCTAACATATGCATCAGTGTCCGGTGGCTAATAGTGCCAGTTCTGTGTTGGTTAACGAGAGCCTCATTCTACCAGTGTGCCTCTTGTGTATGGCCATGCCAATTATGACTCCGGAGTCTCTCATTCTGGACAATGATGTGGATTCATTGGTGTCAAAGTCTTCTGATCTCAACATCTTTCTAAGGAAATTATTAATATTGACACGATCCATGGGCTGGCCATAGATAGGCTGGGGATGTAGAGCCAGCAAGTTTATCAGCTCACTTATTTCCCTCAACTCCCGCATGTCCTGGAAGAAAGATGCAGGTGAATCTCTGCAGCGATCCAGTTCACTGTCTACATACAGAATCTGCCTCGACCTTTTGAATCATGCTCATTGAATCACTTAGTACACAAACGTTGGTATAATTCTGTGATTCCAGCCATATGAAGGCCTGTGTCACTGCCATCACCTCCATCGTCATGCTGCCCGTGGTCATAGAATGGGCACCACCGGCTTCTTGACTGGTTTGGCCCGCTGAAAGTGCCGTAAATGCCCAAGAACTTCTCTTTGATATACAGATCTGGTAGAATGTAAGTATTTTCCCTCTTCCAGGTCCACGATATTCTTACAATGGTTCTGTAACACTGACATTCACAAGACCTGATTGTTTTCTGTAGTGACTGCAAAATGGTCCATGAGTCATGTCAGTATGTTAATACAGGAAAGATGCATGCTCTCAAACATCTGTCTTTAACTTGTCTACTGGTGTTATGCCATAGGTTCTTAACTCATTAAGTGCCATGGGATTATTAATCGATATAAGTGACTTCCTGTATCTGCTAAGGGCTTATATAATGCTGAAATGTTGTCATTGTGTTATAATACAACATGCCTACTACCATATTAACAACTTTTAAGCCATAACTGGCATACCCTTATTTCCCATTTTCTGCCATCTATTTTTGTTTGGTCAAAACCAACTTTTTGTTTGGCACAGAATCTGTTAATAGTGTTGAACTTCTGCACTGCCAAGTGCCAAGGGATCTTTGACACACACAATACAATCTACTTAGAACAGAATATTCAAAGTATAGAACATACTGCAAACAGTTGATGGTTATCTGCTGCCTCTCCGTGAAATCCTCATCATTTTAATGGAAGGTTAGAGAAGCAGAGGTAAACAAATGCTTGCTGACACCGGATGTCATTAGGCTTGTAGGTGCAGTTTGCTCAATTATTGACAATGCAAAAGATTCTGCTGCTTGGAGAGGGCTGACCTTCTCCATGTTTTGACATTTTCCCATGGCATACCAGAACATCAATAATAATAGTGTCCTATCAATCTTGTAGATTATAGAACAATGGAAGGACTCAAGGTAAATATGTAATAACAAATGTATTTGTAGATTATAAGACATAGGCAGGACCCAAGATAAAACATGTGATAATTAATGTTTTTGTAGATTATAGGACAAAGGACCCAGGGTAAACATGTGATAGCATGTCTTTGTAGATTATAGGACAAAGGAAGGACATGTGATAACAATTGTTTTTGTAGATTATAGAACAAAGAAAGGACCTAAATTAAACATGTGATAACAAATGTCTTTGTAGATTATAGGACAAAGTAAAGACCCTAGGCAAACTTATAATAACAAAAGTCTTTGTAGATTACTGGATGAAGGATGGATCACAGATAAAAGTACTAAAGTAGTGGACTAAAGTCAAGACATTCAACTTCATTGCTGCAGGTTTTACCCCATGCCACTTACTGAAAGCATCATACAAAGCACAAACTTCTTAGCTCCAGCAATGACCCTTAGAAGTCTCCAGAAAAACTACTGCTGGCCCTGATTTTGTGGATTGAATCCACAACCTTCAGAGCACGAGGCAGACTGCTTAACCACTTTGTCACAGGGAGCCAAAATAAACATGTGATAACAAATGTCTAACACATAAAACTTACCAACTGGTCATTTTCTGTGGCCATGCTCAGCATCGGTATGGCTTTCTTAGGTATCACAAGAAAGTGAACAGGAGCTTGCGGACTCACGTCTGAGAATGCTATGCACTGCGAAGTAATTTATTTTTTGTTTTCATAAGTTAACATAATCTCTTACCCATCACAGGTCAACAAAAACATGGCAAATGTAGTCCCGCAGCAGATACTGCCACTAGGGCGTGAAGTGTTAGGCCTTCACATGTTCCAGGCTATGACAAATGAGGTGGGGTGACCAGCTGCCTTCCTCACCCCCCTTTTCTTTCAAGCCAATTTCCAGAACATTCTGAAAAATTGTCTGGTACCCATTTTTATCAGGCTGTGTCAACCCTAGAGCCATACAGGTAGGGAACAAATAATCCTGTCCCTGCTGGGGATTGAACAAAATCACTATGCCACCATGGTTCTCCACATCAAAGAGCGAGGGTTCTAATCCCTGACATGGCAATGTATTTGTATCAGTCAAAGGTGAAATATAAACCTGAAACTTGAACAATGTGTGGCAACTGCCATTATTTCTTCAGCCTTTATCAAAATTTCCCCCAACATTCTCAGGCAAGGGTGTTAAAAGCTGTATGTTAAACTTCAAATTTGGAATATTTCCATTAAAGACTGACACAGCAGTTTATTTGACTGTTCTCTGGCCACCACAGTGTCAACACAAGTAGGTCATTATGTCTGAGCAGGCTGTTTCAAGCTCACATGACGGACTTAATTTAGAAGATTGCTCGTATGCTCACCTCATTGTCTTCATATAGAAGACTGCTTGTATGCACACCTTATTGCCTTTGAAAATAATATTTCTAGTATACCTTACTGTCTTCATATAGAAGATTGCTTGTATGCTCACCTCATTGTCTTCATATAGAAGATTGCTTGTATGCTCACCTCATTGTCTTCATATAGAAGATTGCTTGTATGCTCTCCTCATTGTCTTTGAAAATAATATTTCTAGTATACCTTACTGTCTTCATATAGAAGATTGCTTGTATGCTCACCTCATTGTCTTTTAAAAGAATATTGGTAGTATACCTTACTGTCTTCATATAGAAGATTGCTTGTATGCTCTCCTCATTGTCTTCATATAGAAGATTGCTTGTATGCTCACCTCATTGTCTTCATATAGAAGATTGCTTGTATGCTCACCTCATTGTCTTTTAAAAGAATATTGGTAGTATACCTTACTGTCTTCATATAGAAGATTGCTTGTATGCTCTCCTCATTGTCTTCATATAGAAGATTGCTTGTATGCTCTCCTCATTGTCTTTGAAAATAATATTTCTAGTATACCTTACTGTCTTCATATAGAAGATTGCTTGTATGCTCACCTCATTGTCTTTTAAAAGAATATTGGTAGTATACCTTACTGTCTTCATATAGAAGATTGCTTGTATGCTCACCTCATTGTCTTTGAAAATAATATTTCTAGTATACCTTACTGTCTTCATATAGAAGATTGCTTGTATGCTCACCTCATTGTCTTCATATAGAAGATTGCTTGTATGCTCACCTCATTGTCTTTGAAAATAATATTTCTAGTATACCTTACTGTCTTCATATAGAAGATTGCTTGTATGCTCTCCTCATTGTCTTCATATAGAAGATTGCTTGTATGCTCACCTCATTGTCTTCATATAGAAGATTGCTTGTATGCTCTCCTCATTGTCTTTGAAAATAATATTTCTAGTATACCTTACTGTCTTCATATAGAAGATTGCTTGTATGCTCTCCTCATTGTCTTCATATAGAAGATTGCTTGTATGCTCTCCTCATTGTCTTCATATAGAAGATTGCTTGTATGCTCTCCTCATTGTCTTCATATAGAAGATTGCTTGTATGTTCACCTCATTGTCTTCATATAGAAGATTGCTTGTATGCTCACCTCATTGTCTTCATATAGAAGATTGCTTGTATGCTCTCCTCATTGTCTTCATATAGAAGATTGCTTGTATGCTCTCCTCATTGTCTTCATATAGAAGATTGCTTGTATGCTCTCCTCATTGTCTTCATATAGAAGATTGCTTGTATGCTCTCCTCATTGTCTTCATATAGAAGATTGCTTGTATGCTCTCCTCATTGTCTTCATATAGAAGATTGCTTGTATGCTCTCCTCATTGTCTTCATATAGAAGATTGCTTGTATGTTCACCTCATTGTCTTCATATAGAAGATTGCTTGTATGCTCACCTCATTGTCTTCATATAGAAGATTGCTTGTATGCTCTCCTCATTGTCTTCATATAGAAGATTGCTTGTATGCTCACCTCATTGTCTTTGAAAATAATATTTCTAGTATACCTTACTGTCTTCATATAGAAGATTGCTTGTATGCTCACCTCATTGTCTTCATATAGAAGATTGCTTGTATGCTCTCCTCATTGTCTTTGAAAATAATATTTCTAGTATACCTTACTGTCTTCATATAGAAGATTGCCTGTATGCTCACCTCATTGTCTTCATATAGAATGTCTGCAGGGATTTTCTTGTCAATGATTTTAGAAAATATTGTCTCCTGGCCAGTGAACTTGGCTTGCTTTGCTTTTGTAACCTCATCAGAAGTTGTTCCTGAAGAGTAACGCTGTAGGATCAAAAGAGCACACACATTATAAAGCATTTTATCTACAAAGATGAATGTATGAGTAATGATTTTCTTTTAAAAGGTGTTTTTATACAGAAACAGGATCACTTCATTGCACCAGGTTTCATTCCATATGCCCAAAGCATCACAGAAAGCACAAACTCTGTGCCTTCAGCGATAACCCCCAGAATTCTCAGAAAAAAATAGCATTCGTGAACTGAACGTGGCTCGGAATCAAATCCACAACCTTGGGAGCATGAGGCAGGCAGCATAACCACTTCACCATGGAGAATACATTGATATGGTTTTATATGCGTTTTTATGTGTAAATAAATGCAAGAGTAAGTGTGCAGACCAGGGATGGGTGATTTTATATGTGTGTTTATGTGTAAATAAATGCAAGAGTAAGTGTGCAGACCAGGGATGGGTGATTTTATATGTGTGTTTATGTGTAAATACATGCATGAGTAAGTGTGCAGACCAGGGATGGACGATTTTACGATTTTATATGCATTTTTATGTGTAAATACTTGCATGAGTAAGTGTGCAGACCAGGGATGGATGATTTTATATGTGTTTATGTGTAAATACATGCATGAGTAAGTGTGCAGACCAGGGATGGATGATTTTATGTGTGTTTATGTGTAAATACATGCATGAGTAAGTGTGCAGACTAGGGATGGATGATTTTATATGTGTGTTTATGTGTAAATTTTAATGTCTCTGTCCTTGTCTTGCAATGATCAGTCTTTAGGCGAATCATAATGTGCGAGGCACTTTTAAAGAGGTAGTTTGCCATTGCTTTCCTCTATGGCAGTGACCATACTATTGGCCGGGTGACCGCAGCCATTGTCTCTGTAAATCTCCAGATCTTTTTTTCCCATACAAGGAAAATATTTTCAGAAATGTAGAAGATATAAATGGAATCAGCATTAGAGGACAAAACATCAATAACATTAGATATGCAGATGATACAGTATTGATTGCAGACAATGAGCAGGATCTGCAACAATTAGTAGATACGTTTGTTGTACACAGTGAGCAACTGGGGTTAGAATTAAATTGTAAAAAGACACAGGTTATGGTCGTCACTAGGAAGAAAGAAATACCACAATTTCATGTACAAGTAAATGGGAATATTCTTCAACAAGTGAATCGGTACAATTATCTCGGAACAGTCATAACATCTGATAGGAGATGCCTTGAAGAGATTAGAACAAGAATTGCCAGGGTGAAAGTAGCCTTTAGCAAGATGACAAACATTCTGGCCAATAAAAAGATGTCAACTGAAACGAGAAAAAGAGTGTTGAGGGGATATGAGACAGTATGGAAAATGGTTTTCACATACCGCCTAAGTTTACCGGAGAACATGAACTGGAATATTTTTGTGAAACAGAAAGTTCACCGACCAGTATAAGTTCAAAGTTAGTGAGTGGCCGGGCACTGACTGGGACACGGCCCGCTAACCGACAGTTTACCTTTCGTTGTTAGTGAAATAAGAAATTCAGGAAACATGAAGCCAAACTTAGCATAGGAACTGTCAAATGGGCAAGAAATACAATGGATGGGGCTAGATATATGGGAACGGACACGCCCAATGACCCAAAACAGGCAAAGGCGGCAAGAATAGGTCGTAGCTGGGTGAAGGGAGTTAGATTAATAATAATATGCAAATTAAGCAGGGTATGCGAGGTACTGATTGGATGACCGTAGCGAGATGAGAGAAGCATGGTCACGTGATTCAAGAAAGGCGCCAACTCAAGAGGTGATATATACTTTGGGATCCAGTCAGTTGAAGAAGAGTCAAACAGGGGAGAGGACAGTTGATAGTGGACTCCGGGAGTGGCGGGGGTCTGTGCCCTCTTGGGGCAGCCCAAGGAACATAGTAACAGGACTTCAGAAATTGTGGCTAATCCGTGCCCAAGTCTGTATAGTATCTGGAGGAGGAGGAAGTGAAGGAAGACGGACAAGCGCCCATGCTAGAACTCGTCTGAATCACTGATAGCAGTGAGAATGACTAAGGATCTGTGAACGGAACCTACCCAAGGCAGATAAGCCAAAGAAGGGAAAGACAATCAGAGTCCGAGGGTCGTTAAAGTGCAAGAAAGCCACTTGAGTTAAGAGGACCGCCAGCCAAGGAGACCGCTCGTTGATTGCAGTAGATGGCTAAACGTCAAATAGGACGACAATAGCCAGGGACACTGCGGTTGGGACCACGCAGGAGACTAAAAGTCAGATAGGACGGAAAGGTCAAGTGGGATCCACGACAAGCGATTGATTGGGCAGAGACAAATGAAACCCAGAAGGGCAACCAGAAGATCGACTGGATGGCAGAAGCGAATGTAAGTAGACATAAGGCATTGTTAGAGTATTCGCTAGATTATAATAAGGTACCTTAGTTTAGAAACCTATAGCAAACTACCGTAGGTTAACGTGCTAAGAAATCACGAACACCCGGCAAAGGATCAGGACTGAATGCGACGTCCTGCATATGACCTATATCTAAATGGCCAAAATAGGGTGATGGGAGTCAAATTAATCGGTTAAATAAGCAGAGTGTAGATAAACTATATATGTACATGTAAACTAAGCAATTAGGCTACAAGATTAATGATAACTAGGCGGGTCGTCACAGCCTGTAAATACAAAACGAAAGGGCACTGCAAGAATATAAACACGGCGGCCAAACACAGCAGACGGCAGAAGAGGATAGGAAGGCGATTGCGATCACTCGGTCAACCCAAACAATGATACCGGAGGACAATGCCCGCCAGGGACGGAGCAGTATGGAAAGGAATGTGTGTCTTTTGATCGCTGGACATAGGTGAAAGGAGGTCGTGCTTCTGCTGTTGTGTAGTTAAGTTGGCCTTGCGTGGTACAGGCAGCGAGTTCAAATCTTTGGGTAAATGGTTAAATACTTTTAGGGTTATGTTGGCTGTAGGCGGCGCGTCGGGAAATAGGCGATAATAATGTTAGTTAAATATATGTAGGCGATAGATTACCGTGTTTACAATACTGTTGTTAATTTATGTTATGGCTAAGATATATTAATACTAGCATAGATAGGGAAGCAATAGCTGTTAAGGACTTTGTAGGAGTGAAAGACTAAGGTTGATTGTGACATAAAACTCACGGGTATTGTTTTATAATGTTTCAGGCATTGCCTGGGTAAACTGGAGTTGCCTAGACATACCGGGCATAGCTGAATAAACAGTTACCCGCTGAACAAGTTGGATGGGAGCGAATTAATTCCCTGGGTATATGGGTTGATGGATCAATGGGTATTTGGGCTGAATACATGTACCACTAATAAGCCTACGGAGAGATAGTTATGAAACAAAAGCCGGTGTAATTCCTAGCTTTAGTCCTTTTCTTCATGCGGTTAGGAGGTGATAGTAGGTAATATTTCCCTAACATCCGGTTGCATAGTAGTATATTATATTATCTACCTCCCCTTGTGACATCATGCAGTATTGTGTTGTTTTTGGAGTCGATTATACATAGATGTGTCTTCAATGCATGTACTGGTTACTCTATGCGATTATGTTGTAGATTGTCACTCTGTTACTGTTCAGAAGAAAATAAATATATGTTTGAGTTGCCTTTTATTTCGACTTGTCAGTCTGAGATTGTGTAGATTAGAGTAGTTTAGAGACATTGTGAGGTGGGCTGTACATCTCTCCTATAACCTGATAACATACACCACGAGACATTGATGGTGCAATAGTATAATTAACTATTGTTCTCACGCGGAGACACGAACCTAAATCTGTCGTATCCCTTACTCTCATCCTCTTTCTCCTTCTCTCTTTCTCTCCCCCTCTTTCCTTATTATCAAAGATAGTGTGTTGTAGGCAGAGTTCGACTGAGGAATGAACTTTTAGGCTTCACACTATTTATATCATTTCCCAACTTCCTCTTCTTTCCCTTCTCCCCCTCCCCTCCCTTCCTCTCTCCTTCTTCCTCTTCTTTTCTCCCTGTCACAGATACATAGAGCCTGTTCTTTTGTATGGATGTGAAACTTGGACAATGAGCAGTCAAGCTGAAAAACATCTGATGGCTGCAGAAATGTGGTTTCTGAGAAAAATGCAAAGAATACCATGGACAGACAGAAAAACCAATGACCAAGTACTACAGGTGACAAACGAAAATCGTAAATTGATTAGAGAAATTAGACGTAGACAGTCACAAATTTTTGGACATGTTATGAGAAGAAATGGATTAGAGAACTTAGTGACAACTGGCAAGATCAAAGGGAATAGACCAAGAGGAAGACCAAGAGGAAAATACCTGGATGGCTTGGCCACATGGCATGGATGAGACAGGAACACTGAGCTGATCCACAACTCTGGTGATCGAGTGAAATGGCAAGTCATGACCGCCCATGATTTCCGGCATGGCACATGATTGATTGATTATATGTAAATGCATGCATGTGTAAGTGTGCAGACCAGGGATGGAGTTATACCTCTCCAAAGCACAAAGCCTGTGCTGAATTGTACAGACCATGTGTTGCCCATGTAGCGTGATCCCTCTCTTGGCTCTGCCTAGTTTACTCCAGAGGAAAGGTAACACCAATACATCTGAAATAAGACAAGCTGCAGAAACTGTCAGATCAGCAAAGCAATGCTCTGTCTGCCATTGGAGCTTTGATCCTAGACCAGTTGCCGACCACAAGGCTTAGGGCCTGGTGTGAACTGCCATGTCTTTAAGTTGCATTTCCTCACACCAGGATGAAGTTTGTACCCTCCCAATTGTACTCCTTCATTCTAAGCCATTGCAAAATGTGGATTCAATGCTAACAGAAAGCAGGTAGTACTGTCTACTGTCATATGACAGCTCAGTCACATCTGACAAACCTGACATTAACACGTACATATGTGTCTGTATAATTATGTGTGTGACTGCATGTGTGAAAGCAGGATTGTGCGTTACAATGAATGTATATGTGAATGTGTGTTTGTTGGTATGCATGCATGCATTTTGTGACATTGTGCATATATTTGAAACAGATCACAATCATAATAATCATCATCACATGCCATGCTGAGAAGTGTGAGCTATCATGGTTTGCCATCTCACATGATCATTTGAGTCATGGATCAGGTCTGTGCTCTTGCCTCGATTATGCCATGTGGGCAAGTCATCTTAGTATTTATCTTTTTGTCTTCCCCTTGCTATTTTTCCATCAAGTTTGCCAAATGTCATTAAGTTTTCTAGTTTATTTCTCCTCAAAATGTGCCCAAAATAATCTTGATCATCTTCATCTGACTCCTCTAATTAATGTAGTTTTGATTTGAAAGACACACATTAAAAAAATTAATAAACTGCAAATCCAAAATTACAGTTTTTTTTCTTTCCAGAAATGGAATATCAAACGAAAGAAGAAATGGAATCATTTAAGAAGCATTTAAAAAAAGAACGTAGACTGAAAGAATGGGTTAATGGCAAGTGGATCTACTTCATTGCACCAGGTTCTATCCCATATGGTTTAGTGTTCTTTCCGTACAGTGGCCTGCCAAAACAGTCACACACAAAAACTGCACTCATGAACTGAATGACAGAGCCTGAAATCGAACCCACAACCTTCATAGCATGAGGCAGTCAAACCACTTCACCATGGAGACCCCACAGAGGGGAACATGAAAGTGTAATAAAAGTCTTCAAGTTGACTTCTCATTTCAATCAATCAGGTGCCGTCTCCACAATGAAGGTTGGCTGCAATGGATATCCAACACTGTCTCTCGCCCTGACTGTACAAGTTACTGACAAGTTACTGACTGACTTCCTGTCATTGTAGTTATCTTCTAGGTATTTGGTATAATGGGAAAGTTCTTTCTCAGGTATTTGGTATAATGGAAAGGTTCTTTCTCAGGTATTTGGTATAAAGGAAAGGTTCTTTCTCAGGTATTTGGTATAATGGGAAAGTTCTTTCTCAGGTATTTAGTATTGTCAAGTATGAACTGTGGGGTAGAAAGAGTTAAGAAATTTCTCTCCCAGGTATTTGGTATACTGGGAAAGTTCCATCACAGGTGTTTAGAATTGTCAAGTTTTAACTGTATGGGGTAGAAATAGTTAAGAAAGAAAGGAAAATGGCTATCTATTGTCCAGTGTCTAGCCTCAGTGGATTAAGTTTTTTTCTTTCTAGCCCACAATTGCCGTTAAGCACATGGTGTTAAAATTACTCATGCTCCAAAGTAGGAACCGAGAGTCTGTGAAGTGTTTGGAGTATTAGATACTGTAGGCTTCCGAATATGAAGAAATGGGTGGCTAATCTTTACCTCCCATAGCGAGCGGAAGTCCAGGTATTGAACCCTCATCCAACCTTGCTGATGACATTGACAGCGCAACTTCCTAACCGTTCTGACAAAGTATCCGACATCCCTAGGTGAAATTTCATTCCAGAGGTGGATTCATACTCCAATTTGGGTAGCAGTAGAGACAAAGATGGTTGGTAATATGGAGATATTACAATAAAACTACAACAGGCAAGAGGAACTTTCATCAGACTAAGACATTTGTGGAAGTGGAAAGAAATTAAACCAGTGCCAAACTCAGACTATTGAACTCTAACGTTAAATCATACATCATAGGAACATCAATATCAGAAATAATTCTGTTTGTTCGCCCATCTTTGTCTACATTTCTACATAAATAGATGTTTGATTTCTTTGCTACCTAAATGGATTTCATTGCTACCTAAAATGATGGATGATTTCATTGCTAGCTAAATAGATGTATAATTACACTACTACCTAAATAGATGTATGATTTCGTTGCTACTTAAATAGATGTATGATTTCATTGCTACCTAAATAGATGTATGATTTCATAGCTACCTAAAAATATGTATGATTTCATTGCTACTTAAAGCGAGTTTTGTTTCCCTATTGTCTTCCATTTTTTCTATATGCCCCAGCCATTGTAGTCTATTAGCCTTCATGATACCAGTGATTAGCGGGGACTTAAACAGATCATAAATGTCTTTGTTACTTCTTCTTTTCCACTCTCCACTTTGTGTATCCCTAATGGGTTCAAAGATGCGTCTTAAAACTTTGTTCTCAAAGGTTTGTAACAAGGCTTTGTCTCCTTTCATTGTACTCCAGGTTTCAGAGCCATACAGCACAACTGGTCTGATCAGTGTTCTGTATAATGTGAATTTGGTGTTACGAGGTAGCGCACTTGATTTGAGTAGATGTTGTAGTGCATAGTTTATCTTATTTCCAGAATTAATTCTAGTTTGTATTTCTTCCCTTATGATGTTGGAGCAGCTGAAGATTGTACCCAGGTGTTTGTATGTTTCCGTTCTTTTAATGGTCATATTATCTATTTGTATGTGACCAGAGTTTTTAGCCATTCCTTCTCTTGAAATTGCCATATATTCTGTGGCATATCAATGATCAATAATATATGACACATATTATTCAAGAATTAAAATTGCTTACCACTGCTTCTATAGGCTGTATAAATTGGGAGGCTTTGTCCACTAATACGACTGCATTCTGTGCTGCTCTAGCATTCCTTATTTGTGTCAAGAGAAGTGATGCGGCCGTTAATTTTCTCATACATGCTAATCTGCAAGCCATTTTCTGAATGAGACAATTTAGCATGACATTAGATATGTATAAATATATTTAATTCATAACTGTAGTATGTAAGAATTGTATTTATTCACAGAAGAAATAAGAAGTCTGAAAGAGAACAATGCAGCTAGAGGGACAAAGTAGTCACTTAAATAAGTACTTCTACTGCCTTCCATCTTCCTATCGAGCATAAAATATGCCATGACATAGGTCCTCAACTTATTTTAAGCTTGCTTATGAACGGTTGGATTGTGCAGACAGTTTTCTATGAGATGAGGTGCCTAGTCTCATGCCAACCCTTCTTTGCTGCCTCTTGCCTTGTGACATGCATGGTAGTTCACTGAGTCATTATTTCTTGCTTCCCATATCAGTCCCAGTGACACCCAGTGAAGTTAAGTCTTGTCACAGGTCACTAGGAAGGAGGACTATGACGACATGATATAGGTAGAGAATATTAGACATGTGCTGAAGTAGAACGCCAGGCTCTCCTCCAGGAGATCCGGGTTTGAATCCTCAGTATGGCATCAAGTTTTTTTTCTGTCCGGAGCAAAAAGAAAACTCTAACCTGCACAGTTTGCAGCAACTGCACTAGCCATGCGGCCTTAATTCCACAGGCTCAAGACCCCCCTGTCCTACACTGCAAGGTATTATAGGCAGTAAATGACAGCTGAAGAGAGCTAAAGACACAGTACCAAAATTGGTCTTGGTCTAGGTAGCCATCCTCATCCAGTTCGATTACTATTTCTTCTTCTAATGCTTCTTCTTCTGTCTGGGTCTTTGTATTTTCTGGTTCTTTCTGTGATTTTAGTAGTTCTATCTGTTCTCTTATTTCTTGGATTTGTTTCAGTGTTTCTTCTGTCTTTGCTCTTTCTTCTTGAATTTTCAATTGAGTTTCGTCAGTTTCAGCTTTTACGGCGGCCATTCGAGCGACATCCTGCTCTATCTTCTGCTGGACTTGCTTCCTTGTCTTTTTCTTCCATGCTTTTTTAACTGTTTTCAGGTCCTTCAGTTGGCTTTCCAATTGTGCTTTGTTGCTTTTGGTGAGTCGGTTTGTCACCTCGTACTGCCTCCTGGCCTCCTTATATGGTAGGTTAGACTTGATTGCTATTTTCATTGCTTCTTTGCTGTCTTGGTGGCAGGGGCAGCCGAGGTACCTGGCGCCATGGTTGCCGAGGCAGTTGGCACACTTTCTGTTGGTTTTAGGCCTCCTGAAGTCTGAGTTGTTCTTCGCATGCCGGCACTGACTATACTGATGGGGACCAGAGCAGTACCTACACACCTCCACATCGCTTTTGCAGGTGGCACAGGTGTGCCAAAATTTCTGGCACTTGGAACACTGCAGCACTCTTGGTATGTAATGCTCTGGTCTTTGGTGTCCCATACAATGTATGGAGGCATCACTCGGTCCTCTGATGGTACGACAACTGTAGAGGGGATGTTGTTCTTTCCGATGATCCTCTCGGCACTGGTGATCTTGAGCTTGTGATTCTCCCTTGTCAGCATCTCCCTGATCTGGTCGTTGGTGAGATGGGTCTTGACTCGTTTGATGACCCATCGTTTCATCATGTTGTGTTGGCTGGCTTCCACTAAGATGCCGTGGTGAAGCTTGATCTTGGCTTTCTCATCTCGTGCGATCTTCTGTATCAGTGCTGTGGTCTTTGGGTTGTTGTTGAGGGAGACCACTACTCCCTCAGGTGTCTTGCGCAGCTGGTCGATGCTGTGTCTACCCAACGACTTTCTCTGTAATCCTGTATATTCACGTGGGTAACACAGCTGCGTGAGATTCAGTAGCGGATCATGTCACGTTGATTACTTACGGGGATATGTGAGCCAGTCGCTCAGACAGCAAAGGCAAACTACTGAGAGTAATCTTGCCAAGACATCAAAAGCAGCTGAAAAATGCTGGTGTTGACTCCAATGTCCTGTAAAGGATATGCAAAAAAAAAGGTGTAGAAAGGAATGCTTCATATGGAATGGCTATCCTCACTTCAGAGGTCACAGATTGTGAGAATTGTATGGATTTTTTGCCCTGGCCATGCAGGAGTGCACGGGAATGAACAGGCTGAGAGGCTAGCATGCACCTCTTGGTGGTAGATTACCTATGGACAAGAGAAAGGTGGTCGAGTGCCTGTGGGACCAGTTGTAGAAGGCGGGGGTGCAGATTGAGAAGCCGTATGTGGAAAGAATGATATTGTGGGGGATCTGCAGGGGTTCTGGAAGAATCTCAAAACTGAGAAGGAAGACCAGGATTACTTTCAATTAGATAGCGGTGGGAATGATTAGTGGTGTTACTCCTCGCTGGCTGTTGAACAAGCAGACGGAGTGTGGATGGGAATGTCCTGAGTGCAGGGATGTCAGTTATTAGTTCAACTCAAGTACTATTACTAGTGTAGTAATAGTAATACTGTCAAAGTGATAAAACTATACAAATGCTTTTAATACCTCGAGACTCAGCAACTGAGTCATTCAGCTCAGTAAACTAAACTGATAGCTGCTCTTTAACTTCTGTAACTTTAATCTGTTTAACACTTATCTAATTATAGGGTGTATTTTTAATGACTGTGCAGAGTTGAAAATATTGCCGGTCCAAGTTTTGTATTCAGATATTATGTTGCATGAACTTTACAGAAACTTGGACCAGAAATATTTTCAAACACTGCACAGTCAATAAAAATACACCCTATAGAAAGAATAAATTTTACATCATATCAATTAATTAAAAATGTATGACTAATTCAACACTAATTGTGTTTTACACTAATCTATTACATCAATTAAATTTATGACTAATTCATCCCTAATTCTGTTTAATTTACCCCTAATTCTGTTGAATTTACCCCTAATTCAGTTTAACAGCATCTATCTATCTCTATTCAATAATAATTATTATTAGTAACTATTATTACTCTACTATAACTATAATAGTAATACTATTAGCAATGTCAGTTGTCGTTCTTTGTGAGAGGCCGTGTTTGGGTGCGTAACCGTTTTTCCGGAAAATTTTTAGCGACCAAACAGTGACTTCCAGTTTGTAACCATGCTTGTTTATAACCTCATGTATTCAAAAACGTGGCATACGTTACGGGAAACCACTCTAATAATTGCAGTCGTGGTCCGTCTGCTAAACTGCAAGCGTTTTCCGTTGAGAAACTGTCTTCTCATGGATTTCTTGAAGTTTATTTATCAACAGTAAGCTAATTTGTCTTATAACTCCTATATTTTAAACCAACCTGGACTTTTTGTTGCATTTTTGAATTCTCCATACAATTTTACATATGTATGAAGAGTTTCAACAATGCTGGCTTTTGCTAGCATTCAGGAAAAAATATTTAGCACAGCCACGAAAATAAGATATGGCAGTCATTAAAGAAATTCAAAATTCTAGATGGCAGCGCCCATACAATAGTACTAAACTATAGCGGACCTGTATTTATTTATAATTAGAACTGGCAATTTAACTACTAAAATTAAACAGAATACAAGTTTCATTTGTAGCAGTAATTTATCTGTGTACTCGTATAATTTTTCAGCAGTTAACATGCCTGAAATAATTTTGAAAGGCAATTTTCAGACCCATTTGTAAACCTGTAAATAGTGCAAGGCATAATTCTTTTTTCTTAGCAGCGCAGCAGTACATAATTATTTAAATTTCAACACAATACAGTGAAATAAGTTGTGTTTTTTTTTAAAGTTAGTATTTAATTATTAATTGCTCACTTTTAGATACAGAACAGTGTAATTATAAAGCAGAAGTAGAAATCAATTTTTAGCGAAAGAGACTGCTTAATTTATGCAGCAGTTACAAACTTATTTGCAATGCAGTGGGTACATTAAGACAATATGAGTACATTTTCATGAATTGTTCTTTCGCTAACGACGAACATTTCACATGACATTTAATTAATATAAATGGGCAGGTATTTTAAACTATTAATTAGGGCACAGCGCATTCTATCAACTAGTCTTAAAAGTCGAGTGCATTTTTGTCGGAGACTCAGAGACTTGTGCTTTGTACAATACTTTCGGCAGGCCGCTGTGAGGAAAGAGACCAAGCCATATGAGGTAAAACCCGGTGTAATGAAGTTGATCCTCTCAATCCTCTCGACATTCTATCGAAAGAGGATTGTGACCTTTACTTTCCTGTTACCAAAACACACAATAAAATATACATCTTGGCAGGTTTGTTAGCAATGTGACTGACTTTTGATGAATAATAAACAAATGGCGGCAAGTTTTAATTGTTAATTAGGTCACGGCACATCCTATTGAAATATAGATAATACGTCAAGTGAGGCCTCGCCACCCTGGATGCAATGATATATGGAACTATGTTACCATTTAAAATTAAACAAGCCAGAGTAATAGAAGGCAGAGTGGCACTCTTCCGAAAGACGGGTCTAAATAGTCCCGCAGTGAATAATTTTATATAACTAACACTAACCCTAAACCCTAACTTATTCACTGCGGGACTATTTAGACCCGTCTTTCGGAAGAGTGCCGGCAGAGTTTCTCAGCTCCCAATTTACGGGCCGAAAAAGAACTAACACATTGGCCATTGGTGTAGATTCCTTCGCACTTCCTGATTGTAGATCAATACACCAAAGTATTTAATAACTTCGCTTAGAATAGACGTACAATCTTCGTTGAGATACCGTTGAATTCGTCTTATCAAGCTATATCTAGCTGTGATTGTTTCATAAGTAAAAACCCAATTTTTAAATACTGACTATATTATATGCTAATACTATATTATATAATGAATCATATCAATGATTATCAATTAAATTTTATTTTGAAATTTATGATAATTCACCTTTAATTATGTTTAACACGAACCTATTTCATCAAGTAAACTTACGACTAATTCAACCCTAAATCGACAGTATACGAAGATGTAAAGGGCATTCTTTTCTTCTATCAGATATTTAATAATTATTTTTAAAGGTGAAACTACTGAAAGGTAAACAAAACGGGCAACCTTCGTCTTTCTGCATTATACAGACGAGATTTTGGAAGTGTTCTCCCTTGGGGGGGGGGGGGAGTATTTATTGTCTTTCTTCAGAATGGTATCATTAGCAAAGGAGCTATTATAGCAGGTTTGCTTGTCGCTCCGGGTGTTACATGTCTGCAGCCACTTAGAGAATTTTTTTGTTGTTGCTCTCACTCGCTTTGAACTCAAGCGTAGTCCATACACACTATTTACAGTAGTGATTTACTGAATTTTGCATGTGGATTAGCTTTCCCTATTATTACCAGTGTTCCTCGCCATCAGGCTAACCCACTGTGACTTCGGAGGTAGTTGTAATTTACGTCCCCAAGTCAAGGACGAGGGGTCAACATTTTAGTCCAGATTTCCGGTGTAGGGGTTGAACCACTTACCGCGGTATCAGCACAACGGATGAAGAACATGCGTTCTTATATTCGGCCCTGCGGACCTGCACTTAGAGAAATGATTTAGCCTGCAGCACCTTGGGCCTGTCCGTAATCGTGGGATATGCTAGGATCTATCGCACAGACATAGGCCTACACACATACCACTGGCGTGTACTTTGGGCATTCCAGTATCACCCGCATAGCTTCATTGTGTATGCGCCCTAGTTTCACTATTACACTGAGCAGTTCCAGTCCATACTTAATTACTAAGAGAATGAGTCCTTTCTTAGATCTCATAACAGCTACTTCCACATGATACCTGAATGACAGGTTTTTGTCGTGATTCCCAGGTACCCCAGTTTACTCTCTCTCTCTCTCTCTCTCTCTCTCTCTCTCTCTCTCTCTCTCTCTCTCTCTCTCTCTCTCTCTCTCTCTGCGTGTGCGTATGGGTGTTAACATTTTTGCTGTTTATTATAAAACTTGGGAGGCCAGTCTTTAAATTCCTATTTTCCAGAAAGCACCATAACACAGACGCCTTATCTAGTTAATGACGCTACCCATCTCTATACAGCAGTTGACACCCTGTTTACTGTCTCCTGCAACACTTGCGCTATTTGCACCCTGTCTCCTAACCTGCCTATACCCAAAGACATCATCTGCAAATGTCAGTATCCTTCCAATCCCTGGTGCTTCAATGCTTGCAGTCTTGCTTGTGTATACATTGAACAGCACAAGAGATTTTACAGACCCTTGTGGTAATTCCCGGGTAATCATGCACACCTCCGAGGTCCATGAACCCAGGCGGAGAGCAACCCTTCGAGAGTGAAAGGTAGCTGCTAACAAATTCACCACCCAGGGACCAACACCCATCTCCTTAAGGGTGTGCATTAAGAGATCACATTTGACTCAAGATCAAAATGTTGCTGCCATTTTTTTCCTGTCTATTCTGGAACTTCTCATAAAATTAAACGCAAATGTCGCTGCGTTTGATCAGGTGTCTTTCCTTGGCTGATAACTCCCCAGCCCTCCCGGGAGTAGCGTTTCCGTTTCCAAGAATTTACGCAGCTTAACGGTAGTAACCTTTTACCATACCTCGACAAGTGTATTCTGCAAGGTGTTAATCCTATAGCCGTTAAGTCTTGAATGGTCCTTTCCTGACTTGGGGAGTTAGTTAGTTAGTTAGTCGACAGATCATTCTCATTGCACATCGAACCATTCAGTCCATAAGTGCTCGGATCCCCTCCTCAGCAAATCTCGCAGCATGTAGCGGCTAACGACGCCAGTTCTGTGTTGGTTTATCAATCTTCTTTGGCTTCCTGCGTGGTGTTCTTGTTTGGCCACCCCTCTTTTTGATTTGCCGCTCTCGCAGTCTGGCCATTGTTGTAGATTCACAGTCATCACTTGGTTCTCGCAAAAGTCTTACTTCTCGTAGAGCATTCAGAATGTCAGCCTGGTCCATGGGGCGTCCGCCCTCCACAGTAGCCTCACATGCGAGCTTGTCAGCCCGCTCATTTCCTTGTACTCCCGCATGCCCTGGCACGAAGATGAAACTAATCAGTAATCTTTACCAGCCGAGACCGCTCCAGAGACAGCAACCATTCTCTTCGGATCGACCCCTCCTCTATCCTCTTGATCATGTTCATTGAGTCGCTAAGGAAACAAGCCCTAGTGAATGTCTGTGTCTCGAGCCATGTTATTGCTTCACTTACTGCCATGACTTCCATAGTCAGGCTACTTGTGGTTTCAGTGAAAGCACCAGAGTCCTCCTTCACAATTCTCCCTCCGGCCCGAGCTGTAAAGGCCCATGAGCTTCTCACATATCGGACGACCGACCCATCTGTGTAGATGACCGCGTCACTGTCTAGCGAATTCTCGAAAATCAACGCTTGTACTTCAGCCTCCACAACAGCCGGATTTTCTTGTCTGCATTTCCTATCTAGTTGGATGCAAACTGAAAAGGATGTGCAGAAGTCTGTTGGCACTTGCACCCACTCCTCGCCAGGTTCTAAGTCCTCAAGTGAACACACCTGTTGAAGAATGTCTTCGGCTTGACCCATCCACGACCGTCCTCTTTTTAACCTGCTGCCCCTCACCTTCCTAATTTCACTATGCAGTGGATGTTGTGTGTTTGCGTTAACTCTGAGGTAGGCGCGTGCCCTGCAAACTTGTACTCTCTCTTCAATGGTTGGAAAATCAAGAAGGTAGCGCATCGCCCTGCATGCTGTATCTCTTGTACATCCAAGAATAATGCGCATAGCTTCATTCTGTATCCTTTCCATCCTTTCTATCTGCTTATGGCTGAGAGTCAGGATTGCCATTGCATACTCCAAAACAGACATGACCAGCCCCTCGTACAGAAGACATAGATGGCGCTGCTCACAGTTTGCTGCCGCCATCACCCGCATCGCAGCCAAACCCCGCTTGGCCTTTGTTATCACCTGGTCTATGTGCACATTATAAGCAAGGCTTCGATCAAACCGTATCCCTAGGTAATTCATTGCCTGCGTTCTTTCCACCGTCTCTGAACACAGCATTACAGTTGGTGTTGTAGTGTTGACAATATGATTATTCAACGAGAACCAAGTCCCTGTTGCCTTTGTTGGGTTGACCATTGCCCCAGCTTCATCATATAACAGTAAAGGGAGTTAGCTTAGGAGTGGAGAGTTAATGAATGCTGCGCATTCATTAACTAGTGGGAAATCATAGTTAGTGAACGTGTATGCACGAATGGGTAGACGTATCCAGGGCTTGCACACACGTCACTGGGAACTGGGGATTCAACTAGGAGAACAGAAAAGATGTCCGTGTTTACCATCACTAGTTTGAAGATGTATGATTTCAACTAATAAACGCATGTTTATATAACAGACGAGACTTGTCCACTATATTGACACGAGCCTTCCACACACACAGCCTTATCATATCACCTGTAAAACTGTTATATAGGCTTTTTTGGTGCCGTGACCAGGATCTCAAACATGGGACATCGCGGAGATTGTTGACTAAAGCGAAGATTGTTTTGTCTACATCTGGAGACGAATGTTATGGAAGTTCTCAAGTAAATTATAAGAGACGCAACAACTGAAAGCCCGCCCAGGGGTAGTTGTTGTGATTTCTCAGTGTTTGTTAAGGGGATTCTAAGTCAAGGTCAGAAGGTTTGCTAATCTTGTTTTATAGAGACTGATAATTTTGATATACCTGACTCATCAATATACAGGGCCTTGATCGCTGATATACGCTGTTTCTTTTGTAGAAGTCAAGAATTGCTATTTTACATTGAAATTTGTAAATGATGTAATGATGTCGTCACCGCTAGATACATCTTAAAACTTATAAAGTAACCTTGTACCTCGGGAAATAAATTATGTCTACGCCCGAATAATCAGCTCCCATTGGAACAGAGAAATCTCGAGAATGATAAAATTTATGAGCATGATCTCAGCTCACGGGACTTTTAGAGGTTAAATCAAGGTCGATTTTTGCTTTCTGAACTTCTCGAATCAAGGTCGTCAACAGTCACTTCAGCTGAGTGAAGACATTAAATCTGTTTAACTTGTCTCTAGTCAAATTTGTTTCAGTTGATTTGAACTGACCGTTGTTGGAACGCCACATAACACGTAATGTTCCGAGTGATGAAACAGAGTGGCCATCGTCAGGCTTGAATCAATCCATTGTTGACCTGATCGTTTTTTTTTTTTTGAAACGTATGGATGTTCCAGATATGCTGCCGTGGAATCATCTGGTTTTGCTGGAACTGTTAACCGTTATCGTTTGAACTATAGTGAAGGTGACCTTGCTTGTCTGAAGGTAAAGTCCAGAGTTTTTAGCCAACGCTTAAAATCAATTGATCAATCAATCAGTCAATCGATCAGTCAATCAATCAATCAATCAAGCAATCAATCAGTCAGTATTGTCTCGATCGTTGTAATTTCAAGTCCAGACGAGCACAATCAGCGGCATGAAAACGACTAGAAGGAACCGACTTCGATTGAAGTGAGAAATCCAGAGGCTCTTCTTTTGCTGTTCCTTTCAAGTTGGTTGATTAGAGTCCACTTTCAGCAGGATCCTCGATTGGAATTTTTTTCATCAGGATTGTCGATTGGAGTCACTTTCAGCAAGATCCTCGATTGGAATTTTTTTTCATCAGGATTGTCAATTGGAGTCACTTTCAGCAGGATCCTCGATTGGAATTTTTTTCATCAGAATACATCAGGATTGTCGATTGGAGTCACTTTCAGCAAGATCCTCGATTGGAACCTTTTTCATTAAGTTTGGGTAATGGTTAATTTTAGATTAGTTAAGAACATACTAAATTGAACAGAATATTTCTTGCAACTTACTTTAAAATAATATTGTCTGAAAATAATTGTATATTATATTGCTTGGTAATTTCTATTATAGATTTTTTAGGATGGAGCCCCAGGATTTTTCTCAAGTACTGAGTGGAGTTGGTGGGGCAATATCAAAGTTGGACGCAGTATTAAGACAGCAAAGTGTAATCAGTGATGTCGAGAGATTTAATGGACAGGCGAACCAGTTTAAGAAATGGGTTATTTCTATTGAGAAACATGCTTATCTAGTGAACGCTACAGATGAGGATAAAAAGAATTTAGCATATAGAACTAGTACAAGTCCTGTTTCAGACCATATAAGAAGAAAACTAGAAGCTGGAGGAGATGAAACCTGGGAACAATTCAAAAACGACCTGGCACATAAATACGCAGAAATTACTGATCCACAACACGCATTCTCAGTGTTGCGACAAACGAGACAAAGTACTACAGAAAGTGTACAGCTATACAGTGATAGATTAATCAATTTAGCTGAAGAGTCATTTTTGGGACAGAATGTACGAGCTGAAGAAGTGGAACGGATGTTGGTGGGGATTTTTGTTGATGGGATTAGGTCAGATGGACTGAAATTTAAATTATTGAGAGAGAATCCTGCAAGGTTGTCACAAGCGGTAGATATCGCTATACAAGAAGAAAGCTTGAGGAGAAGGTTTAGATTGAGGGTAGGACGAGAGTTAGTAGTTCGGAAGATAGAATTGAAGAACCTATGGAAATAGGACAGTATAGACATGGATGGAGAGGAAGACGAGGAGAAATACAGATGGTACAAGGAAACAGTAACGTATATAATCAAGGTAGAGAAGGACAAGTGAGAAATACTGTAAGAAACATGGTGGGTAACACAAATAACACAAATGTGGTTTGTTGGGGATGCCACCAACTTGGGCACATTTTGCGCTTCTGTGGTAACAGACGTGTCCCATCGAATACACAAAATAATAGAGGTGCTCAGAATAGTACACAAAATAGAACTACAAATAGTAGATCAGCAAGTGGGAATTATGGAGAAGTGCAGAGAAATTTTAGAAGGTCAGGAAATCAGGGAAATTGGCATCCCGCTTACTGAACAGGATCGGCAGTAGGGGGGAAGATAGTAAGATCCAAAAGATGAATCAATGTATTAAAAACCCAAATGATGAGTATAATAGGACATTTAGAAATAAAAAACATAAGAAGTTATCTCCCCAAGTTGAGATAAAACAGTTGTCACTAAATATGGTTGATCCTAGCTCATGTATAATAGAAATAGGGAAATATAAAGTTAGAACATTAGTTGACTCGGGAGCGCAAGTTAGCGTGATTAAAGAAACATTTTTATATCGAATGTTAAAAAATTGTAAAATATTTAGAATTCAGGAGAATCTTCATTCGGTAACTGGACACAAATTAGAAGTGCTTGGACAAACGATGATAAATTTTAAATTAGGAGGGATAAATGTTAGGCATATGTTCCATGTGGTCAAGGATTTAAATAGAAATATGATATTGGGTAGAGATTTTTTATTGAAAAATGGGGTGAGACTTTTTTTTGATTTGCATATATTAAAATTCCAAGGTGTTTACGTAGATTTAGAAGAGGATATGCATGTGTCGACACTAGTTAGAGTCAAAACGACCATGAATTTGAAACCACAAACGGTTAATTTAATACAGGCAAAAATGGAAAAAAATCCGTACTTTTCGGTTGGACAAACAGTTAAAATAACGGAATTAGAGAGAGAAATAATACAGGAACCTGGCTTAGAAGTCACCGATGGGTTAATAGTACTAGATAAACATCTCAGCTTTCCAGTGATGCTCCTAAATAATACAGGAAAAAATATTACATTATATAGAGGTTGTGTAATCGCTAAAGTAGAGTATAGTGAGAATAACATGTTAACTATAGAAAAAGGAAACATATTGGGAAATAGTTATTCAGAAACTCCCATGATTAGAAATAATGTCAGAAATAAGTATAAAAGAAGCTGGAAAAGACGAAATGATGAATTGATCCATACATTTAAGAAACATCCATCTCAAATAAATACAGTTGACAAAAAGACAAGAGAACAAGAATTGTTGTCACAATTAAAAGCTCTACCGGAGAATAGAGAAGTATTAGAAAAATTGGTGAAAGAAAATCAAGACGTTTTTGCAGTTAGTGATTTAGAATTGGGTAGGACAAAAACAGTTACAATGGAGATAGATACGGGAGACCATCCACCAATTAGTTTAAAACCATATAGAACTCCATTAAGAAATAGGGAAGTTGTTGAAAAGGCAATAGAAGATATGTTGAAAGCAGGGATAATAACAAGATCAAAGTCAGAATGGTCATCTCCGGTCGTAATCGTGGCCAAACCTGATGGTTCGAGTAGGTTCTGTTGTGACTATCGGGCGTTGAACAAAATCACTAAGAATGTAGCGTACCCACTCCCGGTGATTGATGATATTTTGGGGTTGCTTAATGGCTCCACATTCTTCACGACGCTAGACGCAAGGTCAAGAGTCTGGTGTATCCCGATGTCGGAAGACGCTCAAAAGAAGAGTGCTTTTTGTACTCATATGGGGTCTTACGAATTCTTACGTATGCCATTCGGGGTTCGAACTGCTCCGTCTCACTACATGCTCTTAATAAATGAGGTATTAGAGGGTATGCAAAAGTTTGCATTAGCATACATAGACGACATTCTGATATTTACAGGAGGAGATGTGGATGATCATTTAAAACATATTAGATTAGTATTTGACAGATTAAGAATACATGATGTTAAATTGAAGCTTAGTAAGTGCCAGTTTTTAAAAACAGAAACAAAATATTTAGGGTATATTATAAATAGAGAAGGAATCAAACCAGACCAAGACAAGATAAAGGCTATTAAAGAATTACCTACTCCAACTAACATAAAGGAAGTGCGTGCGTTTATAGGAACTTGTGGGTATTATAGGCGGTTTGTCCCAGCGTTTTCGAAGATTGCAGAACCAATTACTAATTTAACGGGCAAATACGCTAGATTTAAGTGGGATGATGAATGTCAAAAAGCGTTCGAGTTTTTAAAAAATAGCTTAACAGTGGTACCACTATTGACACATCCAGACTTGAATAAACAGTTAATATTATATACAGATGCTTCGGATAATGCTATAGGAGCGTGTTTGGTTCAACCATATGAAGGAAAAGAATCTGGAATACCAGGGGTTAAAAATGAAAGGCCAATCTATTTCTTGTCTCATAAACTTAGCAAGTCTCAAAGGAAATGGCCGATTATTGAGAAAGAAGCTTATGCTATACACTACGCTCTTCAAAAACTAAATTACTACTTACATAACGCCAATTTCATTATTAGAACTGATCACATGCCATTAAAGTCTATATTAGAAGCACCAATACAAAATAGGAAAATACAAACGTGGGCATTGAATCTACAGGGATACAATGCTAAAGTGGAATATGTTTCAGGAAAACATAATACATGCGCCGATCTATTGTCTAGAATCCCGTATCCACAGTCATCAGGAAACACAGAAGATGAAGGAGAACCAGAAATAGACGATCGAAACTGGCAAGTAAATATATTAGATTCTGCCATAATAAATAGAGAAGACTTTGATAGTTTACCGTCGGATCAAGAGTCTGAACCCAGAGCGGAAGACCCACGTTTATCACAATTTAATATGAAAGACGAACAAGAATTAGATCCAAAAATAGTACAGATAAAAAGAAAACTGAAAGAAACAGGGGAAAATAGTTTTAAAAGAAATTTTGTAGAGCTACAAGAAGACAATCAATTATATTATATCAGTGAAAAAGGTGAGGGATTAAGAAAATATATTCCGAAACATTTAGAACGAGAAGTTTTAAAGGCATATCATGATAATAATGGTCATTTTGGACGAGATAAGTTAGTTAAGTCTATTAGCAGTAAATATTACTGGCCGAATTTATTTAAAAGTGTATATGAATATGTTGAAGCATGTGAAAAGTGTAGGTTAAGAAACATGAAGATAATTAAATGTCCCTTACAAGATGCCGATATTCCTCAATTTCCAATGCAGAAAGTAAGTTTGGATATTTCAGGTCCTCATCCAAAAACATTATCGGGAAACGTATACCTACTACATATCGTAGATTCATATAGTCTTTGGCCGGAAGTTTATCCAATTCCAGACAAGAGTGCTGATTCAGTTATAAATATGCTGTTACAAGAATTTATACCAAGGTTTGGGTGTCCACAAATAATACTTACAGACAATGGGAAAGAATTTGTAAACAGAAAGTTTGAGAAATTGGTAAAAGATTTGAATATAAAACACATTAAGACTTCATATTACAGACCATCTTCGAATGCCAAAAATGAGCGACAACATAGGACATTATACAACATACTAGCGAAAAATGTAGAAGAACACGATATGGATTGGGATCTTTATTTGGGAATAGCATTAGGGGCGATCCGTACACACCAAAATGAAGGAACAGGTTTCTCACCATTTTACCTAGTACATGGGAGAGAACCAATATTGCCAACTGACAATTTATTAAAGCCTAGGAGAAAATATATGGGGGAAGATTTTCAGGAAACAAGGTTGCAAGAAATGCACAAAGCACATATACGTTTAAGAAATAATATAATTAAGGCTCGAGAAAGACAGAAGAAATACACAAATAAAAATGCACACTTACAAGAGTTCAACATAGGTGATAGAGTTTATTACAAAAAACATAGGAACAATTCTAAGTTTGATGCTCATTGGGTGCCGGGATATTATATTTTAAAAAAAAAGGGTCCAGTATCATATACTATTAAGAATCAAGTTACAGGGCATGTTGCACGTTCACATGTAGAGCACTTAAGACGGGATAATGAGGAAAAAGATGCAGAGAATAATAATAATTATTATTATTCAGAAGAAATATTGTCAGATGGACAGATTGTCAGACAAACGGAATATCCAATACCTATAGAGAATGGGAAACAAGTAACAACAGCATCTACTACGGCTGAACAAGAAGAAACAATACCAAAAACAGTCATGACAGAGGAAAACAACACGTATGACGGTTATAATAGTGAAGAATCAATCAAGGAAGAAATAGAAGCTCCATTTATGAATACAAGACAGGCAGTAAAAAGAAAGTTAGATAGACAGAAAGAAAAAGAAATTAAGAGGCAAAGGAAGTTTAGAGTGAATTCTTCAAGTGATGAAGATATGCCACTGTTTGAAAATTTATTAAGACGTCAAGACAGAAAAATTAGATTGGATTTAGAAAGTAAGAGATTAGCGGTTGCTAGTAATGGCTATACAGATGCGGAACAAGAGATGGATGAAAAGTCAGAAACTGATGAAGATGCTGATATGAAAGAAGATAGTTCTCCTCAGGAGGATGACGACATTGATGTAGATATTGCACTTATAGAAAAAAATTTGAAGCTATTAAGAAAATGGAGAAGGGATAAATAGCGTGGTAGAATATTCTGCAGATTGCAGATAGAAGAAGAAGTTAGACACGGTATTTCTGAATTTCTAAGGAAGGAAGTTGACAAATAACTTAGTCAAGAGTTGTCGGGATGAGTAGACATAATGTTGTAGTAAGTTAAGACTTATTGATATGTGCTTTATTATCATTTTGATTTTTAAGTTGAAGTGTTGAGTTTTTCTTATACGGAAAATAATTGATTAGTAGTCATAATATGCATCTATATATATGGTCTTTCATTTCATCACATATGTTTAATTTGGTTAATGTGTGGGGATAAAGAAGATGTCAAAGAATGAGGGGGTTGATATTGTTTAGTCTGTTGTTTGACTTCAATTGTTCTTTATAAAATGTGAGGATAATTTAACTTTGCTTTTAATGAGTTATCCTGGGTGTGTTTAAAATGTTTCCTAGCTTGACGTTAAGTTATGGGGAAAATGAAGACTTGTTTTTGGGAACTTACAGAAAATGTGAAACAGACGACTTAAAGTTGAGTTGTTTAACGTATATAACGTTTATAAATAGAAATTGAGGGTGAAACATGATTGAGTTAAGGGGGAAGTTGTGGTGATTAGCGAAGGGACTCAGTATGTTGTAATGGAGGAGTATATTTAAAAGTGGCTGGGGGTATCAGCAACAATTGATAATTACATGTGGCTTAGAAAGAGTTAAAATGGGGGATTGAATTAGGGACTACATTAGACGGGTTGTATTGCAAATACGTGGATTGAAATAGGAGCTGGGTTGAACAGCGTTTAATGGGAGAATATGGGGGGGGGGGGGGAGGGGGGAATGCCAGGTTGAATTTTGGCATTTAAATAAGTGGACACTGGAAGAAGAAGACTGTACGTAACAGTATACTAATAATTTGGAGGTATTGAAGGAAAGGTTGAGTTTGACGAGGTGAATAATACAAAAGGGTTGTAGTTTTGGATCAACTTTTTGATAACAACAATTATTATTGACGGAAATGAAGATAAATTTTAGAAACTTTATTTTTATAAAGTTTTGAGAATGCATGGGAAGAGAAATGTGATTACTTCTTACTTTTTCCTTACTTTCTATTTTTTTTAGGTGCGCACCTAACCAACTTAACTAAACTTTTCTGTCTATCCTGGAATAGCGAGAAAGTGAATAAGTGAGAAAAAGATAAGGGAAATATCTTCAATTTTTGTCAATCATAATTTAGATGGACACTTTAAAAGCAGTTCGCTTATAGAGAGTTTTGTAGAGAGTTTTTGTGGAGAACTTTATAACAGATTTTGTAGAGAGCTTTGCATTGTTGATATTGTATGTATGTCTTAGCATTTGGCTATGATGAAATAGGAGGGTGAGATTTGAGTTAGGAAATATATGGAATTGTTGGGCAGCTGTGGTATAGAATCGTAGAGTAAAGTGGTTAAGAGTTGGGATTGAGACTTTTTCAGGGAAAAAGTCTCCTTGAAGAAGGGGAAGTATATATAACAGTAAAGGGAGTTAGCTTAGGAGTGGAGAGTTAATGAATGCTGCGCATTCATTAACTAGTGGGAAATCATAGTTAGTGAACGTGTATGCACGAATGGGTAGACGTATCCAGGGCTTGCACACACGTCACTGGGAACTGGGGATTCAACTAGGAGAACAGAAAAGATGTCCGTGTTTACCATCACTAGTTTGAAGATGTATGATTTCAACTAATAAACGCATGTTTATATAACAGACGAGACTTGTCCACTATATCGACACGAGCCTTCCACACACACAGCCTTATCATATCACCTGTACAACTGTTATAATCACACCAAGTACTTATGCGATTGAGTTCAGTTTGTAGTTCCACAGCAACCTGCTCTCTATCCTTACTCTGACGATACACTAAAACATCATCGGCATATGACAATGTCCTGCCAGGTCCAGTGATCTGCTCACTGGTGATTCTCACTGTGTAGGCGTTGAACAGTACCGGAGATAATGGTGATCTCTGTGGTAGGCCAGGATATATTGTTGTTGGTTCCGAAGTCCAACTGCCACATCTAAAAACTACTTTCCGCTGGAAGACGGCTGCAGCGATCCAACTAAGGAGGAATGGACTTACTTTTAGTTCAAGAAGCTAAAACATTAAAAAATCCAATTGTACTCTGTTGTATGCGTCCTCAAGATCAATCGCTGCATCAAAGGTTTCAATGCCTGAGTGGAAACCTTCATAGACATCATTGGCAAAGACTGCTGCATTGGTCCAGGTTTCTCTTTTTGGACGGTACCCACCCAGGGTAGGTGGGAAAACACCTTGCCTCTCTAGCTGGCTTGATATCTTCCTGGCAATTACCTTCTCCAGCAGATAGCCTATTGTATTCTGCATGGTTATAATTCGATATCCCTGAATTTTGTTGTGGTCTTTGTCAGGCTTCGGCAAGGGAATCAGATAGCTGTGTAACCATTCCTCCTTGATGCTAGCACTCCCTATACTGTTGTTGTACATGTCTGCTAGTTTCTCTAGCTCATTGTCGGTACACTTATTGATGTCGTCGTATCTTATGCCATCAGGACCTGGAGCGCTGTTTTTTGATCGTCGAAGTACAGCCTTGATTTCTTTCACTGTCACTGTGTCTTCATCCGAAGTGTTCTGGGCCTTGCATCTGTCTGAGGTGACCTCCTTGGCCAGATTTCGGCCTCCCATGTCTGTGTGTTTGCTCTGCTCAAGATAGCGTCCAAAGAGGGCTTTGCCCTTGTCCTCGTCAGTCCTCTGCCAGATGAGGTCAGCACCTTGGAAGTCAGAAATGCTCTTATTCGTGACTACACCACTCATGCTTTTATGTAGTCGCCAGAATAATTTCAGTGACTTGTCTGTGCTTACTCTTTGACACACCTCTGCCAATTTTTCGCTTTTAACCACCTTGACCAGTTTCTTGAAATAGCTTACTTTTGTATGCATCTCTCTTTCTAAGTGCATGCAGGGACTAGGATGACCAGCTCTGTTCTTCTTGACTTGGGGAGTGGGATTAAATAGCTGTGAGCCCACTCTTATGGCACTGATGCTGTGCTAAAGCTCTGATTAAAATAAGTCGCCATCTCCTCTAAATCTCCAGCACACACAGCTTTCATATGAGAGTACCTGATCCCGTCGGGTCCTTTCACATTTTCCTTCACTGTTTTCATTGTATACTTGTATGTCTTCTGTTTGTACGACATCCTTATAGCCGTCGTTCTTGATGAAAACTGCTAGTTGCTTTCTAAGAGCCTCCCTTCTGTCTCCATCGTTGTGATCTGTCTGTGTTATAAACCTCTCAAGAAAAGCTTCTCTTTTCTCCTTTTCTAAGGAAAATGCAAAGAATATCGTGGACAGACAGAAAAAACTAATGAGACAGTCTTTGAAGAAGCAGATGAGAACGTCACTCTGATTAATATAATTAGATGCAGACAGTTAATATTTTCTGGGCTTTTTATGAGGATTTGCACACTTAAAAAGGCTGTCTTACTACTGCTGCTGCCTATTATCTCGTCATGTGAGCTAGAACATTATATACAACAATCAGAAAGAGACGAACAGCTATCTTTGGTCATGCGATGAAAAGAGAGGCATTGGAGAACATCGTGACTACTGGAAAGATCCACGGGAAGAGAGGCAGAGGCCGAGAGAAATTATGCTGGATGGATTGAGACGACGGCATGGAGGAATATCAGCAGAAGAGTTGACCCAGAACACCAAAGACCAAGATAAGTGGAGAGACATGAACGCCCACAAAAGCTGGTATGGCACTTGATGGTGATGATGATGAACTAACTCACCACAAGCTCTTTGTAGACCTGTTCAGGGTTGGTTAGGTTGGCGAAAGTTTTCTATGGGTTAACGTAGCCTGACTCACGCCAATTTTGCCTAGTTTCCTCTTACCACAAGTATGGTCAGATAGAATGTATCCATGGTAAGATAGAATTTATATATGGTCAGACAGAATGTATACATGGTAAGATATCATTTATATATGGTCAGATAGAGTTTATATGCCGTCTCCCTGACGAAGGAGTTAACGACGCAGTTCGTAACTCCGTTTACTCTCGTCAGAAACACAACTGCGGAAGATTCGCGTTGGTTACTTACGGAGGTTATGTGAGCCGGTCGTTCAGAAAGCAATGGCAAACTACTGAACGTAAAACTTGCCAAGACATCAACAGCAGCTGAAAAATGCCGATGTTGACTGCAATGTCCTGTAAAGGATATGCGGGGGAAAAAAGAATGTATATATGGTCAGATATAATTTATATATGGTAAGATATAATTTATAAATTTCCTGATATAATTTATACATGGTAAGATATAATGCATATATGGTAAGCTATATGGTAAAAAAAAAATAATTTTATTATTTATTGCTTCCCTTGTAGACGCCGCTAATATACTTATAGGGTTGGAAAAATGCTGTGAAAACTGGTAATTCGAAAGGAAAAGACCTAGCGGAAAACAAGAACGGAAATACTTAGATGTAGACGGTACTATCTGCTTTCTGTTAGCGTCGAATGTTGGGTGGCGCGCACCAAACCCGACACCACACATTGTACCAACGGCTTCGGGCGAAGAAGTGCAATTGGGAGGGTACAAGCCATACCCTAGTGCGAGGAAATGCAACCTAAAGACTAAATATCATGGCAAGGCAGACCAGGCCCTCAGCCTTGGTTGGCAACTGGTCTAGGATAGAAGCTCCGACAGGCGAACAGTTAGAGCATTGCTTTGCTGATCCGGCAGCTTCTGCAGATTGTCTTGTTCCAGATGTATTGGTGTTACCTTTCCTCTAGAGTAAACTAAGCAGGCCGAGAGAGGGATCATGCTGCATGGGCAACACATGGTCTCTAAATTCAGCCCAAGCTTTGTGTTATGGAGCGGTAAACTCCATTTGACAAACTATCGTCTGTTAAGACGGCAAGGTGCCAGTTAGTCACTCAAATATAGGGTGTATTTTTAATGACTATGCAGTATTTGAAAATATTGCCGGTCTAAGTTTTGTATTTACCTTCTGTAAAGTTCATGCAACATAATAGATAAATACAAAACTTGCACCTGCAATATTTTCAAACACTGCACAGTCATTAAAAATACACCCCGTGCTTAGATGGCGTAGCCGTGTCAAATAGCATAATCACAAGAACATATACCTGATCTGACACGGTTGATCGCTCCAGAAGGCCTGTATTGAGAAGGCAAACGTTTCTGGAGGAAGAGCGGCTTGTCGACCAACCCGAAGTTACAAGACATTAAAGACACCTTGTGTGTGAACAAACATGAGCAAGAGCACTGTTGAAAGAATCGTATCTTTCCTGCGCGCTGTGATGATGACAATGACGTTCCGTAAAGTGCACGCTACAGGATGGTTATGAACCAGATCAAAACGAAATAACACATTCAGAATAACTTACTACCAAGGTCAGCTTAATGAATAAGAGTACCCGTTCGTAAACATCTGGTGTACTGATGCCGAGGTAGCGGATTCAACCCGTACACCAGTCAGCTGGACTAAAATGTTGACTTCTTGTCCTTGACTTCGGGACTTATATTACATGTACCCATGGAATTGGAGGGGATTCGCCTAAATGCGAGGGAAATCGGTAATACGGAAAACTAATCACAAGCAAAGAAACCAGTGAATTAAAAGTAGTAGTAGTACGTGTATGGACTAAGTTCGGGCTCCATGAACGCTTGGACACATCGGCCCTAAAGGCTGTCGTCTCGAACTTTCCAAGTTAACAATGTTTGTAATTAATTAATTTAGATGTCTGTGAACATGTGACGTTAGATTACTCAATGAGAAGACAAAAACAAGAACATTTTGTGGCAAATAGGAAGATTTGTGGAAAGAAAGATAGATTAAGACTGCGAATTAAAATCATGGACAGTCTTGTGTCAGGCCACGGAAGAATGTCAGCACACGAAATTTATACATGCCGCGGGAGATCAGATGATGAAGAAAAGCATGATCGCCCACGCCAGTCGGCAAAGCACTTGTTGATGAATAAACTAACGACTAAAATGTGCCTGCAATGAGTGCTTTGAACATCAGTGGCAGTTGGTTTTTCTCTGATCTATACGACCCACGGGTCAACACAGCTTCGTAAATTGTGTACCAGATGATTTTAAGAATGATTTTAAGAATTCAATCAATCAATCATGTGCCATGCCGGAAAGCGTGGGCGGTCATGATTCGCCATTTCCCTCGATCACCAGAGTCGTGGATCAGCTCAGTGTTCCTGTCTCGTCCATGCCATGTGGCCAAGCCATCCAGGTATTTTCCTCTCGGTCTTCCTCTTGGTCTGTTCCCCTCGATCTTGCCAGCTGTCACCAAGTTCTCCAGTCCATTTCTTCTCATAACATGTCCAAAAATTTTTGACTGTCTACGTCTAATTTCTCTAATCAATCTACGATTTTCATTTGTCTCTTGTAGTACTTGGTCATTGGTTTTTCTATCTGTCCATGGTATTCTTTGCATTTTCCTCAGAAACCACATTTCTGCAGCCATCAGATGTTTTTCAGCTTGATTGCACATTGTCCAAGTTTCACATCCATACAAAAGAACAGGCTCTATGTATCCCCTCAACACTCTTTTTATCGTTTCAATTGACATCATTTTATTGGTCAGAATGTTTTTCATCTTGCTAAAGGCTACTTTCGCAATGGCGATTCTTGTTCTAATCTCTTCAAGGCATCTGCCATCAGATGTTATGACTGTTCCGAGATAATTGAACCGATTCACTTGTTGAAGAATATTCCCATTTACTTGTATATTACATTGTGGTACTTCGTTCTTCCTAGTGACGACCATAACCTGTGTCTTCCTACAATTTAATTCCAACCCCAGCTGCTCACTGTGTACAACCACAGCGTTAAGAATTACCACGGAAGAAAAAGTGCCACAATCCACCTTATTTAACTGTGCCCTAGAATACGTGAAGGCTTAAGACTTCTTATCCCCAACATCTCCAGGCATTGGGTTGGATTCAGTTGTCAATGAAATATCTAAAACCTGCAAAGAACCCATCATCAATCCAGGTTTAGTCCCAACCAATTGGAATGTCCCGTACTGAATCCTGACCTGGTTACATCCTAATATGCCTCTCCGCAGACGTGAGGTGACAGTTCCGGTCTTGTGCATCCGACGGTTTCTGAGGATGGAGCGAGAAAAAGGAGCTCTGCAATATGCAATGCACTTCCCGCGTAGATGATAATTTGGAAAAGAGTGGGGTGAGAAATGCCTACTCCAAACTCATCCCGAAAGATGCATATTCTGTTCAGAACTCAGGTTAACTCAACGCCAACAAAACGGACATACGAGTTAAAGCTCATTCTCCCAGATTCACAACTTTCTGTGAATACATTAGTGTTTGCGTTCCATGATACGAGGGGAAGTCAATAAGTAAGTCAACAAACGCTGTAGAAAATTAACTAAATATGAGAACAACTTGACACCAGTTTATTTTTATACATACATTGTCCCTTTATTTCTCAACATAATTTCCACCAACATTGATGCACGTATCCCATCGTTTTAGCAGTCCTCCCAAACCGGCTGCATGGAACTGCGTGCTCTGTTTTCTAAACCACGTTTTCACTTCACATTCAACTTCGGCGTCATTCGCGAAATGTCTCCCGCCAAGGTGGGTTTTCAGTGGACCAAAAAATCGCTAGGGGCTAAGTCGGGGCTGTAAAGTGGATGTTCCAGAACTTTCCACCTTAGTTGGTTAATTTTCTCATGAGTTAATCGAGCCGTATGTGGTCTGGAATTGTCATGAAGAAGAAACACTCCTCTAGTCAGCAGTCCTGGGCGCTTTCTTCGAAATGCACCATGAAGCATCGACAGAACTTCACAGTATGATTCAGAATTCACATTGTCACCTTTCTTCTTGAAATTGGTTAAAAGCACTCCTTGACAATCCCAGAACACTGTCAGCATAACCTTCCCTGCTGATGGCGTAACCTTGAATTTTTGGACACAAAGCGAAGAAGGATCTTTCCATTGCATTGAAGCACGCTTTGATTCGGGCTGATAGTGATGCACCCATGATTCGTCCCCGGTAACAATCCTGTTCAGCATGTCTTCTCCTTCATCTTCGTATCGACAGAGATGATGCAAGGACAGGCCATATTGATTCATTTTGTGTTCCCCCTTCAATTGTCTGGGTACCCACCATGAGGACACTTTCTTAAATTTCAATCGATCATGCATTATGCTGTATGCTGAACCATGTGAGCACCCTATTGCAGATGCTACAGAGTCTATCGTTACTCGCCTGTCACCTCTAATCATCTCCTCTACCCGTTGCATGGATGCTTCTGTTGCAATCTCAACAGGACGACCAGATAGGATTTCATCAACAATTCTAGAGCGTCCTTGAGAAAAATTTTCTACCCAGCTATGCACCGCTTTACGGGACAAACATTTGTCAGCATAAATAGGAAGCATTTCCTTATGAATGTCCTTTGCAGACAGTCCTTTCACAACAGCACGTTGCTCTTTGGTTGTACACTCCGTAAGTACAGTCGCTATTTTGTTTATGCGCTGCGTATGCGCATGAGACACCTAGCGCCACCTGACGAACAGGAATATAAACTTCGATGTTGCTGTCACCTAATGACACCTTTAGAAAACACCAACTACATTTACCTGCCATCCCACAGAACTGCGTGACTTACTTATTGACTCGCCTTTGTATATTAACTAGCAGATATGACACTGTTGTAATATTACAATGTGAGTGATGAGGGTAAGTTTTCATTCACGTTTCTAGTTACCCTAATATGTCCTTTTACATGTCTCTTGCTTTGTCTGTTGGCTTGTTTGTATGTTTACTTGTCTGGCGCCAGCTTGTCCCAGGGAACTCTCGGCTATCTTTTGATTAGACCGGGTGGAACTAGTACAGTGGTGGGTTGGAGATAATGCAATCCATGCCACCCTTTTCAGTCGAACCCATAGAGTGGTCTCACCATACCGTGTGTGTGTGTGTGTGTGTGTGTGTGTGTGTGTGGTGTGTGTTTGTGTGTAACTGACGGATACACATACAGACAAACACATGCATAAATACTGAAACCATGGCCACATGTTCAATACAACACAATGTATTCTCTTGGTGAATTTAGACACACATGCCACCAACAATATGTTGCACGATTTATTGCCTGGAATATTTCACTGTATCTCGTCAGGTGCAAACTGCAGAGTTATTTATCATATAAAGTGAATAAATGAATTATACTTTAGCTAAAACACTTAAAACACACAGTCATAGGTATTGTTAGAATGTGGAGAACACATTCCGCACATAGTCACAGATATTGTTCGAATGTGGAGGACACATTCCTCACATAGTCACAAATATTGTTCGAATGTGGAGAACATATTCCACATTCGAACAATACCTGTGATTGTGTGTATTAAGTGTTTCAGCTAAAGTATTATTCATCTATTCATTTCATATGATATATAACTTTGTAGTATGCACCTGATGAGATTCATTGAAATATGCCAGTCGTGCAACATATTGTTTGTGACTTGTGTATTTAAATGTTCAATACATGTTTATTTCTAAATGTTAAAATTTCACAAACGAATTTCTACATCCCCTGGACAACATTTCATATTATTGTCAGTACACGGAGAATTGATCTCCGATGACTGAGACAATATCTTCAGCGCATTAATGTATTACTGTCACTTGGTTTTCCGTTTGGGAAGCAGTCATGGCTCCGTGTGGTTTCTTCACCACCAGAACAGGAACCAGGGCGTTGTGCAACACTTTCTCACTGACACTGCCAAAGATGTGGCGATGGAAGGTGCCCTCGCCCCGCGAGCCCATGACAATCAGTGTCCCTCCAACTTCCTTTCTGTGGGAATACAGACACAACATTTGAAATTATTGGTAGTGCGATAAAATAGCACCGTTCAAATATGTGGGTACTTTGATAACAGCAGATGGAAGACGTAGCCTATTAAGTAATTTAAATGTTGAATAGCACTAGCAAAACCAGTATTTTATTATACAAGGAATATGCTATACACTATGTAGTTGTCAACTGTGGTGAGACAGAAAGTTCTTTATTGATTAATTGCTATGGGATGATAAATCAAATAAATATTCAAATATAATTTAAAAAAATAAATATTCAAACTTCCCGAAACAGCCATGGGCTTATAAATCAAACTATAGTTAAAATATCAGTACAGTCGTTTTCCCTTTAGAACCCCTTTGATACAATATGTTTGATTTCATATTAACAACTTTAAAGTCATAACTGTGACACATCTCTATCTACTTCCCATTTTCCGCATCTATGTTTTGTGTGTGTGGTCAAACCTACTTTATTTTTGGCACTTAATATGTTAAGAACTATATCCAGCCAATCCTCATGTGCGAAACTGAATCATGGACATGTAATTCATTATTGAATAATTATGTGAAAGCTGGAGTCATGTGGTTTTAAAAGCAGAATGACGAGAACGCCATGTACAGATCAAAAGGGAAATGAAGATATATTGAAAGACGTTAACTCACAAAGAGGGCGGGTTACTCGTTGCAGAAAGTAACAATCCACATTCTTTAGGCATATGAAAAGGAGAAACCAGAAGAACGTCGTTGCAACGGAACAATTACAGGCATGGGAAGCCCAAGAGAGAAGATGCTGGACAGTTTGACAGCATATCATGGGGGGAACAACGGTGTCACAAATTATTGTCAATACACAAGACAGAAGATATGATGACCAGTTACTTGGCATGGACTATAAGAAGAATCGTAACACCGATTTAAATACAATATGTCAAACATATTATGTTAAGATAAATACACGCAAAATAGATACTTTGAAGGTTACTAAAGAGCAAATTTCATTTGAGTTTTAAAACACAAAATATCGGACTAAAGAACAGACAGACTTAGTAAGTTGTTTCACGCGGAGTTGGTGGATCAATACAGACAAGGGAGGTCAGCATGGCCGAGTCGATATGAGTGTTCCATCTTACATATCCGATGTACTGATGCCGGGGTAGCGGGTTCAACCCCCTACACCGGTCAGTTGGACTAAAATGTTTACTTCTCGTCCTTGACTTGGGGACGAAATTACAAGTATCTGTGAAGTCGGAGTGTGTCCGCCTGATGGCGAGGGAAACTGGTAATTGAGAGTTGAGTTGAGTTGAGTTAAGAACCGACATCACTGCACTCAGGACTTTCCCATACGTGCTCTGTCCACTCGTTCAAAAGCCAGCGAAGAGCCACACTACTAATCGCTCCCACCGCTGTCTGATTAAAAGATCTCCTGGCTTCTCTCTCAGTCTTGAGATTCTTCCAGAACCCCTGCCGATCACCCGCAATCTCATTCTTCCCACATATGGGTTCTCAATCTGTTCCTCCGCCGTCTCCACCTAGTCCCACAAGCGCCCCCCCCCCCCTGTCCATAGGCAATCTGCCACCAAGAGGCGCATTCCCTACTAGCCTATCAGTTAGTACATTCCCCCGCACTCCCGCATGGCCAGGGCAAAATATCCATACAATTCTCACAATCCGTGACCTCTGAAGCGACAAGAGCCATTCCACACAAAACATTCCTTTCTCCACCTTACCAAGCATACTCTGGGGACTGCGTGGTCTCGAGGTACGGTGTCCGCCTCGAGAGCTGGAGGTCCCGGGTTCATGATCCGGTGAGGACCGGGACTTTTTCGCGTGGACTTCTAATAATAAAATTTTCCCTGGTCTCTGGGTAGTGAGATCGGACGCCAGTGTGTATTGTTGCGCACGTAAAAAATCCCTTGGCAGTTGGAAATAGAAAAAGAGTAGCCTAACGGCGCTGCCCGGGCAAAATTTTGAGTTAAAAAATCTACCCAAAGTATTTCAGGACCCTCGCCGGTGCTACGGAGTTCGTGCACTGAGGTGAGTTTCTCCAAACTCAGGTTTGAGTTAGAAGAAGAACGGAGCACTTATAGGTCACACCCGTGTTCCGTGATGTTGATCCATCGACTAAATCTTGGCACCTTGCCGTCTTGACAGACGATAGTTTGTGCTTTAAAAAGGCATAATAACTTTTACCTATGGCGGTAGCGAATGTGACTGATAAGGCCAATTTGCGCTGTAAATGTCCGTTCACAGTGGATGCATGTGAACATGTGGTCATTTCCACCATCATGCACCATCTTACGTCTCAAACGCTCGGTGTGTGACTTATCTGCAATAATTTTCTCCTTTGTCTTTATTCCATTTCTGATGTTTGCCCTCCATGCAACACGTTCAGCGGCGACTTGCTCCCAATGTGCATTATCAATGCCAGTATCAATCATGTCCCGCTTACACACATCTTTGTATCATAGTAGAGACCGACCCTGAGATCTCTTACCCATCTGTAATTCACTAAAAAAGATGTCCTTTGGTATTCTACCATCATCCATCCTCCTAAGATGCCCTATCCATTTAAGTCTACGAAGACTGAGCATGGAATAAACTGTCACACAACCCGATCTTTCCAATACTTCAGTATTTGTTATTTTGTCTTGCCACTTAATACCAAGAATTCTTCGCAGACACCGCATATAAAAGCTGTTTAAATGTTTCTCTTGGTGTGAGTCCAGGTTTCACTGCCATAAAGAAGAGTACTAAGGAAGCAGGCTTGATAGACAAGGACTTTTGTTTTTGCAGTAAGCTTCCTGTTCTCCCAGACTCTTTTTCTTAACCTGTTCATTGTTGTTGCTGCCTTACCAATCCGGATGTTGATTTCCTGATCTAGGGATAATTTGCTATTTACCACTGATCCTAGATATGTAAAATGGTCTACCATCTCTAGTTCGGCGTCGTCAATAAAGATTGATGGTACCCCATGTGCACCTTGTGACATAATCTGTGTCTTCTTTTTGCTAATTGTTAAACCAAATTCAGAACAAGCATTGGAGAATGCAGATAGTAAACATTGCAATTCTTCCTCAGAGTGGGTCGTTACTGCAGCATCATCTGCAAAAAGCAACTCTCTGATCAGTACCCTCCTAATTTTGGTCTTGGCCTTCAATCTCTGAGCATTGTAAAGGCCGCCATCTGAGCGTGAGTGGATGTATATACCACCATCCTGATCACGAAAGGCATATTTCAGTAGAAGTGAAAAGTATATTCCAAAGAGGGTGGGAGCTAGTACACAACCTTGCTTAACTCCACTCTTGATTTCAAATTCTTCAGAAGTTGCACCATCAAACTTGATTATACCCTTCATGCCCGTGTGGAACGATTCCACAATGGACAGAAGAGTTGGTGGGCAGCCAATCTTCTTTAGTGCCTTGAACAGACCCTCACGACTGACCAATAAAATGCCTTTGTGGGGTCGATGAAGGCAATAAACAGTGGTTGATTCTGTTCACGGCATTTTTCTTGCATTTGTCGCAATGAGAATATCATATCAATGGTAGACCGGTTCTGTCGAAAGCCACACTGTGATTCGGGGTAGACTTGATCTCCTAGGACTTGAAGTCTGGGCAGAACAATTCTGGCAAATACTTTTCCAACAATACACAGAAGTGAGATAACCCTATAGTTGTTGCAGTCGCTCCGATCGCCCGTGTTCTTGTACAGTGTTATGATGCTTGAATCTTTGAAATCCTGTGGGACTTGTCCTTCTCGCCAGCATAGCTCTATTAGGTGGTGGATCTGTAGAGTGGGTGTGTCTTGCCAACTCCTGATAACCTCTATTGGAATCCCATCCTTACCTGGCAGCCTTTTGCACATCCTTCCTAACTTGCCTTAGCTCACTCAGAGTGTTACGCGTTGGTCTTTCCTTGTTTCTTAAGAGAGCTTTCTTCTTCTTATCAATCAAGGGCTGCAGAGTCTCGCTACTATATCATTGAAAGCTATGGCAGCAACAGGCTCTTTCAGCAGTTAATAATTTCTGTCATTGAGTATGGTTTGGGGCTGCTGACAGTATCAAAGAGCCAGCTTGAAAGGTTGGAGCACATACAGAATGCCTCCGTATCTCGCATCTATATCACACCCGTGTTCCGTGATGTTGATCCATCGACTAAACTAAACTAAACTAAACTAAGCATACTCTTTTAATCCGTAATGAATACAACGTCTGTTGCAGTAGTCTTCTCTAGCCCACGGAATGCCGCTGTTACTGCTTCCACCTCCATTCTCATACTGGAGGTCGTAGTCTCATTTGCCAGACTCTCCTATTTCAAGACTCGTCCATTAGCCTTTGCAATAAAGCCCCAACCACTACATCTGTTTCTCACCACTGACCTATCGGTGTAGATGACTATGTCACCTTGATGTGTGTTACTCTGGATCAGCTGTTGCACTTCAAACTCAGTGCGGCCCGCCGTCCATTCTCTACACTCACGACCCAGTGTGATTATTACATTGTGCCAGTCCGTCATGTCTTCCGGAACTTCAACCCACTCTCTTCCATGATTGATGGTCTCTAGATCACACACCTGACGTATAAAAAGTTCTGCCTGTGCCATCCAGGACCTGCCTCGTCTTAGTCTATGACCTTTGACCATATCAATGGTAGCATGCAGCGGGTGATCCCTATCTGCAGCAACTCTCAGGTACCATTTGGCCTGAAGGACCCTCTGCCTATCCGTCATTGTTCGCAGCATCAGGATATGCCTCATGCATATAATTGGTGTGTCCTTTGTGCAACCCAGGATTAACCGCATGGCGGCATTCTGTATGTGCTCCAACCTTTCAAGCTGGCTCTTTGATACTGTCAGCAGCCCCAAAACATACTCAATGACAGAAATTATTAACTGCTGAAAGAGCCTGTAAAGCATCCTCTGGTCTACCCCGGTTGCTGCCATCGCCCTCAATGCATTAAGTCCCTTACCAGTCTTCACCACCAAAGCCTCCACATGATCTCATCTCATCTCATCTCATCTCATCTCATCATGTTCCTCTTGTACCTTGCGGTGTCGAGGTGAAGTATAAACTTCGTGAGAGTGCCCGGTTATGGGCTTCGTATATCGACATTCCCATGGATTCTGTTATTCCCTCCGTCCAGCGTTTACGTGGTCGGCCTCTTCCTCTGTTTCCATCTGGTCTGTACGTCATTGCCTGTTGTGGCATGCTGTTGACTGGTAGCCTACTTGCATGGCCAAACCATTTGACTTGCTGCTTTCTAATAAAATCTAGAGCAGCTTTAACCCCCACTTTAGTCCTGATTTCTTCATTTCTGATCTTATCTCTTCTTGATACGTTGAGTATTCTTCTCAGGAACCTCATTTCTGTTGTTGTGATTTTTCTTTTCTCTTTTTCTGTCATTGTCCAGGTTTGGCATTGGTAGCACAGAGTTGGTAGGAAGATTGTGTTGTAAAGTGCTTTCTTAGTAGTTATTGATACATGTTTGTTCTTTAGTATTGGTGCCATTTGTCCAATGAGTTGATTTGCCTTATTGCACCTATTTTCGATCTCGTCTTCTGATCTGCCATTTGATGATATTATACTTCCTAGGTACTTGAAGCTCTTTACTTGTTTCAAGGGATGTTCGTTTAGGTGAATTGTTGCTGTTTGTTCTTCTTTAGTTATAGTCATTACCTCTGTTTTGCTTGTGCTAATTTTCATGTTATGTTCCCTACACATTTCGTTTAGACTATTCATGTGGTCTTGTAATTCAGCTTCTGATTTTGCTATTAGTGCTTGGTCGTCCGCAAACAGGAGTTCTCTAATGGTTAGATTTGCAGATGGTTCTTCTTCTGTGTTCTCGTCATGCGGTATTCTTGCTGTCTCTGCTTGGCTGGTTTCTTTACATATGTTGTCTATATATGTTATGAACAAGAGAGGGGACAGGACACAACCTTGTCGTACTCCAGATCTTATGGTGAAGGGTTCTGAGTGTCCTCCAGTTGCTCTCACTATGCATTCACTGTTGTCGTATAAACTTCTACATAGGTTTGTTAGATGTGTACTCACTCCATATTGTTTAAGGATTTCCCACAGCTTGTTTCTATCTACCCTATCAAATGCCTTTTCTTGGTCAACAAAGGCTAAGTAGAGTGTTTCATTGAATTCAATTGATTTTTCTATAAGTTGTCTAAGAGCAAAAATGGCGTCTGTGCATCCTTTGTTTTTCCTAAATCCAAGCTGCGTTTCGCTTAGCTGGGGTTCTAAAGTAGTTCGTAATCTTTTTTCAAGAATTTTGCAAAATATTTTCCCAGTATGACTCAACAGTGAAATGCCTCTGTATTGTGTGCAATCTCTTTTGCTGCCTTTGTTTTTCCAAATTGGGATAATTATGGCGTTTCCCCAGTCTCGTGGTGTCTGTTGTTCTACCCAAACATGGTTGAATAGTCTATGTAGCCAAGCTGTTCCTACTTCCCTTGCTGCTTTAATTAGTTCATTTGGTATTTCATCCTGTCCTGGTGATTTGTTCAATGGGGCTAATCTGATGGCTTCTATAATTTCTTCTTTTAGTATGTCTGGTTCTAGTTCCTCGGTGACATCTGTGTAGGTCTCTTGAATTCCTGTGACATCTGATGGGATGTTGAGAAGTTGTTCGAAATACTGCTTCCATCTTATTAGGATGTGTTTTTGTTCACTTATTGGTTCTCCATTTTCGCTGTTAATTATTTCAGTTGGGTCAAAGGGTACTCCTCTGGTTCGCATTGCACTTATCTTTTTGTAGAAGTTTCTGGTTGCCTCCTTGTAGTTTTTATTTAGGGTTTCTCCATACTCTTCCCAGTCTTTCTGTTTTTCCCTCTTTACTATTCTACTCACATGTCTTCTCGATATTCTGTATTCTATGAGATCACATTCCTGTTTGCTCTTCAACCACTTTTTATATTTTTCCTTTTTTTCTTTTACCGCTTTCTTTACTTCTGCGTTCCACCAACTTGTTATTTTCTTTATCCGTGTTTTGCATTTTTTCGTGGTTCCGCATGTTATTTTTGCAGTATTTAAAACGCTTGATTTGAACGTCTCCCATTCTTCTTCCACTGTTTTTCTTTCCGTAGGTAATTTTACAAAGAGTTCAGTTAGTTCTTTCTCATAATTTTCCCTTACTGCCTCGTCTTTAAGGTTTTTTAAGTTTACTGATTCGCATGGCATGTATTTTCCTGCTTTTTGTTTTCTTCTTCTAATGGTTCTTATTGTGGCAACGACTGCTTTATGATCTGTGTTTATACTGAAATTGGGCACTGCTCTTGCATCTAATATATTTCTCTTTCTGTTATTTCTTGTTAATATAAAATCAATTTGGCTTTTAGTATCTAGATTGTTCCATTTATACCAGGTGTATACTTGCGAATCTTTATGTTTATAGAATGTGTTTGTTATATAGAGATCGTGTTGGCTGCAAAGCTCTATCAGTCTACTTCCGTTATCATTCCTTTCATTTTGCTGATCTCCAAATGCTCCCAGGTGTTTTTCTATGCCCCCTCTGTTATGTCCTAGTCTTGCATTGAAGTCTCCCATAACTATGATGTTGTCCTGCTTATCTATTTTATTTAGCACATCATGTATGTCTTCGTAGAAGTCCTCACATTCTTGCTCATTATTGTTTGCATTACATGGTGCGTATATCTGTACATATGTTGTGATTGTTTGTTCTTTTATTCTCACTGTTATGATTCTTTCTGATATATATTTTATTTCTAGTATTGCTCTTGCTAGCTGTGGTTCGATGACTATTCCCACACCGTGTCTTGCCCTTTCTTGCTGTTCTACTCCAGAGTAAACAAACGTGTAACTGCGGTGGAGCTCCTTGCATCCTTTCCCTTTTGTTCTGGTGTCCGCTATTCCCATCAGACCAATATTCCTCTTCTCCATTGTTTCTATAAGCTCTTCTTCTTTACTATTGAAACCACAGACGTTCATTGTGCCTATTTTTTGAATCGCTGATCTATCTCGTAGTCCGTTAACATTGCCGGGTCGATAGCCGTTTGGGTCAGTCCGTTTATACTTCTTAGTTTTTCTACGAGCAGTATGAAGATCCCCTGCCGGCTTGCTAGGCCAGTCGCAGGTTTAGGACACTAATCTGACCACAGGGAGTCCATCCCCTATGGCGAGCCATAGCCCCGTTAGCCCATGACCTCGCGGTCATGGTTGCCCGGTCTGCACCACGTGGAGGTGGGGGTTGACTTGTGTAGTCTGCGGGTCATCGGCAGGCTACTAATTTTCGCTCTTCACCCCTCCTGGGAGAGGCTAGCCGATCCTAACCCTGCTCCTAACCCTCCACATGATCCTTAAAAGAAAAACACCTGTCAAAGGTGATACCCAAGTACTTCAATTTACTCTCTCGCCTAAGAGGACATCCATTCAACATAATACCTGGGACATCTGCCTTGACGATCCGGTTATCCAGGGAGTACCACACGACCGATGTCTTGTCTGGGTTTATAACGGCCCCTGCGTCCCTTCACCACTCTGCCACCCCATTTACTGCTACCTGTAAGTCTTTCGCCAAACTGGCCCTGTCTCTGCCCTGTTTGTACACCAGCACATCATCTGCAAATGTCAAGATTCTACCCACACCTGGTGTCTCAATAGCTGCGATTTTGCTGGTGTAGACATTAAAGATCCCTGTGGCAACCCAAGTGTAATAGTACATGGGTCAGAAGTTCAGGCACCCATGCGCAGTGCAACCTTACGCTCATAAATGACCGCCGCAACCCATCTAACAAGGCAAGGGCATACCTCTATGTCCACCAATGTGTATTCAACCGACCATACCTGACCCTGTTATACGCATCCTCCAGGTCAAGAGCTACCACCACTGTCTCTTGTTTATCCTGGAAGCCCTCGTAGACATCAAAAGCAAAAGTTGCAGCATTGGCCCAGGTGTCCTTTCCAGGCCGGTAACTCCCGAGTCCTTGGGGAAGCACATTACGACTTTCCAAATGTCGCTGGAGTCTGCGTGGTTCTATCTTTTTTCGAGGACATTGCCATTCGTGTTTTGCAGGGTTATGATTCGGTATCCATGAAGTCTGGAGTGATCCTTACATGGCTTTGGGAGTGGGACAAGGTAACTATGCAGCCAATCGTGGGGTATTGCGTTGCTTTGCACTACGGCAAATTGCAATACCCAACCCGTACATTTTTGAGTCCCAAACGATCCGTTTTCCTTCTACCCCTTCTGGCTCCAGCCCTCTTCTTCCTTTTTCTTCACCTCTCTCCCCTACCTCTTCTCCTCTGCTCCATTCTCTCCCCGCTGGCTATTTTCAAAGGTATCGAGCACAAAGCACGTATTCCGTTGCTTCGGCGATAATTCTTTGTATTTTCCATAGTTGGATTGATATGAAGGCAGGATACAATCGGTCACCCTAGTAGAGCCTGCCTGCTAGGGAAGGGGCAGGGGATGTCCCTCAGGAGTCCATGCGCCTGGCGCCGCCCCGCCCGCATACCAGACGTTCCACGTTCACGACCAGCTAACCCGTGGACATTCAGTCCTCGGCACGTCGGTCCACTTTAAACTTGGGGGTTTATAATCGGAGTTTTCCATCTCCTATTAATTGGGAAAGTTAATCTACATTACAAAATCAGTCCAGTGCACTCCTTAGTGGCAGCAACAACTAGTAGTAGCACGTGTGTGGACTATGCTCGAGTTCAAAGCTCATCATCATCATCATCATCAAGTGCTATGCCAGCTGGCGTAGGCGATAATGTCTCTCAACATATCTCGGTTTTGGGTGTTTTGGATTATCTCTGCTGCTGATATTACGCTATGCCATCGTCTTTGTCCACCCAGCAGCAGTTTTCTTGGTCCGCCTCTGCCTCTCTTCCCTCGATCTTCCAGTCGTCATAAAGTTCTCCAATGCCTCTCTTCTCATCACATGACCATAGAAAGTTGTTTATCTCTTTGTAATTGCGAACGGGAAAAATTAGACTTGAACAACTGAATATTAGAAGCAAATTGCTGTTTCTGACTTCACTTCTAAACGTCTACTCATCACAGTTGTGACCAGCATCACCCCTCATCTCTCCCCACTTTTTCGAATATGCTTTTATAGGACATTGAGGTCAACACCAGCATTTTTCAGCTGCTGTTGATTAAATTGTAAAAAGACACAGATTATGGTCGTCACTAAGAAGAACGAAATACTACAATGTAACATACAAGTAAATGGGAATATTCTTCAACAAGTGAATCGGTACAATTATCTCGGAATAGTCATAACATCTGATGGGAGATGTCTTGAAGAGATTAGAACAAGAATCACCATGGCGAAAGTAGCCTTTACCAAGATGAAAAGCATTCTGACCAATAAAAAGATGTCAATTGAAACGAGAAAAAGAGTGTTGAGGTGCTACATAGAGCTTGTTCTTTTGTATGGATGTGAAACTTGGACAATGAGCAGTGAAGCTGAAAAACATCTGATGGCTGCAGAAATGTGGTTTCTGTGGAAAATGCAAAGAATACCATGGACAGATAGAAAAACCAATGACCAAGTACTACAGGAGACAAATGAAAATCGTAAATTGATTAGAGAAATTAGACGTAGACAGTAAAAAAATTTTGAACATGCTATGAGAAGAAATGGATTGGAGAACTTAGTGGCAACTGGCAAGATCGAAGGGAACAGACCAAGGGAAAGACCGAGAAGTAAATACCTGGATGGCTTGGCCACATGGCATGATCGAGACAGGAACACTGAGCTGATCCACGACTCTGGTGATCGAGTGAAATAGCGAGTCATGACCGCCCACGCTTTCCGGCATGGCACATGATTGATTAATTGATTTTTCATGTCTTGGCAAGTTTTACGTTCAGTAGTTTGCCATTGCTTTCAGAACGACCGGCTTACATACCTCCGTAAGTAACCAACGCGACGCGATCCGCTGCCGAATCTCGCGCAACTGTGTTTCGTATGAGAGTATACGGGATTACGAACAACGTCATTAACGCCTACGCCGGGGAGACCGGCATCGCCTCCCTAGCCAGAAGTAAAGAAGAAGATTTGATAATCTGAAATAGGGCCACAATACACACAAACCTGAAATCGGTAATGGCCGTTGCAGGGTCTTTGTCGCACAAATATCGAAATTCCGTGTTCACGTTGTTCGCTGCGAATAGTCTCTTAACCTAAGGAAAACAGGTAAAGTCATTATTCCAGCCCTGACGTTTTCTGTTTTTCTTTGTGTTTGTTTGTTAATTCTGCAGTGAATTAAGAATGTCTGTGTAATGTCGACAATAAAGTAAATAAAGAAAAGAAGGGTTGATGACATCAGGACACAACATTGAAGGTTTGTCAGCGATGCATCGATGATCGCAAGGTACGTTATAATATGTCACCAGGCGAAGATTTTCTAGAGCGCAATAAAGTTATTTGTATGTTTGTGACATTTTGCAATTTTGGCATCACCCAAAAGTCCATTTTCAGACATGCAAGCTGAGAATTAAAACTTACAAACTTAGGAATTAACGTCAATTAATGTAAACGTCTGTTGATTATGTTAACAATAACTGGTTCAAATAACACAGCACGCCCAGGTATTAGCACAAGGCAGTTGTCTTTAGCCAGTTGACCTATGATTGGAATAGCAGACACTGCTGAGGAATGGAATGTACGAGATGCCATCTTGGTTTCAATATAGGCGAGTCTGGTAAAGCGAATTGCCAGATTCTGTTTAGTTAGTTAGTTAGTCTTTCCTCTTGAGCCTAAGGCGGCACATAGGGCAGAAGTCATAGCTCTCCATGTCCGGCGGTTCGCTGCTACCTGTTGTAGATCTTGGATATTTACTTGGCCATTGAATGAGCCTTCTCTGATGATGGTTCTACGCAGGGTCTCTCTTGGTCTTCCCCGTTTTCTTTTCCCTACTGGTGACTATAAGAGGGCTTGGTTGGGGAGTCTTGTCTTGTCCATTCTGAGTACATGGCCGATGTAGTTCCAACGGCGTTTACTTATAAAATTGGATACAATATGTTGCTTAGTCTATTGTCTTATTTGCGTATTGGTTCTGAAATCTGTCCAATGGAGGTTTAGAAATCTTCTAAGACATTTGTTCTCAAAATTGTCTAATTTTTTTTTATCTAAAGCTACCGTTGATTTCTAACTCTCACATCCTTACGTTAGCACTGGAATCACACAAGAGTTGAAGATTTTAAGTTTCGTATAGAAGGTCCACCAGAGAGACGAATGGAGACGGATTGTATCTGCAGCAAAGAACCTCAATGGCTCGGAACGCTGAAGAAGAAGAAGAAGAAGAAGAAGAAGAAGAAGAAGAATATTTGCTGAGTGTCTTTGACTTCCAGATGTTTGACAGATTCTGTTTAAGGCAGTCGAAATGAAAGTTGATGAAATCAAGGTGTTAGTTAGTGTGTGGGTATACTCTTGGTGGCGGCTGTTGACACGGGTAAGAGTGAAGGCTTATAATTCTCACAAATATATCCTATTAACATATTCTGAACAACCTCTTAGTTAGTGTGTGGATATACTCTTGGTGCCGGCTGTTGACACGGGTAAGAGTGAAGGCTTATAATTCTCACAAATATATCCTATTAACATATTCTGAACAACCTCTTAGTTAGTAATGCTTTCTATAGGGAGAATAAAGTATATTCTGTCTCATAAAGATATTAGTAGTTAAACGAACGAACAGACTTTATTTTCAAAGGGTAATAAATTGGGCATGCAGGCCCGTCTTACATTCGGCCCTTCCAATCAATCATCTTTCGTTCATCAATAGTGCATAATACATTCACAAGGGGAAAAACATTGTCAAATGAATGTTGTAAACATAAACAAGGCATATTACTATGTTATGGAACACATCCCCCACCTACACACACATCCCCCACCCAACCACACACACACCCCAGGCACACATGCATGCCCTCACCCACCTACCCATCCCCACACCTACACATCTCCCTACCCACACAAACATCTCCCACCCACAACAATCCCCACACCCACATCCCTCAACCACCGACACACACCCCAGACACACATGCATTCCCCCCACACACATCCCCCACCTACACAATCTCCCCACCCACTCATACCCTCAACCCATCCCATAGCCAACCAACAATCACCCAACCACATATCCTCCTCCACCCAAACACCCTCAACCACCCAACCAAACACACATCCCCCAACCACACATCCCCCAAACACAAACACACACACATCTCTCCGCCAACTCACACATCCCCACCTACCCACACACAAATCCCACACCCACCTACACAATCTCCCCCGCCCACCCACACATCCCGAGCCCACCCACACACGCATCCATCACCATCTCTCAACCTACACACACACACCCAACAACACATTCTCCACCCACCCAACCCTTAACCACACACCCCTTAACTACACATCCCCACCCATACACATATCCCCACCCACACATCTCCCCACCCCTACACACATCCCTCACAAACATCCCCACCCACCAACACATCCCCCACCCACAAACACACACCTCCCACCCACACACACCCCACCACCCACACATACCCCACCCACACACATCCCTCACCCACATACACATCCGCCATCCATACACTCATGCCTTATCACATCTCCACTCACATACTTATCCCTCAACCACTCACACCCACACACCCCACCCACTCATCAACGCATGCGTGTCTCATCTACCCACCCACACACACCCCAACCACCCAGCCAAACACACATCTTCTACCCTGACACATCCTTCACACACCCGCACATCCACACCCCAACCACCAACACACATCCTTCACCTACACCCATCTCCCATCTCCCTTCTCACACAACACCCCACCCATATACACATCCCCACCCACACATACATCCCCCACAAACGTCCATCACCCACACACACATCTCTTACCCACCCTCACATCTCCCACCTACAAAGATCCTCACAACTCACACATACATCCTCCACCCATCCACACTTACCCCACTCACACACACACACTCCGACCAACACAGACATATCCCCCACCCACACAACATCCCCACACAGATCCCCACACCTATCCCGCACACTCACTCCAACCCACACACATCCCCACATCCATTCACCCACACATTCCTCACTCACCCATTCCCCCATACAACCCCCACCCACCGACACTCACACACTTCCAACCATCCACCCAAACATCTTATACCCACACACACATCCCTCACCCGCACACACATCACAACACTCACACCCACCCCACCTACACACATCTCTCCACCCAGTCATACATCCCCCACACCCACATCCCCCACCAGCCCACACACACACCCCAGGCACACATACATTCCCCCACCCACACACATCCCCCACCTAAACACATCTCCCCACCCACACACCTATTCCCCACCCACCCCATAATCCACCAACAATCACCCACCCACATATCCTCCTCCACCCACGCACCCCAACCACCCATCCAAACACAATCCCCCAACCACACACAGCCACCCTCACACACACATCTTCCCGCCAACCCGCACATCCCGCACCTATCCACACACAACTCCCACACCCACCCACACAATCTCCCCCATCCACCCCCACATCCCAAACCCACCCACACAACATCCCTCACCATCCCCCAACCTACTAGTACGAACAAACTCCCGCACTTTACACACACATACAGTCATGATTGTCGTGAGCATTATCGCAAAATGTAAAAAATTGAGACAAATTGTACATATACATATATATACATATTTATACTGTAAAAATTAGTTATGAAATTCAACTCTCTCTCTCTCTCTCTCTCTCTCTCTCTCTCTCTCTCTCTCTCTCTCTCTCTCTCTCTCTCTCTCTCTCTTATATATACACACACACATACACACACACACTCCCTCACACTCACTAACTCACTCACTCTACAGTAATGTGCATGTGTTCATATTATACACGATAAAGTCAAGTGGCATACAAAATGATACCTTGTAATATGAAAGATGAGAATAAATAAAAAAAAATGGAATAGCATGTTACATGACATGCGTGCGCTCAACTCTCTCTCTCTCTCTCTCTCTCTCTCTCTCTCTCTCTCTCTCTCTCTCTCTCTCTCTCTCTCTCTCTGTTCTTAGACACACACACACATTCGAACACTCATTCACTCTCTCTCTCTCACTCACACTCGCTAACTCTCTCACTCACTCTACAGTAATGTCCACGTGTTCATATTATACATGTTAAAATCAAGTGGCATTCAAAATGATAATATGAAGATTAGAAAACACAAAATATATGGAATAGCATGTTACATGACATGCGTGCGCTCAACTCTCTCTCTCTCTCTCTCTCTCTCTCTCTCTCTCTCTCTCTCTCTCTCTCTCTCTCTCTGTCTCTCTCCTCACACACACACTCACAAACATGCAGACATAACATACACACGCAAATATACACATATACCCACGCACATACACACATCCACACCCATACACACATACTTACGCACACGTACACACAAAACAAACGAATACACACTCCCTCGCATACACTGCATGCATGCACACATTTAATAAAAAAAAATGAAATTGCATGTCCTTCACAGGACGTAGCAGTCAACCAAAGCATTTTCGCTTTTCGTGATTCCTGGGCAAATTTTACGTTCGGTAGTTTGCCATTGCTTTCTGAACGACCGGCTCCTATACCTTTTTCGAAAAAACCAGCACCGCTGTGATTCGAACCCGGGTATACGGACTCACAAACCACGTTCGCAAGCCCTTAGCCACAGAGACCGGTTTATGCACACATGCACACATACACCCACAACAATATACACATACATAAACGAACACACACACACACACACATACATACACACATATGCACACGCACATAGTATAAACACACATGTACGCACACATAAATACACATACAAACATACTCACACATACACATACAAGCACACACACATACACATATGTACACACACATACACATTTTCACACACATATAGACATGTACACGCAATACACCCACATGCACACATATAAACACACACAGACATACCCACTTACCCACACACACCCACACATACACGCTGCCTCGCATTATCACTAAAACTAATATGCATAAACTCCCACACTTTAAACATGCATACACTGACGTCTAACGTGAGCATCTTCACAAGAACATTCAAATTTGGGTAAAACTGCGAAAACATTGAAAAAATGGAAAATGGTGAATGAAAATATGTTATACATTGTGTAACGTTTAAAAAAATTAGTGGTGCAATTTAGTAAGATAATTCCAGGAATTGACATAAACATGATGAAATAAGCAGTGCATGTTAAATTCAAGTGGCAGTAAAAATGCTAATATGAAAGATGCTGATACAGAAAAATAAATATGGCATAGCATGTCCCATGACAGGCAGACACACAACCTCTCTCTCTCTCTCTCACTCACTCATTCTCTCACTCAATCTCTCACACATACGTGCACACACACACACACACACACACACACACACACACACACACACTCACTCACTCACTCACTCTTTCACTCACTCAGGCACACACGCATACATACTCTCTCACTCTCTTTGTCTCATACTCACTCTCTCACACTCTTCTCACTCACTCTCTCTCTCTCTCTCTCTCTCTCTCTCTCTCTCACACACACACACACACACACACACACACACACACACACACAGAGTTAAGAATGATAGAGAAAAATGATACCATTAGGTGGCTTATGGAGGTATATAGTCGGTTTGGAGCAAGTATTGACAGAAATTTCGGCTGAATGTGTAGGGGCTCATTGGAGTTTTCAGATCTGGTGGAAGGCTATTCCACAAGTGAGCGTCAGAATACGCGAAACATGTTTTGCATAAGTCTAATCTAGGCTTCGGAACATGCAATAAATGTAAGCGCTTGCTGTTCATTGCATTAGATTGAATTAACGGTAGAAGATACTCTGGGGTATTGTCTGATATAATTTTATTCACTAATTTGGCTTTGTTAAAAAGGAAGCGCTTTTGAAGTGGTAGAAGTCTTAGATGACTGTATAACTTATTACTTTCAACGTGCTTAATGCCAGAAACTAGACGTATAGCACGGTTTTGAAGATAACACAGTCGTTTCATATTAGATTTATGTCACATGAGGTGGCCTGTTTATAAGATAAATATTAAATGATCTTTCTTTGAATATTTCACACAATCCATAATTAATGAGCCGGTCTCCCTGGCCTAGGGTTTAACGTCTTTCTCCGTAATCCCGTATATTTTCGCGAGTAACGTAACCTGCGCGAGAATCGGTAGCGGTTCTCACCACGTTAGTAACTTACAGGGTACGTGAGCCGATCGCTCAGAAAGCAATGACAAACTACTTGGTGTAATCTTGCCTAGTACATCAACAGCAGCTGACAAATTATAATGTTGAGTGCAACGTCCTATAAGGGATATGCAAAAAAAAAAAAAAGAAAGAAAAAAACAAAAACAAATTATCAATCAGAAGGATCGATTATATATATATATATATATATATATATATATATATATATATATATATATATATATATATATATATATATATATATATATATATATATATATATATATATATATATCCTTATGTGTATGGGAAAATTATATTGATGTGTATGTAATGACCAATTATGCGGCAATATAACCTAAAGAAGAAGAAACAGTTCCCGAGATATTGTGCCGACGTAACTCGTAATCAGAGTCCGACCATTAGAAATAGACCACTGGGTGATTGAATGTACTACTGAGTACGGTGCTAGATGCACGAAAGACATGACAGAGGGATGTCTATTTCATGTGGCTATATGTGTCAGTAATAGTCCCGTCAGATCATGAAGGGACAACACACAGAAGGAAAAAAGGGTCTGGATGACTTATATTTATGTAAGTAGTATAAGTTCACTTTTTCCAAAAAATTTGTGAGGATGAGTACATTGGAGGTGTACATATTATATAGGCAGATAATGATGGGTGGTGGTTCGTTTGTGCATATGGTGACCGGGAGCATTCATATATTGAGTGTCTAATTCATCCTTTAGGGATGGGTCTTCGCCTTGGTGTTACCTAAGGAGCAGAGGAAGTTCTTTGAAATTTGCCACTCAAGACTGCCAGCGCCACTCCAGAATAAAGCTAAGTGGCATGCAACACCCATGTACCCGCAATACCCTGTTCCACCCAGAGGCCAACAATAGTTAGTTAACCGTAGAATCTACTCAGATATCCAGTTACCCTTCAACACCAGAACATTTGACCGCCATAGTTTAGAAAGCTGGATGAACCAGTTTTACAATATTTAACCAGGAAAAGAACAATATTATTAATACGTGACTTAGGCAAGGGATAAGAAGACTCTCGTTCTTAGTTTATTATGCTGTAACTTGGCCTGGTGTTCTAGAATTTTTTTTTCAATGAACGGACAATTGGATAGTAACATTTGTAAAATAATTAGGCATAAAGATATAAGTTGCGTAATGTTATTTATGTAAATTGTTATGTCCATGGAGCATACCCCAACTCCCTTTTCTTTTATTACAATATTGTAAACTTCCCCTACTGAGTTATTAAATTTCATTCGAGTCACATTTGCAGTACGGTGTCCAACTCCAGTGTGATAGTGATACTTTATTTGACTACACCACCTAGAGAGCTTTGATAAAGTAAAACATGATGAGCTGATTAAAATGTTGGAAGATATCAACATTGATGGGAAAGAATTAAGAATAATAAAGAATATATACTGGAACCAAGTAGCAGCAATTAAAATGGGAAATAAAGAGGGTAGTTACGAACAGATAAAGCTAGGAGTATGACAGGGGTGTGTCTTGTCACCCGATCTCTTCTCCCTATATAGCGAAGTAATAATGAGAGAGATCAAAGAGAAGCCAGGAATACTAATCGGAGGATATAATATAAACAATATACGCTATGCAGATGACACAGTATTGGTGGCAGATAATGCAACAGACCTACAACAATTATTGGACATTGTAGTATCAGAGAGTGCACAGAAAGGACTCTCCTTGAATATCAAGAAAACAGTAACAATGGTGATATTAAAGAAAATGGGGACACCAAAATGTGACATAGAAATAGAAGGGGAAATTCTCAACCAAGTGGATAATTTTAAATACCTAGGGGCACTTATAACATCGGATGGAAGATGCACAACAGATATTAATAGGAGAATAGGGCCGGCAAAAGCCGCATTTCAGAAAATTAAGAGTATCTTATGCAATAAGTCGCTATCAATGAATGTAAGAAAGAGAGTGCTAAAATGCTATATAGAACCAGTTTTGCTGAATGGCAGCGAATTTTGGAATGTAAATGAACAAATTAGGAAGAACTTAGAAGCAACAGAGATGTGGTTTTTAAGACTAATGTTGCGAATTCCTTGGACTGCCAGAGTAACTAACAACGATTGCCTGAAACAGGCTAATGAAACTAGAACACTATATACAACAATAAGAAAGAGACAAACAGATTTCTTTGGTCATGTGATGAGAAGAGAGGCATTGCAGAACATTGTGACAACTGGAAAGATCGAGGGGAAAAGAGGTAGAGGCAGACCAAGAGAAATGATGCTGGGCGGATTGAGACGGTGGAATGGAGGAATATCATCAGCAGAGTTGATCCAGAACACCAAAGACCGATATTTGTGGAGAGCCATGAACGCCTACGCCAGTCGGCACGGCACTTGATGATGATGACCTAGAGAGCAGCTGGAAGGGATAATACTAGCTTCAAATCTAATCAGATTGAGCTTTAAATTTTTCTGAAGTAGTGACTTTCCTGTGCTCTCTTGGCCTTCTATTGGAAAATCTTCCTTATACCTAGTGGAATTTTATAGGATATATATGTCTATCACTAGGGAGTCTTGCGAGCCAATTCCTGGTTTTCCTATAATAGGTGGCAACTATGGATTGGGGAATACCTATCTCCCATTTCAATTTTTTTTGAATACCACAATGTTGTCTTCATTTCATTTGTGTGGCTTGGCATATGTAGACTAGTTGCTGTACTTTGTAGTAGAGTTAGTTAGTTGTTTTGTTGACTGGCTATCACAGCATATTATTTAGGATTTATGATCTTATTTTCTAAATCTCTGCACAAGAACCTGCACATTCGTCGTTCTTTTCTTGTCTCTTTTTTTTTTTTCTCGTCTGTTCTCTATTTTTGTTGTCAGGGGAGAGGCGCTTAACAGCTCGAACACGACGTCTATCCTTCTTCTTCCTTTTTACCCTCTCTCTCTCTCTCTCTCTCTCTCTCTCTCTCTCTCTCTCTCTCTGGGTAGGTGCGGGATATTTGAGTTGGCGGGGAGATGTGTGTGTGTGTGTGTGTGCGTGGGGATGTGTGACTGAGGTATGTGTGTTTGGCTGGATGGTTTAGGTGTGTGGGTGGAGGAGGATATGTGGGTGGGTGATTGATGGTGAGTAATGGGACGGGTAGAGGATATGTGAGTGGGTGGGTAGATGTGTGTAGGTGGGAGGTGTGTGTGGGTGGGGATATGTGTAGGTGTAGGGATGTGGTGGATGGGTGGGGGAATGTATGTGTGTGTGTGGGCTATGTGTGTGGTTGGGAGGGGGAGTTGGAGTGAATGGGGGATGTGTGGGTAGGTGGTGGATGTGTCTCATAACATAGTAATACGCATTGTTTATGTTTACAAAATTCATTTGACAAAGTTTTTTCCTATGCACTGTTGATGAAAGAAAGATGAGTGATTGAGAGGGCCGAATGCAAGACGGGCCTGCGTGCCCAATTTGTTACCCTTTGAAAATAAAGTCCGTTCGTTCGTTCGTTCGTTCTCTCTCTCCACTTCTTCCGTCACCGTGTTTCACACATTTAAATGTATGTTTCATCATAGCGGGAAATTCATAATTTCGTATATAAAATTAATTGAACTCAAGCAATGGAGATTGGTGTACCTAGCTTTCAGCTAAAAATTCTTCGCTGGCTGCCGAGGATGGGGACGGAGCGCTTATGGGAATGTCCCGAATGCTGTGATGTCGGTTCCTAAATCAATCAATCAATCAAAATTGCTTTGCAGCTAAAAGATGTCGTGTTGTAGGAAATCAGCTGCTTCTACATCGAAAAGTATAGTAACGATGTTGAATTCCAGTTGTTTACTTTTCACGTCCTTGAATTATTCATTAAATACTTCAATTAGTTTCACACATTTACCAGCATTTGCAGGTGTCATAGGACGCGTTAGTCCTTCTAGAATGGGGCCAGACCAAATGATGACGTGGGTCATACGCGACCCGCGGGCCGGAGCTTCCCCGCCCCTGGTCTAGAGGAAGCAAACCTGACATAATACATTCATGTCGAAGTGGGGCACACTTACCTCTGAGGTGTGATATACTTCCCTCAAAAGAAGAACGAAGAATTGGATGAAAAAGTTTCTTGTCTGTTTGTGTTGTGCAATTTTTCATGCACATTGATAAATGCCAAGTAGCAGCACAGAGGACATGACGCAAAAATAGAGAAAGCGTGAAACTCCCGAACCAAAGCTGACATGAAACTAAGAGGCTGACGTAGAAAGGAGAAGACGTCAGAAAAATTGTCAACAACAACAAACATTCGGATCAGAGAGCTGGACTAGAGAGGCAGCACGTTGAAGTTATCTGGAACGTGAAAAGATATTTACTGGCAGGACAACCGTATTCATGGCCCACACATATAGGAAAGGAGAACGAGAAGAGGAATGCATCTTACATATCAACCCAATTATCATGGACAGATGCGGCATATTAGAATGAGACTTGGAATGTCACAGCAGAAGGACACATTGGCAATTTTCTGAAGGACAGAAGGACCGCGAAACGGACTTGATAGTTGCTAGTGTATAGCATAGTCAACAGTAGATTATTTATACGTAATATTGTTATTGCCGTCCCTCCTGGACATAACAGGCACGGTCGAAATCGATTATGATTTTCTGATTTATCTGATTAAGTATGCAGCACGAGAATGTGGGCAAATAAACATTGCCCCACCAACTAGATTGCCGGCATTTGAGTCTTTTCATTACTGTTCATTTGATGCTTCATTTAATTGCTGGAGTTTGTGCCAGCCTTGGACCTTCAATCGTTGAGGATGTTTTGTTAATTTATCCAAGACACATTCTAGCAATAAAGTCTTTTGACGAAACGTTCTTCTGTATATGAATGTGATTTTCCTTTCGTCGAAGGTCCTGGTCATCCTTATGTCGAGGGTCCTGGTCATCCTTTCGTCGAAGGTCCTGATCATCCTTTTGTCGAGGGTCCTGGTCATCCTTTAGTCTAGGATCCAGACACCCTTTCGTCGAGGGTCCTAGTCAAATTCTGCGTTAACGTCTGCAACAATATCATCTTGCACACAAACCTGCCAACCAGCAACCGCAACCACACACCACAGATGCGCTGTCAACAACTCCAAGTATCACACAGGAGCCCCAGTAGATTAGTGGCTCGCATTCTAGCCCGGTGATCATGGGTTCGAGTAGCATCAGGGCGGCTTAAGATTTTTATAATTAGCATGTGTCAACATTATCCACCGGGTACCCATTGGTCTATAAAAAATATGGGTCTAGCATCATATGCCCAAAGCGCTTTAATGCTTGTAACCGGTTCTTTACCTTTACATTCATTGGCCAAACATCATTCTATGTAACAGTACATTTGTCAGAAATGACTGAGCTACCTTATGACAATAGACGGTTCTACCTGCTTTCTGTTAGCGCCGAATGTTATTAGTCAGGTCTTAGTCAGATATGACTCAGCCACCGTATGCAAGTAAACGGTACTAATTGCTTTTTGTTGGCGCCGAAACCCAACACCCCACATTGTGCCAACGACTTCGGGCGGAGGAGAACAATTGGGAGGGTACAAGCCGTGCCCTATTGTGAGAAAATGCAACCTAAAGACTAAATGTCATGGCAGGGCAGACCAGGCCCTAAACCTTGGTCGGCAACTGGTTTAGGATGGAAGCTCCGACAGGCGGACAGTTAGAGCATTGCTTTGCTGATCGGTCAGCTTCTGCAGCTTGTCTTGTTCCGGGCGTCTTGTGTTACCTTTTCTCTAGAGTAAACCAAGCAAGCAGAGAGAGAGAGAGAGAGAGAGAGAGAGAGAGAGAGAGAGAGAGAGAGAGAGAGAGAGAGAGAGAGAGAGAGAGAGAGAGAGAGAGAGAGCGAGAGAGAAATCATGCTGAATGGGCAACACATGGTCTCTAATTTCAGCTCACGGTTTGTGCTATGGAGAGGTATAATTCTATTTTACAAACTATCGTCTGCTAAGACATTTGTCATCTGTCACTCACACTGCTTTTGATCTTGTGATAATTCAATGTATCCTTTCGCTCCATCTCGGCTACCATGCCCGGGCTCGGTCCAACATCAACTACAACTTTGTCAAAGGAAAGCCAAGGGCAACAAGACCACTTCATGTTCGATGTCATCTTGCGTTGCTGTTTTTTGTAATCGTCGAGGGATTCAGCCACATAGCAGATGAAAACCTTTGGGGAAGATATTAACAAGATCTGGTAGCGGAAATGTACACTGTGAGGGGTGATGGGGTGTATATGACGATGTGAGGTAGCGAAAATGTACGCTTTTGGGGAGAAATATAATCCACGTTTTAGTGAAACTGTACACTGTTAGGGAGATTGCATGGCAGTGTGTGATATTGAAAATGTACACTTAGATGGAGAATGTAAGACCATGTGTGATAGAGAAAATGTACAATTTGTAGGAGAATGTAAGACGATGTGGGGTAATGAGAAATGCACATTGTGGGAGAATGTAAGACGATGCTAGGTAATGAGAAATACACTTTGTGGCATAATTTAAGACGATGTGAGTTAGTGAAAATGTACACCTAGGAACAGAATATAAGACCATATGCGCTAATGAAAATGTACACTTTGTGGGAGAATGTAAGACGATCTGAGATAGTGAGATGTACACTTTGTGGGAGAATGTGAGACGATCTGAGATAGTGAGATGGAAACTTTGTGGGAGAATGTGAGGCGATGTGAGTTAGTGAGAAATATACTTTGTGGGAGGGGAGATGTTGTTTGTTAGAGACAATGTGCATTTTGAACGAGAATGTAAGACAGTGTGTGGTTGTGAAACTGTCCACTTCAGGGATAATATAAGTCGATGTGAGAGAATGACAATGTACACTTTGGGGGAGAATACAATACGATATGTGGTAGTGAAATTTACACTTTTAGCGTGAACGGATCATCAGGCTTGTCCATGGGACATATTTTCTGTCCCATCACATCTCATCCAATTGTAATTTATGCCTGGCCCGTCCCATCTCATCCCAAGGGACTTTTCCCATGGGATACCCATGGAAATAACATCCACATGGCCAAGCCTGGCAGGCTTGTCCATGGGGTATATTTTCTGTCCCATCCCATCCCATCCCATGGTAAGTTATGCCTGTCCCATCACATCCCATGGGACCTTTCCCATGGGATTCCAATTGGAATAACATTCCCATGGCCAAGCCTGCGGATCATGACATCTGGTAGTGAACACAAAGTGCTTAGGTAGGAACATAAACACGTCATTTGATATTTAAGACAAACTGCTAAGATATGACTGTAAACACGTCATTTGGTAGTTAAGACAAACTGCTTAGGTATGACCATAAACACGTCATTTGGTAGTTAAGACAAACTGCTCAGGTATGAACATAAATACGCCATTTGGTAGTTAAGACAAACTGCTTAGATATGAACATAAACACGTCATTTGGTGGTTACGCCAAACTGCTTAGATTTGAACATCAACACGCCATTTAGTAGTTAAGACAAGCTGCTTAGATATGAGCATAAGCACGTCATTTAGTAGTTATGACAAACTGCTTAGTTATGAACCTAAATTACCATTTATTAGCACGTGGTACTAAGACGCACGACCAACTAGTGGCAAGTTTGAATCTCGGTGTGATAACTACAATTGTCAATGTGTATGTTGTCTAGCACGAGCAACTAGTGGAAAGTTTGAATCTCGGTGTGATAACTACAATTGTCAATGTGTATGTTGTCTAGCACGACCAACTAGTGGCAAGTTTGAATCTCGGTCTGATAACTACAATTGTCAATGTGTATGTTGTCTAGCACGAGCAACTAGTAGCAAGTTTGAATCTCGGTGTGATAACTACAATTGTCAATGTGTATGTTGTCTAGCACGACCAACTAGTGGCAAGTTTGAATCTCGGTCTGATAACTACAATTGTCAATGTGTATGTTGTCTAGTATATTCTCTAGTCTCTACTACTTTCTTCTACTTCTATCAGCGACAAAAATGCATGCGAATTTATTTATTAACTATCCTTGTTTTAATATCTTTATCGGTTCCTTTACATTAGTCTAAATTGCTGGCTAAGTGCGTGCATAATTTCGCCTCTTAATTGAGATTTCATCTGGGGAGATCTCGTTCCATCCATCCATCATGTGCCATGCCGATAAGCGTGGGCGGTCATCTACTGCCATGTCACTCGATCACCAGAGTCGGGGATCAGCTCTGTGTTCCTGTCTCTACCATGCCACGTGACCAAGCCATCCAGGTATTTACTTATGGGTCTTCCCCTTGGTCTCGTCCCTTCGATCTTGCCAATCGTCACCAAATTCTCCAATTCATTTCTTCTCATAACATGCCCAAAAAATGTTCACTGTCTACGTCTAATATCTCTAGTCAGTTTACGATCTACATTTGTTTCTTGAAGGACTTGTTCATTGGTTTTTCTGTCTGTCCATGGTAGTCTTTGCATTTTCCTCAGAAACCACATTTCCACAGCCATCAGCTGTTTTTCAGCTTGACTGCTTATTGTCCACGCTTCACATCCATAGGTTCTATCTAGCACTTCAACACTCTTTTTCTCGTTTCAATCGATATCTTTTTATTGGTCAGTATGTTTTTCATCTTGCAAAAGGCTACCTTAGCAAGGGCAATTCTTGTTCTAATCTCTTCAAGGCATCTCCCATCAGATGTTATGGCTGTGCCGAGATAACTATATCGATTCACTTGCTTAAGAATATGCCCATATACTCGTATATCACATTATGGTATTTCCTTCTTCCAAGTGACGACCATAATCTGTGTCTTCTTAATATTCAGTTCTAACCCTAGTTGTTCACTGCGTGCAACAACCGCATCTACTAAATTTTGCAAGTCCTGTTCATTGTCTGCAATCAAGACTGTATCATCTGCATACCTAATGTAATTGATGTATCGTCCCCCAGTGTTGATTCCTTCTATATCTTCTATATTTCTGAAAATATTTTCACTGTACAGGGAAAAAAGATCTGGAGACATTACACATCCCTGTCTCACACCTCTTTTAATAGGTTGATATTGACCTACATTGTTATCAATTCTGATGGCAGCTTGTTGTTTCCTATATATTTTGTTTACAAGTCTAAGGTCTTTTCCATCAATTTGTAGATATTCAAGCATCCTTATCATGTCGACACGTCTCACTTTATCGAAAGCCTTTGTGTAGTCAATAAAGCAAAGATATAGATCTTTGTTTACTTCTATAGAACGTTCAATTACTGTTCTCAGTATATACGCAGCATTTAGTGTGCCCTTGCCTTCTACAAACCTACATTGTTCATCTCCTATTTCGGGTTGTATTTTCTTCCTGACTCTTTGCATGATAATTCTCAGCAGAATCTTCGTGATGTGGCTCATTATACTAATTGTTCGATGTTGATCGCATTCCAAGGCTCCTGATTTCTTCGGGATTGCAATAAATATAGAATTATACAATTCAGGAGGTATATCTCCAGTATCGTATATTAAATTCAACAGTCTGGTGACTTGGTCTATTCCACATTCTTCTAAAGCAGTGTTTCCCAACGTGGGACCCACGCCCCACAGGGGGGCAATTCAACTGTTAAGGGGGGCAATTCGAAAATGGAAGAAATCGGCTGAATATAACAAAACGGGGAGACTTGAGACTGAAGTTAACTAAATTGGAACCTGACATAAGATCTCTTTGCAGCAAGCATCAAGCGCAAGGATCTCACTAAATTTAAATAATAAATAATTACTAATAATTAAAATAATATAGAAAAATCTTTCATTAAAATTATTTTGTACTTGAATTTCAGTTCTCCATTATATGTTTTGAAAATGTACTTACTGTGTTTGCTAAATAATTACCTAGTGATTTCTTCCTAAAACCTATCATTCAAGTTTCTTTAGTGAACATTTCAATTTGTGAATATTAAAAATAATGTATATGTTGAGGTGGGGCGTGGGGCTGGGGAGGGGGGCAATATGAATTTTAGAAAGGCTTAAGTGGGGCATGGCACAAAAAAGGTTGGGAAACACTGTTCTAAAGCATTGATGTTATCTGTACCCGGGGTCTTGCCAGTTTTCATATGGTTAAGAGCATTCTGAACTTCCATCTTCAAAATTGATGGTCCTTCATTATTATTCCGATGATCATATTGTTCTTCTCTTGAATCAACATAAAGGTCTTTCACATAATCTGACCATGCATGTAAAATCTGATCTTTTTCTATTATGATTTTGCCATCTTTGGTTTTTAGGCAACCCGTTGATGTGTGTATTCTTTTGTTAATGATGTCATTAATTCTTTTGTGCATTAATTTGGTATTCCGGGTGTTGTGTTGGTTTTCAATTTCCTTGCAATTTTCCTCAAACTATGTTTCTTTTGCCTCTTTGCATAGCTTCCTAATTTTCCTGTGAATCTCTTCATATTTTTCCTTGTTACGTTTGTTATTTCTTCTTACTTCCCTGAGTTTTAAGATGTCTTCCGTCATCCATTTCATGCGTCATATTATCTTTATTTTTGGTTGTCTCTGCAGCTTGGTTGACTGATTTCTTTAATATTTCCCATTGGTTACTGACGTCTTGAAATAATAGTTCCATATCGGACAATGCATCGAATATGTTCGTTACCTCTACGTTGAATTTATCTTTTATTTCCTCACTCTTCAGTGCCTGTAGATCAAATTTTGTGTTTCTTGGTGGTGAATATTTGACTTTCTTTAATTTTATATGTAAATTGCTTAAGATTAATCTGTGGTCGCTGTAGCAGTCTGCGCTTGGTATAGTTTTTGCGACTTTTAAGACATTTCGAAATCTTCTGTTGATGAGAATGTAATAAATCTGATTTCTGATCTTATGATCAGGGCTCCTCCATGTCCATAATCTCCTTGGGTGCTGTTGATACCAGGTGCTTCCAATAATCAAATCATGCTCTTTGCCCACTGTACAAGTCTGCAACCTCTTTCATTCTGTTCCCCTAGTCCATACTTGCCTACTATACATCCGCCCTGTTGATTTCCAACTTTGGCATTCAAGTCACCCTTTATGATATTTACTTCAGAATTCTTGCATTTCTTGAAGGCTTTCTCTAAATCAGGGGTGGCCAACACGAGGCCCGCGGGCCGTATGCGGCCCACCGGGAGTCATGTTGCGGCCCGCATAGCTAGGTCAAATGAACATAAATGTTAACTTTATTGTGCATACCACCAAATGAACATTACAGCATGAGTCGTTCGTAACATATATCTTTAACTTATAGCTAAGAGAAATTTGAAATATCTCGCAATTTTGGAAAAATGTATCGGGTTTGAGCTATTTTCAATATCCGGCATTTTCGAGAAAATTCAAAGACTTCAGCTATTTCAAATATCCCGCTATTTGACACTCAAGGTTATTTTTTAATTTTTTTTTTTAATTTTTAATTTTTTGTCCGACGCTAGGCGTTGGTAAAATTTAACATGAGACTTCAATTTCTGACATATATGTTCTGTGGTCTGCACAACAAAATATATTTACTAGAGCGGGTTCAATGTCAACACGCTATGTAAAAGCTAGTTATGCAATAGCCATGATTCTAGCTAAAAAAAAAATCGAAGCCATATTCAGATGGTGAAATGGTTAAGGGATGTTTGGAGAGCGTCGTTGAAATTCTGTGTCCAGAGAAGAAGAAGGTTTTCTCAAAAAATAAGTCTATATCGTCATACTATTACTAGGCGTATGGACGACATTGGAAAACATATTGAAGATAATTTGAAAAGTCGAGCATCAGAGTTTATATTTTATGCTCTAGCATTGGATGAAAGCACAGACATGGCAGATACTGCCCAACTGACAATTTTCATCAGGGGTGTTGATGTCCATGTTAAACAGACAGAAGAATTAGCGGCACTGTATCCCCTTAAGGACACTACTAAGTCACGATATTTGTTAGAAGCAGTTACATCGATATTGAATCGCTTTTCGTTACAACTTAACACTTATCGGGCTTAACAACGGATGGTGCTCCAGCAATGGTTGGGAAACACGAAGGTTTAGTAAAATTGATTGAAAATGAGGCCCCAAAGTCGGTAATACTTCAATACTAAATTTTCATTGCATTATTGATCAGGAGAATTTATGTTCGAAGTCCCTCATAATTGACCATGTCATGAAAGCGGTCGTCAAAATAGTGATCTTCTTTAATTCGAACGGGTTGAATCACCGTCATTTCCAAGAACTTCTAGTCTTTGGATTCAGATTATAATGACGTTACATTGTATGCATAAGTAAGATGCCTAGGAGCTAACGGCTTTCTCTCTAACCCCGTATATTCTCGTGAATAACGTACCCTGCGCGAGAATCAGTAGCGGTTCTGGCAGCGTTGGTAACTTAGGGGATATGTGAGCCGGTTGCTCAGAAAGCAATGGCAAACTACTAAGCGTAATCTTGCCTAATACTTCAACAGCAGCCGGAAAATGCTGATGTTGACTGCAACGTCCTGTAAGGGATTTGCAACAAAAAAAAAATAAAGATGGCTGACCCGTGCCAAAATGTTGAAAAGAGTTTTTGATTTGCAGCAGGAAATACAGTCATTCTATGCAAGCAAGCCAAAAAGAATAACAGAATTTGAAGACAAAGAGTGGGTTTGCGACTTTGCGTTTCTGGTCGATATAACTAGCCACCTAAATGACGTTAATACTCGTCTACAAGGGAAAGATCAATTAATTAATAAGATGTATGATCATATTTCTGCATTTCAAATGAAACTTGGTCTTTGGGATCAACAGATGAGGACAAAAACTTTACTCACTTTCCTACATTGTCATTGCAACCTGACGTCACACAGGAGGGGCGGATAAATAAGCTTCTTCGACATCTGACTAAAACCTCGAATTTGAAAACCGATTTCATGATTTAAAAAAAAAAAAAAAACATCATATGCTGGTTTGTGCATTTGCAACGCCATTTGCGGTAGACGTAAATTTATTACCAGGAAGATTACAAATGGAACATTGTGAAATGTGTTGGGATACAAGGTTAAAGGACAAATTTCATCAAGTTGGTTTTTAAAAGTTCTATAAAACGTATTTGGACAATGATAAATATCCTGCGTTTTACAACCCTGTCGATGGTTTCGCAGTTTGGAAACACTTATGACGTATGCGCGTGAACTACTTTTTAGTCGCATGAAGCACATCAAATCACAAGTGAGAACACGAATTACTGATGTTCATTTGGAAAACTGATTGCGTGTAGCGACAAGATCAGTCGAGATCAATTTTGATGCATTTAGTTCTGCAAAACAAAGTCAGATATCTCACTTTTAAATATTTTTAAATTGTCTAATAATTATGTTTGATTCTCAGTTTTGCTTTATTTTCTTCAAAAAATTCATATACCTATTTCTCTCTTTTTTTTCTTCTATACATTAATCAAGGCAAGCGTTTGACCACGATCTCACCTAGTGAGATGGAACGATGTGGTCGAAGCTTGTTTACATTAAATAACAAAAAATAAAAAAAAATAAAAATTAGGTGCGTGGCCCGACAGGAAATATTATTTCTCAAATTTGGCCCGTCTGCTGAAAAGGTTGGCCACCCCTGTTCTAAATCATTATAAAATTCATCATCTCGTTGTTGTATAAATATTCGCTGTGGGATCATTGCGTGTATAATATAATCTAGCACATACCCTACAACAGAGGTTCCCAAACCACGGCCCGCGGGCCACTTGTGGCCCGCAAGATGTCAGAAAGTGGCACGCGAGGCCTCGTTATTTAATATAATATATTGTAATAATTTCAAAAATGCACACGGAGCGCCCCGTCAATATGCAATAATTTACTCTGCTCGTGGTTGTTATGCTAAGATATTATCGAATGCGCCTGTTCAGTTCGCAACGAAACGTTATGAAGTTCCCATATCCCAGCCTTGTCGACATGGCGCCATGGTGTCGTCTGTTACAACTGTTTAGCAGAGTCGGTAGTATTGTGTTGAAATTAGGTTTTTTCAAATACAAATTTACCGTTAAAGCCTATAAACACGAGTGTGGACAATCTAACATCAAACAATAGTAAAATGCGAAGATATGAAGACGTTGCTTGTCGTGAATTCAACGAAGATTAAACGGACAAACTTATGTTTATGCCTAGCCGTAGTGGTAAACCAGTTTGCTTAATCTACGGATTTTGTTTTTCTGTTACAAATTTTTTTTTATCTGGAACGACACTTCATGATCACACATTCAGACATAAATGCTCAATATCCGGTCAATTCGGGGTTAAGAAAAGATTTCATAGCTAAACAAGAAAGTTCTCTGACCAGGCAGCAGACATTTTTCACCAAGGCTCACGAACAGAGCAAGAGTGCTGTTGTTGTGTCGTACGAAGTCGCTCTTCTGTTGGTTCGCAAAAAGAAGCCGTTTACCGATGCAGAAGAAATAATCAAGTCTTCTCTTAAAACTGCTGCTAGATTGCTTAGCAATAAAAAGTGTTAAACGAAATTTGATCAGATTCCTTTGTCTAATAATACTATGGCCAGGCGAGTTGAAGAATTTTTCTAGGACTTGGATCAGTGCATACAACTACTAAAGGGACTGATCTGTTTGAAACTCTGAAGTTGTGTGTAGAGAAAAACAACATAGAACAAAAGAACATAGAACTTTGATTTAGGAAAAACAAAAGATGTACAGATGCCATTTTTGCTCTTAGACAACTTATAGAAAAATAAATCGAATTCACTGAAACACTCTACTTAGCCTTTGTCCACCAAGAAAAGGCATTTGATAGAGTAGATAGAAACAAGCTGTGGGAAATCCTTAAACAATATGGTGTCGGTACACATCTAACAAACCTATGTAGAAGGTTATATAACAACAGTGAATGCATAGTGAGAGCAACTGGAGAACCCTTCACCATAAGATCTGGAGTACGACAAGGTTGTGTCCTGTCCCCTCTCTTGTTCATAACATATATAGACAACATATTTAAAGAAATAAGCCAAACAGAGACCGCAAGAATACCGCATAACGAGAACACAGAAGAAGAGCCATCTGCATATATAACCATTAGAGAACTCCTGTTTGCGGACGACCAAGCACTAATAGCAAAATCAGAAGCTGAATTACAAGACCACATGAATAGTCTAAACGAAATGTGTAGGGAACATAACATGAAAATTAGCACAAGCAAAACAGAGGTAATAACTATAAGTAAAGAAGAAAAAAACAACAACAATTCACCTAAACGAACATCCCTTGAAACAAGTAAAGAATTTCAAGTACCTGTGAAGTATAATATCATCAAATGGCAGATCAGAAGACGAGATCGAAAATAGATGCAATAAGGCAAACCTACTCATTGGACAAATGGCACCAATACTAAAGAACAAACATGTATCAATAACTACTAAGAAAGCACTTTACAATACAATCTTCCTACCAAATATATGCTACCAATGCCAAACCTGGACAATGACAGAAAAAGAGAACAGAAAAATCATAACAGAAATGAGATTCCTGAGAAGAATGCTCAACGTATCAAGAAGAGATAAGAACAGAAATGAAGAAATCAGGACTAAAGAGGGTGTTATAGCAGCACTGGATTTTATTAGAAAGCAGCAAGTCAAATGGTTTAGCCATGCAAGTAGGTTACCAGTCAACAGCATACCACAACAATCAATGATGTACAGACCAGATGGAAACAGAGGAAGAGGCCGACCACGTAAACGTTGGGCGGAGGGAATAGCAGAGTCCATGGAAATATCGATACATGAAGCCCATAATCGGGCACTCTCACGATGTTTATACTCCACCTCGACACCGCAAGGTACAAGAGGAACATGATGAGATGAGATGCATTTACGGTGCTCCGGCTTTGACGGGTAAAAAGTATGGATGTCTAGCATTATTGGAACAGTTTCTTGGCCGTACTATATTAAAATATCATTCATTAAGAAGCTCTGTGTGGAAAGACATTAAATATGAAACATGTCTTGGATGTTGTTCTGAGACGTGTGAACACAATTCGAAGTAAGGCACTGAACAGGCGTGAGTTTAGACAGTTTCTGTCAGACCTGAACGCTATCTAAAGGGAAAGTTATGTCACGTTTCTGGGCACTGAACAATATTATCTATCTGTTTCTGTCTGAAATAAATGGAGTTCCTACAGAACGGGAATGTTTGCTGAACGATGACTGGCTTAATGAGCTGGCATTTTGGTGGACATCACGTCTCATTTAAACTCTTTAAATGCTAGGATTCAGGGGAGAAAAGCTATTCGCAAATTTGTGTGACGACATTTCTTCATTTAAACTGAGACTACAACTATTTATCGGACAGCTGACTGAAGGGACTTTAGAGGCGTTTCCAACTCTGAAGACGCTTGTGGTAGAAAAGAAATGTGACTTGTTACAGTACAAAGTAAAAGTTGAAAGTCTTCTGTATATCTTTTAGTCGAGATTTCAAGAGTTCGCAGTAGAAGAGGAAAATGTTGCCCTCTTCATAAATCCGTTCGTATTTCCTGATGCCAAGCTCTGCCAATTACAACAAAACCTTCAACGCGGAGTAATTGATTTGAAATGCAATTCTGCACCGAGATGTAAATTTCTGGAGCTGCCTGCGTCACCTTCAGCTGATCATATGATTTCATTCTGGCAGCTATTGCCTGTCGAACAATTTGAACACTTGCGTTCATTTGCGCAGAGATACATTTGTAATTTGGCTCGACTTATAGATGCGAGCAGTCATTTTCCGCAGTGATCGTTATAAAAAAAAAAAAAACTTTCCAGACTCACTGACAGTAACCTAACTGCGCTTATGACTTTGGGCACGACAGATTTGTGCCGAGGTATTGATAAACTGGCATCTGAACTTAAGTAACTGGTTATGAAGAACAGGTACAATTGTAAATTAATTCATTAATAGTGATTTTCGAAACTGATTTAAAATGTATTGTTAAACGAAATTTTGATTTTAAACCAAAAACAAAAAATGACCGCAGTGTAGTACTGACACTGATTGCCTGTAAAGTTTTAGAATTTTGTTGACGAAAGTTAAGAAAGGTAAGAATGATATTGCACGACTTTTATAATGTTATAACATTGTGGCCCGTTTAACTACCGAAATAGTAGATATGGCCCTCTGCTTGAAAAGCTTGGGAACCACTGCCATACATATTATGATGTGTGTTGGTATTCATTTTGGCATTTTGCCATAGCAGCCTTCGTATGACCTGCTGTTTATGATTTTCAACTTCTGAGGCAATGTACTCGAGAATTGTTTTTCACTTGTACGAAGAGGCTCGTCGACATTCGATGCACCACCCAAAATGCTGCGGTGGCATGACTGGCCTGCCAGACAACTAATTAACGACAGTGAATTAAGACGTGGGGAACAGATGTTGGCGCTGGACAGGACACACGCTGAGACAATTTGAGGATCGTGAACTAGACAGCGGGTGAGTTGGCGTGGTTGATTGCGATCTGAACTGATAATGTCATAAGCGCGGTGGGGCGACAGTTAATCGTCTCGCGAAATAAGGGAGCGATTGGCCAATGAGAAGCAGAGAGAAGAAGGACAGAGAAAAGAGAAATAAAGACAATGTAAACAAAGAGAAGAGAAATAAAGACAAGAGAAATAAAGAAAACAGAAATACGGAAAAGAGAAATAAGACAAGAGAAATAAAGAAAACAGAAATAAAGAAAAGAGAAATAAAGCGAAATAAAGAAGAAGATAAAAACAAAGAAAAGAGAAACAAGAGAATAAATGAAAGAGAAACAAAGAAACGAGAAAAAAAGAAATGAGAAACACAGAAAATAAAAGCAAAGAAATTAGAAATAAAGATAAGAGAAATGAAGAAAGAGAAATGACACCACCACCGCCAAGGTTGTAGGAATTTTGAAGTAGGTGAGGAGCCACTCCGCCTTTAAGAATCGGATGTGGAGATTCTCTTCTCGAAGCTGCTTCATGATTTCTTCGTCTGATAGCTCCACTTGGATACACTTGACAACCAACTTTCTTGTCGGTTAGTCGGTGTTTCCGACTGTGGTGTCTTTTTCCTCCCTCTGCTTCTCAATAGGTTTGGGTCTTGTTTGTGGCGGGCTGTCGTCGATCTTCTTCGTGGTAGCTTCAGTAGTGGCTGTAGTTTCAGGTTCTTTGATGTAGCTAGCAGGCGGGCTCTCAACGTTCGGTCTCGCCGGCTCCCACGCTGCATACCTTCTGTGTCTGTTGTTTCTTGGTATTGGATTTGCAACATGCAATTTTCCTCCCCCGTATTAGGCTTCTTGACTTGTTCAGGCGACTTGTCTTGATAGCGCTCGCAAATGCGAAATGAATATCGCCACAGTGGATGTTGTGTGTTGAACTCTGAGGTAGGCACGTGCTCTGCATATTTGTAGTCTATCTTCAATGGTTGGAAAATCAAGAAGGTAGCGCATCGCCCTACAAGCTATATCTCTTGTACATCCAAGAATAATGCGCATAGCGTCTTTTTGTATCCTTTCCATCCTTTCTATCTGCTTACGGCTGAAAGTCAGGATCGCCATCGCATACTCAAAAACAAACATGACCAGCCCCTCGTATAGGAGGCATAGATGGCGCTGCTCACAGTTTGCTGCCGCCATCATCCGCATCGCAGCCAAACCCCGCTTGGCCTTTGTTATAACCTGGTCTATGTGCTCATTATAAGCAAGGCTTCGATCAAAACGTTTCCCCAGGTAATTCATTGCCTGCGTTCTTTTCACCGTCTCTGAACACAGCTTTACAGTTGGTGTTGGAGTGTTGACAATATGATTATTCAAAGAGAACCATGTCACTGTTGCCTTTGTTGGGTTGACCATTTCCCCAGCTTCAGCACACCAAGTACTTATGCGATTGAGTTCGGTGTGCAGTTCCACAGCAACCTGATCTCTATCCTTACCCTGACAATACACTAAAACATCGTCGGCATATGACAATGTCCTCCCCGGTCCAGTGATCTGCTCGCTGATGTTTCTCACAGTGTAGGCGTTGAACAGCACTGGAGATAATGGTGATCCCTGTGGTAGGCCAGGATATATTGTTGTTGGTTCCGAAGTCCAACTGCCACATCTAAACACTACTTTCCGTTGGAAGAGGGCTGCAGTGATTCAACTAAGGAGGAACGGACTTATCTTGAGTTCATGAAGCTGAAGCATTAGAAAATCCAATGGTACTCTGTTGTACGCGTCCTCAAGATCAATCGCTGCAGAAAAGGTTTCAATGCCTGAGTGGAAACCTTTATAAACATCATGGACAAAAACTGCTGCATTGGTCCAGGTTTCTCTTTTGGGTCGGTATCCTCTCAGGGTAGGTGGGAAAACACCTTGCTTCTCTAGCTGGCTTGATATTTTTCTGGCAATTAACTTCTCCAGCAGCTTGCCTATTGTATTCTGCATGGTTATTACTCGATATCCCTGAATTTTTGTGTGGTCTTTGCCAGGATTGGGCAAGGGAATCAGATAGCGGTGTAACCACTCCTACTTGATGCTACCACTCCCTATACTGTTGTACATGTCTGCTAGTTTCTCTAGCTCGTTGTCGGTACACCTATTGATGTCGTTATATCTTATGCCATCTGGCCCTGGAGCGCTGTTTTTTGATCGTCGAAGCACAGCCTTGATTTCTTTCACAGCCACTGTGTCTTCATCCGAAATGTTCTGGGCCTTACACCTGTCTGAGGTGACCTAGAGGTGACCTTGTCTCCTAGACAACATGCAACTATAACAATAGCTCAGTTCACTAGACGAGACGACATGTCACTAAACAACAACTCGGTCGCCTAGACAGCATGCAACTATAACAACTGCTCGGTGCGCTAGGCAACATGTACTAAACAACAACTCGGTCCCCTAGACAACATGTCACTAAACAACTCGGTCTCCAACACAACAGGCAACTATAACAATAGCCCGATTCCCTAGACAACATGCAACTATAATAACAGCTCGATTCCCTAGACAACATGTCACTAAACAACACGGTCTCCTAGACAACATGCAACTATAACAACAGCTCGGTTCCCTAGACAACATGTCACTAAACAACTCGATCTCCTAGACAACATGCAACTATAAATACAGCTCGGTTCCCTAGACAACATGTCACTAACCAACAACTCGGTCGCCTAGACAACATGCAACTATACAACAGCACGATTCCCTAGACAACATATCACTAAATAACTCGTTCGCCTAGACAACATACAACAATAACAACAGCTCGGTTCGCTAGACAACATGTCTTTAAACAACAGCTCGGTCCCCTAGGCAACATGTCATTAAACAACAGCTCGGTCCCCTAGACAACATGTCACTAAACAACAGCTCGACTCCCTAGACAACATGCAACTAAACAACAGCTCGGCTCACCTTGTTAACAGGCCTGTGTATATACCTGAGATAGAAATAAACGACGTACGTGCTGTGCTCGCTAGCATCAAGAGGCATCACCACAATGGCAGGGTCGCTGGACACCACTTCCTGCGAGAGAAAAGCATGGTTCTGTGATCGCCTGATGCGACACAAGATAGTGATAATAAGGCACAAGATAGTAGTGTCACCAAAACCGGTCGTGGAATTTGCAAGTAAAGTTCATCGTCCAGGATATCTTTAAAACAGTTAGGAAGTTTAATTATTGAAATAGAGACGTGACCGAATAACCGCTAAGTCACCTTCCATTGTTAACTAGTGGCTTCTCAGGGTGAGGCATGCCAGATGTAATATATACTTTGGGTTCGAGCTGTCAGGGGGACAACGGTGAACTTTGGAGGCAGTAGAATTTATAGTTACAAACAGGTCAGGATTAATCGTGGGCTGTCAAGGAACAATAGCAGATACCCAGGGCTGGCATATTTACGGCGGTGGGAACATGCATGAACTAAGTAACCGAGCGTTAACCTTAGATTCGGACGTGGCGAGCTAAAATAGACTGATAGAGACTAATTGAATATGCAGAGTAGTGGATGCTGATTGGATAAGTCCCTCGCGGGATGCATGGAAGACAAGCCCGCGTGACTCAGGTCGCGAAGCCGCGCCAGCATCGGGAGAAAAGATATATACGAAAGAATCGAGCCAGTGGAGGAGTTGAACAGGAGAGAGTGGACAGTTGAGAGTGGACTCCGGGAGCGGCGGGGGTCTGGGCCATTTTGGGGCAGCCCAAGGAAAATAGTAACAGGACTTCAGAAATTGTGGCTAATCCGTGCCCAAGTCTGTATAATATCTGAATGAGAAGGAAGTGAAGGAAGACGGACAGGCGCTCATGGCGTAATCCGTCTGAATCACTGAGAGCAGAGAGAACGACTAAAGGGTCTGTGGACGAAACCTACCCAAGGCAGATAAGCTAGAGAAGGGAAAGGCACGCAGAGTCCGAGGGTCGCAAAGTGCAAGAAAGCCACTTGAGTTGAGAGGACCGCCAGCTAAGGAAACCGCTGATGGCTAACGTCAGATAGGACAACCATTAGCCAGAGACACTGCGGTTTGAATCACACAGGAGACTAAAGTCAGATAAGACTGGGAAAGGTCATGTGGGATCCACGACAAGCTATTGATTGGGCAGAGACAAATGAAACCCAGAAGGACAACCAGAAGATCGACTGGATAACAGAATCTAATGTAAGTTGACATAAGGCATTGTTAGAATATTCGTTAGATTATGATAAGGTACCTTAGTTTAGAAAGCTATAGCAAACTACCGTAGGTGAACTTACCAAGTAATCATGAACAACCGACAAATGCTAGGATTGACTGCGACGTCCTGCAAAGGATCCACATCTAACTAGCTAGCTAACTATAATAGCAGTCTAAACGTTAACCCGCTAAGAAATCACAATCCGACAAATGTCAGGACTGAGTGTGATGTCCTGCAAATGACCTATATCTAACTGGCTGAACTAGAGTGATGGGAGATCGGGTCTACTGATAAGCGATCACTCTGGGTCAACCCAAACAATGAGGCCAGGTGACTACCGCGAATGAATGGACAGCGCTCAGAAGCAGGCTTGCAGATGAAGGAATGTGCTTGTATTGTTGTTGACCAGGTAGAGTTAAATCGAGGTCAGACTGCGACCGGGGAAGTAGCGTATACAACAAGTTAGCTGTGCAACCTACAAGTCGCGGGTTCGAACCTTCACGGAAAATCGGGAATAAAGGGCATAAATGGTTTAAGGGTTAACACTGGACGGCGTACTGGGAGATAGGAAATAATAACGTTAGTTAAATATATGTAGACGATAAATTACTGTGATTACAATACTGTTGTTAATTTATGTTATGGCTAAGATATATGTAGTAATAATGGGGGATACATAATGATGAAGTTGCTGATAAGGCCTAATACTAGTGTAGATAAAGAAGCGATAGGTGCTAGGAACTCTGTAGGTAGTGAAAGACTAAGGTTTATTTTGATATAACACTCACGGGTATTGTTTTTCTCATGTTTCAGGCATTTGCCTGGGTAAGTTCTGAACAAGCTTACCTGGGAACAAAATTATCCCTGGGTATTCGGGCTAAATACATGGGCCACTAATAAGCCTACGGAACGAGAGCTACGAGATAAAGGCCGGTGGAATTCCTAGATTATGTACTTTTCTTCAGGCGGTAGTAGTCGACAACAGAATGCTCTTCTACCAATCAGAGGTAGCATTTCCCTAATATCTGGTTGCATAGCTTACTATATTATCTATCTCTCCCTTGCGAGGTCATGCATTATTGTATTGTTCTTAGAGTTGATTATGTATTATGTGTCTACAATGCATGTACTGGTTACTCTATGCGATTATGTTGTAGATAGTAACCTTGTTATACTGTAAGAGTAAATAAATACTCTTTTGAGTTGCCTTTCATTTCGACTTGTCAGTCTGAGGTAATATAAGTTAGAGTAGTTTAGAGACTTTGTGGGCTGTACATCTCTCCTATAACCTAACATACACTGCAAGACATTGATGGTGCGGAAGTAAAATGACTACCGTTCTCACGCGGGAACTTGGACCTAAATCTGTCTTATCCCTTATGTCTCTTCCTTTATCTCCATTTTCTTCTCTCTCTCTCTCTCTCTCTCTCTCTCTCTCTCTCTCTCTCTCTCTCTCTCTCTCTCTCTCTCCTTCTTTCCTTATTATCAAAGATAGTGCGTTGTACACAGAGTTCGACTGAGGAACGACCGCTTAGTCTTCGCACTGTTTCAATCATTTCCCTCAATCCTCTTCTTTCCCTCATCCCTCTCTCTCTTCCATCTTCCTCTCTCCTACTTTATTCTCGTTTCTCCATTTCACAGTTCAGTTAACCTCCTTCGATCTTCTCCGGCGTTATCTTTGAAACTGTCATAACTGCCTATAATACTTTGCGGTGTAGGAAGGGACGGTGTTGAGCCTTAGGTATTACGACCGCTTGGTAAATGCAGTCGCCGCAAACTGTGCAGGTTGGGATTTTCTTTTTGCCAACGACAGAAAAATGAAAACATCACCTTACCGAGGATCCGAACACGGGTCTCCCGAATATAAGTCCACATTTCTAGATACTCGGTCAGACGCTTCTCGTCCTTTTTTTTAAGGCAGATCGAGAAGGACTGGGCCAGAAGGCCGTGACTTGGTTCCCTGAGGAGGTTAAGGCTGAGTAATGTAATTTTTTTATGCCAGGACACGCGGGAATAAAAGGAAAGAGCGCGAGGATAGACATGTAGGCTTGGCTGCTGTAGTGAGCGGACGAGCAATGATATCCTAGGCAACTTTGACCAAACTGCAAGAACATCAAGTCAAACGGGGGCAAGCTAAACAAGAGCATCATGCGGGAGGCCAACAAAAAATAGTCAATCCACAACACAGAACTGGTGATGTCCGTTGCTATATCAGCATCCAGTGTCTTGCCGGCTGGCGTGGGCGATCATGTCTCTCCACCATCTCCGACGGCATGGATAAATTCATGTGTTGACTCCCTTCCGTATCATGACAAAAGAATGCCAAGTATATTCTCACGCTGTTATCCTCTATCTTTTTTTTTCCATAAATCTTTCCGGTTGTCACATGTTCCAGTTTTTGTCTTCTCGTAATGTGGCCACAAATGATGACTGTTTCTTTCTGATTTTTGTGGTAAGTTGTCTTTGCGACTTAGCTTAGCTCAAAATTTCCAGATTGCTCATTTTGGCTGTCTAATTAATTTTCAGCATTCTTCTATAAAACCACATCTCAAAGGCCTCCAGGGATTGTTTCGCGTGTTTATGAATTGTCGAGGATTCGCGGCTGTATGTTAAAATTGGCTCTTTGTAACAACCAAGAACTTTTTTTCTAACTTTCAAGAACAAGGACTTAATGCATAAAGCGTTCTTCATTTTATATAATGAAGATTTTGCTTGTCATATTCTATTCTTTATCTCTATGATGTATCTTCCATTATATATTACCATGTGCATAAAGGGGCATTACCTAGGGGCATTTATAACATCAGATGGAAGATGCACAACAGAGCAGAATAGGGCAAGCAAAAGCCGCATTTCAGAAAATGAAGAGTATATTATGCAATAAGTCACTATCACTGAATATAAGAAAGAGAGTGCTGAAATGCTATGTAGAACCAGTTCTGCTGTATGGCAGTGAATCTTGGAATATTTTTTTTTTTAATTTTGTTGTTGTTGCATATCCTTTACAGGACATCGCTGTCAACAGCAGCATCTTTCAGCTGTCTGTTGATTTCTTGGCAAGATTACGCTCAGTAGTTTGCAAATGCTTTCTGAGCGGCCGGCTCAGTATCCCGCAAGTCACCATCGGGGGTTGAACCGCTCCCAGTTCTCTCCCGCTACGAGACTGCGTGATAAACGGGATTACGGAGAAAGTGTTGTAACCCCTCAGCCAGAGAGACCGGCTCTTGGAATATAAATGAACAAATTAAACAGAAATTAGAAGCAACAGAGATGTGGTTCCTGAGGCGAATGTTGGGAATTCCTTGGACTGCCAGAGTAACTAACAACGACTGCCTGAAACAGGCTAATGAAACTAGAACATTATATACAACAATAAGAAAGAGACAAACATCTTTCTTCGGTCATGTGATGAGAAGAGAGGCATTGGAGTATATCGTGACAACTGGAAAGATCGAGGGGAAGAGAAACAGAGGCAGACCAAGAGAAATGATGCTGGTTGGATTGAGACGGTGGCATGGAGGAATATCAGCAGCAGAGTTTATCCATAAAAATAAAGACCAAGATCGGTGGAGAGCCATGAACGCCTACGCCAGCTGGAAGGGCACTTGATGATGCTGATGTGCATATTTATCTGAACTTCTGCACTTGCCCCAAAATAACGTGACTACCCGCTAGGTTATAAACTGAGGAGAGGGTGCGTGCACTTATGGACTAATTGTACGATGTGCAATGAAGATGGTTTGAACTTTGTTGACTGACTACGTGGATGATATTCAGCTAACCTCGACAAGATAACCCGAGGAACTCAATCTGCTGTCACTGGTATTGGTATGCACAAGAACAAATGACCCATGAGGTCTTGTCTGTTTTTGCATGTCTGAAGTGTTGGTATCTTTGTGTCCCACTGGGTTGTATTTTCTTACAACTAAGGCAGATGTTTACCAGCCGTCTTGAAACATATGCTACGCCATTATGCCGCAACGTTGCACAGTGTTTGAAGCTTAAGAGTTCAACACCAAAACGAACCAGCAACGAATCCAAACAATGCGTATCTTTTCAATGTGACGCGTACCCAACAAATGGGCACCCGATAGGTTTGATACAAGTGGAGAGTCCATCAGTCACAGAACACTTCTTCTCCTTCTCTCCCCCCTCTTCCTGCTCCTACTCCTGCTCCCCCTCCTACTTCTTCTTCTTCTTCTTCTTCTTCTTCTTCTTCTTCTTCTTCTTCTTCTTCTTCTTCTTCTTCTTCTTCTTCTTCTTCTTCTTCTTCTTCTTCTCCTTCTTCTTTTTCTTCTTCTTCTTCTTCTTCTTCTTCTTCTTCTTCTTCTTCTTCTTCTTCTTCTTCTTCTTCTTCTTCTTCTTCTTCTTCTTCTTCTTCTTCTTCTTCTTCTTCTTCTTCTTCTTCTTCTTCTTCTTCTTCTCCTCCTCCTCCTCCTTCCCTCTTCCTCCTCCTTTTTCTTCTTCTACCACCATGTAATATAAGGATAAATGGGAATATTCTTAAACAAGTGATGGAAGGTGCTTTGAAAAGACTAGAACAAGAATCGCCTTGGCAAAGGTAGCCTTTTGCAAACTGAAGAACATACTGATTAATAAAATGATGTCTATTGCAACGAGATAAAGAGTATTAAGGTGTTACATACAACCAGTGCTTTTGTATGAATGTGAAACTTAGACGATGAACAGACAATCTGAAAAACATCTAATATTTGTGAAAAGGTGGTTTCTGAGGAAAATGCAAAGAATACCACGGACGTACACTAATAGTTGTGAAAAGGTGGTTTCTGAGGAAACTGCAAAGAATACCACGGACGTACAGAAAAACCAATGAGCAAGTCCTTGAAGAAGCAAATAATAACTGCAAAGAAATTTCTCGGGTTCATCGATACTTTGACATATTAAACGTCTTTGACCATATGAAACGTCTTTGACCATTTGAAACGTCTTTGACCATATTAAACGTCTTTGAATATATTAAACGTCTTTGATTATATTAAACGTCTTTGACCATATTAAACGTCTTTGATCATATTAAACGTCTTTATCATATGAAACGTCTTTGACCATTTTAAACATTATAATACTTAACAACAAGCGTTTACGGAAGTTGAAAGAAGAGACAGAGACCAACCAAGACGAAAGTTCACACAGGACGGTAAAGACACTCTAGGCATGAAAATACACGGGTTAGGTGATCTGGCGAAGGATTGAGAGTCATTCAAATGGACGATGATGATAGCGACGTCCTGCAAAAAGATTCATTGGACAATGGTCTCCCGAACAATTATAGACCCATTTTTTCCACATCCATAAGGTAACATTACAGTATTAACATCGCAACAAGCTTATAGTTGACAGTCAATCAGGATTTCGACCAAAATATTCTTGCCATACGGCCCTAACAAACATGATAGAAAACTGGCACCATAATATAAATAACAACAATCTATGTGGAGCTGTGTTTATCGATTTCAAAAAAGCATTTGATATGATAGACCATGTCATTTTAATTAAAAAACTAGAGACAATGAACATTGGTCCAAATGTGGTGACGCTAATAACATCTTTTCTGTCAAACAGAAAGCAAGTAGAATCATACAATAAATATCTGTCCCAAACCACAATCTTCAATACTGGAGTACCGCAAGGCTCTATTCTTGGCCCTCTATTATTTGCAAAATATATTAACGATCTACCTTTGCATCTTTCGTCGTCCTGTGATCTATTTGCAGACGACTGTACGTTGTATACAAACGCTGAAAGCAGTAATTTGCTGGAGTCGTCTTTGCAACAATAATTAAATAATGTAGTCAGGTGGAGCTATGCAAACCGTATGCAAATTAACATCACTAAAACAAAATCTATGTTATTAACAACCAGACAAAGACTTCAGACTCTAAATTCACACAGATCACTTCAACTTCACATCGACAACATGCCAGTAGAAAGTGTAATTGAGCACAAAACATTAGGCCTCATCATTTATAGAAACCTAACCTTTAATCCCCACGTTCAAGCGCTTACTAAACAAACAGCTAAGAAAATCTACCAACTTGCCAACATTAAAAAATGTCCTTGATGAAGACACAAGGAAAATATTCTATACTTCTCACATACAGACACATTTTGACTACTGCTCTACAATCTGGGACGGTTGTTCCAATTCAAGCACCAAGCGACTTTACTAACTCCAGAAACGGACCATGAGTTTAATAGCACATATTTAACTGACAATCCTAGCCTGCATAAACGCCTTCAGTTACTACCACTCCGCAACCGCCTGCTTTTCAATAAGGCCAAACTAATTCACAAAATCCTACATCGGAATGCTCCAAATTACCTTTGGCCTTTGTTTAAATATAATGCTAGACACAGTAAACGATTAAA
>OY992876.1:348427174-348523374 GCA_963921405.1 Cepaea hortensis
AAAGAATTGCTTCATAAGAGATGTTGAATGAAAGAATGTATGAGAGGAAATAGAGAAGAAGGGCAGAATGTAGGACGGGTCTGCGAAAGATTTTCGTTCGTTTAAAAAAAAAAAGTACTTTTTTGTGAGAGAAAGTTAGTTGCATATCGTTTGCAGTACTCTGCAGTCAACCCACCGCCCACCATTTATTGGCTGTTCGTGATATCTTGGTAAGTTTACTTTAGATAGATCTCTTCCAATCATATTTTCTACTATCAATCTATCTATTCTTCTATTATATCTATATTTTTAATGGGAACGGGCCGAACATAGATAGATAGATAGATAGATAGATAGATAGATAGATAGATAGATAGATAGATAGATAGATAGATAGATAGATTGATAGATAGATAGATAGATAGATAGATAGATAGATAGATAGATAGATAGATAGATAGATAGATAGATAGATAGATAGATAGATAGATAGATAGATAGATAGATAGATAGATAGATAGATAGATAGAAATCAAATCAAATCAAATTAAATCAACTTTATTATGGTCACAAATTGGGCGCGCAGGCCCGTCTTACATTCGGCCCTTCCAATAACTCGTCTTTCGTTCATCAAGAGCATTATACATTTTCATAGGAAGAAAAATAAACATTGTGAAATGAATGTTGTAAACATAAACAAGGCTAATTACCATGTTATGAAGCCCATTTCCCACCTATCCATACATCACCCCACCCACACAACACCCCCACCTACCCACACACACACGCGCACCAAGGGAAACATACACACCCCCACCTACTCACACACACGCACACCAAGGGACACATACATACCCCACCAATCGACCCATCCCCCTCCCGCACATCCCCCACCCACACACACTGCCCTCACCTGATCCCCCAACCAAAACACACTCGCCGCCCACAAACATTCCCCCACCAACCCACACATCCCACGCCCATCCACATACACATCCTAACCCACACATCCTCTCCCCACCCACACCTTAAACCACTCATCCCCCAGCCACATCTCCATCGACAACATATTCCCCACCCATGCACACAATCCCCCACCAACCCACACATCGCACATCCACTCACACATCCCCAAACCATACACACACATCCCCACCAACTGACATGTCCCTGCCCCCCCCCCCCCCACACACACACACATCTCCCTAACCACCCATACATCCCCAATCCACTCACACACACACCCCACCACCCACACATACAACTTCCACCCACCCACACATGCCTTAACCTAACCCCCCACCACACAATCCCCCACCCGCACATCACATACACCCCCTACCACGCACTATTCCCAACCCACGCACCACACACACATATCAATCACCAACACATCCCCACTTACACACCACACACATATCCCCCACCCAGATACCACACAATATTCCCACCCACACCCACACAGATACCCTTATCCATCCACCCCACATACCCCCACTCACACACCACAAAAATTCCCCACCCACACACACATACCTCACCCACACAATATCTCCAACCAACACACCACACACCTCTGCCCACCCACACACGCATTCCCTACCCGTCCACCAACACACACTCACTCACGCATACATCCTCCACTACGCACCCACACACCCCCACCCACCTACCCCCAACCAAACATCTCTCGATCACAATACCCCTACCCACACACATCCTCCACCCACTCACACATCCCACCCCGACACATACAACTCCCTCACCCACCTTCACATCCCTAAGCCACTCACACATTTAGATAGATAGATAGATAGATAGATAGATAGATAAATAGATAGATAGATAGATAGATAGATAGATAGATAGATAGATAGATAGATAGATAGATGGATGGATGGATGGATGGATGGATGGATAGATAGATAGATAGATAGATAGATAGATAGATAGATAGATAGATAGATAGATAGATAGATAGATAGATAGATAGATAGATAGATAGATAGATAGATAGATAGATAGATAGATCGGGAACGGGAGCTTATATGACTACTTATATGAATTAAATGAGATGCTCCCCACCAGGGCCTGGGCGAAGTTGGGCCGGGTCGGACAGACAGACAGATAGACAGACAGACAGACAGATAGTCGGGAACGGGAGCTTATATGACTACTTATATGAATTAAATGAGATGCTCCCCACCAGGACAGACAGACAGACAGACAGACAGACAGACAGACAAGCAGACAGACAGATAGATAGATAGATCCCCGCCAGGGCCTTGACGAAGCCGGGCCTGGTCAGCTAGTAATGTATAAAAGAGAGTGATAGAAGGGCAGAATGTAAGACGGGCCTGCGTGCCCAATTCTTAACCCTTAGAAAATAAAGTTTTGTTGTTGTTGTTGTTGCTACATGATAATGAAGATGATGAAAATGATGAAGAAGATGATGAATATCTCATTATTAAGCTATAAAAAGGGAAATATTGGAACAGTGATTAAGACCATACTCATACCATCATCCCTACTCTGTTCAACCTCAAAAGAGAAGTTATATTAGGGTCCATCGCCTGGCTCAGATTAATAATCCTGTGACCGGGTCAGCCACAAATAGGATTTTCATTTGAAGGTGATTGGTGTCCAAAGATGGTAATGGCTTCGTATATTACGACAAATATGTGAATGACTGAATATAATACAAACATAAGAATTAAATACATGAAAATTAATTAACATGGACACGATAGCAAAATGAGTACATACGGTTTAGAGTACAGCAAGGTTGACATAATATTTACTATGGACCAAAATGTTTGATGTCACTGGGCATCTATATTTAATGCAGGGAACCTGACACTGACGTATTCTATTGTTTTCTTTCGGTACATGCTAACATCCTCAAATGTTTGGTTATTGCCCTTCAACGTATTAAGTCGGTTTATGTGGCCTGTGAGCAGGTCGGCATGGCCGAATGGATAAGACCGCTCGTTATTAAACATCCGGTGTGCTGATGATAAAGTAGATGGTTCAACCCCTACACCGGTAAGCTGGACTAACACCGTGACTTCTCGTCCTTGACTTGGGGACGTCAGTTACAAGTACCTCAGAAGTCTGATGGCGGGGGACACTGATAAAAGGAAAAGCTAACACACATGCATAAAATCAGTCCCGTGCACTCCCCAGAAGTGGCAACTATTTTAAGTAGAAGCACGTGTATAAACTACGCTTGAGCTCAAAGCGAACGAACAATAAAAACTAGAAACGGGACCCCCATAATCGCTACGTTCCTGAGCCAGTGAACGCCCCACTAAATATTTATCATTATCCCACGTGAACACATGAAATAACAGCAGTATGGACAAGACCAAGTCGAAAGAGCACCGACAACAGGCCGTCCTCCACTTGACTATGGAGATCATCATCGAAGAAGACAGCTGTCCGAACAAACACGAGCAATTATCACAAACATCAATGGATAAGGCAGCCGCCAGACAACCGGCAATTAGCCGTCCGCTATTTTGTGAATCTGCACTTCACACTTTAGTACTTTTCTTACTTGTTATTATATTCGTGTCATTAAATTCCCCTCTGTGGTTACAGTTTACCAGGCTTGAGGTCCATGTTTGTGCTTGTTGCTTCTTAGCGGGATCTTAACAACATTCGGAGTTCCTGTAGTGTAATAGTTAAACCGCCTGCCTCGCGCGTTTCGAAAGTCGTAGGTTCGTTTCTGTCGAAAGACACTGAACCACATGGAATAACACCCGGTGAAATGAAATCGACCCTCTCACATTTTCCTGATTAAGTGCCACGGGATGATTAATCGTCTTAAGCGGTCTCCCCGTATCTGCCATGAAATTGTATATCTCTGGAAATCCATGATGTTATAATACTGCGTTATAATGCAACATGTCTGCTACAATATTAACATCTTTTAAAACTCAACTGTGACACACCCCTCCTTCTCATTTTCCACCATCTATTTTTGTGTGGTCCAACCCCACTTTTTGTTTAGCATTGAACCTGTCCATCTTCCTTTTCTTTGTGGTTTCATTTGATACTATTGTACTACAAGCTCAGACAGCTATGACTTAAAATTGTTTGGGATAGAACACGCTGGAGAATAGCGTATTATACTTTTCCGCTGTTTGTTAACAGAACAATCGTCACGTATTCCTTGAAGGCTTGTTAAGTGTTCGCCTGTGCACCGCTCCATATGAACACTGGTTGCAAGCATCTCTCCAAACACTCTTCCGGTTTAAGGAGGATCCTTGTGTTTCAGTGTACAACTGTAAACGTACTTATGTAATTTCACACTTCAGCCGCCCGGACAGGGTCTCTTGAGAAGCGCAGCCACTCCACACAACAACATCTACTGGAATAGCTTCACTACAAGTTTGTTTATGCATCATAATCAGTTTGATTTTTCTATATTTCTTCTGCCGTCTATACTCACTTCTTTTCGATACTATACCTAAGTAGAAAGTCGAACTCATTCAAATAATCAATCACTGGAGGAAACAACTGGTCACCCTCCCTTCCGTGCATTCAGGGCTACAAAATGTGATGGTCCTAGCACATCACAGAACCACAGTAGGTTTCTGCTTCATGACTTTTAATTTACATTACGAGGGGAAGTCATGCAGTAACGGGAATTTAACGAGTAACTTTTTTAAAAATAATAGTGTGAACAAGTGTGTGTTGTGTTGTGTTGTGTTGTGTGTGTGCGTGCGTGCGTGCGTGCGTGTGTGTGTGTGTGTGTGAGAGAGAGAGAGAGAGATACTTATCAACATAGTGTCTCTGCCTGGCAACACACTTAGTCCATCTGTCCACTAGCTTGTTGATGCTTTCTACGAGACAGATCTTTGGGTATGGCCTTACATCAATTTTGCACCGCCTCCATTACCTCGTTGTCACCTGAAAACCGCTGACTCCGAAATTATTCATTCAAGGGTTCAAACAAGTGAAAGTCTAAATTGTATGCCGGATGTTTCAGAAACCCTCACATTTAAGATCATGTCGTGTATGCACTGTATGTGCAGTCGTATGAGGGCGGGCGTTGTCGTTTAAGAATAGTCCTTTTGAGAGACAATTCCAGGCATTTCGATGGTATCCCGGGCTTCATTATGTTCACTAGCATGTCACTGTAGCGATCACTAGTCACAGTTTCACGCCTTCCCCGGAAATGCACTAATATGAGGCCCTTCATATCCCAAAATAGGGTCATCACGACTCTCTCATAGTCTCCGTGGCGAAGTAGTTACTCTGCCAGTCTCGCGCTTCGTAGGTCGTGGGATCGATTCCAGGTTACGCCGTTCAGATAACGAGTGCAATTTTCTCCGAGATTCCTGTGGGTTGTAGCTGGAGCTACGAAGTTTGTGATTTGCGCGACGCTTTCGGCAGGCTTACCTACAGAAATAGACAGTGCCATATGGGATAAACCGGTGCAATGAAGTGGATCCTCTTACGTTTTAAAATTTTTGTTTGAAAATCTTGTACATGCTCTAGTTGACTTAAACAACCGTCTCCATACTGAAGCATGATTCTTCGGTAGATTTCACAAGGTTTCACACTCTCTGACCACAAAAGCGGATAAAGCCTCCTTGTTCTTACCAGGTGCAAGTCGATAGTTGCTCAGTAATTTTGTAATCGCTACTGCACATGCGCAAACTGCACGATCCTCACGACCCCTTGCTTAAAAGCCAGTTTGTGGCATTGAAAAAGTAGTTCGGTTGTGCATACCCTTTCATGCACTTTATAATAAAATTCCTATTACATAATGATTTTCCCTCGTACAGCTGTTTCGACATCAAATTATATGAAACATCACACAAAAATAAAATCATGTGGTGCCAACGTGACAGATCAAAGAACAATTTTGTATCCAGACATAACTAATTAAGGAGTTAATGAGAAAAATAAAAACTGCACATCCCGTCAGATAATTAAAACTTATTTCAAAATAAGAATTAATTTTCATTTGTTCCATTTCATTTCTTAATTCGTGGGTTTCCTATCTATTCAGTGCATTGGAAACAAATTGTTGGTGTATAAGGAATGCAGCGTTTATATTGTACTAGTAGCGCCCTATGTGGTAGGTCTTCTCTTTGTGGTCAGGCTTCCCTATGATGTTGGTCTTCCCTGTCTGGTCGGTCTTCTGCTTTTGGTCTGTCTTCCATGTGTTCAGTCGTCCATGTCTGGTCGATCTTCCCTGTGCCGTCGATCTTCCCTGTGTGTTCGGCCTTCTCTTTACCGCAGATCTTCTATGAGTGATCTGTCTTCCCTGTACCGTCATCTTCCCTGTGTGTTCGGCCTACTCTTTACCGCAGATCTTCTATGAGTGATCTGTCTTCCCTGTACCGTCATCTTCCCTGTGTGTTCGGCCTACTCTTTACCGCAGATCTTCTCTGAGTGGTCTATCTTCCCTGTGCAGTCGATCTTCTCTATGTGGCCAATTTTTCCTGTGTGACCGATCTTCCCTGTGTAATCGGTCTTCCCTTTCAGGTGGGTCTTTCTCGTACTGCCCGACTTCACAGTGTGATCGGACGTCCCTGCACGATCGGACTTCCCTATGTTGTTGGTCATTGTTGTTTGGTCGGGTTACCACATCTGGTGTTTCATGCCCATTTTGCCAGTCGTCCCCGTCGGGCTGGGCTCTCTATATGACCGATCATCCACATATAATCTATCGGCCCTGTGTCGTCGATCTTCCCTCTGTGGTCGGTCCTTCCCTGTGATATTGATGTTCCCTGTGTGGTCGTTCTTCCAAGTGTGGTAGGTCTTCCCTGTGTGTTTTGCCCAGGTAAGTAAACGTGCGTGCATATTGACACGGTAAATACACAAAAGATTCTGTCCGCATTGCTTGCATGTGTTTATGAAACCACGTACTAATTGTGCCCACATACACCCACAGCAGCTGCGGTATTTACATACAATGAAAATAAGTATTTCACTCTTTTGCGGTTTTCGTCGGTGCTTCGGTGTTCGTTCACTGTACTAAGATTCTCCTTGTGTGCTCTGCGGGAAGAGACTGAGACACTAATAGAGATATTAGTGTGCAATAAAAGTGATTACTTAGAAGACAAAACAAAACCAGTCCAAAGTGATGTGATACTTGTTAGACCTGGGTGGAACTATATTTGCGGGCTCAAAAGTCCCTATAAGTATGTGTTGATGTTGCCTAAACGGTTTGATTGATATAGAAAAGGGTCTGCAGTCTTGGCATGATCACGGTAAAGGATATAGAGGTCCTCTATTTACAATACGGCATGGGGAACATCCACTTAGTTAGTTGCATGTCCTTCACATGACGTTGCAGTCAACACCAGCATGTATTGTATGTTGTGATTTACTTGGCATTATTAGTTCAACAGTTTGCCATTGCTTTCTGAACGGCCAACGCACAAATCGCACGCGGCTGATTTAGAGGTCTCGACTCCGTATGTTGAGGAGCCCAGAAGCACACAGAAAGAACCTATTCAAAAGACAACAGCATCAAATGCAACAACTTGGGGTTCGGAGATATGCAGGACATCATTCTATAGACCAGTGGTACTCAACCGGTGGGGAATTCCCCCAGGAGGGAATGTTATGGTTTCCCGGGGGGGGGGGGGGGGGGGGTTAAGATTATATCAAGATCGCATTAATACAAGATGCAAACCGCATGCAAATTAACATTTCTAAAACTAAATCTATGTTAATAGGAACCAGGCAAAGACTTCACACTCTAAACTCACAGAGAACTCTTCAGCTGCACATTGGTAGCACGCCTATAGAAAGTGTAACCGAGCACAAGGCACTGAGTCTTATCATAGATCAAAATCTATCCTTCAATTTCCATGTTCATGCTCTAGTTAAACAAATAGCCAAAAAAGTATACCAACTTGACAAAATTAAAAATTTCCTCGACGAAAACACAAGAAAGATATTCTATACTTCCCACATACAAACACATATTGATTATAGCTCCACAATCTGGGATGGATGCTCCAAATCAATAATAAAACGCCTTTATTCACTCCAGAAAAGGGCAGTGCGTCTAATCAATGGTGATAAGCTTACAGACAATTCTAACCTACACGAACGTCTTCAGTTACTGCCACTCCACAAACGCCTACTTTTTAATAAGGCTAAACTAATTCACAAAATCCTATTTCAAAATGCCCCAAGCTACCTTTGGCCATTGTTTAAATATAATGCAAGACATAGCGAACGACTAAATATACTCCATGTCCCTAAACCTAGGATAGACGTATTTAAAACAAGCTTAGCATACTCTGGCACTCAGTTGTGGAACAATCTTCCACAAGAAATCAAAGACACCACCAATCATTATACATACAGTCGCAACCTGTTTGAACACTACCTCAGAACAGACTACATGCCCCCTTAAAAAAAAAAAAAAACAGCAACAAAGACAATAATAATGGTAAATTATCTCGAACGACAACTAGCCACAAAAAAAAAAAAAAAAAAAAAAAACAACAACAACAACAACAACATTCCCATATGTATGGCACGTTACACCCACCTTGGGTGTTCATGATGCCCATGTTAAACATTGCCTCAACGAGTCATGTATTATTGATTATTTTTCATGCGTTTTAATGCTTATTGTTCTTTTGTTGTCAAAGAATTGCTTCATAAGAGATGTTGAATGAAAGAATGTATGAGAGGAAATAGAGAAGAAGGGCAGAATGTCAGACGGGTCTGCGTGCCCAATTCTTAATTGGTAAAAGGGGGGGGGGGGCATGAGTCAAAAAAGGTTGAGAACCACTGCTATAGACGGGCCATCTCGAGGATGTGACTATAGGGCAGTCAAGTCAGTAGAAAACTCTTTTACATGCCATCAGGTGCATAGGGCCTCCGGTTCTAGACTCATATTTGTAAAGACCAATCGGCACTTGGTGGCTGATGTGTCAGTATCACACCGGATGCCTTTACTTCCCAAGACATTCTTAGTACCTGTTTTAGACTAGGTCAATTTTACAAAATCCTAAACCCGAATTCGCCAAGCTACGGATCGAACCTATGACCACCAGGTACGAGGCGAGTGCATTACCGATAGGCTAGCGAAGACAGTGGAGGGACCTGGTCCGCTGACTTTAACGCTTCCTTGGACTCAACTGTTTGATGATAAATTAGGGGATAATGGCGGGAAATTTTTCTTCTTCTTCTTCTGCGTTCGTCCAGAATGTTGTTGTAGATGTAATTGCGTTGTGCCAGTTTACAGCAGAGCTGCGATACTTGCGCCTTTTGGCTGACACGTCGGACTTCTGCAGGCATTTGTTGACCGGTTTAACCTTCCTGGGTATGACGGGAAATGATTACATGATGTTAACACTTTTGTGACCAATGTGATAAGTTAGGGGACATTGGTCGGACATGATCAGATGATGTTAACACCTTTGTCACCAATGTAACGATAAGTTAGGGGATAACGGCGGGACATTATACACTGTTTGCATATCTTTTACAGGACGTCGCTGTCAACATCAGCATCTTTCAGCTGATTGTTGATTTCTTGGTAAGATTATGCTCAGTAGTTTGCCATTGCTTTCTGAGCGACCGGCTCACATACTCCGTAAGTTACCGACGCGGTTAGAACCGCTACCGATTCTCGCCGTCGTCACGTTACTTACGAGAGTATACGAGATTACGGAGAAAGTCGTGTAACCTCAGTAGTAAAGTGGAGCACACGGCCACGTACTTTTACATCCAAGATGGCGGCTGATATGTTTTGAAGGTATTTTTTTTTGCCGACTGGGGTAAAAAAAAATTTTGATAAAATCCCGGGTGAATTTTTTTTTGGCGGGTTTCTGTAAAATGTAATTATGGCTGCGTGGTCTATTTTTTGGTGGGAACGGGATGAAATCTGTGGGTTGTTTCTGTGAAAGTAATTAAGGTATTCGAGGGGCGTAAAAGTATTCGTGTCTATTTTGGTTGGTGGGATGTCTGTGAAAGTAATTAAGGTAGTGTGAGTACGGTTGAAGGGTTGAAGGGAAAGTTATATATTGCGGTTGGTTACGTAGAGTATAGGCGGGAATGGTGGGTAAGAGGTGGGTGTAATGAAAAACGAGGGTTCCAAGCACATGTTATGGTAGTCGGGGAAATTCTTGATGGTTGGTCGGGGTGTGACGGAACGGGGTAAAATATGGGTACCGTGTTAAATGTGTGATAGTAGTGTCTTTTTTATAATAATTTATTTAATAATCTTTTTATAAAAATACTAATTCCTTGGACTGCCAGAGTAACTAACGACGACTGCCTGAAACAGGCTAACGAAACTAGAACATTATATACAACAATAAGACAGAGACAAACAGCTTTCCTCAGTCATGTGATGAGAAGAGAGGCATTGGAGAACATCGTAACAACTGGAAAGATCGAGGGGGAGAGAGGTAGACCAAGAGAAGTGATGCTGGATGGATTGAGACGGTGGCATGGAAGAATATCACCAGCAGAGTTGATCCAGAAAACCAAAGTCAGAGATCTATGGAGAGCCATGAACGCCTACGCCAGCCGGCACGGCACTTGATGATGATGAGTGTCTTACTGAAATTAAAGGGTGGTATGTAGCTTCTTCACTGAAATCTTATAAAGATGTAATGGCTATGGTGTGTCGTAAGGGGTATTAGTGGTCGATATAGCGATGGTCATAAATATAATAAGATAAGTGGGTATAATCTGAAAAAAACTTGAAGTCTGGTAATATATTGCGATACGAGCCTGAAAAATGATCCATAGGACCACTCGTGAGGGCTGGAAATATTGGAAGTCTTGTTTAGGATGGTGGGTAATGTTTTTGTTTCACCAAAAGATAGGAATGTTTTAGGCGGGTGATGGCGGGTAATTTGTTAGAACAAAAGATAGGAATGTTTTAGACGGGTGATGGCGGGTAATTTTTTAGAACAAAAGATAGGAAAGTTTTAGGCGGGTGATGGCGGGTAATTTTTTAGAACAAAAGGTAGGAACGTTTTAGGCGGGGGATGGCGGGTAATTTTTTTTTTTTTTGGAAGTGGTTAAAAAAGATAATAGCCAGGAGTTTGTGTGGGGAAAATAACCATACAGACAAATACGTTTCTTCTTATTCTGTCTGGTTTCTATGATAAACTCGCCCACGGGGCACGCGCGCGCGAGCACAGGAAAAGAGAGAGGTCAGTACCACTCGGTCTGTTTGTTTCCACTTGCGTTATTTTCCATTTTAATCGGTGTTACAGTATTTCGGTACCTCCATTTCAAAGGTACAGAATGTAAAATACCCCAAAAGTCAGCTAAACGCCGTGTAAACACACGAAGCAATACACAATGCTTTTAACACACAAGTTAAAAAAAAACAGTTGTGAATGTTATCACAGGTGTCAGGCTTTTGCTAGTGTACGGCAAATTAGATGTGGTTGAAAATCTACAAATTGGTGGGAAAGAAAAAAAAACATATATTGGAAACAAAGACTGTCATAAGGATTGATAATGAAATAGGCCACTGTCAGCCTATTAAGACAGGGCTGTGTAATGATTTTTCCCCTGTACACCAGAAATATATGAAAAGAGCATTGAAGGACGTAACATCAATAACAATAGATATCTTTCTTGGTTGTAGACAATGATCAGGACCATACAGTCAAATACACCTACGTACAACGAAGCAAACAAACAGACAAGTACAACGAAACACACCGATAGTCAAACACAAGCGCGCACACACACACAACTACACTCAAGATCAATTAATGAGAATAACAGCCAACCGTGTACAGGATTTAGTACCACAAACCCCTCTGATTCCAGAGTAGATGGCAGCACTGAAAGTCTGGAAAGTTAATCAGTCTTCTTCATCTCGTGAGAAATCGAGATTCTACCAACAGATAGGTGGAACGCTGTTGCCCTGGAAGGCTATGATAATGAGAATAACAGGCAGAAGAGTACGGTATTTGGTAGTAAAAATCCCCTGGCTCTAACCTAGTTGGCGCCAGTGAAGGTCTGGAAAACTAATCACGCTACCCCGTATCGTGAGAAAGCACGGAAGTCATCAGTACTTCGCGTCTTGAAGAAAGGTCACCCACATTAGTTAGCTGCTGCTCAGAGAGGGAAGTTGAAAATCTCAGTATAGGTTTAAAACACTATAATATTTGTATTGTGATAGAACAGAATGTTAGTGGTGTAAAATAGACCTTCGTTTTTCGTATGGACCAGTGTTATATTTGTTGCCAAGTATAGAAGCACCATATACTATATAACTAGACAAAAAACAAACAGCCGTCTACCAATATTTCTATCACTAAAACTAAACGTCTACCAAGACCACAAGGACGGACCATGCTGGTTTGATGACAAGATGCGGTGCAGAGCTGGCAAAACGGTACAGACTAAGAAATGGCGCTTGCACTGTAGAATTCTACCAATATTTCTATCACTAAAACTAAACGTCTACCAAGAACACAAGGACGGACCATGCTGGTTTGATGACAAGATGCGGTGCAGAGCTGGCAAAACGGTACAGACTAAGAAATGGCGCTTGCACTGTAGAATTCTACCAATATTTCTATCACCAAAACTAAACGTCTACCAGGAACACAAGGACGCACCATGCTGGTTTGATGACAAGATGGGGTGTTGGACACTGAAGGTAATACCCGTTTTGTCTTGTATGTTTTTGTATGTCTGTGTCTCACTACTAACTTTCGTCAATAAGTAAGCCACATCAGAGAAAAGCAACACGACTTTAAAAAATATAACAAAGTCCAGTGAAGTATAGGCGTATAACAATATGTTTATTATTTGTTCACAATGTATGGAAACAAAATAATGATTGAAATATTATGATTACATGGTGAAATAATTAAACATAAATATTATGTAATAACAGAGGGGAACACAATACATCAACATCATTCAACACCGAAAACAAACCACGCGAAGATATAACTGAGTGCATTTAACAATATTATTAAAAATATTACAAGCTTATATTCAGGAAATTGTATTAATGTGACATTGTAATACGTCCACAAGTGGTCATACCACCGTTTTTTATACATAACGCAATAGACAGAGTAATTTATATAATGTAGTACAGAATAATCCGTATATGTTTCTAAAAGCTATCATAATACAGTCTATTTCTGATATAGTAAACAAAACGGGTATCTCTGTCTGTGTCTGTAGATAAGGATGCCCCGAAGCTTAACCTAACCCATAAGATTACGTGTAACATCAACGAATCAATAGTGGCGTTAATAGACCACTGGTCTTGTGGTCAGGCGAAAGTGGTTCGTTGCTCATTGAGAGCCGTTTCTTTCTTTTATATATGTCTTTTTAAAAGCACTCCTTCTATGTGAAAGCAAGTGTAGTCCAACAGATTCATGTCGTGTTTTTTGTATGTTCTGTTATGTTAATATCTAGGAACCTGATAAATCTACACACTTGTTATACCACCACGCCAGAATACACCCGTAGTATGTGTCGTATCGGTATGCGGTGGTGATATCATGTGTCATGTTTATTACTATTTTAACTCAGTTATATAGGGCACCGATTTAAGAAAATATTTATATAACCATCGTCTATAAAACAAAAGCATTCAGGAAAAACATACGACCATAACACAAATATAAATATGATTATGAAACGTGCAGTTGACGGATTAACATCCATCGTCTATAAAACAAAAGCATTCAGGAAAAACATACGACCATAACACAAATGTAAATATGATTATGAAACGTGCAGTTGACGGATTACCATCCATCGTCTATAAATCAAAAAACATTCAGGAAAAACATACGACCATAACACAAATGTAAATATGATTATGAAACGTGCAGTTGACGGATTACCATCCATCGTCTATAAATCAAAAAACATTCAGGAAAAACATACGACCATAACACAAATATAAATATGATTATGAAACGTGCAGTTGACGGATTACCATAAAATATATCGATAATTATATAATTTAAAACAAAAACATTCAGGAAAAACATACGACCATAATAATTGTTTTAAACAATTAAATAAGTACCGGCATAGTCGACACATTATCACTGTGAACATTTCTTTTTATATACAAATAAGATAGAGCATCTCTGTGTTGTGTGTATGTATACACAGCAGAGTCTTGTGTTTTGAAGCCTATATTGGTTCCCCCACTTGGTGTTTGGGTGTTGAGTACTTCCAAAAATGTGTCCTTGTTTAGATGAGTATTGTGGTTTTTGGTCAGATCTTTGGTACTGATTTTATCATAATCTCCGACACAAATATACGTCTTACTACATAACGAGACCATCCCCTTCCCTTCGTACTCTAGTTTAAAAAGACCAGGGGATCTCTTTTCATAGGCTTTGATATCCACACAGTCCTGACAGGTACTGGTACTAGGGGTAATTCTATGAACAGGGCAGGTTTCAGACGGGAACCACTGATTGTAGACTCTGTCATATTCTAGGTGTGGCCTTACCACTTCAGAGAGTGAATCGGCACTAAGGGCCAAGTAGAGAGAGTCAGTGTCCATTTCACAAAGCTGAAAGTCCACCCTGTCTATAAATACGTCGAGAAAGTCATAATAAAACTCTAACATTCTTAATTTGGCATACTGATAAACGAAGAAACCAATCTGTAGAGGCAGATCCCAGACAGTTGTCTTCTTTACTGTCTCGACCTCAACAACGTCGTCAGTAAGGGGGGTCATTTTCTTAAACAAGGGGTTATTTAGTAATTTCGTCGTGTCTTTTTCCGTACCAGATAACCACGAATCTCTTGTGTCTTCTTAAATAACTCCACCAGTGGTTTATTATTGACGGGGTTAATAGTTTTTCCCTTGGTTAGAGGGCAGCTTGGGTGACCGTGAAATAAACACCCATGGAATTGATAAGCTATCTTAGTCTTTTTGTCCCATCCATCTACTCGAATATGTCGACCGCCCAGCCGCATTTCACCCCCATTAAATTGTGTCTTCAAGGATATGTTTTGGGTATGAGAGACCCACGCTAACCATGCTCTACACTTGTGTGTATACTTGTTTACCTTATGGGCTTTGAACCCGTCCTCTTTATATCTAATAGTAGGGAAGTCTGATGGCATATCTCGCATAAGAGACCATAGGTAGAGGGCATTCGCATCAAACACTTTAATACCTTTTACCAGTTTATTACCCCTGATACGGGTCTCATTGGCCTCGTTGTAACGATGAAAAATTATGCTGGGCCCACCCGCAATATTGTCTCTTAACATCTTGTGTAACTTCTCCTCCTTCTTGCAACATAACGAGAATACTACCTCCTTGTGGAGGGTCTTAAAGAGATACTTCAGAGTAACCACTGGGATAGAAATGGCATCCTTAAACATGTCTACACCTAACTCTGTGTAAAAACTAACTTGCACATCTAAAGCCTTGATAAATGGACCAACATCCTTGTTGTTGTACCACACGAGAAAGTCTTCTAATGTAGTCATCTTATTGTCGATCCAGGCTTTCTGACACTCTTGGTACTCTGCTTCGGAAATGTTACGGTTTTTAAGTCTTGAAAAGAAAGATGTATGAGGTGGTAACTTTGTTTCTTTTAATTTGTCTAAATCTGTTATGAATTCGTAAGGGAAATAGCCCTTGGTCTCCTCAACACCATATGCCGCTAGATATTTTCAGTAAGTGAATCCTACCGCTAAATAATTACTGATATCTAGGAATTTCAAGTGTTCAGTGGCAATTCACATAAAATTATTATTTCTTTTAACTACAAATTTGATCGAAGACCCCTCTGTTGTAGTAAGGTATGAGATCAAATATGGCTTAATCATATTTAAATCATACTTACCAGAGTTATATCCTATCACAGGGATCTGGTGTAAGTACCCATCTAACTTACTCGTCAGCGTTGACTGATTCAGCTCACCCAACTTTCTATACACCCCACTAAATTTATCACGCAAACATTCATATGCTTTCGCTGCTACTTCATGTAGATGATCAACCATTCTATTAATCAAGTCTTGGGGATCACCGGTTGAAATAAAACAAACAGGCTTCTCAAACTCAGGTACATTGGATGCTACTGAACATGACATTGGAATATGTTTTGCTAAATATTTAGTAGACTCTCTGTCGTTAGGTAGTTTGGAACTACAAAAATAACACTCATAATCATAGGCAATCCTATACGGGTACACATACGCGGTATCGACCGAAATACCTTGGTCTGCAATTAATTCTCACACTGTTTCTGATGGAGTGTAGACCCCTCCTTTATACCGAGTCTTGGTTTCCCCTCCAGTGCATGTCGTCCAATGTCTCTCCATTTTATTAAACCTCGGCCATAATTTCCCACATTGTGGGCAACTAAATGAACGAGCTAATTTGTCAATATCTTTAATATACATAAAATCGTCTTTAAACAATAATAGTCTTAATGTGGTCTCATAATTCCCACTCCCTCTAAGTCTTGGGACTAAGGCTTGGTTTTCGTTGTATTCGAAAATATCTATATTAATTCCAAAACATTGTTCCAAACTCGTGATTTGAAGTAGGTTAATACCAGGAAAACTTCGTATGGAGTCTATATGGTGATGTTCTTTCCACTCATTAACTAAACGTTTGGTAGGTGTCTGAAGTCTGCTTATGTTCGCGCCTTTGAATAATGCTAGGGATCTAAAGAAACAAAAGTTATCTGTGTATATTTTCTTACCTTGCATACGTTGTAGTGTGTTGATGGCTTTGTTTTGTGTAATGTGTAGTGGTATGTCATCTAACCAGCAACCTATAGGAAACTCAGGGATATGAAAGAGGTAAAAACATATGCCAGCTACTGTCTCTAGTGTATATTTGGTGTCTGTACGTTGTTGCATGGCGTAGGAATGAATGTCATGTTCGTGTACTGTTGTAAGGAAGGCATCAAAGTCGTATCTGTTATTTATTAGCGCTGGAAATTCTAAGACAGAAGAATTATTAAATGAGGCATGATAAAATCTAAGATCTTGTGTTTCTCTATGTCGTAACACTAAATAAAAGCTAAAGTTGATCTTAAAGCGACTAATTTGAGCGTTGAAAATCTTATACAATGTATTTGTCCAGTTGATAGGGGTCTGTATCTCCGGGCTAGAAGGTGTATGTCGATAAATACTTGTTAATCTTGTGATGTGTCCTGATAGCTTTCCAATTTTCTCTATATGTTTGTTGAATATCCGATGGAAGGATGTGTAGTGTCTCAGGTTTCCCGGCTGCTAAGATGGCCGCTTCGTCTTCTACCAGTTGTTCAAGAATATTCTCGTCTGGTTGTATCTGACTGTTAGTTATATTGGTTTCAGTTGGTGGTGTCGTCGAGGTTGTTGGTGGTGTTGTCTCTGGTTCTGATGTATCCATAGGCCGGTGATGACGTATTCGTTTGTGTTTTTGTAGGCCATCGTTCGTATTATACACCTTATCACATAGCTGACAGGGGTATTTCAGGTGCTTCTCAGTGTGAATGGTCCGAATGTGACGATTAAGGGTATACTTATTACAATAGGCTTTGTCTTTGTCACATACTAAACATCGGTAGCAGTCTGGTACTTGACTTACACTACGAGGATTTTGAGCATATACAGGTGGTGTGTTCAGCTGGTGTGATGATGATATTGGTGGTATCGTCGCCGTTGTAGAGGTAGGTGAAGTAATTGGTTCTGTTGTATCCATATCCTGTTGAAGATGTGTTCGTTTATGGTGTTGTAGTCCAGTCATCGTATTATACACCTTATCACATAACTGAGAGGTATGTATTTGGTCTTTCCCTTCGTGAATGGTCCGAATGTGGTGAGTGAACTTATACATATCACAAAAAATTTTGTCACACACTGAACACCTGAAAGTAGACTTGGTCGTACTGGCCATAATGGTAAGGGGATCCACGTAGTAGTCTTAATGGAATGTGTGAATACCTCAACCAACTGTGTGTTGTTGTTTTTTGTGAGCATGGTCTATCAGTACATCAAGACCATGATAATCCCAGACCTGTGCAATCCTGTGTGTGGTGAATTGTGGTTTGTAACCACCTGTTTACCATCGTTGTATGACCGGTGTTGACAGCTTCTCAGTTTCTGATGTAATAGTCCAAGAGTTATTGTTGTGAGACGGTATCACATAGCCTTAGTTATCGCTACAACGACACCCTGATAATTCATATCACACTTCACCACTAAGGTAGTATTAGTACAACGATAGTATATAGTGATTATTACACTACCACACTGATAGTTGCAGTGATTGTAACAAACTATTCACTAGGAAAAAATCCACCACTGGGTACCACCGACATCACTACTACTGTGAGGTGTTGTGCTATTGTAGACTGAATCAGAATGACGGCTTACAGGAGACTCTGTTATTTATACATGAACTACCCACACCTAACACTGCTACCACCCCACATTTCCAAACCACCACGGGGTCGTGTGTAAGTCTTATCATACACCCACACCGGACATACCCCTCCCCCTACTCGTACCGAGTGCAAAAAGTTTTGAAGACACACCAAAAACAGGGTATTGGTTGAGTGAGCATACATCACAGTCAGCACTTTTACCCCCACCCGGTAAAAAACAATGTCTACTTGCCAGATCTGTCTGTTTTGGTGGAAAAATAACTGGATGCTGTTATCTCACGCAATACTTTCTCGTCGAGGCCAAGGTTATGACCTAGAATTCAATGTTTGAAACATCAGTTTTATTTAGAGCTGTAAGTTGCTGTCGTGTTTTGGTGGGAAAAGTCGTGGGTGATGGTACTTCTCACGGAATAGTCTCTGGTTGAGGTCAAGGCTATGACCTGGTATTCGTTTTTGGAAATTACGAACAACGTAATTACTTTCTTTCTCCGAGGTCATGTTTGCATCAGACATCAGATTTCTTATGTGTTATTCTGCTGACTAAGATTCCTGGTGGTTCTGGTGGGAACATGACCTTAGTATCGTTTACAACCGTATAAAGCCAAGTCGTTTATGGAACTGAGTCTCCACAACCAAGAAAGTCTACTCACTCTGTGATAGTAGAATCTGTGTGTTCTACAACCGACTTGAAACAATTCGCTTTTAGTACCATCTGTGTTGTTGGATTTCCACAACTGAACCTACTCAGCACTGCCACCAGATTTGTTGTACAATTAACTTGGATCAAGATGTTTTGGTAAGTTGATATTTTGTATTTTCCAATGAACCATAGTAGTTTAATAATTTTATGAACACACACACACACACACACACACACACACACACAAACCCACAAGCGTACACACATGTAAACACAAACACAGACATATACAGACAAGTACACACCTATATAATCAAGAGACACCATACATATTTAAAAGCAAAAAAGACAAAAACATTTTTTTTTAAATTTATTTTTTATTTTAATTCTTCTTACACATAAATGAACAGTCATGTATGGTGTTGTGTTCTATAGACCTTTTCTCTTTTTTGCCTTCTTTCGGGGGTCGATCAGTGGTATAAGATTGTCCGAATAGGCATAGGTTGGTTGCTGGTCCCCTGGTTGGTTATTGAAGTTTGTAATCTGAGTGTCGTAGACATATGTTGGTGTAGTATCCTGTTGAATATCATAGACATATGATGTAGCTGCCTCGTCATATGGTATCGTCTGACCACATCTGTTACTGACTTGATTGTCTTGGTTACTGATTTGAATGAGGTGATTACTGGTTTGGTTGTCTTGGTTACTGACTTGTTTGACTTGCTTGATTTGGTTACCTCGATTGGTTGTGAATCGATCAAACTCAGCTAGAATCTCACTCTGCATACCGATCATCTGTTCATATTCTTGGCGAGTAAGTGTCATCCCTATTTTGGACGGAAACTTGACATCAGATTCGCCAAAAAATCTTCTTATATGTAACGTAGTCGCACCTCTGTACGATGAGACAAACACAGCCTTGGTACCAGTACCCACTGGTCTAACAGTCTCACCACCTCGAGTCATATAGACCCAGTTAGCAGGCACAGTAGTCATCTTCAGCTTACAATACTTGAGTGTTATCAACCTCGGCTTTTTATACCACTGGTTGAGTAAATAAAATCCAGATTAAACCGGTTTCATCGAGTTATATCTAGAAACACTCGACCTATATTACAAACTGAACCAAAACATGTTTAGACATGTTTTGTACGTAGGCACCAATGGGTAATCGACCTACAACCTGGTCATTGACCCCTCTGTTTGAAGCAGGGTGTCGGGTATGTGGCAACCCCACAGTTGTGGTATTTATCTTTCTGGTCGTAGTCGTAGGCTCAGACGTGGTGTTTGTTTTGTCTACTCGTGACTGTCTGTGGCGAGTTTCTCAAGGTCGATAAAGTCTATTTTTAACCATGCGGTAATATTGTCAACCTGTCCCTGGGCGAGAAGCTTTCTTTTCGTGAGATATAAGTGAATCTTCACCAGTGGTGTTGTAAACAAGTCTTCCACAGGCGACCCAGTCTGGTCTTGTCTAGTTTTGATGTGGTGTCTGTTGTAATACCTAAACATCTGGACTCGGAATGAGTCATAGTGCCTTGGGCTATCGAATGTTACAGTAACACATTTTCCGGAGTTTTTATGTTTAATGAGTACACCAGCGGGGTGTGCACATCTGTTGAGACTGTTCTTGACTGCCCTCTGTTTGTTCAGTGTATAGTTTTTAGTAACCACCTCTCTTACCACACCTAGAGACTGGTCTAGTGGCTGTGTAGATATCTTTTCTTGTTGGTCAACCAGCATTCATTTGGTGTTGTGTGTGATGATATTCAGTCTTTTCTTCACACTACCACTAGGGCGATCAATGATGAAGTGTGCTCTTCGTGTCAGTAGTGTTCATTGGACTGTTATAGTACGTTGTAGTCAGTGTGAAACACAGCCTGAGAAAAAAAGAAGAATACCAATGAGGTACTATAAACCAACCTCGCTTCTATCATCACCCATCTAAATTTTTCTTCTTTGTTTAGAAAAGGTTTAATACTCATCCACGTTGATCTTTCACTCCTGGCTGGGGATGGTTCTGGAGTTTCGTTTTGCCGATTATAATCGAGGATGCTCTCCTCAATTCTATTCAGGCTTAATGTTATTATTTCGTCTTTAGTGAAGTGTTGTTTTAGCACATCCCGTAGTCGAACTGTTACTAGGTCCGCAAAGCTACCACCTTCACCCTCATCACAAGAATGAGCGAAGGGATTCTCGGCTTCTTGATTTTGCGGGGTATTAAGACACCCCATACAATAACTGTTTGGTTCTGCTCTTAGTAGGCTCCACGGGTCCCTTATTAGTTTTTCGTGGGCATACGTATCTGCAACAAGCATAGATAAGATTAAGGTAGTATAACACCATTATAGATATACATAATATAAATAATAACTATGTATCTGACATGTACCCATGTAGACCATATATTACTACCGATAACGGTTATGTAGACCCTACAGGACCCACTTTCACCTTCCTCTTCGAAAATTCCTATGTGATATGCTACCATCATATCATTATGTTCTAGGTATCAGCACTAATTCACATCGACACAACCTAGTATACTATATGAAGAAATGACTTGTCTCTTCAGTTATATATGTTTAGCATCATATACTATTGTCTTATACTAGGTTTATCATATTAAGGTACTTGGAGACACATAACGACTATGTGGTAGATTTATCAAACACCAACTTACCGTATTTGTCTTGCCACATAGTGCCGTGTTTGTGGTTGTCAGAGAACGATACTTCTAGACGCCGAGGACAGAGTAGTTGGTTACAAGGGACGCCTAGTATTTATACTCTGTCTGAGTTGTGCACAAGGTACCACATCTGATGACTTGGCAGTTTGTATTCGTCACCTCTCTTTTTTTTTCTTTTTTTTTTAGTTCTCATAAGCCTGAACACGTGGCAAAAGAACATATCAAAAAACGTCAGTTTGTGACCTCATCACCCCTCTCACCACATTAATTGCTTAAAAAAATGGTGGGGTTTCCCTGTTATGATACCAAAAACTGCGGAGTTGTTTTTTTTTTATTTTTACATGCAATACTACCAGGGTGATGTAGTAGTTGTTGGTCTTCTTGTTCTCTTACCACCTATATAATTGTCTAATTACCATATCTATATATTCAAGTATAGCTATATATGTCTGCTTGTTACAGACAATGAATCCTCGTGACACCATTGAGGCTGCCATCACGGAGCTGGAAACGAATATCATGACCTACTGTGTTGGTTGCTTGGAGGAGCAGCCCAATCAACTGGCTCATACGTGTATGGGTCATACTTTCAGAGAGGTTGTCGACGCCCATCTGGGGGATGTGATGCGAGTCATATTGACAAAAGATGATCTGATTAGGATATCCTTTCCTTTCTTCCGGCGGCGTGTTCTGCGGGCCCGCATGCACCGTCGGCGACAGCAACCACTGACACCCCCACCCTCACCGCTGCTGCTAAGGTTGAGTCCTCCATACATCACCCCATCCCACCCAGTCAGAATTAGATCACCATCCCCTCAATATATTATTAATCCCACACCACCCCACCAGACTCCTCCACCTCAACCGCCCCCTGCAAGTCTACGTCGAGCCAACACCGTACAATTACCAGACCCCCCTATAACACCACCCCGGCGGCCTCTTTTATCCCTAAGACGGGATAATGCGTTCCTATTACCTCACGACCCTGATTGTTTCATTGTTGAACCCATTCCCCCTCTAGTAATAATTACCATCGATTAATTCATATCTGATTTTAATGTTCGTTTCCATTCACCCTCTACTAATAATAACCACAGTCAAGACAGGCCTCTACAGGACCAGGTATCTTTTTACAATAACCAGCTCCCTCTGATCCCCTTTGGGTCGTAAACCATTTTAAAATGTAGTTTGATGTTGTATACCAATAAAAATCATTTGAAAATGTTACTTTTTTGTTTTGTTTTTTAATTTGTCTCTCTGTTTTACTGTGTCAGACTCCTACGACCCTTTTTACTTTTGTTCAGTAACCACCTCTACCCATACTTCGTCGAGTATAAAGACGACCCGTCACACCCCGCCCTTGGCAGTTTATACATCACTACATCTCACCATGCATACTAACAGATCATATACCCTACGTAACCAACCAAAATATATAACTTACACCCCTTCAACCCTTTATCCGTGCTCACACTACCTTAATTACTTTCACAGAAACAACCCACCAAAAAATTTACACCCCGTTCCAGAGACGAACAAAGTCCCACCCAAGAAAAAAATGCATATACCCCGTTCCTACGTAACCACGTCCAACCAAAATATATACATCGCTTCAACCACCCCTTCAAACCCCTCATCCGTACTCCCGCCCCTCTTTCTATTTCAACTACCTTAAATACTTTCACAGAAACTTACCCGCCACATTTCACCCGGGATTTTACCAAAATTTTTTTTACCCCACTCGGCAAAAAACCTTCATAAAACTATCAGCCGCCATCTTGGATGTAAAAGTACGTGGACGTGTGCCCCACTTTACTACTAACCTCTAGACCAGGGAGGGCGGCGGCGGGACATTATCAGATGATTTTAACACTTTTATGAGTCATGTGATAAGTTAAGGGATATTGGCGGGACATGATCACATGATGTTAACATCAGTGCTATGATAAGACACTTACACAATTTTGACTCCATTATGCACTACTCGTTCCTCGTCGCCATCGTCCTCATTCTCCACTTTCGGACACCCCCACCCCCCCCCCCCCCCCCCACCACCACCACTTTCTTCCTTCTTCTCCTCTTCATATCCATATGCTTCATATTTACCTTCCTGTCTTCCATTCCCGATATTTCTCATCTTCATCCTCCTTATTCTTTTTCTACGTCTTCTTCTTATACTGCTGCAGCCGCTATTGTTCATCCTCCTCCTTCTCTACTTCTTTCTGCTTCTTCGCCTTCTTCAAGACGCAACATTTTGTTTATGCCTCTAAACGATTCCTCACGGCGAACTCAGCTTCTGTGTAAATGTCCTGATTTAGTTTGAGTTAAAGGGCTTGTAGACCTTGAGATGAGACTCCTGTAGAGTTAGTTAGTTTCATATCCTTTGTAGGACATTGCAGTCAACCCCAGCATTTGTTGGCTGTTTGTGATTCCTGGGCAAGTTTACGTTCAGTAGTTTGCTATTGCTGTCTGAACGACAGGCACACATACCATTGTATGGAGACCAACGCAAGGGGTCTACTTCCAAACCGTCCGCTGCTGTGTTTCGAACGTGGTATGCGGGATTACGAATTGCATTCGCAACTCCTTCACCACAGAGCAATGTGTCTACTTGCGCATTGTGGCGCAGGCTGGCAGATTAAGTGTGTACAGTCACTGATAATTGTGTCCATAACGCTTGTGTGTGAAATAATGGAACATAATTGTTTCTAGTTTCATTTAATCAATATGTGAGCCAAGGATATAAAAACACCAGATTGGACCACGTAATGCCTGACATATGTGGGTGAATCGCACAAAATGAATCCGATAGAAATTAAGTGAAGTTAACAAACGAATCCACACGTTTTTCTACTAAAACACGGACGGACAGATAGATAGATAGACATACAGTCATATGGAGAGAGAGAGAGAGAGAGAGAGAGAGAGAGAGAGAGAGAGAGAGAGAGAGAGAGAGAGAGAGAGAGACTAACAACCAACACAGAAAGCCAGTACATTGATTGAGCAGACATGAACCTGCGAGAGTCGCCAGATCGCATGCGTTTACTGCAGGTGAATCCAGATTGTGAGAGCTGGGAGCTGCAACTGTCCTGAACGAATGCCTTACAACATTTTCATCAAGATCGCCATGCTTAACGCAATGACAAAACGCCATCCAAAATGTTAAAAAATAACGCCATACAAAAGATATGTAAAGGACGCCATACAAAAAACAATAAATTTGGGTGCATGCCCTACTGGACTTCGTAGTCAACTCCAGAATTTATGTGACTGTCTGTGATTTGCTGGGCAAATTTACGTTCAGCAGTTTGCCATTGCTGTCTGATAAACCGACACTCGTACCACTGAATGGAAACAAGCTCCGGCGATCCGCTTCCAATTCATCGTTAGCTGTGTATGCGGGATTGCGAATCGTGTTCGCTTCCGTTCACTGAGCATTGAAATTGTGTAAGATACTACGAAAGAAAACAAATAACACGATAACCCTCGTATGGTGATATATCATCCTTCTGTTCAAATTGGAGTTCACATTTGGGGATATATTATCCTCTGGCACTTAATCAGTTAATAATGAGATACCGGGATCGCTTCCTACATGCATCAGTTTGGACTTCAGCGTTGACTTCTAGTTCAGAAAGCAACAACAAACTAGTGGACATATCATTGCTTAGCAAATAAACCTGGGGTTGGGGTTAATTGCAACGTCCTGCAAAGGACACGCACTTTTTTTTTAGAGGGGTAGGAGACTTCTTAAACGCATCTCCTATGAACAAGATGCTTCAGTACGGGGTCCGGGGCAAAGTCTCTACACCAACGAGAGAGAGAGAGAGAGAGAGAGAGAGAGAGAGAGAGAGAGAGAGAGAGAGAGATGGAAAGAGAGAGATGGAAAGAGAGAGAGAGAGAGAGAGAGAGAAGGAAAGAGAGACATGGAAAGAGAGAGAGAAAGAGAGAGAGAGAGAGAGAGAGAGAGAGAGAGAGAGAGAGAGAGATGGAAAGAGAGAGATGGAAAGAGAGAGAGATGGAAAGAGAGAGATATATGGAAAGAGAGAGAGAGAGATGGAGAACGAACGAATGAACGAACGAGCGGACTTTATTTTCAAAGGGTAACAAATTGGGCACGCAGGCTCGTCTTACATTCGGCCCTTCCAATCACTCATCTTTCGTTCATCAATAGTGCATAGGAAAAACATTGTCAAATGAATTTTGCAAACATAAACAATGCATGTTACCATGTTAAGAGACACACCCACCACTCACTCACACATCCCTCATTCACCCACAGATCCCCCACCCAACCACACACACACCCCCCCCCCCCAGGCACACTTACTACCCCCACCCATCCACCACATCCCCACACCTACACATCTCCTCACCCACACACACTCCAACCAACCACACATCCCATCCACCCACACCCCAAGCACACATACATTCCCCAACCCACACATCCCTCACCCACACACATCTCCCCACCCACTCACATATTCTCCACCCATCCCATTACCAACTGTGGCATAACGCTAACCACCATTATTCATTTACCAAAACATGCACGCAAGAAGAGGAAACAACATAAAAAATCAATTGACTACACAACCGCAAACTGAAACTGGGACTTAAAATTTAACATCAAAACTGGAACTGCACAAGTGACAGATGACGTGGATTCTTGGATAGATTTCATCAGCCAAGGCTTAAAGAACTATTGGTTAGGAGAGACATGTGACACCGCTTTCGCGCCAACGCCGAATTTGCATATGTTAATATTTCATCAGAATATGGTAAGCACGCAATTTTCCTGCAACCAGCCTGATGAATAGACGTGAGAAGCTGGTGTGACCAAATTTTCAAACATGGAATTGCGGGGTGTCTAGATCTGAGGTAAGCTTGTAATTCCCGAGATTAGACTAAGAACCCGATGTATCAGGTATCAAGTAATGGTATCCAGTGTTTGTAATGTCAATTGAAATGTATTATTATTAATTAAAACCTCTGAAATGTAAAAATGCTCGACTGTAGATTCTAACGACGCAGAGCCGTTCCCGGGCAAACTGACACTCCAATACTCTCTTCGATGAAACTGCAATCTCTGATATTCTTAAGGATAATTATTAACTTTAGGAAGTGCATAATACTACTACATTCTATTCTAAACAACTGTGAGAAGTGATGATTCGAAAGCAATCTTGTGCATTTTGTCAGAAACACTGTTAAAGATGCTATCACTATCTACAGCTAAAATGACAGTTCGTGTACTAGAATAAGTGCCTTGTTTTAAAACAGACTTATCTATGTCTATTTTCAATTTAGAAAGTTGAGAGAGAAATCCAATCTTTTCTTTCTGCTTCATCTATTGAATGGATAGGGTTTGAAGGATAAATATTTATATTTATGTCAAATTTTAATTAGATAAGAGCACTTATGAACTGCATTGCATCAGAAGAGTTGAGCTTCGCGGAACTCCATCACACGAAGTGAACTTAACTCATTACTCAACATAACTTAAAACACAACACCACTCAACACCACTCATCACCACACAACCCAACACTCAACATCACAACAACAACAGATAATGGGAGCGAGTTATTAGACACAGAAGAAGAAGAAGTTGGTTAATTGGGAAAACGCAGATAATTATATATACACACTATAAACACCATTTAGTGGAAGAAATGTTATAAATGTATGTCATTTATTTACATGCGTCTTGACATATTCTCACTCTTGTCACTGTCTTACTGTACACGTTCACTGACCCCAGGTCAAATGAGAACTTACATACAGCAGGAACCAGTTGATACAAGGCGTACACAGTGTGATAAACTCTGACCACCCCAAATTAACCCAACACTAGCTTAGAGAAAAAAAAGAGGGGGAGGGGAACTAGTTCCTACTTCAGGAATTTAGATTTTTCTGACCTACTTTTAGAATATTGTATTGGTAGGAATGTACATATATATGTGAATATTCATCAGTGATTCTTGGTGGCTACATACCAACAACCACCCAACACATCAGCAAACTAACCACCTAAATCAGACCTGGAAGAGGGAGGCCGAGAGAAAGAGATGAACCACAAGTGAGAGGGAAGATGACTTGGTCATGAGCAAAGTATGGGGAGGCCTTCAGATGAGCTATACGGGCATACCTGAAGTGGATCCATCAGTCAATGGACCCTGGCTTACCAAATCCTCCAGTCACCAGGTTACATTTTTCCTTGGTACACACCAAACCCAATTTCAGGAAACTGATAGTTAATTGTTGATTCATCATCTTCACACTTAATATGTACAACATCAAAATGTTTACTATGTTTCACACTTGATGACATCTCATATATTGATGCTTGATTGATTGTCTGGGACAATGGTCCAATGTGCAACTTTTCTAATATTTTGTGTAAATCACAATAGAGATGTGTATTGGCCAGAAGGCTCAGGCCCAGTCAATAAATGATTAACATGAATTGACCTTCTGTTAATTTATCAGTTAAAACCTATCTGTGAGTCACCAGCTTCTTTGTACATCATGTTGTCAGAATCTAATGTGATTGATTATGTGTTTGATTGTTTAAAAATAAATCCACTCATAATGACTTACTAAAATTGGGGAGAGAAGACTCTAGATCTATCAACTGCTCAATATCCATGTTTTCTTCATCTAAATCAGGCTGAGAAAATTCTCCAGACTTTCCTCAGATTTGATAAACAAACTAAAAGGGGGCTCCAGAGCTACAGAATCCTTGGAGGAGGGGCAGAATCCCAGTTAGTAATCATTATTCTCACCAGGGCCATAATCTATATCTCCTAGACTACTTAATAAGACGAGGCCTGCAGATAACTCAAGGTTCATATTCTGGGGTTATTGAAGATAGAAGAGGATGGGGCTCTACTTCCCTTGTTAGAAATGGGGCATGCACTACAGTGATCTCCCACTCCCTTCAAAAATATATGACACCCACCAACAATCACCCACCCACATATCCTCCTCCACCCACACACCTCCAACCACCCAGCCAAACACACATCCCTCAACCACACATTCCCCACGCACACACACATCTCCCCGCCATCTCACATATCCCGCACCTACCCACACACAAATTCCGCACCCACCCACATAATCTCCCATCTCCCTCAGCCCAGAGAGAAAGAGAGAGAGAGAGAGAGAGAGAGAGAGAGAGAGTATGTGTGTATGTATGTGTGTGTGTGTATGTGTGTGTGTGTGTGTGTGTGTGTGTGTGTGTGTGTGTAAGTAAACTCTTATTATTGAGTTTGTGATTGTAATTGAGTATATGTATATGCGAGATAGTGTGTATTTGAGTGTTGTTGTGTGGGTGCATGACTGTGAGCGTTTGTGTAAATGATATAAGTATGTATGGCGGTATGTCTATATTTGTTTATGCATGTGTGTGTGTGTGTGTGTGCCGGTCTCCCTGGCCCTGGTGTTAGCGTCTGTCTCCGTAATCCCGTATATCCACGTGAGGAACGTAATCTGCGCGAGAATCGGAACATAATTGTTTCTAGTTTCATTTAATCAATATGTAACTTACAAGGGTAAGTGAGCTGGTTGCTCAGAAAGCAATGACAAACTACTGAGCGTAATCTTGCCAAGAAATCATCAATCAGCTGAAAGATGCTGATGTTGACAGCAATGTCATGTAAAGGATATGCGACAAAAATATATGTGCGTGCGTACGTGCGTGTGTGCGTGCGTGCATGCGTGTGTGTGTATGTGGGGGGGGGGGGCTGCCTGTCTCATAACATGGTAATATGCATTGTTTATGTCCACATATTGTCATTTGACAATATTTTTGTCCCTATGCGAATGTAATATGCACATTATATAATTGGTGTACGAAAGATGATTGCGAGGACCGATTGAAAGGCGGGCCAAATTTGTGACCCTTTTTAAAATAAAGTTGGTTCTTTCGTTCACTCGTTCGTTCACTCCGATAGATATAATCCCATTTCAGACCTCAAACCATCTGAATGCCAGTGCACCGGACTTAAGAGTTAAGACTCAGTTTTCTAGAGGAGTCGCCAACCAACTAACCAACCAGCCAACCCTTGACCTTTGTTTCCCCTCTTAGAACGTCAACCCAGGTAATTTCCCTTGTGCCAGTTACACCTAGAAGATCAACAAACATCCTTACAGCAGTCATTTCTCTCGTATCATTTGAAGGGAGAGTACGTAATCATAGGCGTCGCTGCCGTAAAGGATATTTTGTATTTGAAAGTGGCAATAGTTCTGCTGTTTTGGGGCACGTGAATAAATTTAGATATCTAGGCACATAGATAACATCAGATGGAAGATGCATCACAGTGATAAGAACATAATATGACAAGCAAAAACTGCATTGTATCAAATGAAGAACATTTTATGCAGTAAGTCCTTGTTATTGTTTATACAGAAGCAGTTTTAACACACGGCTGAAAATCCTGGACAATTAGTAAACAGGCGAAAAAATCCTTAGAAACCTTGCAGATGTGGTTTTTATATAACAATACTGACAATTCATTGGATAGTCAAAATGAAAACTCAGGACATTTTAAGAAAGGCTAAATCGTAAAGACAGCTTATCACAAACATTATTTTTGTGGCCACATTGTGAGAAGACAAAAACTTAAACATGTTGTGCCAACTAGAAAGATTTGTGGAAAGAGAGATAAAGAAATACAGCGAGAGATATTATTGACAGTCTTGTGTCATGACACAGAAGGAAGTCAACACACGAATTGATCCGTGCCGTCAGAGATCGTAATTTGTGGAGAGGTATGATCGCCCCCGCCAGCCAGCATGGCACTTGGTGATAACTAGTTCTGCTGTATGGCCGTGGATCTTGGATTGTTGAATGAATAGTTCTGCTGTATGGCCGTGGATCTTGGATTGTTGAATGAATAGTTCTGCTGTATGGCCGTGGATCTTGGAATGTAAACGATCAAACAACGAAGAGTTTGGAGGCAGCAGAGTTGTGGGTCCTGCGACGAATGTTGCTAATACAGTGGACGGTCAGATTTACTTTCAACGATTGCCTGAAAGGGGTTAATGAAAGCAAAAGATTATATAAAACTATAACATATAGAGACAAACACTGTTCTTTGGTCATATAGTAAGAAGAGAGACATATACTAAAGTACTAAAGTCAATGCACCGGGTTTTACCCCAGCTGGTTCGGTCTCTCACCGCAGAACGGCAAACTACTTGCCTAGAGCATCACACAAAGCACGAACTCCGTAGCTCAATCGATGATTCTTAGGAGTCCCCGGAAAAAGATGCTCTCGTATTTTGACCAGGGAACAAACCCACTACTTTCAGAGAGCGAGGCAGATCACTTCCTCGCGGAGCCTTCCCTAAATGAGAAGTGGGGCACCGGAAAACATCGTGATGATCGGAAAGACCTAGGTAGAAGTAACAGTGCCAGACGAAGAGAAATTATTTCCCATGGCCTAAATTGGTGGCATGGAGGAACACCTTCAATAGAAGTTATAAAGAACAGCATGGATCCAGATCTGTGCAGAGTCATTAACTATAACGCGGTTTAGTAAGGTACACCATGACGATTAATAGCAAGTCTGGCAGTTGGTAATCCTAAAGAACTGTAACAAGGATAGGAATGGAGAGGTGTGTGTACCAGAGATAGAATGCATACAATCTCCGATCTCTGTTTACCTCCATAAGAGGAAAGCAAGAAAACCAGAAAGTGGTATTAGTCAGACCTCAAAACTACAAAAAAAAAAGGTACTAAGTCGAGCGCCTGAAGACATCTGAATTCTTCTTCTTCTTCTTCTTCTTCTTCTTCTTCTTCTTCTTCTTCTTCTTCTTCTTCTTCTTCTTCTTCTTCTTCTTCTTCTTCTTCTTCTTCTTCTTCTTCTTCTTCTTCTTCTTCTTCTTCTTCTTCTTCTTCTTCTTCTTCTTCTTCTTCTTCTTCTTCTTCTTCTTCTTCTTCTTCTTCTTCTTCTTCTTCTTCTTCTTCTTCTTCTTCTTCTTCTTCTTCTTCAGCGTTCCGAGCCATTGAGGTTCTTTGCTGCAGATACAATCCGTCTCCACTCGTCTCTCTGGTTGACCTTCTCTTGCCAGTCGTTGATTCCAAATGTTTGTAGGTCTGTATATAAATTATCTCTCCACCGTCTTCTTGGTCTATTTCGGGGTCTACGGTCATTTATTTCCTGAGTGTAAGAGCGTTTTGTTTCCCTATTATCTTCCATTCTTTCAATATGCCCCAGCCATTGCAGTCTATTAGCCTTCATGATACCAGTGATTAGCGGGGACTTAAACAGATCATAAATGTCTTTGTTACTTCTTCTTTTCCACTCTCCACATTGTGTATCCCTAATGGGTCCAAAGATGCGTCTTAAAACGTTGTTCTCAAAGGTTTGTAGCAAGGCTTCGTCTCCTTTCGTTGTACTCCAGATTTCAGAGCCATACAGTACAACTGGTCTGATCAGTGTTTTGTATATTGTGATCTTGGTGTTACGAGATAGCGCCTTTGATTTTAGTAGATGTTGTAGTGCATAGTATATCTTATTTCCAGAATTGATTCTAGTTTGTATTTCTTCCCTTATGATGTTGGAGCAGTTGAAGATTGTACCCAGGTATTTGTATGTTTCCGTTCTTTTAATGGTCATATTGTCTATTTGTATGTGGCCATAGTATTTAGCCATTCCTTCTCTTGAAATTACCATATATTCTGTCTTATCTTGGTTGATAACCAGCCCCATCTGTTGGGCTTTTCCCTTTAAGTGAGTCAATATTTCCAATATCTTTTGTTCATTTTCCCCTATAATATCTATATCATCTGCATACCCAAGCAGCTTGGATGTTCCTCCAATATCACATTCCTCCTTTACCCTACTTACAACTTTCTCTAGAGCCAGATTGAAGAGTAGCGGCGATAGTGCATCACCCTGTTTCAAGCCAGATGTTATTTGGAAAGGGTCTGATTTCCTGCCTTTATATGTTACTATATTATAAGTATCTTCCATGCATAGTCTGGTCATGTTGATTAACTTCCTTGGTATTCCAAATTCATGCATAGCATTCCATAGACTATTCCTATGGACACTATCATAAGCCTTTTTAAAATCCACAAAAATGTTATGGAGATCTCTTTTATATTCCCAGTTTTTCTCGGCTATTTGTCGTAAGATAAATATCTGATCTATTGTTGATCTGTTTTGTCTAAAACCCGCCTGGTAGTCACCTAATATGTATTCTGAATATGGTTTTAGTCTATTTAGTAATACTGCGGATAGTATCTTATAGCTTATGGACAGTAGTGATATTCCTCTATAATTTTAACACTGGAACTTGTCTACTTTCTTAAAGACAGGTATCAATAATGACTCTTTCCAGTCATGGGGTAATTCTTCAGTCCTCCAGATTTTTATTATTAGTTCGTATAACTTTAGATGTAATGCATGGCCACCCGCCTTTCTAAATTCAGCAGCAATTCCATCAGCCCCAGTTGCCTTATTGTTTTTAAGTCGTGTGATTATATATAGGATTTCTTCAAATACAGGTTCTGCAATTTGTGGTTCACACGTTAGAACCTCTTCCTGTGGGAAAGTGTTACTTGGAACTTCACAATTTAGTATCTGAATCCTAGTGCACAAAAATCTTAATGCGTACCGAGATCTCCGTAGGCCATCTTACATGCATTAGTTTAGTTTAGTTTAGTTTAGTCGTTGGATCAACATCACGGCACACGGTTTAACCCATAAGTGCTCCGTTTTCTCCTAACTCAAACCTGAGTCTGGAGAAACTCCGTAGGCCATCTTACATGATGTGACGTAACGCATGAAGGAGCATGGGGGATGTTATTTGGAAAGGGTCTTGATGTGTGGTGTCCGCCTCGAGTGCTGGAGGTCCCGGGTTCAGGCCCCGGTGAGGACCGAGTTTATTTAACAAATACTTCTGGACTTCCAGTAATAAAATTTCCCCTGGTCTCTGGGTAGTGAGATCGGACGCCCGTGTGTATTGTTCCGCACGTAACAAATCCCTTGGCAGTTGGAAATTGAAAAAGAGTAGCCTAACGGCGCTGCCCGGGCAAAATTTCGAGTTAAAAATCTACCCAAAGTATTTCAGGATCCTCGCCGATGCAACGGAGTTCGTGCATTGAGCTGAGTTTCTCCAGACTCAGGTTTGAGTTAGGAGAAAACGGAGCACTTATGCGTTAAACAGTGTGCCGTGATGTTGATCCAACGACTAAACTAAACTAAACTAATGCATGAAGTATAAACTAAGGCAAAATAAGTGTGATGGGTGTTAGAGGAAGGTCAATCGCTATTGTGTAGACACGAGTGGGATGACACAACGCAAATTTACCTATGTATGCGACATCCTGGACAGACACTAGTCCATTTAATGAGAAAGGGGGTGGGGGGCATTGTCTCCGCTGTGATGAGCTATAACTAGCGTGTAGTCACTGTAGCGTAGTGGCTAGACGCTCGCCTGTCGGACCTGTGATCAAGGGTTCGATCCACATCGGGGCGGATTCGAATTTGTAAGACTGACTTGGGCTCCCAAGCATGCTATAGAAAGTAAAATAAAGAGTCCTTGTACACGCCTTAAGATGCCTTGGGTATATGGTGCTAGACTGCAGATTTTATAGACCAATCGTCGATAGGCTCCCAGGTTGACCCAGCCTAACATGGGTACAAGGGTATACCTTGTGAAATAAAGGCGACAGGTGGGATACTGGCCACATCATTCACCCAGTGCCGATTGGTCTATACAAATATGGGTCTAGCACACCCTACGGAGGTTAAAACGGCCCTTTACTTTCATATTTTCTTTACAACAAATGTTAACATGTCAGTCGGCGCTGCGGTGAAGGTGTTGCGAACGCGATTCGTAATCCTGAATACCGCGTTTGAAACACAGCTGCCAGCGACTTGGAAGCAGATCTCCTTGATTACGCTAATTTTCACACCATGGTATGAGCGTCGGTAGTTCAGAAATCATTGACAAACTACTAAAGGTAAACTTGCCTAGTAAATCACAAACAGCCAAAAAAATGCTGGGGTTGACTGCGTCGTCCTGTAAAAGGATAGGCAACTAACTTTAACATGTCAGCAGTATCAAAGCTCATGTATATCGTTTACAATAAACAAATTCGCTATTACTACGCAGGTCAGTTGGACTGAAATTTTGACTTCCCGTCCTTGACTTTTGGATGTTAAATACAAATACCTCAGGATTCGGAGTGCGTTCATCTGATGGCGGGGGGGGGGGGGGGCACTGATAATAGGGAAGGTTAATCTACCGCAACATCAATTCAGTGCTAGTGTCTGTCCACTAGCTTCTAGGAAACAATTTTTGGGTATGGCTGTAAAGCAATTTTGCACCGACTGTCGTGTCCTCCTTTACAGTGTCGTCCCTGGAGTGAAGAGAGTCGACACCCACATTATAATATTTTCCTCCTTTTTAATATTCTGGAGAATCCACCAGCTTCCGTCCAACACACTCCATCAGCCCGTGGACACCTTTTCCTATCACTCTCTCACTGTCGTACTATGCCCCCTTGTCATACTTCCCCAACGCAACATACTCAACAACTCTTGCTTCTAAAAATTAATAAAGATTAATTTATTAAAAGAAAAGTGTAACGTATATGAGACGTGTATGTGAAGAAAATGTGTGACGTGTTCTATAAAGTGTGTAGAATCGGACTCTCAGACAACAACCCAGTCAGCTGATCCCAGCAAGGATAGACCACAGCACGTTACGTCAGAACATGTACATCTCACCCAGTGCCGAAACCATCCTGCTGGATACTGATTTTCCTCTGTAGACCTCTGGTAATCCCCTTTCATGATCTTCCGAAATAGACACCGGTGGTATTAACAGTGTGCTGTAAGGTGTGGAATGCGCCTGGCCCTGCAGCCAGCAGGGTTAGGATCGGCTAGCCTCTCCCAGGAGGGGTGAAGAGCGAAAATTAGTAGCCTGCCGATGACCCGCAGACTACACAAGTCAACCCCCACCTCCACGTGGTGCAGACCGGGCAACCATGACCGCGAGGTCATGGGCTAACGGGGCTATGGCTCGCCATAGGGGATGGACTCCCTGTGGTCAGATTAGTGTCCTAAACCTGCGACTGGCCTAGCAAGCCGGCAGGGGATCTTCATACTGCTCGTAGAAAAACTAAGAAGTATAAACGGACTGACCCAAACGGCTATCGACCCGGCAATGTTAACGGACTACGAGATAGATCAGCGATTCAAAAAATAGACAGGATGAAATACCAAATGAACTAATTAAAGCAGCAAGGGAAGTAGGAACAGCTTGGCTACATAGACTATTCAACCATGTTTGGGTAGAACAACAGACACCACGAGACTGGGGAAACGCCATAATTATCCCAATTTGGAAAAACAAAGGCAGCAAAAGAGATTGCACACAATACAGAGGCATTTCACTGTTGAGTCATACTGGGAAAATATTTTGCAAAATTCTTGAAAAAAGATTACGAACTACTTTAGAACCCCAGCTAAGCGAAACGCAGCTTGGATTTAGGAAAAACAAAGGATGCACAGACGCCATTTTTGCTCTTAGACAACTTATAGAAAAATCAATTGAATTCAATGAAACACTCTACTTAGCCTTTGTTGACCAAGAAAAGGCATTTGATAGGGTAGATAGAAACAAGCTGTGGGAAATCCTTAAACAATATGGAGTGAGTACACATCTAACAAACCTATGTAGAAGTTTATACGACAACAGTGAATGCATAGTGAGAGCAACTGGAGGACACTCAGAACCCTTCACCATAAGATCTGGAGTACGACAAGGTTGTGTCCTGTCCCCTCTCTTGTTCATAACATATATAGACAACATATGTAAAGAAACCAGCCAAGCAGAGACAGCAAGAATACCGCATGACGAGAACACAGAAGAAGAACCATCTGCAAATCTAACCATTAGAGAACTCCTGTTTGCGGACGACCAAGCACTAATAGCAAAATCAGAAGCTGAATTACAAGACCACATGAATAGTCTAAACGAAATGTGTAGGGAACATAACATGAAAATTAGCACAAGCAAAACAGAGGTAATGACTATAACTAAAGAAGAACAAACAGCAACAATTCACCTAAACGAACATCCCTTGAAACAAGTAAAGAGCTTCAAGTACCTAGGAAGTATAATATCATCAAATGGCAGATCAGAAGACGAGATCGAAAATAGGTGCAATAAGGCAAATCAACTCATTGGACAAATGGCACCAATACTAAAGAACAAACATGTATCAATAACTACTAAGAAAGCACTTTACAACACAATCTTCCTACCAACTCTGTGCTACCAATGCCAAACCTGGACAATGACAGAAAAAGAGAAAAGAAAAATCACAACAACAGAAATGAGGTTCCTGAGAAGAATACTCAACGTATCAAGAAGAGATAAGATCAGAAATGAAGAAATCAGGACTAAAGTGGGGGTTAAAGCTGCTCTAGATTTTATTAGAAAGCAGCAAGTCAAATGGTTTGGCCATGCAAGTAGGCTACCAGTCAACAGCATGCCACAACAGGCAATGACGTACAGACCAGATGGAAACAGAGGAAGAGGCCGACCACGTAAACGCTGGACGGAGGGAATAACAGAATCCATGGGAATGTCGATATACGAAGCCCATAACCGGGCACTCTCACGAAGTTTATACTTCACCTCGACACCGCAAGGTACAAGAGGAACATGATGAGATGAGATGATGAGATGAGAGGTATTAACAGTTAATCATGGACCGGCTGCACCCTACACAATGTCCGTTCCTATCGTTCAAAAAAAAAATGCACAAGTCCTTTGTAGTGTGTACACAGTTATTAATGTTAATAGTCAATGTACTTGATCCTCACTCGTGTCTATCTAGCCTCAAGTATCATGTCTTGTGTTCTATTACACGAGATTATATCACACTAGGTAACTATTATAATTAATGTTCTCGGTTAGTTACTACTGTCTGATGCTGTGTGGTGCATCAACAATCATCACCCGTCTTTGGTGAATCATCTTCCTTCTAGCTTTAGTTACGTTCTGTACGAAACTTTATTGACTGTTCCACTGGTGTTCTTCCGAATGGGATTTGAACCTTTCCTAAAAACTTGTTGAGTTTCCTCGGATCTGGTAGGGAACCTAGGATAGAAACAACACATCTGGTGATAGTACTAGTCACTGATCCTATCGGCTGAGTGTAAGCCTATTGCCTTGCTTAATGATCTTTAGCTAACTAAACTTTGTCATAGAGCAGATTAGCTACCAACCTAGGGCCGAATCAGGCTATGACAAGGAAAGACCCATGCAGAGTGCAAAACCCCAGCGGCCAATTCCCCCGTCTCCCAATTATCCATCATTACTCTATTCTCAACTAGTAAAGCTTATCAACACTTCACTAATCTATTTTCAACTAACAGAGCCAAGTATCACTTCCCTACTCTAGTTAGTTTTCCACTAACAGTGCTAATCATCACACTTTAGTTTTAACAAGGCTACAGCCTATATTAATTAGAACTAATAGACTATATTGACTACCTTATGCAAAACCGCCTCATTCCCGGGATGGCTACTACACTTTGCCATAACGACACATGCTAGTTAATCTAGAATTAATCTAACACTGTAGAGCTCTCCCACAAACACGTCCATCATAATCCACGGTTTTTGTCAACTCCCCATCTCCAATCATGGTTTTCTGGCAGACCCCTAAAATTGGTCACGTGATATGAGTGACGTCCTGCAGGTGTTATTTATTTTCATATCAGCCATTGTCAAGAATCGATTCTCCCTTTCCTTAGTCACTGTCAAAGTTGTCATCACTTGTTTCTACTCCCCCAACAAACTAACGAGTTACCGTATGATCCCAACAACAGGTTTCCCCAACAAGCTGTCAATAGCAATCTGCCCATCTGCGTGATGTCCGGAAACTATATGACAGATGGACTGTTTTCTTCCGAGCTGAGTACTTCCGTTTTTCCCTCTGACTTGTTGACAAACTGTCAAAGCGATGTATGATTCAGCGCACTCACTTCCGAGTGTTGCCAATCCGTCAACCAGAGGTACAAGTACAGCTGTTATTTATGCCCGACCTGTTTGGGAACACGTGCAGCCACAACTATGAATGTTTTCTCTGTATTAGTTGAAACACTTGTTGCTTAGCAGATAGTCCGTTTTATCAGAAAGCCTCTATAATAATCAACTGGTTAAACACACGGTTTTATTTTGTGACACCGACTGCAATACCTCATTGGCATGTGCAAACCTTTGACCCTGAAAATGTTCTTTCAAGGGTCCAAACAAGTGAAAGTCAAAAAGCGTCAAGTCTGGACTGTATGCTGGATCTTTCAAGACCTCAGATTTCAGAGCATGTGGTGTAACCACTGTATGCGAAGTCGTATGAGGGCCGGCGTTATCGTGCAGCAATGGTACTCCTTTTGAGAGAAATCCCCAGGTGTTTCGATCGTATCGCCAGCTTCAGTTTGCAAACAAGCATGGCACTGTAACGAGCACTAGTCGGGATTTCACCCGTTTCCTGGAAATGCGCCAATGTAGGGCCCGTGATATCCCAAAAGGTGGTCATGATGTTTGCCAGCTACGCGGTTCATTAATGTCGTTTTTTCTTTCATTTTCGAATCTTTCTACCCATCCATACACTCTCCCTTGACTCAGACAGCTGTCTCCATACTGAGCCCTCATTCTTTTGTAGATTTCAGAAGGTTTCACACCCTCTGGCCACAAACAAACAAATAATGCCTCGTTGTTCTTCCATGTTGCAAGTCGATAGTGAGGTAACAATTTTGTTATTGCTACTGCATATGAGTAAACATCTCGATCCTCACGACTCCTACATGGGGTATTGCTTATGAGCCAATTTGTCCAGAAGTAAGCTTTGTTATTGTTCATCCTCTTCCATGCACTTTATAATAAAATACTATTACCCTGTTAATGACTGTCCCTTGTAGACAACTATTTCTTATTACAGCTCGCAGGTACAACAGACACCCAGGCGCCGCCCCTGCCTGTGATTCACACATCCTGCCATCAAAAAGCTGTCTGCAGCCTTTATGTGTGACCTACCTCACCAGGCTTGTAACCAGAATACCTAACACTTTTTTTAAAAGATACTCTGTCCTATGCAATCACTACAGGATGTACGCGGTTTCTGCCTTGTTTGCTTTCAGCGTGCACCGTAGCCAGTTTCCTTTCTCATCTGTGTGGTAGCCCCATCTTACAATTGATGTTGCATTGCTTGGATGTTCATGTCTCGATCACATTCTGCTTGTGTGTGTGTGTGCGTGTGTGTGTGTGTGTGTTTGTATGTGTGTGCGTGTGTTTGTGTGTGTGTGCGTGTGTGTGCGGTTGTGTGTCGGTGTGTACCAGTATTTATATCCACCACCCTTCCCTACGTGATTTAGGTACCTGTCTTTGTAAGTGGGTCTATGTGATTGTGTTTGCGTTTATATGTGTAGGTGTGTGCGTCTGTGTGCGCGTGTGTATCTGTGAGTCTGTCTCCGTCTGCGTGCTGTTGCGTATGTATGTTTGAGTGCGCACGCGCGTATATATATATATATATATATATATATATATATATATATATATATATATATATATATATGTGTGTGTGTGTGTGTGTGTGTGTGTGTGTGTGTGTGTGTGTGTGCTGAAACGTCTATCAAGTTCTACGGTATATTTCCAATAGTCTTTCTACACCTAGGCTCTGCTTTGGCCTAGTGGCTATACGTTCGTCTGTCGGTCGGTAGTCATGAGTTCGAAACCGAAAAAGAAGTAGATTTGTTTTGTCAAGTAACCTTAACTGGGTACCAAGAGATGTCTGGAGAAGCAAAGGCGGTCGGTGAGACACTGATCTCATCACTCACCGAGCGTCGCTTGGTCTATACAAATATGAGTCTAGGACCATATGTCCAGTACGCCTTATGCGTGTACCAGGGGCCTTTTACTACTTGCACTGTTTACTTTTTTTTTTATTTGCATATCCTTAACAGGACGTAGCAGTCAACCCCAGCATTTTGGCTGTTCATGAATTCCTGGGCAAGTCTTACGTTCAGTAGTTTGCCATTGCTTTCTGAACGACCGGCACCTATACCTTTTTTCGATAAGACCAGCACCCCTGTGTTTCGAACCCGGGTATATGGAATTACGAATCGCGTCCGTAACATCTTACAATTAACAAAATAATAAGTGATATTAATTAGTCACGTGGTAATGATTACTGCACATTTTTGCAATGCGCATAGTATAGTATAGTATAGTATAGTATAGTATAGTATAGTATAGTATAGTATAGTATAGTATAGTATAGTATAGTATAGTATAGTATAGTATAGTTGTTATTTACGATTCACCTACTAAGAGATGTGTGAATGAAATAATGTATCAGGGAGAGAAATCAGAAGGGCAGAAAGTCAGACGGGCATGCGTGCCGGATTCTGAACTAACTGAAAATGAAGTTTTTTTTTTTCGTTTTCTGTGTACAATTGTTTGTCTTTGTGAGCGTCAATGTCTGTGTGTGTCCGTGTGTATCTGTGCTTGTGTCTCTGAGTATGGATCTCTCTTCTCTTCCCAAAGTCCGCGTGCGTTAATCCACATCCACTTAGTTATCCACCGGCTCTGTGGCGTAGGTGTTACGAATGTAATTCGTAATCCCGCATACCGCGTTCAGAACACAGAATCGGGCGATTTGGCAGGAGATCACCTTGCGTTGGTTTCCCTACAATGGTATTAATGCCAGTCGTTTAGAAAGCAATGGCAAACTACTGAACGTAAACATGTCCAGGAATGCCAAAGAATGATAGAGTTGACTGCTACGTCCTGTAAATGATATTGTTAAAAATCATGTAGAGTTATTCCTATAGACTAAGATGACAATAGTTTCAAATATGTGTGCAAGCCAAATACGTGTGTATGTAGTAAAGAGATATTCATCTTATTCTCCTCTTCTTCTTCTTTTGTCCAACTGAATTTATCGCGAAACGTCGCAGAGGGAAGGTAGATGTAATTGTCCTTTTTATTGTTATCTTGTTGCTTGTGCTCATGTTATATTTTATTTCTTCAATGTTACTTTTTGACTCCACCTAGCCAATTATTCTTGGGTCGTCTTCTCGCGGCAAAGCCGATATTCTCACGTAGAACACTCTAGCCGCTGGCTGATCTTGTTCTATTTTAGCTAAATGCCCGAACCGTGTAATTCTTTGATTTTCTATGACGTCAGTAATCGGTGTTATCCCTACATTTGTTCTTCGTTTCTCACTTATCTCTCTATGACTTTTTGCTTTTCCAGCAGCGTTTCTTATGCATCTCATCTTACATGATCTGATTTTACCCCCGAGTGTTTCAAGTGCAAAACTACAGGTAATATTCCAGCCCTATGCTACCAATGTCAAATCTGGACATTATCCAAATTACACATACACAAAATCAACACCTGCGAGATGAAATGCCTGAGAAGAGCTGCCAACTTTAGAATCCGATACCGAGTAAGAATTGACGTTATTTGGCAGAAAGTGGGATGAACACCATGAGTCACATATGAGTATACTTAATATCAGAAAATCAAATGCTTCGCTCATCTCGTTAGAATGCAACACCATCAGTTACGACCATTGGCGCAACACCAAAGAAGATCTGATGTATATTCATATTATTCTAACTGAGACCCATTGTTTCGCTATCTACAGCCAGCAAGCTTGGAGGACCGCCTTCAATGGAAGTCATAAAGAACAGCATGGACCCAGATCTGCGGAGAGTCATGAACTCTAACGCGGTTTAGTAAGGCACACGATGACGATTAATAGCAAGTCTGGCAGCTGGTAATCCTAAAGAACTGTAACAAGGATAGGAATGGAGAGGTGTATGAGTGCAGTAGGAAGTTTCATACCTGTCAGTCCAGCAACTGTATTAGTGGAGTAGGGAGTTTCATGCTTGTCAGTCCAGCAACTGTATTAGTGGAGTAGGGAGTTTCATGCTTGTCAGTCCAGCAACTGTATTAGTGGAGTAGGGAGTTTCATGCTTGTCAGTCCAGCAACTGTATTAGTGGAGTAGGAAGTTTCATGCCTGTCAGTCCAGCAACTGTATTAGTGGAGTAGGGAGTTTCATGCTTGTCAGTCCAGCAACTGTATTAGTGGAGTAGGGAGTTTCATGCTTGTCAGTCCAGCAACTGTATTAGTGGAGTAGGAAGTTTCATGCCTGTCAGTCCAGCAACTGTATTAGTGGAGTAGGGAGTTTCATGCTTGTCAGTCCAGCAACTGTATTAGTGGAGTAGGGAGTTTCATGCCTGTCAGTCCAGCAACTGTATTAGTGGAGTAGGGAGTTTCATGCTTGTCAGTCCAGCAACTGTATTAGTGGAGTAGGGAGTTTCATGCTTGTCAGTCCAGCAACTGTATTAGTGGAGTAGGGAGTTTCTTACCTGTCAGTCCAGCAACTGTATTAGTGGAGTAGGGAGTTTCATGCCTGTCAGTCCAGCAACTGTATTAGTGGAGTAGGGAGTTTCTTACCTGTCAGTCCAGCAACTGTATTAGTGGAGTAGGGAGTTTCTTACCTGTCAGTCCAGCAACTGTATTAGTGGAGTAGGGAGTTTCTTACCTGTCAGTCCAGCAACTGTATTAGTGGAGTAGGGAGTTTCTTACCTGTCAGTCCAGCAACTGTATTAGTGGAGTAGGGAGTTTCTTACCTGTCAGTCCAGCAACTGTATTAGTGGAGTAGGGAGTTTCATGCTTGTCAGTCCAGCAACTGTATTAGTGGAGTAGGGAGTTTCTTACCTGTCAGTCCAGCAACTGTATTAGTGGAGTAGGGAGTTTCTTACCTGTCAGTCCAGCAACTGTATTAGTGGAGTAGGGAGTTTCATGCCTGTCAGTCCAGCAACTGTATTAGTGGAGTAGGGAGTTTCTTACCTGTCAGTCCAGCAACTGTATTAGTGGAGTAGGGAGTTTCATGCTTGTCAGTCCAGCAACTGTATTAGTGGAGTAGGGAGTTTCTTACCTGTCAGTCCAGCAACTGTATTAGTGGAGTAGGGAGTTTCATGCTTGTCAGTCCAGCAACTGTATTAGTGGAGTAGGGAGTTTCTTACCTGTCAGTCCAGCAACTGTATTAGTGGAGTAGGGAGTTTCATGCCTGTCGGTCCAGCAACTGTATTAGTGGAGTAGGGAGTTTCATGCCTGTCGGTCCAGCAACTGTATTAGTGGAGTAGGGAGTTTCATGCCTGTCGGTCCAGCAACTGTATTAGTGGAGTAGGGAGTTTCATGCCTATCAGTCTAGCAACTGTATTAGTGGAGTAGGGAGTTTCTTACCTGTCAGTCTAGCAACTGTATTAGTGGAGTAGGGAGTTTCTTACCTGTCAGTCCAGCAACTGTATTAGTGGAGTAGGGAGTTTCATACCTGTCAGTCCAGCAACTGTATTAGTGGAGTAGGGAGTTTTATGGCTGTCAGTCCAGCAACTGTATTAGTGGAGTAGGGAGTTTCTTACCTGTCAGTCTAGCAACTGTATTAGTGGAGTAGGGAGTTTCATGCCTGTCGGTCCAGCAACTGTATTAGTGGAGTAGGGAGTTTCATGCCTATCAGTCTAGCAACTGTATTAGTGGAGTAGGGAGTTTCTTACCTGTCAGTCTAGCAACTGTATTAGTGGAGTAGGGAGTTTCATGCCTGTCGGTCCAGCAACTGTATTAGTGGAGTAGGGAGTTTCATGCCTATCAGTCTAGCAACTGTATTAGTGGAGTAGGGAGTTTCTTACCTGTCAGTCCAGCAACTGTATGAGTGGAGTAGGGAGTTTCTTACCTGTCAGTCCAGCAACTGTATGAGTGGAGTAGGGAGTTTCATGCCTGTCGGTCCAGCAACTGTATTAGTGGAGTAGGGAGTTTCATGCCTATCAGTCTAGCAACTGTATTAGTGGAGTAGGGAGTTTCTTACCTGTCAGTCCAGCAAGTGTATTAGTGGAGTAGGGAGTTTCATACCTGTCAGTCCAGCAACTGTATTAGTGGAGTAGGGAGTTTCTTACCTGTCAGTCCAGCAACTGTATTAGTGGAGTAGGGAGTTTCATGCCTGTCAGTCCAGCAACTGTATTAGTGGAGTAGGGAGTTTCATGCCTGTCGGTCCAGCAACTGTATTAGTGGAGTAGGGAGTTTCATGCCTGTCGGTCCAGCAACTGTATTAGTGGAGTAGGGAGTTTCATGCCTATCAGTCTAGCAACTGTATTAGTGGAGTAGGGAGTTTCTTACCTGTCAGTCCAGCAACTGTATTAGTGGAGTAGGGAGTTTCATGCCTGTCGGTCCAGCAACTGTATTAGTGGAGTAGGGAGTTTCATGCCTATCAGTCTAGCAACTGTATTAGTGGAGTAGGGAGTTTCTTACCTGTCAGTCCAGCAAGTGTATTAGTGGAGTAGGGAGTTTCATACCTGTCAGTCCAGCAACTGTATTAGTGGAGTAGGGAGTTTCATACCTGTCAGTCTAGCAACTGTATTAGTGGAGTAGGGAGTTTCATACCTGTCAGTCCAGCAACTGTATTAGTGGAGTAGGGAGTTTCATACCTGTCAGTCCAGCAACTGTATTAGTGGAGTAGGGAGTTTCATACCTGTCAGTCCAGCAAGTGTATTAGTGGAGTAGGGAGTTTTATGGCTGTCAGTCCAGCAACTGTATTAGTGGAGTAGGGAGTTTCATACCTGTCAGTCCAGCAACTGTATTAGTGGAGTAGGGAGTTTTATGGCTGTCAGTCCAGCAACTGTATTAGTGGAGTAGGGAGTTTTATGGCTGTCAGTCCAGCAACTGTATTAGTGGAGTAGGGAGTTTCATACCTGTCAGTCCAGCAACTGTATTAGTGGAGTAGGGAGTTTTATGGCTGTCAGTCCAGCAAGTGTATTAGTGGAGTAGGGAGTTTCATACCTGTCAGTCCAGCAACTGTATTAGTGGAGTAGGGAGTTTTATGGCTGTCAGTCCAGCAAGTGTATTAGTGGAGTAGGGAGTTTCTTACCTGTCAGTCCAGCAACTGTATTAGTGGAGTAGGGAGTTTCATACCTGTCAGTCCAGCAACTGTATTAGTGGAGTAGGGAGTTTCATACCTGTCAGTCCAGCAACTGTATTAGTGGAGTAGGGAGTTTTATGGCTGTCAGTCCAGCAAGTGTATTAGTGGAGTAGGGAGTTTCTTACCTGTCAGTCCAGCAACTGTATTAGTGGAGTAGGGAGTTTCTTACCTGTCAGTCCAGCAACTGTATTAGTGGAGTAGGGAGTTTTATGCCTGTCAGTCCAGCAACTGTATTAGTGGAGTAGGGAGTTTCTTACCTGTCAGTCCAGCAACTGTATTAGTGGAGTAGGGAGTTTCTTACCTGTCAGTCCAGCAACTGTATTAGTGGAGTAGGGAGTTTTATGGCTGTCAGTCCAGCAACTGTATTAGTGGAGTAGGGAGTTTCTTACCTGTCAGTCCAGCAAGTGTACGAGTGGAGTAGGGAGTTTCATGCCTGTCAGTCCAGCAACTGTATTAGTGGAGTAGGGAGTTTCATGCCTGTCAGTCCAGCAACTGTATTAGTGGAGTAGGGAGTTTCATGCCTGTCAGTCCAGCAACTGTATTAGTGGAGTAGGGAGTTTCATGCCTGTCAGTCCAGCAACTGTATTAGTGGAGTAGGGAGTTTCATGCCTGTCAGTCCAGCAACTGTATTAGTGGAGTAGGGAGTTTTATGCCTGTCAGTCCAGCAAGTGTACGAGTGGAGTAGGGAGTTTTATGCCTGTCAGTCCAGCAAGTGTATTAGTGGAGTAGGGAGTTTCATGCCTGTCAGTCCAGCAAGTGTATTAGTGGAGTAGGGAGTTTTATGCCTGTCAGTCCAGCAAGTGTACGAGTGGAGTAGGGAGTTTTATGCCTGTCAGTCCAGCAAGTGTACGAGTGGAGTAGGGAGTTTTATGCCTGTCAGTCCAGCAAGTGTATTAGTGGAGTAGGGAGTTTCATGCCTGTCAGTCCAGCAAGTGTATTAGTGGAGTAGGGAGTTTTATGCCTGTCAGTCCAGCAACTGTATTAGTGGAGTAGGGAGTTTCATGCCTGTCAGTCCAGCAAGTGTATTAGTGGAGTAGGGAGTTTCATGCCTGTCAGTCCAGCAACTGTATTAGTGGAGTAGGGAGTTTTATGCCTGTCAGTCCAGCAACTGTATTAGTGGAGTAGGGAGTTTTATGCCTGTCAGTCCAGCAACTGTATTAGTGGAGTAGGGAGTTTTATGCCTGTCAGTCCAGCAACTGTATTAGTGGAGTAGGGAGTTTTATGCCTGTCAGTCCAGCAACTGTATTAGTGGAGTAGGGAGTTTTATGCCTGTCAGTCCAGCAAGTGTATTAGTGGAGTAGGGAGTTTCATGCCTGTCAGTCCAGCAAGTGTATTAGTGGAGTAGGGAGTTTTATGCCTGTCAGTCCAGCAAGTGTACGAGTGGAGTAGGGAGTTTTATGCCTGTCAGTCCAGCAAGTGTACGAGTGGAGTAGGGAGTTTTATGCCTGTCAGTCCAGCAAGTGTATTAGTGGAGTAGGGAGTTTCATGCCTGTCAGTCCAGCAAGTGTATTAGTGGAGTAGGGAGTTTTATGCCTGTCAGTCCAGCAACTGTATTAGTGGAGTAGGGAGTTTTATGCCTGTCAGTCCAGCAACTGTATTAGTGGAGTAGGGAGTTTCATGCCTGTCAGTCCAGCAACTGTATTAGTGGAGTAGGGAGTTTCATGCCTGTCAGTCCAGCAACTGTATTAGTGGAGTAGGGAGTTTCATGCCTGTCAGTCCAGCAACTGTATTAGTGGAGTAGGGAGTTTTATGCCTGTCAGTCCAGCAAGTGTACGAGTGGAGTAGGGAGTTTTATGCCTGTCAGTCCAGCAAGTGTACGAGTGGAGTAGGGAGTTTTATGGCTGTCAGTCCAGCAAGTGTATTAGTGGAGTAGGGAGTTTTATGGCTGTCAGTCCAGCAAGTGTACGAGTGGAGTAGGGAGTTTTATGGCTGTCAGTCCAGCAAGTGTACGAGTGGAGTAGGGAGTTTTATGGCTGTCAGTCCAGCAAGTGTACGAGTGGAGTAGGGAGTTTTATGGCTGTCAGGCCAGCAAGTGTACGAGTGGAGTAGGGAGTTTTATGGCTGTCAGTCCAGCAAGTGTACGAGTGGAGTAGGGAGTTTTATGGCTGTCAGTCCAGCAAGTGTACGAGTGGAGTAGGGAGTTTCATGCCTGTCAGTCCAGCAAGTGTACGAGTGGAGTAGGGAGTTTTATGGCTGTCAGTCCAGCAAGTGTACGAGTGGAGTAGGGAGTTTTATGGCTGTCAGTCCAGCAAGTGTACGAGTGGAGTAGGGAGTTTCATGCCTGTCAGTCCAGCAAGTGTACGAGTGGAGTAGGGAGTTTTATGGCTGTCAGTCCAGCAAGTGTACGAGTGGAGTAGGGAGTTTTATGGCTGTCAGTCCAGCAAGTGTACGAGTGGAGTAGGGAGTTTTATGGCTGTCAGTCCAGCAAGTGTACGAGTGGAGTAGGGAGTTTTATGGCTGTCAGTCCAGCAAGTGTACGAGTGGAGTAGGGAGTTTCAAAACGGCGTGACTTCTATGACAGACTGTTCACTGTTCAGCACACCACATCATCCATGATGTGATAGCATACCGCAAAGTGTCTGCAAGGTGGGTGCCACGGCAGTTTACTCCAGAATTGAAACAACGACGCACTGATGCTTATTAAGAACTAGCCCCAAGTGATTTCCACCTGTTTGGACAACTCAAAGAGGCACTGGGAGAAAAGACTTTAGGTCCGATGAAGAGGTACGGCAGGTGGTGCATGTGTGGTTACACACGCGATCAAGAGAATTTTTCTGCAGGAATCCAAGCACTTTATCTACGCTGGCGGACTTACATTGAACGCAGTGGTGACTACATCGAAATATGACACATTTGTTCTTTATATTTTCAGAACTGATTGATTGATTGATTGATTGACTGATTGATTATTGATTGATTGATTGGTTGGTTGATTGATTGATTGACTGATTGATTATTGATTGCTTGATTGATTGGTTGATTGATTGATTGATTGATTTAGGAACCGACATCACAGCATTCGGGGCATTCCCATAAGTGCTCCGTCCCCATCCTCAGCAGCCATCGAAGAGTTCCAACAGCAATAGTACCAGTAGCAATCTGATTTTATGTCCGTCTCGCCTTTCCTCTCAGCGTCGAGAGTCGGCGAAATCCCCTCGTCACTCCTCGTTGTCTCATTCTTGCCAGACCATGGTGATCCAATTGCTCCTCAGAGGTGTAAACGTGCTCCCACAAGGCCGCAACCACGGCTGCCTTGTCATGCATCAATACTCCACCAAGTTTTGCAGAGCCAGCCAATCTGTCCGCCAGTTCATTCCCCAGCACACCGGCATGCCCCGGAGAAAAGATCCAGGCGATGCTTGCCACCTGTGAGCTCCGAAGCGAAGCAAGCCACTCTGCCCTAAGCTTGCCTGTCCTCACCTTCCTCAGTATGCTTTCTGAGTTAGTTACAATCACGATGTGTGTATGTGTCGTATTCTCCATCCAGCGGAAAGCTGCACTGACCGCCTCCACCTCCATTCTTAAGCTAGATGTTGTGGCATTTTATGCCAGGCTCTCCTGCACCAAACGACGACCATTAACTTTTGCTAAGAACCCCCAGGCACTTCTCCTACCTCTCAACACCGACCCATCTGTGTAGATAAACACATCACTCGAGCGAGCATTATCCTGATATAGTTGCTGGATTTCCACTTCCATGGCCCCTGCTGGCCACTCCCTGCACTCCCGGCTTAATTTGATTATAACTCTGCACAAGTCTGACTGCTCCGCTGGCACTCTGACCCACTCCTCTCCTCGTCTAATGTTCTCCGAGATGCACGCCTCTCTGATCGTATCCTCCACCTGAGCCATCCATGATTTCCCTCTTATCAGTCGCTGACCCTTAACTGCTTCCAGCGTCTCATGCAAAAGGTGGTCTGTGTCTGCAGCTACTCTGAGGTATGCCTTCGCCTGCATCACCTTGAGCCTACCAGCAAAAGTCGGCAGATCAAGGGTGTAACTCATACACACTACTGAGGTGTCTCTGGTGCATCCCAGAATGACCCGCATAGCTTCGTTCTGTATGCGCTCTAATTTCACCAGCTGACTCTTTGAGACAGTGAGCAGTCCTAGTGCATAATCAATCACTGAGAGGATTAAGTGCTGGTATAGTGTGAAAAGCATTCTCTGCTCTGTGTCCATCGCAGCCATGGTTTTAAGTGCATTGAGTACCTTTTGAGACGATGTCACAACCGTCTCCACATAGTCCTTGAAGGACAGGCTCCTGTCAAATGTGATTCCCAGATACTTCAGTTTGTTCTCTCTGTTGACGCTTCTACCATCTATCGCGAGGCTTGGAACACCAGCTCTCACAATCCTGTTGTCCAGAGAGCCCTACAAAACAGCCGCCTTTTCCGGGTGGATGACAGCACTCATTTCAGTGCACCAGTGAATCACTTTGTCTACTGTCGCCTATAGCTCCTGGGCTGTTTGCTCCCAATCTCTCCCCTGTCTATATGCAAGAATATCATCTGCAAATGTTAGTATCCCTCCAACCCCAGTGCTTCTAAGTTTGTAATCTTGCTCACCCAAAAAACGACATTTAAGGTTTTCATTTGAAATTTGGTACATGTCAAAAGTGGTGCGGTCATCTTTAAACTGTCCTTAGGACGTCACCGTGTTCGTCTGCACAGTGATGTCACGTGCTTAACCCTCTTGCCATTCTTAATAACAATAGTGACAGGTTACAACACAATGGCATGGTTACTGTAATTTCTATCACACTTTTAATGTTTTAATTTTAAGTAGTCCCGTACCTACACCTCCCCCCCCCCCCTCTCAATAGGTCTTGGCCAGTATAGAACCCAACCCTGGTGCCTTGGAAACACCTCTGCGTCCCACTAACGATGATGATTTGCAAAGAAACAAACAGTAAATAAGATAGCAAACCCTATCTGTCAATTAATGTTGGTGAATTAGACAGCCTTGAGAGGCACGCGTCGAAACGCACACTCTAGCATTCCTTTCAGCACAGCTCTGCCTGGCTACACACACCAGACAATAGATGGATTTGCACACGGCTCTCACGTAAAAGAGAGGGTTCTCAATTACAGCTAATAAGTTGTAATCCGTAAAAGCTGATCTGGTGCGGTGCTGCTGGCAGGTACTGGTCGTTCGTTACTAGCTCAAAGACATTCTACTTGTTGCTAGAAGACAGGACTTTAGCTTTTTTATTCTTGCGTTACATTTCTAACTTCTAAACTACAAACATGCATTAACTGATTTCCCCCCCCCCCCCCCGCGTTTCCATCCTGTTTCAGGATATTGCGGTCAACACCAGCATCTTTCAGCTGTATGTTGATTCCTAGGCTAGATTACACTCATCAGCACGCCACGACTTTCTGAGCGACCGGCTCCATACTCTCATAAGTCACTTTTGCGATTCGAACCACTGCTAATTCTCGTCGCGTCACGTGACGAGAGTATTCGGGGTTAGCGGAGAAAGCTGCTAACCCCTCGGCCATGGAGCCGCGTAAAATAGGACAACGCAGAAACACTAAGTGGAGCTCATGGAGAGAACTAATTAACCTGTGAATGAAGAGGTGAAGAAAAACGCTAACGCTTGATTATGATAGGGCATACATTGAGAAGACCTGAAAATAGTATAGCTAGACAGACCTTTGACTGGAATCCCCAGGGCATCATAAATAGAGGAAGAGCTAAAAGCACACGGAGACGAGAAGATGAGACAGAAATGGATAATATGGGAAGAACATGGACGGAACAACATGCATTAGCTAAGGATATGATGGTTTGATTTGAACTGGTTGGGTGGGGGACCTTTTCCCCCAGTGCGGGATGAAGCCTTATCTACACAGCTCAATATGTCTGCCGCTAAGTGGACAAGTTTCGGTTGCAAACGGTCAATGCGAATGAAAGTGACATGAGACTAGCAGACTTATTACTTTTATTCAATAAATTCTTATCACTGGAGGTTAGAAAAGGGATTCCTGTATATCACATAGGACCAATCTTAACATGTGGCTGTGAATCATTAACAATTAGTAAACAATCAACAACAACAATAACAAAACACCCCCACAAGCTTTAGAGATGTTGTTTTACAGAGGAATGCAGATAATTACATGGGCAGCAAAAATGAGTAATCTAAACGGCTTGAAACAGGCTAAGACACAAAGAGATAATTTTCCACAAACATCAGAAGTAAGCAGTCATCATGTATTGGCCACATTATGAGAAGACAAAAACTATAAAATATTGTGACAACCGGAAATATTTGTGAAAAGAGAAATATAGGAAGACAATGAGAGACAATTCTTGACAGTTTTGTGTCATGGCATGGAAGTGTGCCAGCGCACGAACTGGTACTTGCTGTTGGAACATTTATGCTTTGTAAGAAGAACTGCCCTCTCCAGTCTGTATGTGTCGCCCACTAAAGTGAGAAAAGACTGGCCACCAATTGTCCAGTGCATTTAGCCCTAGAAAATGTAAAAGTCCAGCACATCCATCACAGGCCCATTGCAGGCTCTTGCTTCGGGAGATGAAATAAAGCTGAAAGTAACTGTAGGATCAGTTCAGGAGACTGTTCGTTTCGTTTGTTAACTTTTTTAGTTCAGGAGGTTTCACAGTATTGATAAGGGAAGGGAATAACCACAGCAATGCTTAGGAAACAGAATAACCACAGATATACTCTGCAAAGGGAATAACCTCAGTAATTCTCAGGGAAGGGAATAACCAGAGAAATGCGCAGAGTAGAAAAAAACCACAGCAATGCTTAGGGATGCAAATAGCCACAGCAATGCTCAGGGAAGGGAATAACCACAGCAAGGCTCAGGGAAGGGAATAACCATAGCTATGCTTAGAGAAGGGAATAACTACACTACAGCAATGCTCAGGGACGGGAATAACCACAATGAGCAATCATTGGTGCCTTGCTCTTAAAGAAGCTAAATGTGTAGTGTCATCACGTAACAGGTCCCTTGCAGAATGTCTCTATCTAGCCCGATCGAACAGATTCCTGAACAGGTCTTCTGCCTCCTGCATTTTCATGCCCAATGTGTCTTCAAAGTCCTGTGTCCATTTTCAGGCCCAGTGTGTCTTCAAAGTCCTGTGTCCATTTTCATGTTCAATGTGTCTTCAATGTCTTGTGTCCATTTTCATCCCCAACGTGTCTTTGATGTCCTGTGTCCATTTTCATCCCCAACGTGTCTTCAAAGTCCTGTGTCCATTTTCATGCCCAATGTGTCTTCAAAGTCCTGTGTCCATTTTCATGCCCAATGTGTCTTCAAAGTCCTGTGTCCATTTTCATGCCCATTGTGTCTTCAAAGTCCTGTGTCCATTTTCATGCCCAATGTGTCTTCAAAGTCCTGTGTCCATTTTCAGGCCCAGTGTGTCTTCAAAGTCCTGTGTCCATTTTCATGTTCAATGTGTCTTCAATGTCTTGTGTCCATTTTCATCCCCAACGTGTCTTTGATGTCCTGTGTCCAACTCATTTGTTTCAATGACATGTCCCATTTCATGCCGATCGACCCCTATCTCTTCTTTCATATCAAATTAAAGGAGGTTGTATATGGAGAACCATGGCAGATTAGGAAATTCGCTTAAGATGATTAATCATCCCATGGCACTCAACCAGTTAACTAATTGTGTCCCGCGGTGTTGTTGTGACCATTCGTTCAGTATAACTACTTCCAATACCGTGTCCATCAGAAACCTAGAAACGGAGCTGGGGAAGAGTGACAACTCCGACGCTGCCTGTTCCACCATGGCTAGTGACAGACGGAAGAATCTTTCCTCCGAGCAGTGATAAGCGCGACGTCCTTCAGAAACCCAGAATGGATGATGGGGAAAATGACATCTCAATGCTGCCTGTTCTATCACGGCTAGCGACAGAAGGAAGAGTCTTTCTCTCGGGCTGTGATGAGCGCAAAGTTCAGCAAAGGTCATGCCATAACATGATAATAATTTAACGTCAAAGCTGTGAAAAAACGTATGGACCCAAGAATGTTATAATAATGTTCAGGAAAGTTCCAAGGACACGGAAGAGAGCTGTGCATTCCACTTTGTTATTCCATCATGATCATAATCATCGTGTTCCATACCGGTAAGCGTGGGCGGTCAGATTTCACCATCTCACGTGATCACCAGAGTTGTGGGTCAGCTATGTATTCTTGTCCCGACCATGCCACGTGGTCAAGCCATTGAGATGTTTACTTCTCTACCCTCCTCTTGTTCTTTTTCCCCTCAATCTTGACAGTAGTCACCAAGATGTCTAATTTATTTCTTCCTATAGTGTGCCAAGAAAACCTAGTATATACGCCTACCTGTTGATATCATTGCAGCAGTATCTGCTATAGTATTATCTTTCATACCTATTCTGTTCTGCTACTTCATGATAAATAAACAGCTACTACGGTTACTCTGGCTAGTTTAGTACATACATTGTCTTCTTCCTTTCGTTCGCTTGGAATCAGCCTATACATGTGGTTGTGTTTCTCGAAGCCTATACATGTAGTGTTTCTCCAAGCTTACACATGTAGTTGTGTTTCTCCAAGCCTATACACGTAGTTATGTTTCTCCAAGCCTATACATGTAGTTGTGTTTCTCCAAGCCTATACACGTAGTTATGTTTCTCCAAGCTTACACATGTAGTTGTGTTTCTCCAAGCCTATACACGTAGTTATGTTTCTCCAAGCCTATATATGTAGTTGTGTTTCTCCAAGCTTACACATGTAGTTGTGTTTCTGCAAGCCTATACATGTAGTTGTGTTTCTCCAAGCTTACACATGTAGTTGTGTTTCTCCAAGCCTATACACGTAGTTATGTTTCTCCAAGCCTATACATGTAGTTGTGTTTCTGCAAGCCTATACACGTAGTTATGTTTCTCCAAGCCTATACATGTAGTTGTGTTTCTGCAAGCCTATACATGTAGTTGTGTTTCTCCAAGCCTATACATGTAGTTGTGTTTCTGCAAGCCTATACATGTAGTTGTGTTTCTCCAAGCCTATACATGTAGTTGTGTTTCTCCAAGCCTGTATACGTGGCTGTGCGTCTCCAAACCTATATATGTTGTGTTTCTCAAGCCTATACATGTAGTTGTGTTTCTCCAAGCCTATACATGTAGTTGTGTTTCTCCAAGCCTATACATGTGGTTGTGTTTCTCCGCGAAGTGCAGGGTTGTTTGAAGATGTTGCAAACTTCCGTTGTTTGACATGTGGGGGTTGTTTCATCAGCCTAGAGAGCAGACCTTCCTGAGCTGTATGTGGTTCAGTGTATGTGTTCTGCAGTTCGGGATTTTTGTCCACTTGTACACATTACTGTAGAATCTATCTTTAGCTTTGCGTGCGTATCGCTATTAAGTCTGTTGTATTCTGTTCTGAGTCTAAAAATAGGACTTGCCCAGTCCTGTCGACTAAATAGAAAATAAATTCTGCATGTTCTTAACAGGACGTTGCCACCCCAGCATGGTTTTCTAGGCAGTTTTACGTTCAGCAGTTTGCCACTGCTTTCTGGACGAGAAGTCAACGTTAAAATCATACTGGCCGATGTAGAGAATGAACCCGCTACCTCACATCCATCAGGGCACATGAAGTTTAAGAATGAGCACTTATTGTCTTTCGGCCACGCGTGCCTCGGTACAGATAACTGTAATCATGTCATGACTTTTTACGTGTTTTATTAGATTTCTTTTTTTTTTTGTGTGGTAATATATAACTGACATATGACCCCCCCCCCCCCCCCCCCCCCCCATCCAAAATTAAAGAAGGTGGGTCGTAAGAAATGGATGACTGAAGAAATTTTACACCTCATGGAAACAAGAAGACTCAACAAAAATAATTCTGTCAAATATGAAGAAATTCACAGACAAGTCAGAACATTATGTAAGGAGGCAAAAGAAGCATGGCTTGAGGAAAAGTGCTTAGAAATTGAAAGCCAACACAACAGTCAAAATACCAAATTAGTGCACAAACGAATTCAGGAACTTACTAATAAAAGAACAAGTACATCAACAGGGTGTCTAAAAACTGAAGATGGTAAAATCATAATAGAAAAAGACCAGATTCTACAGGTATGGACAGATTATGTGAAACACCTTTATGATGATAACAGAGACGAAGAGTATGATATTAGATTTAATAATGAAGGACCGCCAATTTTGGAGATGGAGGTTCGAAATGTTCTTAAGCATATGAAAGCTGGCAAGGCCCCCGGTGCAGATAACATCACAACAGAAATGATTAAAGCTTTAGAAGAATTTGGAATAGATCAAGTCACCAGACTGCTGAACACATTATATGATACTGGAGATATACCTCCTGAACTATGTAACTCTATATTTATTGCAATCCCAAAGAAATCAGGAACCTTGGAATGTGATCAACATAGAACAATTAGTATAATGAGTCACATCACAAAGATTTTGCTAAGAATTATCATGCAAAGAATGAGGAAGAAGATACAACCTGAAATAGGGGAAGAACAATGTGGGTTTGTAGAAGGAAAGGGTACAGTAAATGCAGTGTATATGCTGCGAACAGTTATTGAACGTGCTATAGAAGTAAACAAGGATATACATCTTTGCTTTATTGACTATACAAAGGCTTTTGATAGCGTTAGACATGTCAGCATGGTGGATATGCTTGCAGATCTACAAATTGATGGGAAAGACATTAGACTTATAAAAAACATATATTGGAAACAACAAGCTGCAATAAGGATTGATAATGAAGTGGGACAGTATCAGCCAATTAAGAGAGGTGTTAGGCAGGGATGTGTGATGTCTCCAGATCTTTTTTCCCTGTACAGTGAAAATATTTTCAGAAATGTAGAGGATATAAATCTCCCCCGATGGTGCTTCCACCTTGTCGTGGTGGGGGAGCTTGAGTTTCTCAATGACACTGAGAGCTATGCCGGCGGTAGCGTAGCTACCAGCAGGGCCTCCCAAGCCGGACAGGTCAAAGGGTAGAGAACAGACAAAGAGAAACACCCTGGTCCTCCAGGTTGGGGGTTGAATCGTGGGGTTAACATCCCCACCTTTGTAAAAACCTTTCTTTGTTACGAAACAAATACATGAGCCTCGATATCGGACTGACTTATCTGGACAACGACCTTGGAACGTTAAAGGACTTTTGAGATTTGGAACATGGAATGTACGGACACTATATCGAGCTGGAGCGGCCGAAGAACTAACCCGGGAGCTGGGTGAATATCAAATGGATATAACAGCAATTCAAGAAATAAGGTGGCCAGGAGAGGGTACTTTAGAGCAAAATGGAATGATTATAATATATGGAGGAAACACCCAAAATAAACATGAATTAGGAACAGGATTTGTCATCAAAAAGAGTTATGGGGGAACGTTTTAAACTTTAAAGCTTTTAATGACAGGATTAGTAAATTACGAATAAAAGGTAAATGGAAAAATATAACGATGATTAATGTACATGCACCTACTGAAGAGAAAGAAGATGATATTAAAGAAGACTTTTATAATGATCTGGAAGATGTCATAGAAGAAACCCCCAAACAGGACATCCTGATTGTGCTGGGAGACTTCAATGCAAAAATAGGTAGAGAGCAAACTAATAAAAAAGTGGCCGGTATGGAAAGCCTACATACAACTTCAAATGATAATGGTTGGAGAGTCATCAACCTGGCAGAAGCCAAAGGACTGCAGATTAGCAGTACCAGACTACAAAGAAAGGATATACACAAACAAACTTGGAAATCATGTGACAAGAGAACCTATAATCAAATAGATCACATTTTAATTAACAACAGAAATGCATCAAACATACAGCAAGTCAGAAGTTATAGAGGAGCTGAGTGCCACAGTGACCACTTCCTCGTTGGAGCAAAATTTAAAATAAAACTTAAGAGAGCTTTCTATACTAAATTACAAAGATTACACCCAACATATAACAGAGAAAAACTGCAAGACATTACAGTCAAAGAGAAATTTACAGATGAAATAAAATGTAAACTTGAAACTCTGCAAAACCCTTTGGAGGAAAGCGTTGACCAAACTTGGTTGAACATCAAGAATACAATTCAGTCTACCGCAGAAGAATGTCTCGGTGTGTTAACCACGCATAGAAAGAACAGATGGTTCAATCAAAAATGTGAAGAAGCAGTCATTAGGAAGAAGAATGCCAGACATGTATGGTTAAATGACATCAATAACATCCAAAAGGAAGAGCATTATAGAAATGAATGTAAAGAGGCTACAAAAATAGTCAGACAGCAGAAGCGAGAATATATGAGTAATATAATCAAAGATATGGAAACTAATCACCAGAAAAATTAATCCAGAAAATTTTTTAAAGAACTGAAGTCAATGAAACGAGGGCACCAACAAAACACATATGGTTTAAAAAACAAAAATGGGAATATGATAAATACCAATGAGGAAATGTGCAACACATGGAAAGAATATTTTATTGAATTACTAAATTGTGAAGCTCCAAGTCACATTTTCCCACAGGAAGAGGTTCTAACATGCGAACCACAAATTGAAGAACCTACATTTGAAGAAATCCTATATGTAATCACACGACTTAAAAACAATAAGGCAACTGGGACTGATGGAATTGCTGCTGAATTTATAAAGGCAGGTGGCCATGCATTACATCTAAAGCTATACGAACTAATAATAAAAATCTGGAGGACAGAAGAATTACCCCATGACTGGAAAGAGTCATTATTGATACCTATCTTTAAGAAAGGAGACAAGTTCCAATGTGGAAATTATAGAGGAATATCACTACTGTCCACAAGCTATAAGATACTATCCGCAGTATTACTAAATAGACTAAAACCATATTCAGAAGACATATTTGGTGACTACCAGGCGGGTTTTAGACAAAACAGATCAACAATAGATCAGATATTTATCTTACGACAAATAGCCGAGAAACATTGGGAATATAAAAGAGATCTCCATAACATTTTTGTGGATTTTAAAAAGGCTTATGATAGTGTCCATAGGAATAGTCTATGGAATGCTATGCAGGAATTTGGAATACCAAGGAAGTTAATCAACATGACCAGACTATGCATGGAAGATACTTATAATATAGTAACATATAAAGGCAGGAAATCAGACCCCTTCCAAATAACATCTGGCTTGAAACAGGGTGATGCACTATCGCCGCTACTCTTCAATCTGGCTCTAGAGAAAGTTGTAAGGAAGGTAAAGGAGGAATGTGATATTGGAGGAACATCCAAGCTGCTTGGTATGCAGATGATATAGATATTATAGGGCAAAGTGAACAAAAGACATTGGAAATATTGACTCACTTAAAGGGAAAAGCCCAACGGATGGGGCTGGTTATCAACCAAGATAAGACAGAATATATGGTAATTTCAAGAGACGGAATGGCTATAAACTCTGGCCACATACAAATAGATAATATGACTATTAAAAGAACGGAAACATACAAATACCTGGGTACAATCTTCAACTGCTCCAACATCATAGGGGAAGAAATACAAACTAGAATCAACTCTGGAAATAAGATATACTATGCACTACAACATCTACTAAAATCAAAGGCGCTATCTCGTAACACCAAAATCACAATATACAAAACACTGATCAGACCAGTTGTGCTGTATGGCTCTGAAACCTGGAGTACAACGAAAGGAGACGAAGCCTTGTTACAAACCTTTGAGAACAAAATTTTAAGACGCATCTTTGGACCCATTAGGGATACACAAAGTGGAGAGTAGAAAAGAAGAAGTAACAAAGACATTTATGATCTGTTTAAGTCCCCGCTAATCACTGGTATCATGAAGGCTAATAGACTACAATGGCTGGGGCATATAGAAAGAATGGAAGATAATAGGGAAACAAAACTCGCTTACACTCAGGAAATAAATGACCGTAGACCCCGAGGTAGACCAAGAAGGCGGTGGAGAGATAATACATGTACAGACCTACAAGCACTTGGAATCAACGACTGGCAAGAGAAGGTCCACCAGAGAGACGAATGGAGACGGATTGTATTTGCAGCAAAGAACCTCAATGGCTCGGAACGCTGAAGAAGAAGAGAGGATATAAATGGAATCAGCATTGGAGGACGAAACATCAATAACATTAGATATGCAGATGATACAGTATTAATTGCAGACAATGCGCAGGACCTGCAACAATTAGTAGATGCGGTTGTTGTACACAGTGAGCAACTGGGGTTAGAATTAAATTGTAAAAAGACTCAGGTTATGGTCGTCAGTAGGAAGGAAGAAGTGCCACAATGTAATATACGAGTAAATGGAAATATTCTTCAACAAGTGAATCGGTACAATTATCTTGGAACAGTTATAACATCTGATGGGAGATGCCTTGAAGAGATTAGAACAAGAATCGCCATGGCGAAAGTAGCCTTTAGCAAGATGAAAAACATTCTGACCAATAAAAAGATGTCAATTGAAACGAGAAAAAGAGTGTTGAGGGGATACATAGAGCTTGTTCTTTTGTATGGATGTGAAACTTGGACAATGAGCAGTCAAGCTGAAAAGCATCTGATGGCTGCAGAAATGTGGTTTCTGAGGAAAATGCAAAGAATACCATGGACAGACAGAAAAACCAATGACCAAGTACTACAGGAGACAAATGAACATCGTAGACTGATTAGAGAAATTAGACGTAGACAGTCAAAATTTGTTGGACATGTTATGAGAAGAAATGGGTTGGAGAACTTAGTGACAACTGGCAAGATCGAGGGGAACAGACCAAGAGGAAGACCGAGAAGAAAATACCTGGATGGCTTGGCCACATGGCATGGACGAGACAGGAACACTGAGCTGATCCACGACACTGGTGATCGAGTGAAATGGCGAGTCATGACCGCCCACGCTTTCCGGCATGGCACATGATTGATTGATTGATAACTGACATATCTGGCTGTTGTGTCCCTGTTTCTTATGTCCGGGACTTTTACTATGGAGGCAACAGTATGCAGTGCGAGTGATATTTGACAAAGTAAAAGACCCACACTTCCCCCCCCCCCTCCTTTTCTCCTGTGTCTGCGTAGTTTTCCACTGTTTACCTTGAACCTGCCGGCAGACGTTTCAAAGCTGAGATGAAAGCGCTGACGTCACCACAACACACAGATTGTGCCTGTATAAACACGATTATAGCAGCGGCACTACCTGACCGAGGGAAATCTCGGGCTTCAAGAGAATTTCGAGCAACGTAACAGCGATACACAATTAACACCTCATGACTCAACACTTGTTACAGTGTTAACCAAACGTTTCCTAACTGTTACTTGGACTTCTTTGACGACTTCCATTGAGTCTATACAATGCCGTTTCTGGGCTGTTCCCCATCTGCGTGCCACAGATATTTGGCCGCCCATGCCAATACGAATCGAGCACAAGTAAATATGATATTAGATTCCAAACCTAATCCACAGCACGGGTTAAGTTCTTTTCACTTTTCTTCGAATAGTTGACAGCGTGATGTACACCGCAAGCATGTTTTCCTTGTTAGTTTACAGTCAAAACAAAACTGTACAATAAAATATGTTTATACATCCATACAATTAAACTTTCACCTTTCTTGCTTTCGTATTTGTCAATTCGCCATATACGAATGACGATCTCCTATGTTTTATCTATGTAAATACTTTATTTGTGTGCAATTTAATAATTTAGCGGGGTTCCTCAAACATTCTTCTGCACTGTGTATCACTACCATCCTGTTTCAGTCACATGTTGCGCAACAGTAACGGTTTAAAAATGGCCACCAAAGGAGTTCGGTTAAAGCAACGTAATGTCAGAGATTTCCTTAATGCTGAAGGCGAGACCTCGATTTGAATCCACGAATGTTTGAGTATTGTTTATGGAGATTCAATAGTGGATGTTAGCACTGTCCGACGTTGGGTACGTCGTTGTGGCGAAGCTGAAGTTGGTCAATCCTCACTGGCTGATGGAAAGCGGATTGTCCGTCCGTAAACCGCATTGACTCCACACATAAATCATCCAGTTGATGACATCATTCTTGGTGACCGTCGGATAATATAGGATGAACTGTGTTCCATGTTGTTCATTAGTAAAGACAGTGCCCAGGCCATCATTACAGACCAGGGTTATTCAAACTTTTGAGCACGGTGGGTGCCCAGAATGTTGACAGACAGACATAAAGAAGCAAGAAAAACCATAGCCTTCATCCTCCTGCACTGTTACGAAACTGAAGGAGAAGCATTTTTATCGAACATTGTGACAAGTGATAAGACTTGGGTTCATTTCTTTGAACCAGAATCCAAGAGACAGTCAATGGAATGGCATCACACAAAATCGCCGAAAAGAAAGAAGTTCAAAATGTCACCATCTGTAGGTAAGGTTATGGCCTCCGTGTTTTGGAATGAGGAAGGTGTGATTCTTCTCGACTTCTTGAAACAGGAAAATACGGTGAATGCTAACCGTTACGTTGAAACTTTGAAGAAGCTTAGAGGGTATCTTCGACGAGTTTACCCATTCAAAGATCCGAGAACTGCACCACTGTTGCACGATAATGCCAGGCCTCACACCGCTAAAGGCACCATTGATACAATTACACCGAGGACACCGAGACCTTTAAACGTGCCGTACGCCAGTGGTTTGGGAAAATGGTCACGGATTTTTAACGTACAGAGAAGATGGACAAACACTATAACGAATAACGGAGACCACATTGGGAAATACATTTTTGAAGTACAGACTTAGAGATTCATTTCAATGTGAATTTTATCAATTCCTTTGCCTATTGAATGAAGTTAAAAATTACGAGGCATTACTTATTGACCGCCCCTCGTGCATCTGATAATTCAACACTTTCACACAATTCCCTCTCTATAGCCAGCAGTAGTGGATTACTTAACATCTCTTGACCCATTGAAGTTCTTAAATTTGTCTAACAATGTAAGAAATTCGAAAACACTCATTTCATCTGATGCTACGCTACCTAATCTGAGTAGAAATCTATTAGTAAAAGCTACAAACAGATTAGGAAATTATGACGTCACGTTCTTGTTTCGTTACATATGTTACGTTTTTTCCCAACTGCAAATCAACTGCTCAAAACTTTACACGATATCCGCTCAATGAACAGCTCAACACTCGACACGATATCAGTTAACTGAAGAGCACAATACTCTACATGATATCAGCTCATTGAAGAGCTCACAACTCTACATGATATCAGTTCATTGAAGAGCTCACAACTCTACATGATATTAGCTCATTGAAGAGCTCACAACTCTACATGATATCAGCTCATTGAAGAACTCACAACTCTACATGATATCAGCTCATTGAAGAGCTCACAACTCTACATGATATCAGCTCATTGAAGAGCTCACAACTCTACATGATATTAGCTCATTGAAGAGCTCACAACTCTACATGATATCAGCTCATTGAAGAGTTCACAACTCTACATGATATCAGCTCATTGAAGAGCTCACAACTCTACATGATGTCAGCTCATTGAAGAGCTCACAACTCTACATGATATCAGCTCATTGAAGAGCTCACAACTCTACATGATATCAGCTCATTGAAGAGCTCACAACTCTACATGATATTAGCTCCCTGAAGAGTACAAGACTATACATGGTATCAGTTCATTGAAGATGAAGAAGGGGGATTGTGAAGGAAGATTCTGGTACTTTTGCCTCGACCACAGGCAGTCTGAATATGGACGTCGTGGCAGTAAGTAAAGCAATAACATGGCTCGAGACACAGACCTTCACTTGGGGCATGCTTCCTTAGTCACTCAATGAGTATGCTAAGGAAGATAGAGGTGGGTTGGATCTGAAGACAGTGGTTGGTATATCTGGGGCGGCACGGCTGAAAAATTTTCTGCCGATGATAATACGATCCCCAATGGTGAAATTCTGCACCAATTTACGTTGCTATGTACACACAGATGGGAACAGATGTTACACAGTAAGAATACAAAGCGCAGAGGCAACTTTCCTATACAAGAAGGAAATGCGTGACAGTCAAAAGTAACTAAACCCAGTACCATCAAACTTAGCATTGTTAACTCTAATGATTAATTAGTATTGCTGAATTGATTAGAAACATGAAGAATGACTAAAACATTTTCTAAGAAACTGCAAGCATTCATAAATTGGTAGCTGCGTAGAATAGTAGTAGTAGTAGTAGTAGTAGTAGTAGTAGTAGTAAGGAGGAGGAGGCGTAGAGGCCCCTTTAACATGGTCTGTTTAAAATCCGTGGTGCTCTTGAGAAACCGGCGGCCGCTATTCTCTGGGACATCCGCTACATGTATTGATATTACAGTACCTCTGGTTGGCCAGGTTTTCCCCGCCTCAATAAACGCATCTCGTATATTATACCTTCACCTCGGTAGCTAAGTGACCCAGAAATTACAAAGAAGCCACATTTTAATGGGAATGATAATTTAAAGTTTATTGCCCAAGCTCACAGCATTCAATGTACTGCTGTCTCCAGAAAGCATGACATAGATCAAGATAAAATGTGTGTGTGTGTGTGTGTGTGTGAGAGAGAGAGAGAAAGAGAGAGAGAGAGAGAGAGAGAGAGAGAGAGAGAGAGAGAGAGAGAGAGAGAGAGATGGACAGGTGTTACATGCATTCTGCTTGTGTAAGTGGAAATGAATCATATGCAAGGCATGTGTGTTTACATGCACTATGCCATAAATGTCATATTATAACTGTATATATGTATGTATTTGCTTTGTTCACACATGTGACACCTAACACTAACAAACGGCAACGCTCTGTAATATACACAAACAAAAGAAACACACATTACACCTTGTAAATATACATTGATTTGTATGAAATAAACTTTCCAAAAAAAAAAAATATATATATATACGTCATTATAGTTGGATTCAAGAAGAATGCTGCCACATATTTTCTTAATGCTTTAAAATAGCAGGTGTAAAACTAAACTGCAAAAACAACCCCGAACTACTGGGTTACTTTCTTTTGGCTTGAATTCATAAAATACTAGGTATAATTTTATTTCACTTTTATTTCATTTTTGAAATAAAATTTATAACAGTCGTAACTTCAAAAGAATAGCCGCGTCACTTCCCTTTGTGGTTAGCTAGTTAGCGACCTTGATGAGAAGCTGCTGATGAATGATAATGTGGGGATCGCAAGCGGATGAGGTTTCCGTGTCTGCGCTCGTCGCCTCGCCTATAATAGAGGGGAATACGGCCACCTACTCCTCTGTGCATTCAGGCCTTCAACATGTGATGGCGGTACAGTAATCACCGGTCCATGAAAGGAAACTGATTCGGGACACACACACACACACACACACACACACACACACACACACATATATATATATATATATATATATATATATATATATATATATATATATATATATATATATATCATATATATGTATCATGAAGGCTAATAGACTACAATGGCTGGGACATATAGAAAGAATGGAAGATAATAGGGAAACAAAACTCGCTTACACTCAGGAAATAAATGACCTTAGACCCCCGAGGTAGACCACGAAGGCGGTGGAGAGATAATACATGTACAGACCTACAAGCACTTGGAAACAACGACTGGCAAGAGAAGGTCCATCAGAGAGACGAATGGAGACGGATTGTATCTGCAGCAAAGAACCTCAATGGCTCGGAACGCTGAAGAAGAAGAAGAAGATTATATATATATATATATAAGCAATCATTAACAGGTGCGGAAACAAAATAGGACTAACATTTGACAGAATCACCAATGTTGAGCTTGTGGAGTGAACTAGACAGGTTCCAAAATAAGAAAGAAGTGCTGAAGGAAAGAATTATGCCCTGGATATGACACACATTAAGAAACCCTGCTAATAGTATAAATAGAAAGTCCTTTCCCTTGAAAAGACACTACAAACAATACGGGAAGGGTTGGGGGTTTTAAAACGCATGGAGAAGCAGTGGCGTCACTGGGGTTGGTGTCACTCAGGGCGGTAAACTCTTGGTGTCACCCCTCTTGACTTTCACCATGGTCTTCTTCTGAGTGTTCCTGTACCATATATAATCGCATATAGTAATGTTTGTAAAATAAGTCAAAAAGTTAATAAGGACATAAGAAAGAAAACAAATGGAACAATATAACTTCAATACTTCAGGTAAAACATAAATAAAGAACTTCGACAAACTCGGACAAAGTTAATTTTTTGTTATTTTGCTATGTCTGCTTTGTCAAATTTGAAATTTTTTTATTTTGGTGTCACCCCTTGATGGTGTCACCCGGTGCGGACCGCACCCCCCGCACCCCCCCTAGTGACGCCCCTGTGGAGAAGTTAATTAGAGACAGGGATGAACAATGTGTAGAGGGCATGGTGGCAGCTGCAGGAGATAGCAACTGTCAGGACGCTTGGTGTCAGTTGGTGGAGGGCCTATGCTACAATGGAGGATAAATCCCGAGAACATACCACGGGATGATAATGATTATTTTGTTGTTGTTGTTGTTGTTGTTGAAACCAGTGGATATGAAGCCTGATTGGAAGAATTGGAGGCGGGTAATGATGCTGATTTCATTCCGGTTGACATGCTGGTGTTGTGGAAAATGAAGAGGCGGACAAATTAGCTGGATCTGCACCTCTAATGGGGTACTGGTGCACGATCATACCGATGATGGCATGGCTCTTTAGGATCGTGTGTATAGTGTGGACGAACAAATAGATCGTCTCGACCTGGTGAGAATGCTGCTGTAGGGAGTGACCAGAGGTTCTGGCCGCATTCAGTTCTCCGAAGAACGACCAGGTGGACACATACTTAGACTGCAACTGGCACCATTAGTATTGGAACTTATTGTTTATTTAAGATGAGAACGGAGCACATGACTCGTGACTCAACTCATTTCAACACTGCATTCCAAAAGTTGAGTTAGTCGGCCTGGGGCCACTTCTCAATCGTGGTCTTTTACCACACGCTCAGTTATGGTCTTCTTGATTGCCCTCTGTCCTCCAATGGAGTTAAAAAGTTATAATAGCCAGGCTAAAGGCGAGATGATCGATTTCATTGCGTAGGGTTATCCCTGACCTGGCTCGGTCTCTTTCCACGGAACGACGAGCGGTTTGTCTAGAGCATCAACTCCACAGCGTCGTCCCAGCCATGGCCCCTGAGTTCTCCTCCGCAGCATCGTTCCAGCGATGATCTTTGAGTTCTCCTCTGTAGCATCGTTCCAGCGATGACCGTTGAATTCTCCTCTGTAGCATCGTTCCCGCGATGACCCCTGATTTCTTCTCCGCAGCATCATTCCAGTGATGACCCCTGAGTTCTTCTCCGCAGCATGGTTCCACCGATGACCCTGAGTTCTCCTCCGCAGATTCGTTCCAGCGATGACCTCTGAGTTCTTCTCCCCAGATTCGTTCCAGTGATAACCTTTGAGTTCTCCTCCGCAGATTCATTCTAGCGATGACCCTGAGTTCTCTTCCGCAGATTCGTTCCAGCGATCACAACTGAGTGCTTCTCCACAGATTCATTCCAGCAATGACCCCTGAGTTCTCCTCCGCAGATTCGTTCCAGCTATGACCACTGAGTTCTCCTCCAAAGATTCGTTCCAGCGATGACCCCTGATGTCTCCAGAAAAAATGCACTCGTGGTCTGAGCGGCGCAGTCCGGAAACGAACCAATAACCGTCACAATGCAAGGCAGACGGCTTGATCACGTCACCGCGGAGCTCCTTGGCCCCCTATAGAAGCACAGTAGCTGATACTCACGCCAAGACCCCCCTTATATTGCTATAGAAGCACAGTAGCGGATACCCACGCCAATACCCCCGTTATCTTGCTATAGAAGCACAGTAGCTGATACTCACGCCAAGACCCCCGTTATCTTGCTATAGAAGCACAGTAGCTGATACCACGCCAAGACCCCCGTTATCTTACTATAGAATCACAGTACCTGATACCACGTCAAGACCCCCGTTATCTTGCTATAGAAGCACAGTACCTGATACCCACGCCAAGACCCCCGTTATCTTGCTATAGAAGCACAGTACCTGATACCCACGCCAAGACCCCCGTTATCTTGCTATAGAAGCACAGTAGCTGATACTCACGCCAAGACCCCCGTTATCTTGCTATCTCCCATGTCCTTAACATATTATTCATCTTTGTCTGGAATTCTTTTCTCCGTCTATTTTCCTCATCATGTGCCATACTGATAAGCGCGGTCGGTCATGTTTCGCCATCTAACACGATCAATAGAGTCGTGGATCAGCTCTGTCTTCTTGTCCCTACCATGTCACGTGGCCAAGCCATACAGATATTTACTTCTCTGCCTTCCACTTGTTCTTTTTCCCTCAATCTTGTCAGTGGCCACCAAGTTCTCCAGGTTATTTCTTCTCATAGCATGCCCCAAACAAGGTGACTGTTTAATTGCTCTAAGTTTGCGACTTCCATTTGCCTCTTGTAGTACTCGCTCATTGATTTTCCTGCCTGTCCATGGTATTGGTATTCTTTGAATTCTCCTCCGAAACTACATTTCCACTGCCATTAGATGTTTCCAGCTTGTCTGCTTATTGTCTACGTTTCACTTCCATACAAAAGTACAGGTTCAGTGTAGCACTTAAATACTCTTTTTCTTGTTGCGATTGACATCTTTTTATTGGTCAGCATGTTTTCCATTTTGCAAAAGGCTACCTTTACCATGGTGATTCTTGTTCTAATCTCTTCAAGGCACCTCCCATCAGATGTTATGACTGTTCCAAGATAGTTGCACCGCTTAACTTGTTTAAGAATATTCCCATTTATTCTTATATTACATTATGGTATTTCTTTCTTCCTAGTAACAACCATAACCTGCGTCTTCTTACAATTTAATTATAACCCTAGATGTTCACAGTGAAAAACAACCGTATCTACTAAATGTTGCAGATCCTGTTCATTATATGCAGTCAATACTGTATCATCCGCATATATAATGTTTTTGATATTACGTCCCCCAATGGTGATTCCTCTAATATCTTCTAAATTTCTCAGCATAGTTTCATTGTAAAGGGAAAAAAGATCTGGAGACATTACACATACTTATCTCACACTCCTTTTAATAGGCTGATATTGGCCTACTTCATTATCAGTCTTTATGACCGCTTGTTGTTTCCAATATATGATCTTTTACAAGTCAAAGGTATTTCCCATCGATTCGTAGATCTGTAAGCATTTTCAACATGTTGACACGTCTTACTTTATCGACAGTTTTGTGTAATCAATAAAGCACAGATGTAGGTCTTTGTTTACCTTTATCGAACGCTCAATTAATGTTCTCAGCAAGTACACAGCTTGGCTTTTACGAGCCCACATTTGTCTTCCCCTATTTCAGGTTGTAATTTCTTCATAACTCTTTACATGATGATTCATAGCAACATCTTCGTGGTGTGGCTCATTATGCTAATTGGTAGATGTTGATCACATTCCAATGCTCCTGATTTCTTTGGGATTGCTATAAATCTAGATTTGCGGAAGATTCTTGAGGTATATCTCCGGTATCATATATTGTGTTCAGTAGTCTGGCGACTTGGTCTGTTCCATATTCTTCTTGCCCTGGAGATGTGGATATACAGAAGAAAATATTGTATTTCATGGAAACAAAAACAATCAAATACAGAGGTTCTAGAAAAACTGGAAATGAAAAGAGTGTTGATGAAAGAAATAAAAAAGAGGCAAGTTAAATATTTCGGCCACGTTAAAAGACATAAAAATTTTGTTGCGTATCCCTTACGGGACGTTGCAGTCACCATCAGCATTTTTCAGCTGCTGAAAAGGCTTTTGATAGAGTTAGACATGTCAACATTGTGGATATGCTTGCAGATCTACAAATTGATGGGAAAGACATTAGACTTATAAAAAACATATATTGGAAACAACAAGCTGCCATAAGGATTGATAATGAAGTAGGACAATATCAACCTATTAAGAGAGGTGTTAGGCAGGGATGTGTAATGTCTCCAGATCTTTTTTCCCTATACAGTGAAAATATTTTCAGAAATGTAGAAGACCTAAATGGAATCAGCATTGGAGGACGAAACATAAATAACATTAGATATGCAGATGATACAGTATTGATTGCAGACAATGCACAGGATCTGCAACAATTAGTAGACGCTGTTGTTGTACACAGTGAGCAGTTGGGGTTGGAATTAAATTGTAGGAAGACACAGGTTATGGTCGTCACTAGGAAGAACGAAGTACCACAATGTAATATACAAGTAAATGGGAATATTCTTCAACAAGTGAATCGGTTCAATTATCTCGGAACAGTCATAAAATCTGATGGCAGATGCCTTGAAGAGATTAGAACAAGAATCGCCATTGCGAAAGTAGCCTTTAGCAAGATGAAAAACATTCTGACCAATAAAATGATGTCAATTGAAACGAGAAAAAGAGTGTTGGGGGGATACATAGAGCCTGTTCTTTTGTATGGATGTGAAACTTGGACAATGTGCAGTCAAGCTGAAAAACATCTGATGGCTGCAGAAATGTGGTTTCTGAGGAAAATGCAAAGAATACTATGGACAGATAGAAAAACCAATGACCAAGTACTACAAGAGACAAATGAAAATCGTAGATTGATTAGAGAAATTAGACGTAGGCAGTCAAAATTTTTTGGACATGTTATGAGAAGAAATGGACTGGAGAACTTAGTGACAGCTGGCAAGATCGAAGGGAACAGACCAAGAGGAAGACCGAGAGGAAAATACCTGGATGGCTTGGCCACATGGCATGGACGAAACAGGAACACTGAGCTGATCCACGACTCTGGTGATCGAGTGAAATGGTGAATCATGACCGCCCACGCTTTCCGGCATGGCACATGATTGATTGATTGTTGATGTACTAGGCAATTGTTACGTTCAGTAGTTTGCCATTGCTTTCTGAACGACCGGCTCCATACAAGCACGTTATAACACGGCGCGACACGGTCTGCTGCACAAATCGGTCGCAGCTGAGCTTCGAACGCCTGGTACCCGGCTTACGAACCGCGATCGCAAGCCTTTGGCCACGGAGGCGGTGTCCATTAAGACATAAAAGACATAAGACTCGTATAAAAACCATACAGGAGGCAAGGTTGAGGACAAGCGAACAAGAGGTAGATAACGATACAAGTGGGAATATAACACCAAGAGGTACAGTCAAGACGAGCGACAGACAGTGTTGGAAATCCATTGCAGTCAACCTTCATTGTGGAGACAGCACCTGATTGAGTGATTCATATTCTTCTAAGGCATTGATCATTTCTGTTGTGATTCTATCCAGACCTATCCCGCCACCATCTGTTTTAGGTCCCTCTCTATTTCGCTTGCCCTGTAGGTCCCAGAGAAAGTACTTGCTACTTATACTATTACGTGTTGTTCCCCTTCTAGTGCGTGTCTTATCTTGCTTCAGCGTCGTTTCCTCAACAGTTGATACCGTTATTTGTCTAGCTCCCTCCTAAGCCTTCCATTAGTAATTCTGTCATGACTATTGTCGTTCATGGATGGTTGGAGTTTGCAGCTCAAGTTATCTGCAGGATGAGACAGTCTATCCCCTGCCAACCCCTCCCCCTTAGTCACCTCTTACAACATACATAAGGTACAGTGTTCATATTCTTTGCTTCCCAAAAGGATTCCAGTGACAATGGTGGTACGGAATTGTTACTATCTTTGCTTATCTAGAAACACACGGGCGAACTTCAAATTGCTTAATGTTATTGCGATGTTTTCATGAACGTAACATTTTAGCTTTTTTTTTCACTCGTTCGCTTTGAACTCAAGCGTAGTCCATGCACACTATTGATAGTAACACTGGACTGAGTTTTGTATGTGGATTAGCTTTCCCTATTACCATTGTTCCTCTCCCTCAGTTGAATTCACCCCGACTTCAGAAGGACTTGTAATTTACGTCCCCAAGTCAAGAACGAGAAATCACGAGAAGACATTTTAGTTCAGCTGACCGGTGTAGGGGTTGAACTCGCTACCTCGGTATCAGCACACCGGATGTTTAAAGACGAGTGTTCTTATCCATTCGGCCATGCTGACCTTATTTAAGCTTATAACAACAACGACATGTTTCCTTAATAAGATGACGCATCCACAACATTTACCTCATTGTACCGTGTACTGGTCAAATGTCACGTCCGCCTAAAACATGATTCGACTTGAGTCAAGAACCGACATCACAGCACTCGGGGCATTCCCATACGTTCTCCGTTCTCATCTGCAACAGCCAGCGAAGAGTCCCAATACTAATGCTACCATTAGCAGTCTGATTAGATATCCACCAGGCCTTTTCTCTGAGTTTTGAGTGTCTGTGAGATCCTCCGGTCACTCATTGCAGCACCATTCTCTCCAAGCCGTGATGATCTAGCTCGCTGGTTCTCAATCTTTTTTCACAGTATACGTAAAAATGGAAGCTAAAGTTAATAACACATACTAGAACAAGTCTCGGTCTCCCTGGCCTAGAAGTTAAACGACTTTCTCCGTAATCCCGTTTATCCACTAAGGTAACGTAGCGCGCGAGAATTGGAAGTTACTGAGCGTAATCTTGCCAAGAAATCAAGGACAGCGGTAAAATGCTGGCGTTGACAGCGATGTCCTGTAAAGGATAAGTGGACAAAAAAGAACAGGTCTAGACGTCTACATAAAACATGATTTGCTGGTTTGCTTATGTTATAAAACAAATTGCAGAATAGCGAGAAGTACAGAACCGTAAAGTATGGAGGCAAGTAAAGTATGGAGGCACGTAAAGTATGGAGGCACGTAAAGTATGGAGGCACGTAAAGTATGGAGGCACGTAAAGTATGGAGGCACGTAAAGTATGGAGGCACGTAAAGTATGGAGGCACGTAAAGTATGGAGGCACGTAAAGTATGGAGGCACGTGTACACCTCGGAGGAGCAAATGGATCACCATGGTCTGACAAGAACGCGACAGCGTGGAGTGACGAGGGGATCTGGCCGATGCTCGACGATTAGAGGAAAGGCGAGACGCACATATAATCAGATTGCTACTGGTACTATTGGGTTTGGAACTCTTCGCTGGCTTCTGAGGATGGGGACGGAGCGCTTATGGGAATGCCCCGAATGCTGTGATGTCGGTTCCTAAATCAATCAATCAATCAATCAAAGTATGGAGGGAAAAACAATATAAAGTAATCGGTTCTTGTATTAACGCGAACTTGAAATAATCTTAATCCCCCCCCCCCCCGGAAACCCTAACCCCCCCCCCCCCCCCCGGCCACATCTGCCGTATCATGCACCAAAGCAGACACGGCCAATTTGTCCGCCCCCTCGTTGCCCACCACACCAGTATGTCCTGGGGCACCTAAAACATATGACACATTTGAATTCAAGTAATACGAGTTTAAGCTAATCATAGACAATGAGCTGCCTAATGAAAAATTAAGGTGAGGAAAAGAGTTCTTAAGAAGAGCTATATTAAGCCAATGCTGATGTACAATGAGGAAGCGAATCGTGGTCAATTAGCATACTAGTAATGCATCATGTAAAGGCTGTGGGGATGTAGTTTCAAGGAAGAACGGCGAGAACACCGTGGACAGATAGAAAGAACAATGAAGAAATTTTGAAAGAAGTTAACTGGCAATGAGAACTGGTTACTCGCATCCGAAAAGAACAGGCGACATTCTTTGGGCATGTCAAGAGAAGAGGAAAGCTGTTGTCACAATGGGACAGCTGAAGGAGAAGAGAGACAGGGATAGACCATGAGAGAAGAGTCTAGACAATTTGGCATTTGGCATAAAGGAAGATGTCTTGAAGAGATTAGAGCAAGAATCGCCATGGCGAAAGTGGCCTTTTGTAAGATGGAAAACATACTGACAAATAATCAAATGTCATTTGCAACGAGAAATAGAGTGTTGAGGTGCTAAGTAGAACCTGTACTTTTGTATGGTTGTGAAGCTGGGACAATGAGTAAACAAACTGAAAAACATCTATCTGATGGCTGTAGAAATGTGATTGTTAAGGAAAATGCAAAGAATACAATGAGCAGTCAGAAAAACCAATGACCAAGTCCTACAAGAAACAAATGAAAACCGTAAACTGATTAAAGAAATTAGACGTATACAGTCACAATTTTTTGGACACGTTATGAGAAGAAATGAATTGGAGAACTTGGTAACAACTGGCAAGATTAGGGAGGGGAGGGGGAAGAGAACAAGGGGGAGGCAGAGAAGTAAATACCTGGATGGCTTAGCCAAGTGGTATGGTCGAGGCAAGAACACTTAGCTTATCCACGACTCTGGTGATCGCGTGGGATGGCGAAACATGACCGCCTACGCTTATAGGCACGGCACATAATTATGATGATAATGGAACGTCGGTATGAGAAATGATTGGCAGTACACGAGACAAAGGGCTGTGGACAGGCATGATCACCAATGCCAATCAGCATGGACTATAAGAAGAGTTTTAAGCAAAGTACGTATAACGGTCCTTTTGGAATGTTGCTACGGGATTGCCAGTAGAACAGTTATGTTAATTACAGTATACATTGCAGCGTCGCGGAATTAAGTTTATATAAACACACGGCTCTTCTCTCAGCTGAAGGTCGCCGGAAGGGATAGGACAAGAAGGGGGCAGGGGTTATCCCAGATAATAAATTCTTAGCCTAGTATAGGTAGCGTTCATAGCATCTCACGCAAAGACACATCAGTGTCCGTGATGGCGCAGAGAATGTAGCCCGGGCTTACCAGTACAATTATTCGTGGTTCAATGCGCATTAGGGGGGAGGGAAAACGGGCGGAGGAGGCAGGATTTTACCCACTGCTTGTGGCTCTGATGACGACAGATAAAATGGGTTACATAAATGGGTGCGACGAAAATGGGAGTCGGTTGTGTACCTTATATTCTGACACTATTTGTGATATATGTAGGATTCCCTCTCTCTGCCTACCTATTATCCTACCAACCACCGAACCTACTTAACCATATTCTACCTGTATGTCTGTATTCCAGATTCCAGGTTTGTTACATCTAAAGGCCTTCTTTCTATCTATCTAACTTTCTCTACGTGCATCAATCTCAATGCCTGCTGTCCCAACAATTGTAACTATTTCATATATAATTTCATTCAGATCTTTCTAGTTACACATTTGCGTGCACACATACATATACCTGTGTATATATATACATCTGTGGGTGTATGTGTGCATGCGCGCGGGCGCACTGGAACGTTTCGTTCCAGTTGTAACTATCCGCCCCCCCCCCCCCTTTTCCCCTTTAGAATCTTCAGTCGCCAACACCTCACTGTGTGAGACCGATCCCCCTCCAGTTGGTGGGGAGTCCGTAGACTGGTAACCAGATACAAGAGATGCCCGTTATGTACGGGGTTAATCAGGTCAGCGCGGCCACACCTGGTGAATGCAACAATTATTATATTTACCTGACTGAAGTCAGGTAGGTATATTCCCTGAATCTTTGTCGGAAGGTTTCTCTCGATTCTTTCTCCTCCTCCTCGCTCTCTCTCTCTCTCTCTCTCTCTCTCTCTCTCTCTCTCTCTCTCTCTCTTGAACCCTGTCTCTCACTCATACACACACACATATGCTCTCTCTCTCTCTCTCTCTCTCTCTCTCTCTCTCTCTCTCTCTCTCTTGCTCATTCTCTCTCTCGCTCTGTTGTATATAAAATAGAAATGGGAAATAGATATCCCCAAATCGTTGTTGCCGATTACTAAATGAAAACCAGAAATGGCTCGTAAGACTCTCTAGTTCTGGAACAGACATATCTGGTAAGTTTCCACTAAGGTATCGGGTAAGGTTCTCTAGTAGAAGGCCAAGAGAGTACATGGAACTTACTGCCCTCAGAAGAGGAGAAAGCTCACTCTCGTTAGATCGAAAGCGAGTTGTATCCCTGCCACACAGCTCTCCCTATCTGTTGTCAGATGAAGTAGCACTGTCACACTATTGTTGAATACCGGACATACATATCACTCTGATAAACTTGAGGAATTCCAAGGAATACTATTATAATATTATAATGAATAAATAGAGGATGGGTATGCGCTATGGCAGTGGTTCTCAACCTTTTTTGGCCCATGACCCCCCCCCCCTCCCCCTTCACCATATGTTGAGAATGCCATTCCTCCCCTTTCGTATTTCCTCCCTATAAATTCCCCTCCCCCATCCTGCCCCTACATAGTATACGTAAAAATGGAAGCTAACTTTAATAAATCATACTAGACCAAGTTTAGACGTCTACATAAAACGTGATTTGTAGGTCTAATTACGTTATAAGACGAATATCAAATCAAATCAAATCAAATCAAATCAACTTTATTAGGGTCACAAATTGGGCGCGCAGGCCCGTCTTACATTCGGCCCTTCCAATCACTCGTCTTTCGTTCATCAAGAGCATTATACATTTACATAGGAAGAAAAATAAACATTGTGAAATGAATGTTGTAAACATAAACAAGGCTAATTACCATGTTATGAAGCCCATCTCCCACCTATCCATACATCACACCACCCACACAACACCCCCACCTACCCACACACACGCACACCAAGGGACACATACACACCCCCACCTACCCACACACACGCACACCAAGGGACACATACATACCCCACCAACCGACCCATCCCCCTCCCGCACATCCCCCACCCACACACACTGACCTCACCTGATCCCCCAACCAAAACACACTCGCCACCCACAAACATTCCCCCACCAACCCACACATCCCACGCCCATCCACATCACATCCATATCAGAAGGGCAAGGATTATAGAACCGTAAAGTGTGGAGGGAAAAACAATACCAAGTAATCGGTTCTTGTATTAACGCGATCTTGAAATAATCTTCATTCCCCGGCCCCCCCCCCCCCCCGGAAACCCTAAAATTCCCCCCTAGGGGGGAATTCCCCACCGGTTGAGAACCACTGCACTATTGGAAATCACAATGTACATAACTAAAATTGCACACACGATATAATGGTTCATATCTATCTATCTATCTATCTATCTATCTATCTATCTATCTATCTATCTATCTATCTATATATATATGCTTATGGGAATGTCCCGAATGCTGTGATGTCGGTTCCTAAATCAATCAATATATATATATATATATATATATATATATATATATATATATATATATATATATATATATATATATATATATATATATATATATATATATATATATATATATATATATATATATATATATATATACATAGGCTATCTTAAAGTTCTGGTTGATTCTAATAATGATGAATGTCCTTGAGTCTTCAGCTCTAAATTGTTGCTGACAAATGTTCATCTGGCTGGGTAGGTATTTCTAGCATCCCTTTGTTTGAACGGTAACTGTGTATTTCTTTTGAGTCTACACTATTGGTCTTTGGTCGTCAGCGAGGTCACATGGGTTGTCACTTAGCTTTCTTTCCATGGTGGCACTGGGCAATTATGAATGGTAAATGTTGACGAACTGTCCTCTGCTCTTCAAGGCAATATTAAGGCGAAGACTCATCCTTCACGGATGACTACTCACTCATAAGACAGATTTCCCCAAGGAGGAACACCATATTTAAGCCACGTGACCACTACCTTCGTCTGTTAACAGCCGGCACCAGGGTAAAATCCTATCGAATTTCACATTCTTTCTGAATCAAAACTACTGCCGAATGCCAAGGGATGGATTCTGTTGTAGCTTGATTGATTGATTGATTGATTGATTTAGGAATCGACGTCACAGCATTCGGGGCATTCCCATAAGTGCTCCGTCCCCATCCTCAGCAGCCAGCGAAGAGTTCCAACACTAATAGTACCAGTAGGAATCTGATTATAAGTCAGTCTCGCCTTTCCTCTGAGCGTTGAACGTCGGCCAGATCCCTTCGTCACTCCTCGTTGTCTCATTCTTGCCAGACCATGGTAATCCATTTGCTCCTCCGAGGTGTGCACGTGCTCCCACAAGGCCGCAACCACGTCTGCCTTGTCATGTATCAATACTCCACCAAGTTCTGCAGAGCCAGCCAATCTGTCCGCCTATTCATTTCCCAGCAAACCGGCATGCCCCGGAGAAAAGATCCAGGCGATGCTTGTCACTCGTGACCTCCAAAGCGAAGCAAGCCACTCCGCACGAAGCCTGCCCGTCCTCACCCTCGTCAGCATGCTTTCTGAGTCAGTTACAATCACGATGTGTGTGTGTGTGTGTGTGTGTGTGTGTGTGTGTGGGTGGGTGGGTATGTGTGTGTGTGTATGTGTGTCGTATTCTCCATCCAGCGGAGAGCCGCAGTGACAGCCTCCACCTCCATTCTTAAGCTGGATGTTGTGGTATCATATAACAGGCTCTCCTGCACCAAACGCCGACGATTAGCTTTGGCTATGAACCCCCAGCCACTTCTCTCACCTCTTGACACCGAATCATCTGTGTAGATAATCACATCACCCGAGTGAGCATTATCCTGAATTAATTGCTGGATTTCCACTTCCATGGCCCCTGTTGGCCACTCCGACCCACTCCTCTCCTCGCCTAATGTTCTCCAAGATGCACACCTGTCTGATCGTATCCTCCGCCTGAGCCATCCATGATTTCCCTCTTATCAGTCGCTGACCCTTAACTGCGTCCAGCGCCTCATGCAGTGGGTGGTCTGTGTCTGCAGCTACTCTGAGGTATGCCTTCGCCTGTATCACCTTGAGCCTACCAGAACAGTCGGCAGACCAAGGATGTAACGCATACACACTACTGGGGTGTCTCTGGTGCATCCCAGAATGACACGCATAGCTTCGTTCTGTATGCGCTCTAATTTCACCAGATGACTCTCTGAGACATTGAGCAGTTCTAATCCATAATCAATTACTGAGAGGATCAAGTGCTGGTATAGTGTGAAAAGCATTCTCTGCTCTGTGTCCATTGCAGCCATTGTTTTAAGTGCATTGAGTCCCTTTTGAGATCTTGTCACAACCGTCTCCACATGGTCCTTGAAGGATAGGCTCCTGTCAAATGTGATCCCTAGATACTTCAGTTTGTTCTCTCTGCTGACATTTCTACCATCTAACGCGAGGCTTGGGACATCAGCTCTCACAATCCTGTTGCCCAGAGAGCATCACCGGGTGGATGACAGCACTCATTTCTGTGCACCAGTCAATCACTTTATCTACTGTCGCCTTTAACTCCTGGGCTGATTGCTCCCTATCTCTCCCCTGCCTATATGCAAGAATATCATCTGCAAATGTTAGTATTCTTCCAACCCCTGGTGCTTCTAGGTTTGCAATCTTGCTCGTATACACTTTAAAGAGCACAGGTGAGACTGCAGATCCTTGTGGCAGTCCCAGGGTTAAAATATGTGGTTTTGAGGTCCATGCACCCAGACGGAGATCAGCCCGACGAGAATGCAGGACGGCTGCTATCCAGTTCACCAACCAGGGATTGACCCCCTTCTCCATCAGTGCGGTCATCAAAATATCATTTCGAACTCTATTGTACGCATCCTCGAGATCAAGCGTTGCCGCCACCGTTTCTTGTCTACTCTGGAACCCCTCATAAACATCAAAGGCAAAAGTGGCTGCATTTGACCAGGTATCTTTTCCTGGCCTGTAGCTCCCCAGGCCTCTTGGAAGAAGCTTCCCCCTTTCCAAAAACTCTTGCAGCTTGACAGCGACTATCTTCTCGAGAGCCTTCCCAAATGTATTTTGAAGGGTGATGATTCTAAAGCCGCTAATCTTTGAATTATCCTTGAATAGTTTTGGGAGAGGGATGAGATAGCTGTGCACCCAATCCTGCGGTACTGATGCTGTCCTAATACTCTGGTTAAAGCAGTCGGTCATCTTCTCCAGGTCTGCATCGCTCAAATCTTTCATGTGGCCATACCTGACCCCATCGGGCCCTGTGCCGTGACTTTTGCCTTTTTCAAAATATGTTTAACATTTTCCACCCGTATGATGTCTTCATACTGCATATTCTTCGTGGTGCCAGATAATTCCTCTCTAACTGCATCCCTGGTGTCCGCATCATTATGATTTGTCTGCTCTAAAACTCTCCGGAGAAACGCCTCCCCTTTCTCTTTGTCTGTTGTCACGCGCACACCGTCATCTCTATAAATTGTTCCCACTGTCATAGGCCGATCTTTTCTTTGCATTTGCCTGTGCAGTTTCCAGAATTTTCGCAGTGTTTTATCACCTCCAATTTCTTTTCATGAAACATTACCATTTTGCGTTTTTGGCCTCTGCAGCACAGCGCTTGAAAACCTCCACCCTGTCTTTTTTGACATTTTCCGCTGTGTTCACTTCATCTCGTGAGCTTCGGGGTGTCTGTCGCACTTTCCTTAGCTGCTTCACTGCAGCTCTCTTTGCTTTCTAAGCATGGTCTACTTCTGGGGTCCACCATGAGGGCTGCAATAAAGGAGTTTAACAGTCCTGTTGCATGCCCATCGTCTGAGGCGTCCAAGAAGGCAATCGGTCCACTCATACCGGAAGGTCTTGCGCGCTCTCCCAGCTTAAACTTTCCTGGGTTTAGAGATCAGGACTGAGCATCGCATGTGATCACTTCCATACTAGAAGACAATATGAGACATAAACATATAACATATGATGGTGGATGTGGTGGATTCGATGGATACGGTAGATATTGTGGCTCGGTGGATATGGTGGATACTGTGGGTATGGTGGACATGTAGTAAACAGTAACAGATTTTACTGGCTGGCATAAGTTGTTTGTGTGTTTATTCTTCGACAATGGACAATAAAGAAAGAAAGAAAGAAAGAAAGAGAGAAAGAAAGAAATAAAGAAAGAAAGAAAGACGGATGGAAAGAAAGAAACAAAGAAAGAAAGAAGCCATAACTACTCTGTTAAACATGGAAGCATGGTGTATTTCAAATCAAAGCAACGGAAATGCAACTAATGTAAATGTTGTTTACGTGACTCATTATCCTGTGCTGCTCTTCCATAATACCTGCTTGTTTATTGTAATGCGTGTCTTTCCAGTTACATAAATGTTAATGGTTCGCAAATGAGAAAACATTTTTTTAAAATATTGCAATATAAATCGAAAATAACAAGCTACGAAGCCTGCTACCCTATTATTATTGTTATGCTTGTTTGTATTAGCAAGACTACTAACGCAACACCCCACGGGAACTAATGGGCTCGTTAATCGGTCGAGACTATGAACAAGGGGACGTGGGGTGGTATAAGTTTGAACTGACTTACGGTACCCAAATGGAAGTTAAAATGCAAGCCTAGCTCCTTACTTCACCGTGGGAAGATTTATGCTGCCCATTACCCATTTTTTAACATATTCTGTGCCAAAGAAAAAGTAGGTTTGGACCAAACAAAAATAGATGGCGGAAAATGGGTAGTAGTTGTGTGACACGGTTATGGCTTAAAAGTTGTTAATATTGTAGCAGACATGTTGTATTATAACGCAGTGGCAACATATCGGCGAAGCCCATGACAGATATAGGAAGTTGTTTAAGACGAAGAATCATCTCATGGCATGTAATCAGTTAAACACACACGGCATAAACAAAATATTGTACAATTTATTGCCTGGTATATTTTGCTGCTTCTCTTCCGGTGCATACTGCAGAGATTGTTAGGTGAAAAATGAATGATACTTTGGCTGAAATATGATGTATATCGTCGATGATATTGCGCGAATGTGTAGAGCGTTATATCATCCCGGGGGGGGGGGGGGGGTAGTGGTCTTGAGGTATGGTGTCCGCCTCGAGTGCTGGAGGTCCCGGGTTCATGCCCCGGTGAGGACCGGGACTTTTTCACCTGCACTTCTAGTAATAACATTTCCCCTGGTCTTTGGGTAGTGAGATCGGACGCCCGTGTGTATTGTTGCGCACGTAAAAAATCCCTTGGCAGTTGGAAATCGAAAAAGAGTAGCCTAACAGCGCTGCCCGGGCAAAATTTCGAGTTAAAAATCTACCCAAAGTATTTCAGGATCCTTGCTGGTTCTACGGAGTTCGCGCACTGAGCTGAGTTTCTCCAGACTCAGGTTTGAGTTAGGAGGAAAACGGAGCACTTATGGGTTAAAACCGTGTGCCGTGATGTTGATCCATCGACTAAACTAAACTAAACTATATCATTGGGGACTTAAATGTTGACGTCTCGTCCATGACTTGGGGACTTAAATGTTGACGTCTCGTCCTTGACTTGGGGACTTAAATGTTGACTTCTCGTCCTTGACTTGGGAACTTAAATGTTGACTTCTCGTTTTCGACTTGAGGACTTAAATGTTGACTTCTTGCCCTTGACTTGGGGACTTCAATGTTGACTTCTCGTCCTTGACTTGGGGACTTAAATGTTGACTTCTCGTCCTTAACTTGGGGACTTAAATGTTGACTTCTTGTCCTTGACTTGGGGACTTAAATGTTGACTTCTCGTCCTTGACTTGGGGACTTAAATGTTGACTTCTCGCTCGCGACTTGAGGACTTAAATGTTGGCTTCTCGACCTTGACTTGGGGACGTAAATGTTGACTTCTCGACCTTGACTTGGGGACGTAAATGTTGACTTCTCGTCCTTGACTTGGGGACTTAAATGTTGACTTCTCGCTCTCGACTTGAGGACTTAAATGTTGACTTCTCGACCTTGACTTGGGGACTTAAATGTTGACTTCTTGTCCTTGACTTGAGGACTTAAATGTTGACTTCTCGTCCTTGACTTGGGGACTTAAATGTTTACTTCTCGACCTTGACTTGGGGACGTAAATGTTGACTTCTCGACCTTGACTTGGGGACTTAAATGTTGACTTCTCGTCCTTGACTTGGGGACGTCAATTTTGACTTTTCGTCCTTGACTTTGGGACTTCAATGTTGACCTCTTGTCCTTGACTTAGGGACTTCAATGTTGACCGGTCGGCCTTGACTTGGGGATGTAAATGTATACACCTATGAAGTCACAGGTAGTGATTCTTGTTCTAATCTCTTCAAGGCACCTTCCGTCAGATGTAATGACTGTTCCGAGATAGTTGTGATGATTAACTTGTTTAAGAATATTCCTATTTATCCTTATATTACATTGTGGTATTTCTTTCGTCGTAAGAGACAATTATAATCTCTGAATTTTCTTACAATTTAAGTCTAACCGTAGTTGTTCAGTGTGTAAATAATCGTATCTACTAAATGTTGCAGATCAAGTTCATTGTCTACAATCAATATTGTATCATCCGCATATCTAATGTTTTTAATGTTATGTCTCCCAATGGTAATTCCTCTCATATTTTCTAAATGTCTAAAATATGTTCACTGTACAGGGAAAAAGAATGATCTGGGGACGTTACACATCCCTGTCGCACACATCTCTTAATAGGCTGAAATTGCCTTAGTTCGTTTATCAATTGTTATGGCACTTGGTTGTTTCTAATATATGTGTTTTACAAATCTAAGGTCTTTCCCATCAATTTATAGATCTGTAAACATCTACATCATGTTGACATGTCTTACTTTATCTAAAGCCTGTGTATAGTCCTTGAAGCAAAGATGTAGGTATGTGTTTACCTCTATCGAAGCTCGGTTAATGTTCTCAGCAAATATACAGCATTTACTGTGCCCATGCCTTCCACGAACCCACGTTGTTCTTCACCTATTTCAGGTTGCATTCTCTTCCTAACTCTTTGCATGATAATTCTTAGCAAAATCTGCGTGATAAGGCTTATTATGTTAATTGTTCGATGTTCAATAACAACAAGAACATATAATGCAAGAATATTTCTTAAAACATGTCGGCATCGCATAGTTTAAACGTAACGTTTGTTTTTACCACGACTCTGTTTCCTAGTACGGTAAGTATTCTTCAGCGCAACGTAGCGGGAGCTAGCATTATTATTGGTAGTCGGTAACTGGAAATGTCTACTGCTGAAGTACAGCGGGTGAAACATTTGCATGCCGGGTCTAGGTCACACTGCGTGTATTTACTCTATTACTAATTCGCCGCTTTCTCCGGGCAGTTTTAAGTTCAAGCAATTTGTAAGGTAAGCTATTTTACTGGCGAATTATTAAGTATTGTGAACGATCATAGTGTAGAGATAAATAACTAACTAGTTTCGTGTATTTTATGGTTACATTAACGAATAAATAAGTAGGTTCTGTCTTGAATACAATTTGAATTGCGTGGTCGCATTTTACTACATCAACAACAACAACAATAACAACAACAACTACTACTACTACTACTACTACTACTACTACTACTACTACTACTACTACTACTACTACTACTACTACTACTACTACTATCACTAACATTACTACTATCATTATTACTACTACAGCTACTACCATTACTCATTACTACTTCTGCTATCAATTCTAACTACTGCCACTACTACTACTACTACTACTACTACTACTACTACTACTACTACTACTACTACTACTACTACCAATACTACTACAACAGCTACTACTACTAGAGCCTCGGTAGCGCAGTAACTGGCACGCTTAAGAAACTTGGGCTGATGGTCATTTCGTTCGAATCTACATCGAGACAAGGCATTAAAGAAAAATGACCTAGATCCTCCCAGGTAGACTGCACCTTAAATTGTTATCAAAAAGTGTTGTGGAAAGCAAATCAGTCCTATGTGATACTGACAACACCACTCATATATTGAGATATGAAGCTAGGGCCATATAAGGATGTTTGCTTACTTGACTGCTACATATATTACTACTCAAACTGCTACTGACATCACTACTGACACTACTACCACTACATCTATACTACTAAAGCTACTACTACTACTACTACTACTACTACTACTACTACTACTACTACTACTACTACTATTACTACTACTACTACTACTACTACTACTACAATTACAAATATTACTACTGATACTGCTACTGAAAGAACAACAGACACTACTGAAACAGCTACTGCTTCCATTCCTGCTACTTCTACAGCTGCTACATCTATTCTTACGACAACCACCATCATGTTAATTTATAATTCTGCTGAAAATGTGAATTAAAGTGATCATGCTGGCAATACTGTTACTACTTTCCTAACACACCTCCTCCTGTTACAATATATAAACATATTGTTTCTACTCTTCCCCCTCTTCTTTTGTGTCCAATCCTTCGCTTCTGACTTGCTAAAACTACTGCTGTTACTACTTCTACCACTTCTCATACTAATGCTGCTAGTTTTGTTACTATGTATACTACTGCAGCTACTATTGCTACTATATATACTACTGCTACTATTGTTAATATGTATACTACAGCTACTATTGTTATTATGTATAATACTGCTGCTACTATTGTTACTATGTATAATACTGCTGCTATTGTTACTATGTATACTACTGCTGCTACTATTGTTATTATGTATAATACTGCTGCTACTATTGTTATTATGTATAATACTGCTGCTGCTATTGTTACTATGTATAATACTGCTGCTATTGTTACTATGTATACTACTGCTGCTACTATTGTTATTATGTATAATACTGCAGCTACTATTGTTACTATGTATAATACTGCAGCTACTATTGTTACTATGTATACTACTGCTGCTATTGTTACTATGTATAATACTGCAGCTACTATTGCTACTATATATACTACTGCTGCTATTGTTACTATGTATAATACTGCTACTATTGTTACTATGTATACTACTACTAATATTGTTACTATGTATACTACTGCTGCTATTTTTACTATGTATACTACTGCTGCTATTGTTATTATGTATAATACTGATACTATTGTTACTATGTATAATACTGCTACTATTGTTACTATGTATACAATTACAGCTACTATTGTTACTATGCATACTACTGCTGCTACTATTGTTACTATGTATAATACTGCTGCTACTATTGTTACTATGTATAATACTGCAACTACTATTGTTACTATGTATGCTAATGCAACTACTATTGTTACTATGTATGCTACTGCTACTATTATTGTTACTATGTATACTACTGCTGCTACTTTTATTACTATGTATGCTACTGCAACTACTATTGTTACTATGTATACTACTACTGCTACTATTGTTACTATGTATACTACTGCTGCTACTATTGGTACTATGTATACTACTACTGCTACTATTGTTACTATGTATACTACTGCTGCTACTATTGGTACTATGTATACTACTACTGCTACTATTGTTACTATGTATACTACTGCTGCTACTATTGGTACTATGTATACTACTACTGCTACTATTGTTACTATGTATGCTAATGCAACTACTATTGTTACTATGTATGCTAATGCAACTACTATTGTTACTATGTATGCTACTGCTACTATTATTGTTACTATGTATACTACTGCTGCTACTATTGTTACTATGTATACTACTGCTGCTACTATTGTTACTGTTAGTATATGTATACTACTGCTGCCGGTCTATTGGTCTAGGGGTTACACGACTTTCTTCGTAATCCCGTATACTCTCGTGAGTAACGTGACGTGCGCGAGAATTGGTAGCTGTTCTATCAGCGTCGGTATGTGAGCCGGTTGCTCAGAAAGCAATGGCAAACTACTGAGCGTAATCTTGCCAAGAAATCAACAATCAGCTGAAAGATGCTGATGTTAATAGCGATGTCCTGTAAAGTTCTTCCGCCCGAAGCCGTTGGCACAATGTGGGGTGTCGGGTTTGGTAAGCGCCGCCCAACGTTCAGCGCTAACAGAAAGCAGGTAGTACCGTCTACTGTCATACGGTAGCTCAGTCAAATCTGACTAAGACCTGACACAATATACAACGTATACTACAACAGCTGCTACTTCTGTCATAACTTCTAATATTTCCGCTACTTCTACTACAAAACATCCAATCCAGTCCAAACTGCTTTGATATTCTTTCCTTTCTTTGTTCTCTTCCGATTTAGTCCTAAACAGGACTGGTGTACTAAATATTATACTATTGCTGTTATTTCTACTTCTACATATACTATTGCTACAATGTTAACGACCTCTTCAATATATATATATATATATTCTTTTACTACTGCATCAACAACTGCAACCACCACTGCTACAGCCAACACTCCCAAAACTACCACTGCTACAACCGCCACCGATGCTAAAGGAAGTTCTTATCTCTTCCTGTTAGTACCACTGCTCTACGACTACGTATACGGTTTTATTGTAACTGATATTAATATTGCTAAGCTTCTACTACTATTATTACTAGTCCCAAAACCGCTACAGCTACTAATAATAATAACATTACGTCTACTACTACAATTAATAATACACTACTACTGTTGCTAATACTACACCACCACCACAACCACCACCACCACCACTACTACTACTACTACTACTACTACTACTACTACTACTACTACTACTACTACTACTACTACTACTACTACTACTACTACTACTACTACTACTACAAGTAAAATTACTACTACTTGTACTAAAAGTACTATTAAGACTTCTACAACAATAACAACAACAATAATAACAACAATAACAAAAACAACAACAACTGCTACTACTGTTTTTACCACAACTATTATTACTACTACTACTACTGTTACCACAACAACAACTACTATTACTGATGCTGCTGCTGCTGGTACAACTACTTCTATTACATTATTTTTCGACATCTAAATATCGACTGTATGATGAAGTTTCGTGTAAGACAGTGTTATGATGTAGTGAGTCAGTGCATAAAAAATGAGTTGGTACTGCTGCCTACAAGGAATGCCAAGAAGGTAGGGAACCAGTGAGTGAATGATTGACTAGTGAGTCACGTGTCTAGATGTAGATGTCCGCACTGGCTCTCAGCTCACTGGCTCTCATATTTGATTCTATTATGGTGGTAGTAGTAACTACTACTACTACTAAGTAGTAGTAGTAGTAGTAGTAGTAGTAGTAGTAGTAGTAGTAGTAGTAGTAGTAGTAGTAGTAGTAGTAGTAATAGTAGTAGTAGTTGTTGTTGTTGTTGTTGTAGTACTAGTAGTAGTAGTAGTAGTAGTAGTAGTAGTAGTAGTAGTAGTAGTAGTAGTAGTAGTAGTAGCAGCAGCAGCAGCAGTAGTAGTAGTAATAGTAGTAGCAGTAGTAGTAGCAGCAGTAGTAGTTGTAGTAGTAGTAGTAGCAGCAGCAGCAGCAGTAGTAGTAGTAGTAGTAGTAGTAGTAGTAGTAGTAGTAGTAGTAGGAGGAGGAGGAGGAGGAGGAGTAGTAGTTCTATAGAAATAATAGTCGTAGTAGTAGCGGTAATAGTTGTTATTGATGTTGCTGTAGTTGTATTGGTAGTAGTGGTAGTGGGTAGTAGTAGTAGTTGTTGTAGCAGTAGTTGTAGTAGTAGTAGTAACAGTAGTAGCAGCAGTAGTTGTAGTAGTAGTAACAGTAGTAGCAGCAGTAGTTGTAGTAGTAGTAACAGTAGTAGCAGCAGTAGTTGTAGTAGTAGTAACAGTAGTAGCAGACGAGGAGGCTACATGAAGACGAGGAGGCTACATGAAGACGAGGATGCTACATGCAGACGAGGAGGCTACATGAAGACGATGATGCTACATGAAGACGAGGATGCTACATGAAGACGAGGAAGTTACATTTAGACGAGGAGTCTACATGAAGACGAGGAAGTTACATTTAGACGAGGAAACTACATGAAGACATTTATTGACCCAGTTTGAGAGTTCATCAAAAAGAATATTTATAGCACCAACAATTCCAGTTTGCTGCGAATACATTCTCATCTCATCTCATCATGTTCCTCTTGTACCTTGCGGTGTCGAGGTGAAGTATAAACTTCGTGAGAGTGCCCGGTTATGGGCTTCGTATATCGACATTCCCATGGATTCTGTTATTCCCTCCGTCCAGCGTTTACGTGGTCGGCCTCTTCCTCTGTTTCCATCTGGTCTGTACGTCATTGCCTGTTGTGGCATGCTGTTGACTGGTAGCCTACTTGCATGGCCAAACCATTTGACTTGCTGCTTTCTAATAAAATCTAGAGCAGCTTTAACCCCCACTTTAGTCCTGATTTCTTCATTTCTGATCTTATCTCTTCTTGATACGTTGAGTATTCTTCTCAGGAACCTCATTTCTGTTGTTGTGATTTTTCTTTTCTCTTTTTCTGTCATTGTCCAGGTTACATTGGACCGATAAAAAGAGTCCATCCATCCATCATGTGCCATGCCGGTAAGCGTGGGTGGTCATGTTCCACCATCTCACTCGATCACCAGAGTCATGGATCAGCTCCGTGTTCCTGTCTCGACCATGTCATGTGGTCAATCCATCCAGGTATTTACTTCTCGGTCTCCCCCTTGGTCTCTTACCTTCTATCTTGCCAGTTGTCACCAAGTTATCCAAGTCATTTCTTCTCATAACATTCCCAAAATCTTTTGACTGTCTACGTCTAATGAATCTAATAAGTTTACAATCTTCATTTGTTTCTTGAAGGACTTGCTCATTGGTTTTTCTGTCCGTCCATGGTATTCTTTGCATTTTAAAAAGAGTCACAGGAGAAGATATCCAGAGAGAAAGCAACTTATAAAGAGAATTGGTTACTCATATCGAAACATACAATCCGCATTCTTTGGACGTGTCATGCGAAGGGGAAAACTAATGAGATTGCGTGAGAATAGGAATGTTGAAGAGGAAGCTAATTAATGTACAGGTGTAAACTGGTGGAATGTGACAACAGGAAAGTTACAGGGAAAGCTTGGTATGAGAAGGGGTAAACTGGTGGAATGTGACAACAGGAAAGTTACAGGGACAGCTTGGTATGAGAAGGGGTAAACTGGTGAAATGTGACAACAGGAAAGTTACAGGGAAAGCTAGGTATGAGAAGGGCTAAACTGGTCGAATGTGACAACAGGAAAGCTGTAAGGAAAGTTAGGTATGAGAAGGGGTAAACCACTGACATATGGCAACAGGAAGGTTGGCGGAAACTAAATATAGAAGAGGTAAGTTGATGAAATGGGCCGACAGAAATGTTAGAGAGAAAGCTAGGCATGAGAAAGGGTAAACTGAAGAAATGTGACAACAGGAAAGTTGGGGGAAAAGTTAAACATGCGAAGGGTGAACACAAGAAATGGAACAACGGGAAGATTGCTAGGGCAGCCAGGTATAAGAAGAAAGAAAAGGTTGGAGAGTTGGACTTTGTGACATGAAGAAACATATGTTTTAGGAACGATTCGCAAAATGTCAAACGGGAAGAAGCAGGAGGAGGGCGAGTAGAGGAGGAGGAGGAAGAAGAAGAAAAAGAAGAAGAAGAAGAAGAAAAAGAAGAAGAAGAAGAAGAAGAAGAAGAAGAAGAAGAAGAAGAAGAAGAAGAAGAAGAAGAAGAAGAAGAAGAAGAAGAATCACCATCATCATCCACTGTGACTGTTTAGTGTTGTGGGGAGGAATAGTTGATGTTCCAGTGCCCGATCGGTGGCACAAGATAATGTAATTCCATGTGACTGTAAAATGTCTTTGATTTCGTCAATTCTATTTTCTTCTCGGGTGTCCTCTTGCCCTCGTATCAGATCTTTTGTGTAGTATCAATACTGGTAACTGATGGTGTTGCATTCTAAGGAGATAACAGAACCATTTGATATTCCGTCTTTTTACATATGTGGTACAAGATGTTGATCTCACCGTTTGTCTGATAACACCTTTTCTTACTCCTTGATCAAGTACTAAAGATCGATATATTCTGTACAATGCAAGCAGATCTATGGTAATACGGTGATTAGTGCCCTGTAAAGAGAACCTTCATAATTCCATGGTTTGGTATATGTGAACATGATATTACTGCACGCCCCAGAGACTCTCAAATTGTCGTGTATTGTGTTAATCGCATGATGGTCACGTTCGTCAAGCCCTTTGGCAAGAAGCTTACTAATAATGATGATGATTTTGAAGAAGATGATGTTAATAATATTGACGTTTGTGATGATGTTATTTATGACAATGATGTTGATTACTCTGGTCCATACGATGATAATGATAATGATCATTATGTTGTTGATCATAATAATGGTGTTAATGATTCTGCTACTGATGATATTAATGATAATAATGATAATCACAATGATGATGATAATGACGAGATGATGATTCTGCTGATGATAATAATGGCGAGGATGATACTATTGATGATACTGATGTTGATAATGATGATGAGGATGGTGGCAGAAACATCATGCAGTTTGTGGCATTTACAAGCCACTATTGTTATTTTAATTTGATTACCCGACTTTGGCCCAATCAAAGTACCATAGAGTCACGAATTAGAAGCAAATACAATGTAAGCGTGGGAGTCGTGGTGGTGTAGTGGCTAGCATGCTTATCCGCCGGCCGGGTAAGAATATGTTCAAATCTCAATGAAGGCGGATTTATTTGTAATTGTCTGGACTCCCAGCCTTAAATTGGTACCTGGAAATATTAGGGGGATTTAAGGCGGTCGGCGTGAAATGGACCATATCAACCATCCAGCGCTGATTGGTCTATTCAAGTATGGAATTACCACCATATATCCAATACGTGGAGTGTAGCAAATTTTTTTATTTTCCCCGCAATCTAAATCTGGCTGAGAATGAGAAATAAATTCACATTTACTGGTAGACTGGCACCTTGCCGTCTGCACAGACGATAGTTTATAAAATGGAGTTATACTTGTCCATAGTACAAATCCTGAGCTGAATTTAGAGACCATTTGTTGTCCATGCAGCATGATCCCTTTCTCGGCCTGTCTAGTTTACTCCAGATGAAGGTAACACCAATATGTCTGGAACAAGACAAGCTGCAGAAGCTGCCGGAGCAGCAAAGCAATGCTCTAACTGTCTGCCTGTAGCAGCTTCGATCCTAGACCATTTGCCGAACAAGACTTAGGGCCTGTTCTGACCTGCCATGACAATTATTCTTTAGGTTGCATTTCTTAGCACTAGGGTAAGGCTTGAACCCTCCTAAATACGCTCATCCGCCCAAAGCCGTTGACACAATGTGGGGTGTAGATGTCTGCACGCCAACATTCGTCGCTAACAGAAAGCAGGTAGTACATTCTACTGTCATCCAGTAGCTCAGTCATATCTGACTAAGACCTGACATCCCAACATTCTGTGCTAACAGAAAGCAAGTAGTAACGGCTACTGTCATACGGAGCTCAGTATGTCTGACTAAGACCTGACTAACAACATTCGGTGCTGACAGTAAGCGGATAGTACCGTCTACTGTCATACGATAATCAATCATACCTGACTAAGACCAGACATTCCAACATTCGGGACTAACAGAAAATAGGTAGTACCGTCTACTGTCATACGGTAGTTCAGTCATATCTGACTAAGACGTGACTCTGACACTCATATATGTTTGCATATCCTTTACAGGACATCGCTGTCAACATCAGCATCTTTCAGCTGATTGTTGATTTCTTGGCAAGATTACGCTCAGTAGTAAGTTACCGACGAGATTCGAACCACTGCTGATTCTCACCGTCGTCACGTTACTTACGAGAGTATACGAGATTACGGAGAAAAGTTCCTAACCTCTAGGCCAGGAAGCCGGCGACACTCATATAAGTAAAGAAAATACCTAGATACTAGAGAAGGTATTCGAAAATATAAATATTGAACGCTATATTATGTCGCCTCGATGAAAAACACAGGTGTAACTTTGACGATCGACCAACTAGATATCCTAAGAATATGTCATCATTAGCCTAGTCTAGCACCCTATAACGCCTTCCGTTGATTTTCACAACAGTATGAGCGTCGGCCTTTCATAAAATAATGACAATCCTTTAAAGGTAGTTACATATCCTTTACAGGACGTAGCAGTCAACGCCAAATTTTTTGGCTGTTCGTTATTCAAGGGCAAGTTTACGTTCAGTAGTTTGCCATTTCTTTCTTAACGACCCGCTCCCATACCATTTCATAAAAACCAACGCAAGGCGGTCTGCTGCCAAATCGCCCGCAGCTTTATTTTGAACGCGGTTTGCGCACTTGAGCTGAGTCTGTAACACATTCGCCACGAAGCCAGCTGGCAATCTACTGAACGTAAAATTTCATAGAAAAATTGCAAACAGCTAAAAATGTTAGAGTTAACATGCAACTAGCTGATCAAGCAGATTATGTCCGTTATTTACTCGACATGTTTTGTTTTTGGATAACTTTTCGTTGTTAACACTCATTCTGGTGAATTTATCTCCCCAATGCTCCGCGAAAAATGCATAATTTCGTGCAACTCCCCAGCCTGCGGATTCACTTTTACATTGCTATTCTTGTGATATTCCCAGCAATGCGTGCTCACTCACTCGCGTTTTTGGTCCAGTAGCCACATTTCTTTGTGAGTCTGTGCTAGACACGCCAGGTGCTCTCGGGCGAGGAAGGAAAAACGAAATCTTGAAATCTGATAGAGTTTTGTTTTCCTCCAAAGTCTTAACCCGTGATTCAACGACTCTTCCCCCGCCCCTCTTGAAATTAAACCCAGTGGCGAAAAAAACATTTTCAACAAAATCTCAGCTCTGTGAGTTTGACGTAGTCAAGTGAAAGCTTCCGTCCCTGTATGAGTATGTGGAGGTGCATGGGAAAATACCGGAGTGTAAAGTACAAAGCGGATCTATCTCGCTCTCTCAATTTCACTCTCTCTCTCGCTCTCTGACTGACAAACTATCTATCTATCTATCTATCTATCTATCTATCTATCTATCTATCTATCTATCTATCTATCTATCTATCTATCTATCTATCTATCTATCTATCTATCTATCTATCTATCTATCTATCTATCTATCTATCTATCTATCTATCTATCTATCTATCTATCTATCTATCTATCTATCTATCTATCTATCTATCTATCTATCTATCTATCTATCTGTCTGTCTGTCTGTCTGTCTGTCTGTCTGTCTGTCTGTCTGTCTGTCTGTCTGTCTGTCTGTCTGTCTGTCTGTCTGTCTGTCTGTCTGTCTGTCTGTCTGTCTGTCTGTCTGTCTGTCTGTCTGTCTGTCTGTCTGTCTGTCTGTCTGTCTGTCTGTCTGTCTGTCTGTCTGTCTGTCTGTCTGTCTGTCTGTCTGTCTGTCTGTCTGTCTGTCTGTCTGTCTGTCTGTCTGTCTGTCTGTCTGTCTGTCTGTCTGTCTGGCTGGCTGGCTGGCTGGCTGGCTGGCTGGCTGGCTGGCTGGCTGGCTGGCTGGCTGGCTGGCTGGCTGGCTGGCTGGCTGGCTGGCTGGCTGGCTGGCTGGCTGGCTGGCTGGCTGGCTGGCTGGCTACCAACTAACGAACCAGCCAACCAACCTACCTAATTACCTACCTGTCTGTCTGTTTGTCTACCAATATATTCTTCTGCCTATCTTTCTCTCCTCTGCGTCCCTCTCTATCTAGCTATATGTCTCACATGTATGTCTAACGTTCATTCACTCTCTCTCTCTCTCTCCACACACACACACACCCACACACACACCCACCCACACACACACACACACACACACACACACGTACGTGTCTGTATCTCCTGTTCCATGTATGTCAGCCTAACCGTCAAACTCAGCTCTCCGTTTGTGCTGGAAAACCAAGTTGGCTTAGCCATAACATTCTCTGCCATGTTAAAATGTGTCGCAGGCAAACTTTATGAAACAGCAAAATTATAGTTAAGATGGCGTTCAAGTAATGGTGTTTGGTGTTGAAGGAGTTAAAGTATTGATGTTTGGTGTTGAAGGAGTTAAAGTAACGATGTTTGGTGTTGAAAGAGTTAAAGTAATGATGTTTGGTATTGAGGGAGTTAAAGTAATGATGTTTGTTGAAGGAGTTAAAGTACTGATGTTTGGTGTTGAAGGTGTTAAAGTAATGATGCTTGTTGAAGGAGTTAAAGTAATTATGTTTGGTGCTGAAGGAGTTAAAGTATTGATGTTTGGTGTTGAATGAGTTAAACTAATGATGGTTGGTGTTGAACGAGGTAAAGTATTAATGTTTGGTTTTGAAGGAGTTAAAGCAATTATGCTTGGTGTTGAAGGAGTTACAGTAATAACTGTCTGAGAGTGAAAATAATGACTGTCTAGGAGGTAAAGTAAGACTCTACTGTCTAGTTCCGAAGTAATACGATCCCTGGTTTTGAAGAAGCTAAAGTAATATCTGTCTGGAAACTATTAATAAAATAATAATTGTCTGTGAGTTGTGGGAATAACTATCTGGGAGTTGAAAAAATAAATGTCTGAGAGTTATGGGAAATAACTGGCTGATGGTTAAAATAATAATAATTATCTGAGAGTTATGGGAATAATTGTCTGGCAGTTAAAATAATAATTGTCTGAAAGTTATGGGAATAATTGTCTGGGAGTTAACAACTGTTTCTCTGAAATAGATACATTGTGGTTCAGTCGGGGTAAAGTAAGGATGTCTGGTACCGAAGGAGTTAAAGTAATTACTGTTTGGGAGCTGATGCAACAATATAGAGGTGTCTATAACACTGGTTTACCGTGTCATGTCTAGCGTATGGGGTTTTGTCTAGGACTGAGCGTCTCAAACTGTCTCAGGGTCCTTTAAGAATTAACGTCTATTGCACATTTACTACCTCATCTCCTTGTGACTCTTTTAACCAACACCACGCGACAGGTGGGTGGAAAAGAGGGGGGGGGGGTGAGGGGAGGAGGTCTGGCTATCACCCATCATGGGAATCACTGGTGTTGGGTTACACGGTTCTCACTACTGAACAACATGGGCTATAGAATGTTCTATGTACGTGATAGACAGGTGTTAAGATAAACAAACAGCAAACAGACTCGCCTACAGAACATTCTAAAGATAAGTGAATACAGCACGCTGTGGTAAACTTACAAATACCTAGTAATAATAGCAACGAAGATTGACGTCCCGCGGAGGCAGCCAATACACACTGTTAAATCTCTTCTCTGTCAGTTATAATATGTGGTGTGGTATTATTTGCGTCTCTGAGTTATATGTCTACTTCATTGGTTACATTTTATAAACCCGTCTGTATTATCTTTGTCTACTTTACCTTTTTTACATTTTATACTCTCATTTTATACTCTTTTCTGTGTTATCTATGTCTACTTTATTTGTTACATTTTATACTCTCTTCTGTGCTATCTCTGTCTACTTTATATGTTATATGTTATACTCTCCTCTGTGTTATCTCAGTTTACTTTATATATTAGAGCTACGGAGTTCGTGCTTTGTGCGACGCTTTCCGCACTGCGGAAAGAGACTGAGCCATATGGGATAACACCCGGTGCAATGAAGTCGACCCTGTCGACTTTTAAGCGACTTTATATATTATATTTTATACTCTCCTCTGTGTTATCTCAGTCTGCTTTATATGTTACATTTTTTACTCGGCTCCATGTTATTTCTGTCTATTTTGATATGTTACAATTTATGCTCTCTTCTGTGCCATCTCTGTCTACTTTATTTGTTACATTATATACCCTTCTCCGTGCTAGCTCTGTCTACATTATATGTTACATTTTATACCCTCCTCTGTGCTATCTCTGTCTACTTTATATGTTGTCTACTTTATATGTTGCATTTTACACGCTCCTCTGTGCTATCTCTGTCTACTTTAGATGTTACATTTTATTCTATCCTCTGTACTACCTGTCTACTTTATGTTACATGTTATACTCTCCTCTGTGCT
>OY992876.1:348528574-348631074 GCA_963921405.1 Cepaea hortensis
TCTCTCTAACACTAAAGTTACAATATGTTTCAGTTTTTCTTCTCTTCTCTCTAACACTAATGTTACAATATGTTTCAGTTTTTCTTCTCTTGTCTCTAACACTAATGTTACAATATGTTTCAGTTTTTCTTCTCTTCTCTCTAACATTAATGTTACAATATGTTCCAGGTTTTCTTCTCTTCTCTCTAACACTGTTACATATGTTTCAGTTTATATTCTCTTCTCTCTAACACTGTTACATATGTTTCAGTTTATATTCTCTTCTCTCTAACACTGTTACATATGTTTCAGTTTATATTCTCTTCTCTCTAACACTGTTACATATGTTTCAGTTTATATTCTCTTCTCTCTAACACTGTTACATATGTTTCAGTTTATATTCTCTTCTCTCTAACACTGTTACATATGTTTCAGTTTATATTCTCTTCTCTCTAACACTGTTACATATGTTTCAGTTTATATTCTCTTCTCTCTAACACTGTTACATATGTCTCAGTTTATATTCTCTTCTCTCTAACACTGTTACATATGTTTCAGTTTATATTCTCTTCTCTCTAACACTGTTACATATGTTTCAGTTTATATTCTCTTCTCTCTAACACTGTTACATATGTTTCAGTTTATATTCTCTTCTCTGTAACGCTGTTGTTATAATATCATCCAGTTGTTGCTTAATCTTCCTACCATTGATATTATGTATCTATCTATCCATCTATCTATTTGTCTGTCTGTGTGTCTGTCTGTCTGTCTGTCTGTATATGCATCTATACCCCCTTCCTCACTCCACCCCTCTCTTTGTCTAGCGGTCTCTTTCCCTCTGTCTCGCTGTCTCTCTGTCTCTCTCTATCTCTCTCTCTGTCTCTCTGTGTCTGTCTCTCTCTATCTCTCTGTCTCTCTCTCTGTCTCTCTCTGTCTCTCTCTCTGTCTCTCTCTGTCTCTCTCTCTGTCTCTCTCTGTCTCTCTCTCTCTCTCTCTCTCTCTCTCTCTCTCTCTCTCTCTCTCACCACTCGAAATATTTTGAAAGAAGTTACAACACAAAGACAACTCATGACAAGTCACAAACATCTGGTCACATTATGAGCAGAAGAAAACTGAAACACAGCTTGACAACTGCAAAGATTAACCTTTTGACTCCCAAGGAACGCCTGGGTGATTGGCTACTCCCCGCGTGTCCTAATCATCGCGTCATGCGTCATCTTACCATTTACGTTAAGACAGAGCTTACTACAGAAATCTGGCTACGCTAGTAATAACATCCATTCTATTGTGTTTTCCTACAATACGCGACTTGCAGCAATTTATGTTGCTGGGACTTTTTAATGGGAAAATGTAGACTTCTGTGGTAAACCTAATGGAATTTAAAGAGTTTTAATGGGAAAATAGATGAAGCGATCTAGAGAAAGTCATTGACAGCCTTTGTCTTCGCGCGGAATTATAGCAGCAACGGAACTGATACATTCCGCTATAGATCATTTCGTTCTCTCTCTCTCTCTCTCTCTCTCTCTCTCTCTCTCTCTCTCTCTCTCTCTCTCTCTGTGTTTGTGTGTATGTGTGTTTGTGTGTGAAAGGTTTGTAATAAGGGGGGCTGGAGTAGCGTAGTGGCTTACACACCCAGTGGCTTACACACACAGTGACCTCGCGGTCATGTGTTCGAATTTTCAATGCGCCGAGATTTTGATGTTTGCATGCGTGTACCATAGACTGTATGTGTACACGGGTATATCGTAAGACGCGTGTGTACATGTGTGTATCGTATGATGCGTGTGTACATGTGTGTATCGTAACCTGCATGTGTGCATGTAAGCTGTATGTGTATATCTGTGTCCGTGTTTTGTGCATCGTATGCTGTGTATTTGTTGTATATGTATGTATGCGTTAGGTGCAGGTGTTGTGTGTACCGTGTGCCCTCGAGTCAGAAACAAAGAAACAGTCCCCTCAAGTCAGAAACCAAGAAACTGTCCTCTTGAGTCAGAAACCAAGAAACTGTCTTCTTGAGTCAGAAACCAAGAGACTGTCGTGTCGAGTCTTAAACTAATAGCTTGTCGAATGTAGCTAAACAAAAAACAGATGGTCGAGTAGCGTCAGAAGTAGAATAAGGAAGTAGACACTAGATGATGCACTAGACAACATAACAATGGCAAGCTATAGTCAGTAACAATGTTTATGTTGTCTAGTGCGTCCTTCTGGTGTCTATACATCCTTCTTGTACCTCTGTGAGCGCCAACCAATACATGTGTGTTTATTTATAACCAATAGACTGTCGACAGGAGTTGAGACAGAAACCAAGACATCGTAGAGTCTAGTCCAAAAAACGACAGGTTTAGCATTGTGGCATGCGTAACTCATTCATTGGCTTTCTATCTCTATTAACAGGCATTCGTTTAGCGTGTTGTAATGTTCTGGATATTGTGACATTCATAAGTCATTCATTCTCTTTCTATGCCTATTAAGACACTTTCGTTTAGCATGTTGTAATGTTCTGGATATTGTGACATACATAAGTCATTCATTCTCTTTCTATGTCTATTAAGACACTTTCGTTTAGCATGTTGTAATGTTCTGGATATCGTGTCATACATTACAGTTGCTAGCAATCAGTTGTTACCGTGAGTGCTGATTGTGCTACCGAGCTCACACATACTTCCTTTTCTTCTCATCTTTCTCCCCAGTTTTCTTCTTCTTCTTCTTCTTCTTCTTCTTCTTCTTCTTCTTCTTCTTCTTCTTCTTCTTCTTCTTCTTCTCCTCATCCTCCTTCGTCGTCGTTGTCTCTTCCTCCTCCTCCGTCGTCATTGTCTCCTCTTCCTCCTTCGTCGTCGTCGTAGTATCCTTTTCCTTCTATTTCGCTGTTGTTCTACAATGTCTACACATGAAATCATGTTTTCTTTAATGTATGTTGCTGTTTTTGCGAGCTCGTCGAGACAGTCAGATATATCTGATTGTGGCCCTTTGTCTCTGTGGGCCAATAGTCAGTCTGCAGTTGACAAAAGAATACATGTGGCAATTCTGACGGGCATGTTCCATTGTCTGTTCTGCCAGTCCACACGTGCGAAGGGGTGATGGGACCAACTTCAGTCTGTTTCAATCAGTGTTCAGTTGGTTTCAGTCATTGTTCAGTTCATTTCAATCACTGTTTCAGTCACTGTCCAGTCTGTTTGGTTCACTGTTGCAGTCACTGTTTCATTCACTGTTTCATTCACTGTTTCATTCACTGTTTCATTCACTGTTTCATTCACTGTTTCATTCACTGTTTCAGTCACTGTTTCTTTCACTGTTTCAGTCACTGTCCAGTCTGTTTATTTCACTGTTTCAGTCACTGTCCAGTCTGTTTATTTCACTGTTTCAGTCACTGTCCAGTCTGTTTATTTCACTGTTTCAGTCACTGTCCAGTCTGTTTATTTCACTGTTTCAGTCACTGTCCAGTCTGTTTATTTCACTGTTTCAGTCACTGTCCAGTCTGTTTATTTCACTGTTTCAGTCACTGTCCAGTCTGTTTAATTCACTGTTTCAGTCACTGTCCAGTCTGTTTATTTCACTGTTTCAGTCACTGTCCAGTCTGTTTATTTCACTGTTTCAGTCACTGTCCAGTCTGTTTATTTCACTGTTTCAGTAACTGTCCAGTCTGTTTATTTCACTGTTTCAGTCACTGTCCAGTCTGTTTATTTCACTGTTTCAGTCACTGTCCAGTCTGTTTATTTCACTGTTTCAGTCACTGTCCAGTCTGTTTATTTCACTGTTTCAGTCACTGTCCAGTCTGTTTATTTCATTGTTTCAGTCACTGTCCAGTCTGTTTATTTCACTGTTTCAGTCACTGTCCAGTCTGTTTATTTCACTGTTTCAGTCACTGTCCAGTCTGTTTATTTCACTGTTTCAGTCACTGTCCAGTCTGTTTATTTCATTGTTTCAGTCACTGTCCAGTCTGTTTATTTCACTGTTTCAGTCACTGAAGCGAGAATATATGAGTAATATAATCAAAGATATGGAAACTAATCACCAGAAAAATGAATCCAGAAAATTTTTTAAAGAACTGAAGTCAATGAAACGAGGGCACCTACAAAACACATATGGTTTAAAAGACAAAAATGGGAATATGATAAATACCAATGAGGAAATGTGCAACACATGGAAAGAATATTTTATTGAATTACTAAATTGTGAAGCTCCAAGTAACATTTTCCCACAGGAAGAGGTTCTAACATGCGAACCACAAATTGAAGAACCTACATTTGAAGAAATCCTATATGTAATCACACGACTTAAAAACAATAAGGCAACTGGGACTGATGGAACTGCTGCTGAATTTATAAAGGCAGGTGGCCATGCATTACATCTAAAGCTATACGAACTAATAATAAAGATCTGGAGGACAGAAGAATTACCCCATGACTGGAAAGAGTCATTATTGATACCTATCTTTAAGAAAGGAGACAAGTTCCAATGTGGAAATTATAGAGGAATATCACTACTGTCCACAAGCTATAAGATACTATCTGCAGTATTACTAAATAGACTAAAACCATATTCAGAAGACATATTAGGTGACTACCAGGTGGGTTTTAGACAAAACAGATCAACAATAGATCAGATATTTATCTTACGACAAATAGCCGAGAAACATTGGGAATATAAAAGAGATCTCCATAACATTTTTGTGGATTTTAAAAAGGCTTATGATAGTGTCCATAGGAATAGTCTATGGGATGCTATGCAGGAATTTGGAATAGCAAGGAAGTTAATCAACATGACCAGACTATGCATGGAAGATACTTATAATATAGTAACATATAAAGGCAGGAAATCAGACCCCTTCCAAATAACATCTGGCTTGAAACAGGGTGATGCACTATCGCCGCTACTCTTCAATCTGGCTCTAGAGAAAGTTGTAAGGAAGGTAAAGGAGGAATGTGATATTGGAGGAACATCCAAGCTGCTTGGTTATGCAGATGATATAGATATTATAGGGCAAAGTGAACAAAAGACATTGGAAATATTGACTCACTTAAAGGAAAAAGCCCAACAGATGGGGCTGGTTATCAACCACGATAAGACAGAATATATGGTAATTTCAAGAGACGGAATGGCTAAAAACTCTGGCCACATACAAACAGATAATATGACCATTAAAAGAACGGAAACATACAAATACCTGGGTACAATCTTCAAATGCTCCAACATCATAAGGGCAGAAATACAAACTAGAATCAACTCTGGAAATAAGATATACTATGCACTACAACATCTACTAAAATCAAAGGCGCTATCTCGTAACACCAAAATCACAATATACAAAACACTGATCAGACCAGTTGTGCTGTATGGCTCTGAAACCTGGAGTACAACGAAAAGAGACGAAGCCTTGTTACAAACCTTTGAGAACAAAATTTTAAGACGCATCTTTGGACCCATTAGGGATACACATAGTGGAGAGTGGAAAAGAAGAAGTAACAAAGACATTTATGATCTGTTTAAGTCCCCGCTAATCACTGGTATCATGAAGGCTAATAGACTACAATGGCTGGGGCATATAGAAAGAATGGAAGATAATAGGGAAACAAAACTCGCTTACACTCAGGAAATAAATGACCGCAGACCCCGAGGTAGACCAAGAAGGCGATGGAGAGATAATACATGTACAGACCTACAAGCACTTGGAATCAACGACTGGCAAGAGAAGGTCCACCAGAGAGACGAATGGAGACGGATTGTATTTGCAGCAAAGAACCTCAATGGCTCAGAACGCTGAAGAAGAAGAAGTCACTGTCCAGTCTGTTTATTTCACTGTTTCAGTCACTGTCCAGTCTGTTTATTTCATTGTTTCAGTCACTGTCCAGTCTGTTTATTTCATTGTTTCAGTCACTGTCTAGTCTCGTTAATTCAGTGTTTAATCTGTTACACATTGTTTCAGTCACTGTCCAGTCTGTTTCAGTCACTGTTTGAGTTATTGTCCAGTCTGTTTCAGTCACTGTTTGAGTTATTGTCCAGTCTGTTTCAGTCACTGTTTGAGTTATTGTCCAGTCTGTTTCAGTCACTGTTTGAGTTATTGTCCAGTCTGTTTCAGTCACTGTTTGAGTTATTGTCCAGTCTGTTTCAGTCACTGTCTAGTCTGTTTCATTCACTGTTTAATGTTTCATACATTGTTTCAGTCAGTGTCAGTCATTGCTCGGTCATTATTCAGTCTGTTGCAGTCAAATTTCAGTCTATAGCGACCCGTTATGATGCAGCATAGAATTACCCGTTTTTCTAGTTTCATATGCAAAGAAGGAGAATTTTACAAAAGTGCACAAATCGGCAAGATCCCGGTATGTGGTTAGCTGATATGAACACCCTATAAATAGTCTGTGGTGGGTAGGTGTTCTAATGTCACAATTAGGCTAGGGCCGCGGCCCAAACGGCTTGCAACTTCTAACGGCCGATGGGATTTTTAACATGTGCAGCGGATAAGACGGGAACTCTGTTGGTAGAAATTTTTTCGAGTTGGGTCAAGAACCGACATCATAACACTCCGATCATTTCTATACGTTCTAGGTCTTTCTCATTAACTGCTAGCGAAGAGTACCAAGGGAACCACCTGTAGTTGGATTATGTGTTTCTGAGTTGAGTAGCACATTTTCTTTCTTTTTTTTCATTTTCTCTTCATTGTTCTCATATTTCCATTCTTCTCATCCCGTTCTTATGCCTTAATATAGTCACTGAAGTGTCTTCCCCGTGATTATATGTTGTGTTTTGTGTTCGTACTTCTTTGCTGATGAAGGCTAGTCGCTGCAACGCCCTGTGTTTTCCGTCATTGTGTTCTGTAATGCTGCATTACTTTGTGTTATTTTTTTCCCTATTGTTTACATGCCCTTCCTCGGAATACTGAATGTCGGTCAGATCCTCTAGTCACTCCCTGCAGCACCATTCACTATAGACGTTAAGAAACGTTTTCGAACGGAAAGAAACATGACGGTTAAAAGCCTGTTACTTCGCCTCAACTCAGGTAATGTCAGTGCATGCAGTTAATTACCTCCCTAGTGCTGCGTGATTCAAGCGTTGTGGCGTAGGAGTTGTCTATTGTGTCAAAGATTGTCAGCGGTGTTTAGGATCGTCAGAATAAAATCCTCGGTTCAAAATTTAAATCTCTGTGCTTGATTCAACGCTGGCAGGATACATTTTGAATGTAAACAGGAGGTTCTATTCATAGTTGGCTATATCAATTTGGCTTCGAACAGGTAGGCCTGCTGAGCTCGTTCGGTGTCAGAAAATTAGTAGAGAGTGTTAACTGGATTGTGTTCTGTGGTGTTCAAAAACGTTGTAGTGTTGTCCGCTAATAGCAAGTTAGTTTTCTTTATACTAATTCCGGTGCTAGGTTATATTTCTATATAGACAAGTTTACCTTAGACAGTCAGGCAGGCAGGCAGAAAGAAAGATAGGTAGGGAGGTAAGTAGGCAGGCAGGCATGCAGGCATGCGGACAGACAGACAGACAGACAGACAGGCAGGCAGGCAGACGGATGGTGGATAGATGCATGCATCCATGCATGGATAAACAGACGGACAAAATTATTAAGCGGGCCCACTTATAGAAACGGCTCATATCCTGTCATAATTGTATACTAAATTTTCTTCTCTCTCGTACTTACTTGCGAAATTTATTTTGGCAAGGTACGGGCTTCCAGAGTTAGTTAAAGTTAGTTGCATATCCTTTACATGACGTCGCAGTCAACACCAGCATTTTCTGTTGTGATCAATTTACGTTCAGTAGTTTGCCATTGATTTCTGAACGACCAGAACCCATACCATTTCGTAAAAAAATCAACGCAATGCGGTCTGCTGCCAATTCGAACTCCAGAGTAAACAATATTTATTTAGTTGTTGGTAGTTTAACTCTTCATGAATTCAGTGTCAAATAAAAAGTAGGTTTGAACCAAACAAAAGTGGATGGCCGAAAATGGGAAGTAGGATTGTGTCACAGTTATGACTTTAAAATTCTTAATATGGTAGCAGACATGTTGTTTTATTAGGTAATCACATTCCGGCGATATGTAAGCCCATGGCAGATACGGGAAGTCGCTAAACGCGATTAATCATCCCATGGCACTTAATCAATGAATGACTACAATAAGTAACAGGAATTGACCCCAGAAGTAAAGATGGTCGGCGAGATAGTTACCACGTGAGCCATCGAATGTGCTTGAATCGAGATCATGCACGCTGCCTTTACTTCATAGGAAATTCCCGGTACCTATTTCAGTCTTGCGGATTCGAATTTTTAAATTGACATGGTATCTCAGGTCCACCCAGCTAACATGGCTGCTAGGGAATATCTTGAGAGGTAAAAACGATCGACATTAGTCAGTCAGTCAGTTAGTTAGTTAGTTAGTTAGTTGACAGATCATCCTAATTGCACATAGAATCATTCAGTCCATAAGTGCTCGGATGCCCTCCTCAGCAAATCCCGCAGTGCGTATAGCGCCTCACGACACCAGTTCTGTGTTGGTTTATCAATCTTCTCTAGCTTTCTGTATACTTATAGTGTTCTTGTTTGGCCACACCTCTTTTAACTTGCTATTCTCGCAGTCTGACCTGGGTGTAGATTCACAGTCATCAATTGGTTCTTGGAAAAGTCTTATTTCTCGTAGAGCAGTGGTTATCAACCTTTTTTGGCCCGTGCCCCCTTTCACCATACTTTCAGAACGTCATTCCCCCCCCCCCCTTTTCTTATTTCATATCTAAAAATTTGGCCCGTGCCCCCCTTCACCATATTTTCGGAACTTTCAGAACGTCATTCCCCCCTTTCGTATTTCCTACCTAACAATCCCGACCCTGCCCCTACACAGTATACGCAATAATGCAAGCTAAATTTAATAGCACATACTAAAACAAGTCTAGACGTCCACATAAAACAAATTTGTGGGTCTACTTACTTTATAAATTGAATTTTAGAAGGCTGAGACGTATAGAACCGTACAGTATGAAGGGAAAAACAATATCAATTAATCGGTTCTTGTATTAACGCGATCTTGAAATAATCTTAATTCCCCCCTGAAAATCCTAAAATCCCCACCGGTTGAGAACCACTGTCGTAGAGCATAGAAGCCTTACCCGCAAGCCTGTCAGCCTGCTAATTTCTTTGTATACCCCCATGCCCTGGCTTGAAATGAAACTAATCTTTGTCACCCACTCAGTGCCGAATGATCTTTACAAATATGGGTCCAACACCATATGTCCAAAGCGCCTTAGGTGGTTGTAAATGGATCGTTCACTTTACCATTTCATATTGAACCGACCGGGAGCCGACGTCGCTTTACAATCCTAGCAACCCGTCCTCTTAAAACCGTATAATTTAACATTACGACAGGAATGGAGTACTTGAAGGCATCCATTGGTGTCAAGTATGTCACAACCCAGTAAATTCCTCACATTTCAGTGTCATTTGGCAACGTCGCAGTATAAACTACACAGCAATGAGACCACTTAATGTGTTACTGCGTTCAAATAGCACACCCAAGTGGCTTTACAGTTTGTTAGGTACTTGTTTCAAGTTATCATTTACAACATAAGCCTGTCCATTGTTCTGTTTCTAGTTGTCTGTTTTTTCTTTGCTAGTCTGTCTGTCTGTCTGTCTCTCTGTCTGTCCGTCTGTCCGCCCGCCCGCCTGTTCGTCCGATTGTCTGTCTGACCGTCCGTTAGTCAATCCTTATATCTGTATATTTGTCTGTCTGTCTAGATTGATGTATGCTGGGGGGAAAAAAAATGCTAAAAAGTAAAACCATTACATCTGAGAGAGAGAGAGAGAGAGAGAGAGAGAGAGAGAGAGAGAGAGAGAGAGAGAGAGAGAGAGAGAGAGAGAGAGAGACACACACACACACACACACGCGCGCGCGGGTCTGTTTTACTGTGTATTTTATTTTAATCTTGTTGCTAACATGTTGAAACTTTCGAATGTGGGGGGGGGGGGGGGGGAACCATTATATCGCGGTGTCCACAATTCACTGGTTACTACAGTCTAGGTATGTGCGGAATTTTTCTTTGAGCTTTCACAATTTAACCGATTTTTTACGTGTTCATTTGAAATATGCAGTTTATTTTCTATGGTAGTGATACTTCAGTTTTTCAGCTGTGTTCTTGGTTCGTGGATGAAGACTTTGGTCGCAAGACTCGGTTGTATCTGAATGTGCAGTTCTTTCGCCCGTTTTTTTTAATTTTTTTATTTCTTAGCTATATTTTATATTCTTTCGGATTTAAATATGAAATAGTTCATGGCTTCACAAACTGTTGTCAGATACCGCCACCTTGTTCCCGGGCCACATGGTTAATTCCGCTTATTTGTTCCCGGGCCATATTGTTAATTCCGCCTCCTTGTCCCCGTGCACACAGTTAATTCCGCCTCCTTGTTCCCGGGCCACATCGTTTATTCCGCCTCCATGTTCCCCGGCCATTTCGTTAATTCCGCCTCCTTGTTCCCCGGCCACATAGTTAATTCCGCCTCCTTGTTCCCTGATCTACATCGTTAATTCCGCCTCCTTGTTCCGGGCCACATCGTTAATTCCACTCTGTACATATTCACAGGAAGTCTCAGTGGTGAAGTGGTTACACCGTCTGCCTCGTGCTCCGAAGGTAATAGGTTCGATTCCGGGTTACAATTCTGTTCACGAGTGTATTTTTATCGGAGACTCCTAGAGGTTGTCGCTGGAGCTACGGAGTTCGTGCTTTGTGCGACGCTTTCGGCAATCCGCCTTGCGTATTCATTGGCACCTTTCCGTCTTGACAGACGATAGTTTGGTACATTGTGCTTCAAAAAGGCTTAATAACTGTCATATGGCAATAACTACGATCCATGGCGGTGGCGAGTGTGGCTGGTAAGGCCAATTCTTGCTGCAAATGTTTGCCCACAGTAGGTGCATGTGAAAACATGGTCATTTCCACCATTTTGCACCATCTTACGTCTCTCACGCTCTGTGTGTGCTTTATCTGCAATCATTTTCTCCTTTGTCTTTATTCCATTTCTGATAGTTGCCCTCCATGCAACACGTTCAGCGGCGACGTGCTCCCATTGTGCATTATCAATGCCTGTATCAATCATGTCCCGCTTACACACATCTTTGTATCGTAGTAGAGGCCGACCCTGAGATCTCCTACCCGTCTGTAATTCACCAAAAAAGATGTCCTTTGGTATTCTACCATCATCCATCCTCCTAACGTGTCCTATCCATCTAAGTCTACGAAGACTGAGCATGGAATACACCGTCACACAACCTGATCTTTCCAATACTTCAGTATTTGTGATTTTGTCTTGCCACTTAATACCAAGTATTCTTCGCAGACACCGCATATGAAAGCTGTTTAAACGTTTCTCTTGGCGTGAGTAAGTTGTCCAGGTTTCACTGCCATAAAGAAGAGTACTAAGGACACAGGCTTGGTAGACGAGGACTTTTGTTTTGGCAGTAAGCTTCCTGTTCTCCCAGACTCTTTTTCTTAACCTGTTCATTGTTGTTGCTGCCTTGCCAATCCTGATGTTGATTTCCTGATCAAGGGATAATTTGCTATTTACCTCTGATCCAAGATATGTAAAATGGTCTACTATCTCCAGTTCAGCGTCGTCAATAAAGATTGATGGTACACCATGTGCACCTTGTGACATAATCTGTGTCTTCTTTTTGTTAATTGTTAAACCAAATTCAGAACAAGCATTGGAGAATGCAGATAGTAGATGTTGTAATTCTTCCTCAGAGTGGGTCGTAATCGCAGCATCATCCGCCTTGCGTATACATTACTATTTAATATATTTTTCTAGCTGCCTGCCTACTTGTCTGTCAGCCTGCCTACTTGTCTGTCTGTCTGTCTGCCTGCTTGCTTATCTGTCTGCCCATAGCCCTTGTAGTTTCTAGAAGAACTTTTGTTGTCCTATTAACTGGTTTTATCGACGTGTTTCTAGTTCTGTGGTGTGTTGTAAGGGCAGCTTTTGTTAATCTATAAAACGTCCTAGTTACTAACATCCCAGCTTATCTATAACTGGACCTCCTGCGCCTGTCCCACATACAGGTGTCAGGCAGCCCAGACACGCTGTTTATTCTGGTGACAGACATTGACCTTGTTTACAAGCAGACGGTTCTGGTTTAGAGTTGACATTAACTCTTCAAGGCCGAGAGGACAGTTGCAATTTTCCCGCGTTCGTGATAGGGACAACTTCTGCTGAACCTTTTTGATTCGTTTTGCTCTGGTTACAGTTTTGAAGTACACGTTTATTACTTCTTATAACGTTCAGTCAATCAGGTATCGTCTACTCTACACAATGAAGGCTGACTGCATTGGATCTCCTGCACTGTCTGTCTATCGCCGTGATTGTACATTCTGTCAGACTGATGTTCGTCCATCTCTTGATGTTATCTTCCCCACTTGTTTCATCACTCTCTTATCATTCTGTTTTTTTTTTCTAGAACCTCTGTATTTGATTGTTTCTGTTTCAATGAAATACGACATAATCTTATGTATATCCATATTTCCAAGACGTATATTCTAATTGCCGGCTTCGTGGCTTAGAGGTTATGACTTTTCTCCGTTATCTCGTATACTCTCGTCAGGTAACGTGATGACGGTTCAAATCAACAGTGGTTCGAATCGCATCGGTAACTTACGGGGTATGTGAGCCGGCTGCTCAGAAAGCAATGGCAAACTACTGAGCGTAATCTTGCCAAGAGATCAACATACAGCTGAAAGATGCTGGTGTTGACAGCGATGTCCTGTAAAGGATATGCTAAAAAAAAATATATTCTAATTGCTTGCTTGTTGTAATTATAACGTATAACCAGGGGCGTCACTAGGGAGGGGGGGGGGGGGGGGTGCGGGCCGCACCGGGTGACACCATCAAGGGGTAACACCAAAATAAAAAAATTGCAAATTTGACAAAGCAGACATAGCAAAATAACAAAAATTTAACTTTGTCAGAGTTTGTCGAAGTTCTTTATTTATGTTTTACCTGAAGTATTGAAGTTATATTGTTCAATTTGTTTTCTTTCTTATGTCCTTATTAACTTTTTGACTTATTTTACAAACATTACTATATGCGATTATATATGGTACAGGAACACTCGGAAGAAGACCATGGTGAAAGTCTAGAGGGGTGACACCAAGAGTTTACCGCACTGGTTGACACCAACCCCAGTGACGCCACTGCGTATAACAATAATATAGTTTTAAAACGTATGGAGATAATTAACCCTTAATCTTATTAATTAAAACTCAACGAACAAAAAGCAAGTGCCAAACTGTTAGTTGCTATGACAGTTGAAGTGAATTTTTCATCCAATCATCATCATCATGAGTCATGCCGATAAGCGTTGCCGATTATAATTCACCGTTTGAAACAATCACCAGAATCCTGGAACGGTCTGTGATCTTGTCCCGATGTTGCCATGTTGTCAAGCCAGCAAGTTATTCTCCTTGCCTTTCCCTTGCTCTGGTTTTATCAATTTTGCCATTTGTCACAATGTTTTTAAGTTTATTTTCCTCATAACGTGTCCAAATAATCTTGACTGTCTACGTCTAATTTCTCTAATCATTTTGTCCTTCAATGGATTATCGTTTTCTTCAGCTTATGAATCAGTGGCATCATTGAGGATGGTATCAACCAATGTGTCAATGGCGTCACTTAGGATGGTATCAATCAATGTATCAGTGGCGTCACTGAGGATGGTATCAACCAATGTGTCAATGGCGTCACTTAGGATGGTATCAATCAATGTGTCAGTGGCTTCACTGATGTTGGTATCAATCAATGTGTCAGTGGCTTCACTGAGGATGGTATCAATCAACGTGTCAGTGGCTTCACTAAGGATGGTATCAATCACTGTGTCAGTGGCTTCGCTGATGTTGGTATCAATCAATGTGTCAGTGGCTTCACTGAGGATGGTATCAACCAATGTGTCAGTGGCTTCACTGATGTTGGTATCAATCAATGTATCAGTGGCGTCACTGAGGATGGTATCAACCAATGTGTCAATGGCGTCACTTAGGATGGTATCAATCAATGTGTCAGTGGCTTCACTGATGTTGGTATCAATCAATGTGTCAGTGGCTTCACTGAGGATGGTATCAATCAATGTGTCAGTGGCTTCACTGAGGATGGTATCAATCAACGTGTCAGTGGCTTCGCTGATGTTGGTATCAATGTGTCAGTGGCTTCACTGAGGATGGTATCAATCAATGTGTCAGTGGCTTCACTGAGGATGGTATCAATGTGTCAGTGGCTTCACTGAGGATGGTATCAATGTGTCAGTGGCTTCACTGATGTTGGTATCAATGTGTCAGTGGCTTCATTGAGGATGGTATCAATTTGTCAGTGGCTTCACTGATGTTGGTATCAATGTGTCAGTCGCTTCACTGAGGATGGTATCAATCAATGTGTCAGTGGCTTCACTGAGGATGGTATCAATCAATGTGTCAGTGGCTTCACTGAGGATGGTATCAATGTGTCAGTGGCTTCACTGAGGATGGTATCAATCAATGTGTCAGTGGCTTCACTGAGGATAGTATCAATCAATGTGTCAGTGGCTTCACTGAGGATGGTATCAATGTGTCAGTGGCTTCACTGAGGATGGTATCAATGTGTCAGTGGCTTCACTGAGGATGGTATCAATCAATGTGTCAGTGGCTTCACTGAGGATGGTATCAATGTGTCAGTGGCTTCACTGAGGATGGTATCAATCAATGTGTCAGTGGCTTCACTGAGGATGGTATCAATCAATGTGTCAGTGGCTTCACTGAGGATGGTATCAATCAATGTGTCAGTGGCTTCACTGAGGATGGTATCAATGTGTCAGTGGCTTCACTGAGGATGGTATCAATCAATGTGTCAGTGGCTTCACTGAGGATGGTATCAATCAATGTGTCAGTGGCTTCACTGAGGATGGTATCAATGTGTCAGTGGCTTCACTGAGGATGGTATCAACCAATGTATCAGTGGCGTCACTGATGTTGGTATCAACCAATGTGTCAGTGGCGTCACTGAGGTTAGTATCAACCAATGTGTCAGTGGCGTCACTGAGGTTAGTATCAACCAATGTGTCAGTGGCGTCACTGAGGTTAGTATCAACCAATGTGTCAGTGGCGTCACTGAGGTTGGTATCAATGAATGTGATGCAATGTGTTATCTCCATCGACCCCTTCTATACCTAGTTTCCTTCGTAAACATCGCCTAAATTCGACTTTTCCTTTCCATTTCTTGTTCATTCACAACTTGCCTGTCCTTTACATTTTTGCTTAAACTGTTCTAGGCTTTCCATATTTGAATAAATAAATATGTTCCTGCCTTTTGCAATACAACTATTCTGTCATTTCTATCATCATCATCATCACCATCTCCACTTCTGCCGTCAAGCGTCGTGGGGGGGGGGGGGGGGAGGGGGGGGAGAGAAATAATTTGCCCTTCGCTCGGTGGGTGGTACTGGATAGTGTCAGTCCGTGTGATTGTACAGTGTCTTTGATGTCGTCAATCCATTTTCTTCTTGGACGTCCTATTGGTCTGCCCCAATATAAAATTCCATATCTCAGTAACCAACTGAGGGAAAATTATGAGATTTAGCATATAACCTTATCATTATGTCCACCCAACAACAACAAAATTTTTGTTCTGGAGATTGTACAGCAGATTTCAAAGTTTGTTTATATGCGGTATATAATTTACAGGTCAGAGATGAAGTGCATATTATTAAATGTATTATACCTTCACACGGAAACATTAGCGTTGAATAGTTAATTTTCTCGTGGGACACGGGAATTATCCTCGTGGGACACGGCCTTATGACAAGAGCCTCGCGTAGTGGAACGGGAAGTGTTCAAAGGTGTTGTCAATAATGTGGGTGCTTTCATGAAACCTGATTTTTTTTTTTTTTAAATCTTACCATGTATCGTTAACATCTGGATGTGTGAATGGCATTGAATGTGAAATTTTGTACACTTCAAAGCATCGCTATGATCGCAGGAAACTATTACATATACTATTACAAATCCCGAGAAAAGAACAGTGCATGCATTGGGTTTGAGTAAACGGTCATTTCGTCGAGTGGTGTTGGAATCTGGAATGAAACCACCACGCAATAAGCAAACGGTAGGTAGAAAAGCAATTTTAGACAGCTTTGACAAGGATGTCATAAGGCGAGCTATTATTAAAATGCTGGATACAAAGAAACAGTGACTGTAAGAAAACGTAGGGTTTGATTGAGAAAGAACAATGACATAGAGCTATCCAAGACACGTTTGTAGAAAATTATAAGGACATTAGGCTTCACGTTTAGAAATTACAATTTAGGTAGAAATATCTATTGCGAGCAACCGCATTTAGGAGCCATGAGAAGCAAATACCTACGTGAAATAAGGGAAATATGCAAAGAAAATTATGACATGGAGTATTTGGATGAAGTCTGGATCAATGCGCACCACACAAGTGAAGAGGAATGGCAATCAGCGGATGGAAAGATAAAGCGATATGTGCCCAGTAGTATAGGACAGCATTTGGTGATAGCCCATGCTGGTAGTACGCATATTAGCTTATACAGAATGCTGGATTCGTGTTCGTATCAAAGCATACAGACAATAGGGATTATCATAATAAGATGCATGGTAATGTATTTAGAGATTGGCTCGAGAATACAGTACTTCTATCCCTAGATAGACCGTCGTGTCCAATTAAGGACAATGCATGCTATAACAATGTTGTTGCCCAAGAAGACAAAATACCTATAGCATCGAGCACAAAGGCAGCAATAAAGATATGGCTCCGAATGGAAAATATACCATTTCCAGAAACGTATTTCAAGCTAGAATTGTTGTCCTTCGTAAAACAGACGCCAAGAAGCAAGAAATATCAAATCGACAAGTTGATAGAAGATCATCGTCATGGGTGCTTGAGACTTCCACCGTATAATTCTCATTTTAACCCTATAGAACTTGTGTGGGCTAAAATTAAAGGACAGTGGCAGCTGACAATACTATATTCAAATTGTCTGACGTCAAGATACTAACCCAGTCCGCGTTATTAAATATTGATAGAAGTAAGTGGGAAAAAAATATGAGGACCATGTGTTGAAAGAGGAAGATGACTATTTGAGAAAGGATGGATTGAATTATATGCAACCGAGAGCAATCATCAACCTACTGGAATCGTCCGACACAGATTAAGGTCTGGGCAGATCGCAGACATTAATCCAGATGCACACCTAAATGTTTTGCGTATCCTTTTACAGGACTTAGCTGTCAACAGCAGCATCTTTCAGCTGTCTGTTGATCTCTTGGCAAGATTACGCTCAGTAGTTTGCCATTGCTTTCTGAGCGGCCGGCTCAGTATCCGCAAGTCACGAGCGGGGGTCGAACCACCTCAGTTCTCGCTCCGCTGCGAGACTCTGCGTGATAAACGGGATTACAGAGAGAAAGTGTTGTAACCCCACAGCCAGAGAGACCGGCAGATGCACACCTACTGGGATATTTTTGCTCCAACTATGCAGAAGAAGAATTGCGGGCCCTTAACATGACAGAATCGGCACAAACAATACAGCTTGTCAATGGCAACAGTTTGTATTTCATAGTGATGAATTTTCAATTCCATAAGCCCTCAACGGTAACAAACAACTGGCATTGAAAAAAAAAAAAAAAGCTCTAGACGCATTGAATACCTACCGAAGAGTAATATTGCGGAGGGAACTGACATATTGTGGCATAACAAGAAACATGAGAAGAAACACGTTGTCAAATGAGGGGACAACACACGAACATACGAATCATAGTATAAACTTCAATGAAAAGAGGACAACATCTTGACCGTTAAGAAGGAACCCCACTACAGAGACATTCACAGCTATATACGTCGTGCAAAACAGGTAATCATGTTCCGTCTCAGCAGAGTAGACATTGCACCCACTCCCATACGAATCTGGATACGCCTTGTGTCGTCATCCGAACTGGCGGAGCATTACTGTAAAACAAGTTTTAGCGAGAAATCACTAGTTGTTCACCAAAACATCAAATAAATTTCGCCGCTTTCCATGATTTAAGTTGCTTTTGGACCTATCAAAGACATATTCCTTGGGTGGGGGTAAATATAAGACCGCAGGAAAATTTTCATAACGATGCAACAGACAGTTTTAAAAATAATTGATCGTGAATGAAGGCATTCATTTCTGGATAGCATTCATTTCTGGACAGCAGTTGTTGGTGTTGCATTCTAACGACATGGCCAAACCACTTGATCTTCTGTCTTTCAATAAATGTGGCACAAGGTGTTGATCCCACTGTCTTTCTGATAACAGCATTTCTTACTCGGTCTCGGATTGTTAAGTTGGCAGCTCTCCTCAAGCATCTCATCTCGCAGGTGTTGATTTTGCGAAAGTGTGATTTGGATTAAAGTCCAAGTTTGAGATTGGTAGCATAGGGTTGGTGCGAATATGCTGTTTATTATCTGTCGTTTTGCGGGCATGAGTATATTTGGATGTTTCATTTCTGTATTCGACTAAATTAAAAATTTCCCTTTCTCTCCATACTTGGCTAAATTAGAGATTCCCGTTACTTTCCATAGCTGACCAAATCAGAATGTTCTTGTCCTTTCTGTATGTGACTAAATTAAAAACAATTCATGTCCTTTCCGTAATAGACTAATCTAGGCTTTTATTTTCTTTTCATATCTATAAAAATCATAAATGTCCTGACGTGGCCGATTATGCTGCAAACTTGTGAATCACTTTATCGAAATCAAGAGAAAGGAGATGGGGAGGACAATGAGTTAAAAGAGGTTGTGAAGAAGAAGAAGAAGAAGAAGAAGAAGAAGAAGAAGAAGAAGAAGAAGAAGAAGAAGAAGAAGAAGAAGAAGACGAAGGAGGAGGAGGAGGAGGAGGAGGAGGAGGAGGAGGAGGAGGAGGAGGAGGAGGAAGAGGAAGGGGGGTTGAATTATAGGGAAGGAGAAAAGGAAGAAGGAGGAGGAGTGGAGTAGAAGTTGTAGGAGGTAACGAAAGAGGAGGGGGGAAAGAAGAAGCGGAAGAAGAGGGGGCAGCTGGGAGATGAAAAGAAGTAGAAGATGTGAAAAACATAGCCTACATATGGACTATAAAGAAAATAGTCCAGTTTACACCCCAACCTGTACTGCCCTTACTGCCAGACACCTACACATGGTACAACCTGACCTATAATCGTGTTTTCCCTCTTCTACAGTTGACCAGAAGAGCGCATCGCGAGAATGGAACAGAACCAGCGAGTACAGCTGGCTTGCTACCACTGCGACAAGCAATTGGTGGCCTGCAGGTACATCCTCAACGACGATCACCCTTACTGCATCAACTGCTTTCAGGAACAGTTCGCACATACCTGCGAGCAGTGTGGACAGCTAATCGGTCTTGACCACAAGGTAATTTCTTCTGAAACATTACACATCCTACACGTGAGACAGCTGAAGTGTTATCATCATGTTAAGTGATCCAGCGCCAAACAAATAGTAATTTTGGACCAAACATGGTGCACAATCAAATGAACAAGTATTGTAATGTAAATTTATGTTCACTGAGCAGAGGATACCACGAAACAAATAAATAACATGATGACTATAGTATGGCGATATATCGTCCTTCTGTTCAACTAGGATTCAAATTTGGCGATATATTATCCTTCGGCAGCAAATCAGTTAATTAACGAAGGTGTGATATCTCTCCACACATCTCGGTCCTTGGTGATTCGGATCACGATTCTCTATATCCACCATCATTTCTCTCGGTCTGTCTCTGCCTCCCCTACCACTGAATTGCCTATTCGTCACGATGTTTTCCAATTCTTCTCTTCTCATGATATCACCAAAGAACGATGTTTGTCTCATTCTTATGGCTGTATATAATGTTCTATTCCTGGACGACGAAGAATTATTGAAGTACGAGTGTTCCTTCAGGGTCACGGCCTCGTCCTCAATTGGAGTTGGCAGTTTCAATCTCCACGGTGCACAGTTTTCCATTTGTCTGCTGTTTATTGTGCCTTCTTATCGATTGGTATGTCGTCTCTAAGTCTTAATCAGTATATACATGAGTGTATACCCAATGTTATATCAATGTCCTTGAGTTCCCCAGCGTGTGTATGATACGTTAATATCACGGAATAAATGAACCAATCATCTCTCTTGATTCGTCACTTCTTTTTAAGGTGGATGGTCTCCCTCACTGTCGTGATTTTCCATCCTTTTTGTCAGGACTCTCCATCCCTTCTGTGATGACTCTCCATCCTTTCTGTCATGACTCTCCATCCCTTCTGTCATGACTCTCCATCCTTTCTGTCATGACTCTCCATCCTTTCTGTCAGGACTCTCCATCCCTTCTGTCATGACTCTCCATCCTTTCTGTCATGACTCTCCATCCTTTCTGTCATGACTCTCCATCCTTTCTGTCATGACTCTCCATCCTTTCTGTCATGACTCTCCATCCTTTCTGTCATGACTCTCCATCCTTTCTGTCAGGACTCTCCATCCTTTCTGTCAGGACTCTCCATCCCTTCTGTCATGACTCTCCACCCTTTCTGTCATAACTCTGCATCCTGAAGTGTAACAGTACTAAAATGACCATTCCCTGAAGTGTAACAGTACTACAATGGCCTTGCCCTGAAGTGTAACATTACTACAATGTCAATGCCCTGGAGTGAACCAGTACTGCCATATCTACGCCTCAAAGTTTGCAGTCTTCATATGTGTGTGCTCTAAACCATAGGGGTGACCAACCATTTTCATGGCGGGTCGGATAACTGACAAAATGACGAGCGCGAGCCGCATTATCAGTCTGTACAATACTTGCGCCGGTCTCCGTTGCGAAGGTCCGACGGACGCGGTTCGTAATCCTGTATGCTCGCTTTCGACACACAGCTGCGCGCGATTTAGAAGCAGACCGCGTTGCTCTGGTTTTTTACGCTATGGTATGGTGCCGGTCGTTCAGAAAGCAATGGCAAACTACTGAACGTAAACTTGCCAATATATCAACAACAAAACAACAACAAAAAAACCTGTCATTTACTGCCTATAATACCCTGCGGTGTAGGACAGGGGGGTCTTGAGCCTGAGTAATTAAGGCCGCATGGCTAGTGCAGTCGCCGCGAACTCTATAGGTTAGAGTTTTCTTTTTGCCCCGGACAGAAAAAACTCCATGCCTTACCGAGGATTCGAACCTGGGTCTCCCGAAGGAGAGCCCGGCATTCTAGCCACTCGGCCAGCCGTTCTGCCAAGATATCAACAACAGCGCAAAATGCTGGTGTTGACTGCAAACGTCCTGTAAAGTATATGCAACTAACTTTAACAATACTTGCAAGCCAGAACGAAAGCTCTGGGGAAAAAAAGACGAAAAACTAAGTTAATCATGGGTGAGTGGCATGCAAAGCACAAAAAACGAAGACAACAAACATATTTATTTACTAAAAAAAAGTTATCAAAGAAGGCGACGTTAGCAAAAAGATAGTTACATCAGACCTAGTGTGCACACATCCGAATGTCACAAACTAAGCAGCAAAAAAGTTTAGTGAGATTTGTGAAAATGATATTTGGCTTTCAACATATCATCAACGTTTGGTTTGGAATTGCTGCATCCAATCCAGAGAATTGCTTTCAAATGTTCATCAGTCAATCTCGTTCGATGTGTTGACTTCACATACTTCATTTTTGAAAATGTTTGCTCACAGACATAAGTTGTTCCTAACACTGATGCCATACCAACGGCAAATTTCTTCAGTTTAGGAAACTCAACATCAGGTAAGCAGCGGTGAAATTTAACAAGTTTTCCTTCTCTATGCTTCTCTTTCAACCAGTCATTTGCTGGCAAATAAATGTGCTCCAACTGTAGTTTAACTGGCACATCATCAAGATTACAATCAAACGGATTCTGGAACAGAAGAATCCGAAATCCTTAAAGATTCTGTAGAGATCGCAGACGAGGTTATTCTTTCCCTGACGTTTCAAATTCAGTCCATTCGTGTGGGATGTCATGTCGACTAAAACTGACAACTTTGACAGCCAGGTAGTATCTGACAGCTGTGGATCAGCTTTATCTTTTTCAGTGAGGAAAATATCTATTTCGTTTAGGAACATGTAAAAATTAAACAGGACTTTACTACCGCAGCTGAGCCACCTCACTCTTGTGTGATAAGGCAAGTCACAGAATTCAGAATCGATTTCTTCAAGAAAAGCCTGGAACTGACGGTGATTGAGTTTATGTCCCCGAATGAAGCTCACAGCAGAAACGACTCGTTTCAGTACATAAGAAATATCTAAGTCTTTCCCAAGGAGTGCTTGCTGATTTATGATGCAGTGTATGAACAGAGCGCCCGGAATTTGCAAATATTCCAACGGAGTCCTGATCTGCCCCATCTGACCCGTCCTCACTCCAGTCATGTTTTTTCCTCCATCAACTGTAACACCTCGAAGGTGATTCCACTGAAGGTTATAGTCTTGCAAAACTTTTTGCACTTCCATGAAAATGTCTTTTCCAGTTGTTGTTCCATGAATGCTGCAAACGGATGCCAACTCTTCCATTATCTGAAAGTCCAAATTTACACCACGAACGAACACGAGAAGTTGTGACGTACTCGAGTGATCAGTAGAATCATCTAGCGCCAGAGAATACCACAACAAGTTCCTAGTTTTCTCGCGTATCTTCTGTTCTTCGCACATGTGAACTTGCCGAAAGGCTGATAGTTCCAAACAAATCGGCTTTCTTAGGACACAAGTCATTTGCTGCTTCCATCACACACTCTTTGATGAAGTACCACACACTCTTTGATGAAGTTGCCATCAGTAAACGGTTTTCCTCGTTCTGCCATCTTATGCACTATTTTGTAACTTGTACGAGTGACAGACTCATTTTCAGCAAACTTTCTCGAGAAGAGATTTCTTTGTGTTTCTAAACCACGTCTCATGGACTCATGTTTCCCAGAGCGTAACTTTCCAGAAAACTTTGAATATGTTGATAGATGTTTTGTTTCGTAGTGACGCTGAAGATTGTACTCTTTCAAAACAGCAACGCTTTCGCAGTATACTACGCAACTGGTTTTCTGGTCCTTTGTTTCCACAAAGAAGTATTTTACTCCCCATTCTTGATTGAAAGCGCGACACTTGGCGTCCACTTTTCATTTCTTAGTAGCCATAATAAAGGGTGAAGTACACGAGATCTGAAAATGAAACAGACATTGAATTAGAAACATGATTAAAATCCTATTGAAACACAAGAAAATCAGAGGACTAGGGGTCACTAATGAAGATACGATTCACCAAAGTACATATAAAGTTTATAGATACCTTTGGTAATAGAATATATCTCATAATAAGGTTTGCAAAATATATAAATAGGGCCGGCCTAAATAAACAGCCCAGAGCAGAGTTTTTTAGCCTGGGTTCCGCGATTGGCAGCCAGGGGTTCCGCCGAAACAGACCAAAATCGCCTAAATGCAACATTTCTGTCCATCTGGTTTATTTCATAAAGTAGGACAGACACTTGGATGATCGTATAAAATTCCTTGTTCAACGTAAACATTTGCGTAAGGATTTGCTCCAGCAGAAAGGTTGAAAAACACTGGCCTAGAGACCAGCTCGATTAACACCGAGACCCGGGAATTCTTCTGAGCCGGGGATAATATTTTCGTAACAACACGAGGCTCCTATGGCATTTTATGCTATGTTTACTACTTTAGTGCCTCTATTCACACGTGTAGTTCACTTGCCTATCACTGTCAAACTGTCAAATCCTTGTTATATAACTATAAAATGGATGAATGGTAAAAAGAAGTAAATATTTCTGGAGCATCGGACCTGTATTGACAGCCAGACGCATCTGGGGTGGAAAGATGCGTGCGTGTGTGTGTGTGTGTGTGTGTGTGTGTGTGTGTGTGTGTGTGTGTGTGTTGCCATGAAAACCATAGTAACGTCAGAGTGTAGGCGGCGCTCCCACGAGCCGGGGAAGGACTTGGGATGGCGCGAAATAAGCAAACATTACAATAAACAAGAAAATCTAGATACAATAATTTGTAGCTGAAAATAGTAAATTTAAGACACATAGCAGCCAGGAGGTCTCCGCACGTGTGAAGATTTCCTATTATTCTAAACATAATATTTACATTTAAATTGTATCACAACGTCTCGTGTTCTATACGTTATAATATCAAGCAAGTTCGAGTACCGTCGGCGGGCCGGATGAATTGACGTCGCGGGCCGGATCCGGCCAGGGGGCCGTAGTTTGGTGACCCCTGCTCTAAACATAACAGGCACAATGATCTGCATTTCTAAGTGTAACACTTTACTGTGCCCTGAATAATAACAGTCGTGAGGTCCTAAGATTTTCTTTAAGATTAAGTCTATCGGTTTGTTCTGTAGAATAACGATTCAGCTGCGATTATGTTCTAAAGGTTTACAGTCCTAGAGTGTGTGTGTGTGTCATAAAGAAAAACAACTAAAGTGCGTGTATCTTAATGAAAACTAGCTCGTGTGTGTGTGTGTGTGTGTGTGTGTGTGTGTGTGTGTGTGTGTGTGTGTGTGTGTGTTTTTTCCTTACTGTGTCTGTGTACTAAGGTATACAATCACGTGTACAGAGGTATACAAACATGTGTACTAAGGTATACAAACACTGTGTCTGTATCCTGTATTACACAATTACTTCTGTTTTTATGTCCTAAGTTATACTAGTACTGCTGTATCTATGTTCAAAAGTATACTAGTACTGGTGTGTCTGTTTTCAAAAGTATAACAATGTATGTCTCTGTCCTGAAGTATAGCTGTCCCATTTGTGATTATACTTAAAAAGTTGATTACAAGTCGGCAGGGTCGACTTCATTGCACTGGATTTTATCCCATATGGTTCAGTCTCTTTCCGCAGCGCGGAAAGCGTCGCACAAAGCACAAATTCCGAATCTCAAGCGACGACCTTCACGTGTCTCCGAAAAAAACGCACTCGCGAGCCGAAGGACGCGGCCCGGGAATAGAACCCACAACCTTCGGAACCCGAGTCAGACGGCTTGGCCACGGAGGCTCCCAATGTTTATGATTATACTCTGAGGCATAACAGCACGAGTGTGTTTAATGTCATGAATTATAGCAATCCTGCCGGAGCAGCTTCCAAGATTATAGCAGTCCTAATGGAGCTACTTCGTGAATTACAGCAATCCTATTGGGGCTACTTCTTGTATTACAACAATCGTACTGAGCTACTTCTGTATTACAACAATCCTACTGAGCTGTTTCTGTATTATAACAATCCTACTGGAACTACTTCCTGTTTTATAACAATCCTACAGTAACTACTTCCTGTATTATAACAATCCTACAGTAACTACTTCCTGTATTATAACAATCCTACAGTAACTACTTCCTGTATTATAATAGTGTTAGTGAGATTACTGGAGCTGTGGCAGTGGGCTCTCCAGCCTCTCCTGTGGTTATGTGTGAGAATCCATTTCGAGACAAGGGTTTTTCCACTGACCCACCCTCCCTGGTCGACCCGGTCTAAAATGGGTACCTGGACATTTCCTAGGAAGCAAAGGCGACCGGTATAACATTGACCACATCACCCACCGGGCGGTGATTGGTCTATAAGATTAGGGAATTCGCTGCATATATCCACTGCGCCTCTTGGTGTGCAAAAGTGTCCTTATTTACTTAACTTACTGTCCACTTACTTTTCTAACAATTTGATCGTGTTTCTATTGGCAAGTACATCAATAACCAGAATCGTGGTTTTGTCACACCCACATGAGCTTGCTGTCAAATTCTGTACAAATAATATTTATACTTCGGGCTTGGGTGCCAAATTGGCAGGGTACAAGCCTTATGCCGGCTCCGTGGCGAAGGTGTTACGGACCCAGTTCAAAATCCCACGTACCGCGTTCGATGAACAGCTGTGGGCGATTTGGCAACAGACCGTCTTATGTTGGTTTTGTTAAATAAATGGTATGGGTTCCAGTCGTTCAGAAAGCAATAGCAAACTACTGAACGTAAACTTGCCAAGAGATCACAAACAGCCAAAACAATTATGTTGCTGACTGCGACGTCCTGTAAAGAATATGCAACTAAGTTTTTTATTTTAACAAGCCTCATTGTGGTGCAAGGAAATACAACCTAAAGACTGAATGTCCTGGCTGGCCGGACCAGGGCAATTGGCCTATGATGGAAGCTTCGGCAGGCGAACAGTTAGAGCATTGCTTTGCTGATCCGGCAGCTTCTGCAGTTTGTTTTGTTTCAGACGTACTGGTGTTACCTTTCCTTTGGAGTAAACTAAGCAGGCCGAGAGAGGAGTCAAGCTGCTTGGGTAACACATGGTCTCTAAATTCAGCCCAAGCTCTGTGCTATGGCGAGGTTATTACGCCTTTTTGAAGCACTGTGTAAGAAGCTGTCGTCTTTCAAGATGGCAGGTGCCAGTTCAGTACAGCGATATTTCTATCTCAACAGGATCTATCCTACAAAGATCAGCATTGGCATGAGTTTTGCTTCAAATGCAGCAGTTGTCAGAAGTCACTAGTGGAGCAGCCATTTTCCACCAAGGAGGACAAGATCTACTGCTCCGACTGCTTTGATAACGCCTTCGCTGCCAGGTGCGATGAGTGCGGGGAGCCGTTTCGTGGAGGTGAGAAACATTTTCTAGTTTAATGTTGAAAGACAACATAAAGCTTCCTCTTCTTCTGCTATATATCCCCGATCGCGGCATAAGTCCTCGACCAACTTACATTACACTGTCCTATCTTTTGCTAATTCTTGCAATTATGCCCATTTTCTCCATATATTATTCATCTCTGTCTTTAATTCTCTTCTCTTTAAGTTTTAGGTCTGCACATTCGCCCTATGGGTTTCACACAATGAAGTGTCTAGTTATACTACCCCCAAGCTTAGGCTACACACCGTGTGTCCTGTCTAGTGCTGGTATATTTTCTTCGCCTGTTGATTCACTGAAATTTTTTTAGTTCTCTCCATGAGCTCCACGTTGGTGATTTCCTCACAGAGTTTTAGTCCCACTGTTCTGTGAATGCACTAGTTAATTAATATTTGTAACTTATTAGTAATTATTCCATTCTTTCCCCATGTTTTGAGGCATATAGTCGCACTGCTTTAACATTGGAGTTAAACATTCTAAGCCTGGTGCAGAGTTTCATTTCTTTTGACTGCCACATATTGCCTAGTGCTATGAAAGCTTCTCTTGCCATTTGTATTATTATTGCAATACCTCTGTCTGTTCCCGTGTCTGTGTCTACATTGCTGCCTAAATAAGTGTGTGATTCTGTTTTTTGAGGTGATGTTTCACAGAGGAAGATTGGGTTGTTATTTACTAGGATTAATCTCATTATCTTCTTACAAAAGCTGCCATGTTTTTAATGTTTTATATTGTTGTCCTCATTCCCTTACATTTATGTAGCTGTTTATTTGCGTTTTTGTAATGTCAATGAAGGTGCTAATGCACGAAAATGTTTAGTATGTCTGTAATTGTTTATGTTTAGTATGTCTGTAATTGTTTATACTGCAGGATCAGTAACATGTTTGTTGTTGCAACAAAATGTGCTTGCATCCTGGCTTGAACATTCAGTTATTTGTTTACCTATACAACTTAGGCCGGTCTCTCTGGCTGTGGGGTTACAACACTTTCTCTCTGTAATCCCGTTTATCACGCAGAGTCTCGCAGCGGAGCGAGAACTGAGGTGGTTCGACCCCGGCTCGTGACTTGCGGATACTGAGCCGGTCGCTCAGAAAGCAATGGCAAACTACTGAGCGTAATCTTGCCAAGAGATCAACAGACAGCTGAAAGATGCTGCTGTTGACAGCTAAGTCCTGTAAAAGGATACGCAAAAACAAAAAACAAAAAAAAAAATACAACTTAGTCTTAGGTATCCTACTAAGTACTTAGGAAGTATAATATCACCAAATAGCAGATCAGAAGACGAGATCGAAAATAGATGCAATATAGCAAACCAACTCATTGGACAAATGGCACCAATATTAAAGAACAAACATGTATCAACAACTACCAAGAAAACACTTTACAACACAATCTTCCTAACAACTCTATGCTACCAATGCCAAACCTGGACAATGACAGAAAAAGAGAAAAGAAAAATCACAACAACAGAAATGAGATTCCTGATAAGAATACTCAATGTATCAAGAAGAGATCAGATCAGAAATATTGAAATATTCACATTGTTTCTTCCCAGTTTATACAAAGTTCGAGTAACGATTGTAAAGTAACATATTGAAATATTCACATTGATTCTTCCCAGTTTATACAAAGTTCGAGTAACGATTGTAAAGTAACATATTGAAATATTCACATTGATTCTTCCCAGTTTATACAAAGTTCGAGTAACGATTGTAAAGTAACACATTGAAATATTCACATTGATTCTCTCCAGGTATGAAAAAGTTTGAGTACAGGGGAAAACAGTGGCACGATCATTGCTTTGTATGCATCGAATGTCTCCAACCAATTGGCACAAAGAGCTTCATCCCCAGGGACGACAAAGCGATCTGTGTTCCTTGCCATGAGAACAAATACGCTCAGAGATGCTCCAAATGTAACAATGTAGGTACTTCTTCTTCTTAGAGCTTAAGACGTTACCCCGAATATATTCCTAAACAACAGCAGTAATCAACTTGAACCCATTGTTATCTCCATACAGTGAGTCCTCAAATATAGCGGGTTTAGGTCAGAACATCTGTATCTGTCCTGTGTATGTTCTTCAGCTTGTCTTATATTCCAGATGAATTGCTGTTATCATTCTTCTGGAGTAAACTAGGCAGACCGAGAGAGGGATCATGCTGCATGATGGGCAACACGTGATCTCTACAGTTCAGCCCAGTCTTTGTGCTATGGAGGGGTATAACTCCATCCCTCGACCCCGCTATGGGTTATAATTGTTGTGCCTTTTTTATTTTTTCCTCAATACGGCAAGGTGCCAGTAAAGTAAAATCTGTTTGGGCACTCCTGCAACAAATACTTAGCCATCATTTTACCAGTTCCACAGTTACATTCATCAGCATCTCCTATCTTTGTTGTATCGGACAAGAAGTATTTCAATCTGTTATAGCCCTCACACAGTCTGATTATTGTAACTGCTTCTCTTTGGTGGAGTTGGTAATATGCATCATCTCAATGATGTCTTGGATGTTCATATTGCCACTTGGTTCTATAGTTACTCTGTATAAGTGTCTTTATCTCATCACAGGTTATTTCTATGCCAGGCAATGTAGGTACAATAACCTGGCAGGGAATCTGTTATGTGTGTGGTTTGCTCACTCTGGTTTTCAGTGATAGGCGCTGGTTCAACCATACCTACCGACCAAAAGAGAGAACATTTTGGAATAATGTCTCTTATAATGAGATTTGCCGGCTCCGTGGCGAAGGTGTTACGGACGCAGTTCGTAATCCCCCATACCACGTTCGAAACACAGCTGCGGGCGACTTGGCAGCAGACCGCCTTATGTTCGTTTTTTATTAAATGGCAGGCGGCCGGTCGTTCAGAAAGCAAAGGCAAAATACTGAACGTAAACTTGCCCAGGAATCACGAACAGCCAAAAAATGCTGAGGTTGACTGCTATGTCCTGTAAAGGATATGCACCTAACATGTAGAATGAGAACTACCAGACAAAGTTCCCAGAAACTTAAATCAGCTTAGTGTTAGCTCGTTAAAAGATAATTATCAGAGTTAGATTAACTTTACGTAGACAGTCAGTTTTGTTTTTTTTTTTTTTTTTGGGGGGGGGGGGGGGGGGATATGTTATGAGTAGAAATAAATTGGAGAACTTGGTGACAACTGGCAAGATCGAGGGGAAGAGAGCAAGAGGAAGGCAGGGGAGTAAATACTGGGATGGCTTGGCCAAGTGGTGTGGTCGAGCCAAGAACACTGAGCTAATCCATGACTCTGGTGATCGCGTGAGATGGCGAAACATGACCACCTACGCTTATCGGCATGTCACATGATGATGATGATGATGATGATGATGATGATGATGATGATGATGATGATGATGATGATGATGATGATGATGATGAACTTGGTGTGCTAATATTGATGGGTGCCCTCAGGGCTACAATATGTGATGGTTCTAACATTTCACACACCTACAAAAGGCTCCTTGTTTTTGTTGTTGGTTTGTTTTTGGTATACTAAAGAGTAGGATATATGTGCTTAGCTATGAAGTGAGAATTTAAGAGGAAGCAAATAGGCAGACAGCTCGCCCATGGCTTTTCTACTTCCTTGATTTATATATTACCAACTGCTCAGCAGATGTGTGTTAAGATTATTCTAAGCATTTACACTTAAACATTTAAAAAAATAGTAATAGGCTCGATTTATTGACATGCATTTAACCTTCCTCCTCACCCTCCTCTTCATCCTGGTTAATCTGGAAGTAGCGAACCTCAAACGCCTCCTTGGAGGTTGCCCCAACTCTCAGCCAGTCACGGAGGTTGTTCTTTTTCAAGTTCTTCTTTGTCAAGTACTTCAGATATCTCTTTGTCAAGTACTTCAGATATCCCTTTGTCAAGTACTTCAGATATCCCTTTGTCAAGTACTTCAGATATCCCTTTGTCAAGTACTTCAGATATCCCTTTGTCAAGTACTTCAGATATCTCTTTGTCAAGTACTTCAGATATCCCTTTGTCAAGTACTTCAGATATCCCTTTGTCAAGTACTTCAGATATCCCTTTGTCAAGTACTTCAGATATCCCTTTGTCAAGTACTTCAGATATCCCTTTGTCAAGTACTTCAGATATCTCTTTGTCAAGTACTTCAGATATCCCTTTGTCAAGTACTTCAGATATCTCTTTGTCAAGTACTTCAGATATCTCTTTGTCAAGTACTTCAGATATCCCTTTGTCAAGTACTTTAGATATCTCTTTGTCAAGTACTTCAGATATCCCTTTGTCAGTACTTCAGATATCTCTTTGTCAAGTACTTCAGATATCTCTTTGTCAAGTACTTCAGATATCTCTTTGTCAAGTACTTCAGATATCTCTTTGTCAAGTACTTCAGATATCCCTTTGTCAAGTACTTCAGATATCTCTTTGTCAAGTACTTCAGATATCCCTTTGTCAAGTACTTCAGATATCCCTTTGTCAAGTACTTCAGATATCCCTTTGTCAAGTACTTCAGATATCTCTTTGTCAAGTACTTCAGATATCCCTTTGTCAAGTACTTCAGATATCTCTTTGTCAAGTACTTCAGATATCTCTTTGTCAAGTACTTCAGATATCTCTTTGTCAAGTACTTCAGATATCCCTTTGTCAAGTACTTCAGATATCTCTTTGTCAAGTACTTCAGATATCTCTTTGTCAAGTACTTCAGATATCCCTTTGTCAAGTACTTCAGATATCTCTTTGTCAAGTACTTCAGATATCCCTTTGTCAAGTACTTCAGATATCCCTTTGTCAAGTACTTCAGATATCCCTTTGTCAAGTACTTCAGATATCCCTTTAAAAAGCTGATCAGGTTGATTTTGTTTTTCTGCAGCTCCCAATGAGACAGTGTCTAAAGTTGTCAGTCTGGCCGTCAACCGTATGTGTTCTTTCAGATACTTCTCACATTTGGCAGCATCCATGGTACCATACTCTGTTGGGTGGGTACAACCACAGTGTACTTCAAGATGACCTTCTTTCTCTTTCCATCCTTCCCTTGCCGGAGTTTCCATCATCATCATAATCATTATGTACCATGCCGATAAGCGTGGGCAGTCATGTTTCGCCATCTTACACTATCACCAGGGTCGTGAATTAGCTCCGTATTCTTGTCTCTACTCTGCCACGTAGCCAAGTCCATCCAGATATTTACATCTCTATCTTCCATTTGTTCTTTTCCCCAGTCTTGCCAGCTGTCACCAAGTTCTCTAGTTTATTTTTTCTCATAACTTGTCCAAAAATGTCTGACTGTCTACGGCTAATGTCTCTAACACTTGTGAAGTGAATAGGACTGCAAGAGCTGTGGAACAAAAAAAGGCTGGACAAAAAAACAGCAGGAGATCCTCCTCCAGGAACGTCAAGCATTCCTTGCCGACATTGTCAAAGAACATTTCGAGCCAAAATGGGTCTTACCAGCCATCTTAGAACTCACGACTCCAAACTTCCAACCCCTCTGGATGAAATTAATGGCCATCATCATTCTTGATGGACAAACACCAATGACTCTAATCAGTTTACGGTTTTCATGTTTCTTGTAGGACTTGCTCTTTGGTTTTTCTGTCTGTCCATGGTATTCTTTACGTTTTCCTCAGAAACTGCTGGGGTTTTCCAGCCCCTTTGATTGCTTTTTGTGCAGGTTTTAAAAAAAACAAACAGATACTACACTTTGATCTTAGAAATGTTAACTCGCTCGCTCCCTCGTTAACGAAAAATATGTACCTGTCCCGTTCAACCGTCAATCTCTCGTTTGGTTATATTTGGGGCCATAATGGTGTATATATTTTTTCTTGTGTAGATGGGGCTGCGTATTTCGCTTCCTGGAGTTTGTGTGTTTCCTATATTTTATTCATTTCCTATTTATTGTTTCTATGTCTGGTTAGAATCGCACACTGTTAAGGCTTGGTGTTGTTGGGTCCCCATTTTCATTTATCTTTCATTTAGGAAGTGGTCTACCAGTCATCATCCCTCTTGAGACTCCATCTGTTTCTCTTGTGTCTCGGTCTATCTTCGTATATATGTGGTCTATCGTTTCTCTCAAATCTTGTGTCATGGAGGACTTAAACGCTTGATTTTGGTAGGCTGTGGTCTATTCTCCTGGACACCGTGCGTTCTTGGTCGCTTTCTTGTTCACTGTCTTTTTCTTCGTATGTCTAGGACTTGCTCTTGATGTCGTCTGTTGTGATGTTTCATTCTTCGTCAGTTACTTGAGCCGTTCTAGCTGTTCTCTCTCTACTTGAATCTTTGTCAGTCTCCTCAGTCTCGGCCTTGATTACAGCCACTCGAGCCACGCTCAATCTTTTGCTGCACGAGCTCAATTCGCCCAGAATGCGCTGAACGGCCGTTATCTGTGTTTCTTAAGCGGGGTCGCTTTTCTACTCCATGCTGGTCACCTTAGATCTCATGTCCTTCAGTTGATCTTCCAATTGCGTTTCGCTATATTTCGTAAGGCGGTCGCCCCGTGCTTCCTCCTGGCCTCTTTATCAGGCATATTTGCTTTGACGGCAATTTTCATTGCTTCCTTGCTGTCTTGGTGGCAGGAGCAGCCGAGGTATCTAGCGAGGTTGCCGAGGCAGTTGGCGCACTTTCTGTTAGAGTTCGGCCTCCTGAAATCCGTGTCGACCTTAGCATGAGGGCACTGACTGTATGAGTGGCATCCCGAGCAGTACCCGCAGACCTCCACCTCACTTGTACATGTGGCACGGGTGTGCTAGATCTTCTGGCACCTGGAGCACTGCAGCACCCTAGGTATGTAGTAGTGCTCCGGGGCTTGCTCTCTCTTATCCAGTCTGATGGTTTGAGGGATCATTCAAGACGAATTGCGCAACTCTTCCTCACTTTAATCCAAGTCATCGCGCAAGTCATTCTTCATCCAACGTCATATATCACCTTCAAGCCCTGTGGCGATGGGCGAGCGGCGAAGCGGCAGGCGTGGGTACGCTAGCAGCCGTAGTCGCAGACCTGCACACAGGCGGCTCAGGCCATATGGTCGTCTTCTACTGACCGGAGCAGCAGTGGGATTCGGCAGCCCCCTGAGCGACTGAGCAGCCCTCTATAGGAACACACTGCTCACCTCCATAGCATGAGGAAGGGGCTAGAAAAGGTGCCCTAAACATTGTCTGCTCCATCACTACCTAACCAGCTAGCCGCGGTTGGTGGGTACCCTTAACTGCGGTCGACATACAAACAAGATCAAACAAGCAAAGCTAAAAGAGTAAACCATATTCCCTTAACAATTGGAACTTGGAATGTACGCACCCTACTTGACAGAGACGGCGCGTCGGGTCCAGAGAGACGAACAGCACTGATTGGGAGAGAGCTGGGCAGGTACAACATCGACATTGCAGCCTTGAGCGAGACACGACTTGCAGAAGAAGGCCAAATCTGTGAAATAGGTGCCGGCTACACATTTTTCTGGAGTGGAAGGAAAAGCGAGGAAAGACGCTAATCCGGTGTGAGATTTGCCATTAAGTCGGCCCTGGTCGGCAAATTAGCTGGATTTCCAAAGGCTATAAACGACAGGCTCATGACCATGAAGTTGCCCCTGCTGAATGGAAGGAAGCATGCAACCATTGTGAGTGTCTACGCACCAACTATGACCAACGAAGATGATGTCAAGAACAAGTTCTATGAGGACCTGCACAATGTATTAACATCTGTTCCCAAAGGAGACAAACTTATACTCCTTGGGGATTTCAATGCCAGAGTAGGCACGGACACCACCTCTTGGAGTGGCATTATTGGAAAGCATGGAGTCGGAAATTGTAACAGCAATGGACTCCGCCTCCTTCAGACATGTGCCGAACATGATCTCCTGATTACGAACACAATTTTCCATCTCCCCATGAGAAATAGGACATCGTGGATGCACCCTCACTCGAAACACTGGCACCTCATTGACTATGTCATTGTCAGGAGGAGTGACAGACAAGACTTCCGAGTGACAAAATCCATGTGTGGTGCCGAATGTTGGACAGACCATCGTCTCATTGTCTCGAGAATAAACATTCACATCAGGCCACCACGGCGTCCCCAAGGGGTGAAAATGCAAATAAAGCTAAATGTCACCCGCCTAAACAGCAAGAAAATGCAGCAGTCGTTTGAAAATATGCTGGAAGACCGCCTCAAGCCCAATGCTGCTGCTAAACAGGATACAGAAACAGAGTGGAGAGCCCTAAAGGACATAATTTACAACACTGCTATGGAAATCCTGGGTCCAGCCCCCCGAAAGCATAAAGACTGGTTTGATGAACATTCCGAAGACATCAACCAATTGCTGGCCGAGAAACATCTTCTCATCAAGGCACATTTGAATGACCCAAAGTCAACATAAAAAAAAGATGCCTTCAAGAACATTCAGAGAGTAGTGCAGCAGAAACTTCGGCACATGCGGGACTCCTGGCTGAGCAGCAAAGCTGATGAAATTCAGGGCTTTGCTGACAGACATGATATGAAAAACTTCTACGACTCACTGAAAGCGGTCTATGGTCCTACATCACCAGGCATAGTTCCCCTCCTCAGCGCAGATGGGGGAACATTGATCACCGATAAGAAAGAAATCCTTCAACGCTGGGCAGAGCATTTCGGCAACATCATGCAACTTCCTTCTTCGATGATGAAACCATCAACTGCCTTCCTCAAGTTCCTACCAATGAGACACTTGATGACCTGCCAACCATAGTGGAAGTAAACAAAGCCATCCCGCAACTCTCCAGCGGCAAGGCACCTGGTTCTGACTCCATCCCAGCAGAGATATACAAGGCAGGTGGGCCTTCACCAAGTCTTTACAAACATATGGGTGAACGAGACCATGCCACGAGATTTCAAGGACGCGTCAATAGTCCACCTTTACAAACGTAAAGGAAACCGCCAATCCTGTGACAACCACCGAGGCATCTCCTTGCTTTCAATTGCAGGGAAGATACTCGCCAGAATTCTTCTCAATCACCTCACAGCCCATCTCGATCAAGGTCTTCTTCCTGAGAGTCAGTGTGGCTTCAGAAAAGAACGTGGAACTGTTGACATGATTTTCGCTGCAAGAGAAATGTTAGGAACAGAACTGCGAAATGTTCTCCACTTTCATTGACCTTACCAAGGCTTTTGATACAGTCAGCAGAGAAGGACTGTGGAAGATTATGGCAAAATATGGCTGTCCACGAAAGTTTGTCAAAATAGTGCGGCTATTTCATGATGGCATGCAGGCAAGAGTGCAGAAAATGGCGAACTGTCTGAACCCTTTCCTGTCACCAATGGAGTGAAGCAAGGATGTGTCCTGGCACCAACACTGTTCAGCCTCATGTTTTCAGCCATGCTGATGAATGCCTTCGAGAACGACGACATTGGAATAGACATCAACTACCGTATGGATGGAAAGTTATTCAATCTCAGAAGGCTGAAAGCTAAAACCAAAACTAACAGCGACACCTGTTTGCTGATGATTGCGCTCTGTACACCAACTCAGAGGCGGACATGCAACATAATGTTTCAGCTTTCTCACATGCCTGTGCCAACTTTGGGCTCGAAGACTGTAGTTATGTACCAGCCAGATCCAGGGAATAATCACACTGTGCCGAATATCAAAGTGAATGATCATAGACTAAGTGTTGTGGACAAATTTACCTATCTTGGCAGCATTGTTTCACAAGCTGCCACAATTGATGACGAAGTGAATGCAAGAATCTCCAAGGCCAGTGAGGCCTTTGGCAGACTGTACAAGAATGTATTGGACAGAACTGGAATAAGCCTGCAAACAAAGCTAAAAGTCTACAAAGCAGTTGTATTATCCACACTGCTATATGCTTGTGAAACCTGGACTGTTTATCAGCGACACGCTAGGAAATTAAACCACTTCCACACAGTCTGCCTAAGGAAGCTACTGAAGATTAAATGGCAAGACAAGATTCCAGACACTGAAGTCCTAGAAAGAGCATACATGCCCAGTATCCACACTCTACTGATGAAGAATCAGATTCGCTGGGCTGGTCACTTGACTCGCATGCCAGATCACAGGCTCCCTAAACGAATTTTTTTACAGCGAACTGCGTTGTGGTAAACGCTCCCAGTGTGGCCAGATGAAACGCTTTAAAGACACTCTGAAAATTTCACTGAAGGCTTTTGGAATTCATCATGACACCTGGGAGGCTGCAGCCAGAGACCGAAATTCGTGGCGTGCATCATTACGCAAGGGTGCAGTCATATGTGAGGCAACCAGGACTGCAAGAGCTGTGAAGAAAAGGCAGGACAGAAAAACCACTGCAGGAAATCCTCCTCCAGAAACGTCAAGCACTCCTTGCCCACATTGTCAAAGAACATTTAGAGCCAAAATAGGCCTTATCTGCCATCTTAGAACCCACGGCTCCATACCTTCAACCCCACTGGATGAAATGAATGGTCATCATCATTCTTGATGGACAAACAACTACAACTACAAGCCTCCGATGTGATGATGACGACTATGGAGGGGGTGTTGTTCTTTCCGATGATCCTCTCAGCGCCGGTGATCTCCAGTGTCGAGTTTTCTCTTGACGTCATCTCAATGATCTGGTTGTTTGTGAGATGGGTCTTGACTCTCTAGATGAACCATCGTTTGGTAATGCGATGTCACGTGGCTTCCATTGTGATGCCATGGAATAGCTTGATGCTGGCTTTCTCTTGCTGTAAAATTGTTTTGCAATAGTGTGGTGGTCTTTGCTGTCTTGTTTATGGAAAGAACGATTTCATCCAGTGCCTTGCGTAGTTGTGCGATGTTATGTCTTCACAGCTTGTTCTCCATATCTTGTCTGTTGGTAATGCTGACAGTTTAGCATCCCCAAGGCTGGTTTTCCTCAGCAGAATTTTACCGGCGAAGTCCTCAGTTGTGCCGTCCTCCTGTGCGGAGGCCCTTGGTGAACTGCTTGGCTGCTTCTCATTTGTGAGGTTGTAAGCTTCTACCGCTGCTGTTGACTTCAGCTGTGGGTCTCTGGTGTTGGATGTTTGTCGGAAACAGCTTCAACTGGTGTAGGGGTGGGGCGGGACTGCTGTGTGTCCCCACAGGATCAACAGTCCTACCAGTCTTCCTCGCCTCTGCCTTCTTCTTCCCGGCTGCATACATCTCGTGCCTTTTCGCTGAAGTCTTTGTGCGAGCCATCCTCTGTACTGTCAGTTTGTGATTTTTTAAAAAGGTTTCGCAGTTCCCCCAGGGAAAAGAGCCGCCCCATGAGGTCCCCACATCCCTGTGTGTCATTCGGATGACCGCCTCTGTATGTGGTCCTGGCACAGATACTACACTTTGATCTTGGCCTAAAGATCTTCTTCTTGATAGAAGCGTCATTCATTCGGTAGCATGTCCCTTGCAGAACCTCATTCCCATAACAACATTCCGGAAAACTTCTCGGTCATAAGCAAGTTGTCCTGCGTCCAATACACCCATCTGGAGATCATCTGCCACACCCTGCACACATATTCTCTTTGGCCTTCCTCTTCCTCTCTTCCCAGGCATATACCCCTCCATTATTGTTCTCTCCAAACTTTCGTGACGTTTCAAGTGACCAAAATATTTTAATTGTCTTTGTTTTATCGTCTTTAATAGCCAACCTACTTCAATATTCAGCTCTTTAAATATGGATTGATTTGTTCTTTTCTTTATCCAAGATATTCTTAGAATTGGTCTATAACATTTATATTCAAAGGCATGTATGCGCTGTTCAGCTTGTTTAGTAAGTGTTCAGATCTCACAGGCGTATGTGAAAATGTGAAAGATGCATGCTCTTAAAAATCTAATGTTTGTAGTTCTACCTGTCCCACTCCACAGTTTATTCAATTGTTTTAGTCTTTGAAGAGCAATAAATATTCGTCTTTTGATTTCTTTGTGTCACCATTGTTGGTAATCAATGACCCAAGCTATTTGAAATTTTCCACCTCTGAAAGTGTCACACAGAGCGGTTCTCTGAAAGTATCACACAGATCACTTCTCTGAAAGTATTACACACAGCAGTTCTCTGAAAGTGCCACACAGAGCACAAACTCCAGCTCTAGCGACCCCAGGAGGTTTCCAAAAACACTGCACTTGTGAACCACATGATGGAGTAAAAACAAAAACAAAAAAATAACCATGACCTTTGGATTCAAGGCAGGAAGTCTGACCATGTCCCCACAGAGACAAACCTACTACTGCATCTGGTGTGTGCCTCTCTTTTCTGGTCACTTGGATCTTCAATGCTAATATACATATGCTTGCAACTACACACAAATATGCATACATATGCATGTGTTAACGTGTTGTGAGTGTGCAACACACACACACACACACACATGTGTGTGTGTGTGCATGCGTATAATGTTTGCATGTTCTAAGTATGTAAATTAAATACGCATAAAGACACATTCTGTCTTGGTAAATTAAATACGCATAAAGACACATTCTGTCTTGTCAGATTAGGACCATTAAGACAAATAAATGCCCGATTAACATTTGATCTAAAACTTCCAAGTTAATTCTAGTTTTATCTATCAAATGCCAGGTAATTTCCAAAGGTGGAATTAGCTACAAGAACATGCCCTGGCACCGGGAATGCTTTACTTGTACCAGCTGCAACAAGGAACTGGCCGGAGAGAAGTTCACATCCAAGGACGAGCTGCCATATTGTGGAGATTGCTACGGAGACTTGTTTGCTAAACGATGCTGCCACTGCACAAAACCCATCACCGGTAAAGTTCTTGCGGTTTATTTAATAAAAAACACTCATTTATTTTCTTATGATTAGCCCAGATTGACTGACTGGATGCTTGGATTCAAGAATTCGCATCACACCATGACACCACTTGTTTGCTTGTGCTTTATCCAAGTATATCATCTTACAAATGTTGTTTTTGCATAAGTGTGATTTGGACCATGTCCAAGTTTGACATTGGTAGCATAGGGGCACAGTATAGATGGCAGAAAATGCAAAAGATCTACAACTGTGTGCAAAAAGAACGTTAATTGAATATTTAAAAAATATGAATAATGGTTATAGTTATATCAACAACAACAAAAGATAACACCAAAATGTGATATAAGAATGGAAGGTAAAAAGCTTTCTTTAAATACATACAGGCAATTAATTATAACATAAGATGGGAGATGTTTAGTAGTCATTAAGAGCAGAATAGGTCAAGCAAAAGCTGAATTTCAGAAAAAATAAGTAGTGAATAAGTCACTACCATTGAACGCCAGAAGCGTGCACTGAGATGTTATATAGAACCTGTTTTAAATATTGAGCACAACCCACTACTGGCAACGCCGATCGCATTCTGGTATGAACCTAAGGCCTATCCACGTCAATATGGAAGCACTATACTCGAGTTTCGCCCTCGTTTGAGCTCGTCAGTAGTGCATATCCCTGACCGGATCTGGAAACAGTCCCGGATCACGCGTGTGAAGCGGGTGTGTAACCACGCGGCACACACTGGACACACCAAATTATCACAACAGAATATCACAACGCTACCCATCGTAGGCTATGCCTGTTTTGCTGTATGGTAGTGAATCACGGAAGTAAACAAATTAGGAAGCGTTTTAAAGCAACGGAGATGTGGTTCCGGAGATTGATGTTGTGAATACCTTGGACAACCAGAGTAACAAATAACAAATAACAAATGCCTGGAAGAGGTTAATGACAGTAGAACATTATATACTATAAGAAAGAGACAAACATAATTATTTGGTCGTGCAAAGAGATGAGAAGCACTGAAAAACATTGTTACTACTGAATGCACAAGTTTGGGAAGACAACACAGCTCTGTCCATGATCTATATGAGGAAACATTATAAATAGATAGGTCACATATAAGTAAGTTTCACTCTTCTAGGCCATTTATTTTAGTAGGCGTGGTAGTGTAATCAGAAGGAGACTACGCTGATAATGTCATGATTGTCCTTGGACAATCGTTTGATGCCGGCATTCGTCACCTCCCTGAGGAAAAATCTGGCCACCTATTTCTCCATGTATTTAGGGCTACAAAATATTATGGTCCCATCAGTTCACAGATCCATAGCTGGTTCTTGGTTTCAGGACAGATAGCAAACATACTGTATTATAATACAATGACAACATTTCAGTGATGTATAAGCCCATAGCAGGTTCGGGAAGTCGCTTAAGAAGAAGAAGTGTAAAATTTGTGAGTTCAGAAATGGGATATAATATATCCTTAAAATTCATTTACTTGTCTTCTTTTCTAGGCATCGGAGGCACCAAGTTTATCTCATTTGAAGACAGAAACTGGCACAGTGAATGCTTCAACTGCTACAGTTGCAAGGCCAGCATGGTTGACAAGGGCTTCCTCATGGATGGAGACAATGTCATGTGTCCTGAATGTAGCCAAAGCTAAAGTCAATCAAACTTAGTCATCAGATCGCAAATCTGCAGGCAAGCAAGATAAAACCATCGATAATGTCTTAATTAGTGTTTGAAGCTTTAGGTCTTTGGCCATGCGCAAAAAAGATTTGAACATGCTTTATATACAGTCAATTTTAACAGCCATCCTGCTAAATTGCATTTTCATACATTCTGATTATTTGTTTAATTTGGATATTGTAGAAAATTATGCTTAAGTCTTGATGTGTTGGCACATTTGAGTGTTTGATAGTGTGTTTATGTATGATAATATCAAGAGTGTATGGCATTATACTTTAACTCTGCGATATGCTTTTTTTCAAATGCTTTCCTCATCAAGTAAATTACCATATTAAAACATGGCTTTCTTTACAAAGTAAATTACCATAGGTAGCTTAATTACTCACTACATGACTAAAATACTTTGTTTACTGATGAAAAATATGTCATTTGTTGGTTGGTTGATTTGTTGGCTGATAGGTGAATCTCTAGAAGACTGTTCCCTTAAGTCTGATGCATTAGTGTTCAGGTAATTTGAGACTGAATCTATCACTGCCAGTGTAATGACCATTCTCCCACCCCAGTGCCACAGTACCATCTCCACATAGACCGTATAGAGCTCTCCTGCCTCTTTGCAAGCTCAGAAACCATTGGTTGTGCAAAACGGATACTGGAACTTCATATCTGCAGAGCGGCATATCAGGCTGTAACCGGGTTACGATTCAGACTGACTGGAATTAAACCTGGGCTAGCAATGTTCGCTTTGAAGGTTTTAGATAGTTCAGTGTTAACAAGTGAAATGGTTCAGCCATATAACTAGGCTACCAACTGACAGTATACCACAAGAAGCATTGATGTAATGACCAAATGGACCCAGAAAAAGAGGCCGACCGTGTAAACGATGGACAGTTGGAATAACAGAATCCATGGGAATCTTGGTATATGAAGCCCATAAATGAGCACTCTTCCACTGTTTATGCTTCACCTCGACAACGCAAGGTACAAGAGGAACAAGATGAGATGAGATGATGAGTATTAACAGACTTCACTCCACTACCTGGAAAAGTAAAGCATGCTAAAAGAATAAGATAAATAGTGTTACCAACCAGTGTGTGGTGTGACACACAAATGTATGATGATTTGCTTGGTTTCCAGAATGAGACAGACAACTGAATGTATTTAGTTGTTATTGTCTTATTTTTTAGACCTGACGATACATTTTTTCAAAAGAATGTGTTGTTTTTCTGTAAATTGTGAATGTGTACATAATTTCTGTCTGGCGACTATTCTGGTAGCTAACGTGATGTCATCATGTGCAGAGCTCTTGCCGATCCCCCGCCATATCATTCTCTCCACATATGGGTGCTCAGTCTGCTCCACCGCTTTCTCCACCTGGTCCCACAGATGCCTGACCACCTCTCCCTTGTCCATAGGTAATTTACCACCTCTCCCTTGTCCATAGGTAATCTACCACCAAGAGGTGCATTTCCTGCCAGCCTATCAGCCTGCTCATTTCCCCACACTCCCGCATGACCAGGGCAAAAAATCTATACAATTTTCACAATCTATGACTTCTGAAGCGAGGCAAGCCAAAAATAATGGGATTATCACCAAATACATTTCAAGGCAAAGAGTCCTAGTCTGTTTACTACAACTTTTATATTTGGTTTACATTGTTACTGGGTAATTGTGTCTGCTGTATGTGACTGTATTTTTCTTATCATCCTTTAGTAATTTGTTCACGCTAACAAAAGATGTAAGGGGTAAATGAAAGTTTAATAGCTTACTAATGAACTGTGTAGATTCAGTTTCCGTTTGTTATCTTTAGCAATTTCCTGTAGGCTACAGAAAATGTAAAAATAGAATGAAGACTTAATCACTTACTAATGAATTTCGTAGCTTTAGTTTCAGTGTCACGTTCTCATGATCTTGAATGTAAATATATGTAAAAATGTGGCTTATGGCAAGTACTGTAAATGTGCCATTTTTCTGTGTGCAGTTTGATATGAAAGTAGAATACAATCTGGCAGTTTGCATTCTGACAATCTGTAAATATTTAATTTCTGTCTGCTTCTTATATCCAGAAATGATAATTATAGACCTAATTCTTTAATGTTATTTAAGGGTTTTGAGATCTGATGCCAATTGTCTTTGACTAAAATTTAAAGTTGAACCTGTGATCTGAACATCCTGCATGATTCTAGTGTAAACAGCCAACTATAATTTTGAGAACTCTATGCTAATTACTATTAAGCCAGCGCTGTGGTGAAGGGGTTACAAACACAATTCGCAGTCCCGCATACCATGTTCAAAACGCAGCTGTGGGTGATTTGAAAGCAGACCATCGTGCTCTGCTTTTCATACAACAGTATGAGTGCCGGTCATTCAGAAAGCAATGGCAAAATACTGAACGTAATCTTGCCTAGAAATCACAAGCAGCCAAACAAATTATGGGGTTGACATGCAGCCTACCTTTTTAACTATGCTATTAAACCAGGGCATTTTGATCAAGCAGAAACTTACTAGAGAGCCGCATTAGCAGAGTGGCTAGAACAGTTGACCCATGGCCTGGTATTCACGAGGTCGAATTCACATCAAAGTGGGTTTTAACAATTGACCTTGACTCCCAGGGCGAGACAGCCTAAACTGGGTACTAGGAAATATCTCTGAAAGTAAAAGTGGCCAGTGTGATATTGACCACGTGAGTTGTTTACATTAAATATCAGTTGTTTACCACATCAAATGTCAGTTGTTTAGAAAGAACACAGCAACGGAAGACATGGCTTCTGGAAGAAGGGACAGGGGAAACTATCACAACAGTGGACTCAAAAGGTTGAAGACACCTTAGACATGACAATGCAAGAGGCTGGGGAACTAGCAAAGAACTGAGAATCCAGTAGCTGTGATAAGAGCGACGATGTGCATAGAACTTGCTACATGATGATGATGATGATGGCAGCCTTGGATTGTCTTTCCAGGATGTACTTGGTCAGGTTTATTGAGCAGTTTCAAGTGAGTTGCCAATGACACTAAGTTACTGTAAAAAAAACTAAATATGTATGAGTCGGATGAATTGTGATAAGTCATACAATTATAGTTGCTACCTTTGGTGCCACATCTGGAGCAGGACATTGCAAACTTTTCAACAATTTTTCACTCGCAACTCATTTTGATTAGACAACATTTTTTCACTACCTGACTCACTCCGTCATATAGAGTGCATAGTTACAAAGGTGATGTAATAATTCAACATTATTATGTGCCATACTGATAAGTGTGGGAGATTAAGATACATCATCTCACAAGGTCACCAGTTTCAAATCACATTTGTGATTTACCAAGCCATCTTTGTATTTATTTGTTTGTCTTCCCCTTAATCTTTTCACATCAAGTTTTTTTTTACCGCATATGCCCAACAATTCTTGACTGTCTGTCACATGTCTATCATTTGTTTACAGTTGTCAACTGTTTCTTGAAGGACAGTCCATGGTATTCTTATGTTTAGAAACAATTCCACTGACATTAGAAGTTTCTCAGGTTGTCTTCCTGTTGTCTATGTTCAACATGCATATAATCGTGTAGGCTCTACATGATACTTTCACTATTATAATAATTATATGTTTTTTAAATAATAAAATTTATAAATGTATCCGAACTTGCAATTATTTTTTTTATAAGACCTTCACCCCGCCTCCCAAGTTAAGACCCCTGCTTTGAGAAGCTATGATCTACAGCATGATTGTTAGAACTTCAAAATTATTTCAAAAGTTCCTCAAGAGTTGAGTCAAGAACAGACAGCATAGCTCTCAGGACATTCCCATATGCCCTCAATCCTCATCTGCACCAGCTAACAAAGAGCCCCAATACTAATGGTACCAATAGCAGTTTGATTATATGTAAATTCTGGTTTTTCCTCTGAGCATCTGCCAGTTCCTGAAGAGTGAAAAGATTGATCTCATACCTAGACAGCTAAAATGCCTGTATGTTTTCTCTTGTGTGGCAACACATACATAAATATTCTAAATACACCACTGTAATGTGAATTTGAAGAATAAATATTGTTCACTGTGCTATAAAATACTTTCTGTAAGAATTCTATTAGTACGCATGGAGCTAAAGGATTATTTAAAGAATATTGTGGGAATTATCTGGCAAGGAACGGTGATGGAGAAGGGAACTGGCCATCCAATCTCATGTCCTAGAGTATGTGAAAGTCTAACACTTCACATTCCTATAGCAGTATCTGCCCGACTCTACCTTTACCTTTTTGTGCATGTACATATACATTCTAACAAATATTACTATTGCTGTAAATGTGTATTTAAATATTTAATATATATTAACATATGTTAAAATGAAATAATGGCGTTTGATGGTGTAATATTCTTTCATAAGTAAGTTCTATTTACAAACATATCAGGGTTATATACATGCACAGAGTTAGAACCAAGCTTTCCATAATTGAACAAATCACTATTAGTCATGTAAAGGGTGTATTTTTTAACACTGTGCTGAGTGGCTAGAATGCTGGATTCTCCTTCGGGAGACCCAGGTTCAAATCCTTGGTAAGGTGTGGAGTTTTTTTCTGTTGGAGGCAAAAACTCTAACCTGTACAGTTCGCTGCGACTGCACTAGCCTGGCGGCCTTAATTCCTCAGGCTCAATATCTCCCTGCCATACACCGCAAGGTACTATATTGGCTGTAAATGACAGTTTGTTGACACTGCTTGAAAATATTGCCGGTCAAAGTTTTGTATTTACCTATTATTTTGCATGAACTTTACGGAGGGTTAATACAAAACTTGGACGGCAATATTTTCAAACACTGGACAGTCATTAAAAATACACCCTATAGTAATGATGTTTACAATATAGTGGTTCACTCAACAACTTTCCATAACTGAACATACCACTATTGGTAATGTAGTAATGATGTTTACATATATACTAACCATCTTGGGAATATGGTGCTTGACTCAAAACTATAACTGAACATATCGATACTGGTAGTGAGGTAATAAAGTTTACATCTACACTAGAACTGAACATATCAAAGTGAGGAAATGAAGTTTACATCTACACTAACCATCTTAGAACATATTAATAATGGTAGTGAGGAAATAAAGTTTACATCTACACTAACCATATTAGGGATGTGGTGTTTGGCTCAAGTACAGAGATTCTAGAGAGGATATAAGAGAATTTATGAAAAAAAAATAAAGAAGAGGACTGGTTAAACAAATGTTTAGGTAAAAATGGGATTATAATTCCTTGTTATAGTCTATGCTTTGACGTTGGTTGTTATGCATGTCAACAGCTTCCTGTCATAGGTAAGTAAAAGTGAAAGACCCTTTGACACGCCTTAGGAGGCATTGAGCATATGGTTCTAGACTTATATTGTTATAGACCAATCAGACTCGATGGATGATGTGGTCAGTATCTCGCAGGCCACTTTTTCTTCCCAAATCAGTTCCCAGTACCCATTTTAGGTGGGATCGACCTGGAAGCCTAGGTCAGTTTTAATTGATTAAGTGCCATGGGATGATTAATCATCTTAAGCAACTTCCCATATCTGCCATGGACTTATTTCATCGGAATGTTTTCCTTGCGTTATAATACAGTACATGTCTGCTACCATTTTAACAACTTTTAAGTCATAACTGTGACACATTAGTACTTCCCATTTTCTGCCATCCTTTTTTGTTTGGTTCACACCTACTTTTTGTTTGGTATAGAATCTGTTAAAAATCCATCCTAGTGCAGATTATAACACCATCAACTACCAGCACTGGCCTTAAATCAAAGATCTGCTATGAGAGCAAGAGGACACCCAAGAAGATAATGGGTTGACAATATCAAAGACATCGTACAATCACACGGAATGACACTATCCAGTGTCATCCATAGGGCACTGGAATGCCAACTAGTCCTCTCCACGGCACTTGACGGAAAAAGTAGAAGATGATAATGATGAGTGTCCAATACAGTTGCTTCCCCATGCCACGAGATATATATATATATATATATATATATATATATATATATATATATCAAGCTGTCCCATTAACCTACAGCTTTCTTGTTGCCACAAGGTATTTTTGACATATCAAAACAATGTTGATACTTTAGATGTGAGTGACTAATTCTGTTCATAAATTGATTTATTTCATGACTTTTATCTATCCATGGCAGTCTCTGCATTCTTCTATAGAAGCACATCTCTGAACTCTCCACGTAATTTCTTACTGATTTGTTGATCTTCTTCTTCTTCTTCTTCTTCGTTCATCCGGATTTTTTTTCGGACGTGACTGCGTTGTGCCTGTTTACAGCAGAGCTGCGTTCTTGCGTCGTTAGGCCGACACATCCGACTTCTGCGGGCATTTGTTGACCGGGTTAACCTTCCCGGGGATTTGTTGATCAAGACAGTCATTATAACTTTTGTAAATTTAAAAATAGGATTTTAAAAGTATTTATTTAAATAAAGTAATGTCATTGAATTATGCTTTTTGTTCAAATAAACTGCCTTGAATAGGTCAAGCAAAAGCTGCATTTCAGAATATGAAAAGTATCTTGCACAAAAAGTCACTGTTGTTGAATGTAAGAAACAGAGTGCTGAAATGTTTAAGGAACCTGTTTTGCTGTATGCCAGTGAATTATGGAACATGAACAAACAAATCAGGAAGAGCTTAGAAGCAACCGTGGTGTGATGATTCTCTTCTTTTAGTGGTGTGCAAGTCTGGGTTCAATCAGCAGCAGTGGCAGGATTGTGGTCCCCAACCAGTATGTGGTAATTATATAGTAAAGGATTGTGATCCCCAACCAGTATGTAGTAAGTATATAAGTTAAGGGACTGTGATCCCCAACCAGTATGTGGTAAGTATAGAAGTTAAAGGATTGTGACCCCCAACCAGTATGTGGTAATTATTTAGTAAAGGATTGTGACCCCCAACCAGTATGTGGTAATTATATAGTAAAGGATTGTGATCCCCAACCAGTATGTCATAAGTATATAAGTTAAGGGACTGTGATCCCCAACCAGTATGTGTTAAGTATAGAAGTTAAAGGATTGTGATCCCCAACCAGTATGTGGTAATTATTTAGTAAAGGATTGTGATCCCCAACCAGTATGTGGTAATTATATAGTAAAGGATTGTGATCCCCAACCAGTATGTGGTAAGTATAGAAGTTAAAGGATTGTGACCCCCAACAAGTATGTGGTAAGTATAGAAGTTAAAGGGTTGTGATCCCCAACCAGTATGTGGTAAGTATAGAAGTTAAAGGATTGTGACCCCCAACAAGTATGTGGTAAGTATAGAAGTTAAAGGGTTGTGATCCCCAACCAGTATGTGGTAATTATATAATAAAGGACCCTTTAACATGCCTCGAGACATATGATGCTGGCTTCATATTTGTATAGACCAGTCAGCACCTGGTGAATGGTGCAGTGATATCACACAGGCTGTCTTATTTTCCTGGTAGACATTTTAGGCTGGGTCAGCCTGGAAGCCCTGGTTATCTGTAAAATCCAGTCTGAATGGGGATCCGAACACATGGCCAACAGGTAATTGTGCTGACCACTGTAGCCCTCCAATCACTACAGCTCTGGCAAAGACTCAGTTTCAAGTGTGTAGCAGGGGAACTAAGCTGCGGAAAAAATGTGATGGGGAAGGGAGGTGGTCACCAAACCTCACAATTCGATGACCTTTGCTTAACTCCCTGTGTAAGTTTCTCCCACGGGATTACCCTGACTTTGGCAATATGACTGCAGTCACCTCAGTTGATTGAGAGCAGTCGATTTCATCGTCTTATAAAATACATGTTTACTAGTGGCTATTGTGTGGTCTGCATGGATGACAATGCGTAATCAAATTGTGATCAAATGAACAAACTTTATTTTCAAAGGATTAATTAAGATTGTTTGTACGTTCACCATTTGAGTACTCATGTAAACCATTTGATTACTCAAAGTACACTATTTGATTACTCACAATGGGTGAAGATAATGGAGGCAGTGTTGTACAATGGTGTTCTTGATCACAATGAGCTACAGTAGTACCTGTCTGCTTTGGAATAAACAGGTGGGCAGATTGGCTGGCTCGGCAAAACTTGGTGAAGTATTTATGCGTGACAAGGTAGATAGGATTCGGTCTTGTGGGAACACGTGTACACCTCGGAGGAGCAAATGGATCACCATAGTCTGGCAAGAATGAGGCAGCAAGGAGTGACGAGGGGATCTGGCCGACGCTCGAAGGAAAGGCGAGACGGACATATAATCAGATTGCTACTGGAACTATTGGTGTTGGAACTCTTCGCTTGCTGCTGAGGATGGGGACAGAGCACTTATGGGAATGCCCCGAATTCTGTGATGTCGGTTCCTAAATCAATCAATCAATCAGTCAGATACTATTGAAAGAAACGATTAAGTCACAACTATGACAGAAAGCCTAGATAGCGTCATGGCTAGACTCTTCCCCTGCCTATCTGGAGGTCACTGGTTCAATCCACAGGTGGGATTTCTCAAAATTGACCTGGGCTGGCAGGTCAACCCAACCTGTCAAGAATATATTGAGAAGTAAAGGCAGTCAATGTTATACTGGCCACATCACCAACAAGTTCTGACTCATTCATTCACTCAGTAGCCTGTCCTTTGCAGAACCTCGCTCCCATAACAACCTTCTAGAAAACTTCTCGATCATAAGCAAGATGTCCCACATCCGATACACCCATCTTCTCTTTGGACCTCCTCTTCCTCTCTTCCCAGGCATATACCCCTCCATTATTGTTCTCTTCAAACTTTCGTGATGCTTCAAGTGACCAAATATTTCAATTTTCTTTGTTTTATCGTCTTTAATAGCCAACTTTCTTCAATATTCAGCTCTTGAAGTATGGATGCATTTGTTCTTTTCTTTATCCAAGATATTCTTATAACTTGTCTATAACATTTATATTCAAAGGCATTTATGCGCTGTTCAGCTTGCTTAGTAAGTGTCCAGATCTCTCAGGCTTATGTTGCAATGGGAAAGATGCATGCTCTTAAACATCTAATTTGTGTAGTTCTATCTGTTCCTCTTCACAATTTATTCAGTTGTTTTAGTCTTTGAAGAGCAAAAGATATTTGTCTTTTAACTTCTTTCATTGTGTCACCATTGGTAATCAGAGACCCAAGTTCTGATTGGTCTATCAAAATATGGGCTTAGTACTGTATGCTCACAGCGCATTCAGGCTTGAAAAAGGGTCCTTTACTTGTTCACTTTGACAGAGTAGATAGTAGCCACAGTTGAGGGAAGAAAGGAAGCAAACCATGTACAGGTCACATGAAAAACTGATGGTGAGTTGTTGTCTGATACACAATCAACAATACCAAAACTAGCTGTGCATTCTCAACATCTGTAATGATACATGTGAAAAATGCCCAACAAAATGGTACAATGAAACCAATGTAATAACATTCAATGAAGATAATATGCAATAACAATATCAGAATTTTAAAGTAGTCACACACATCATATAATCTACTCTCACACATACAACAGCTCAAGTTGACACATGTAATCTGTCACATGTACAATATATAATCTACTCTCAAAACAAACACCATATAATCTACCCTCACACATACAACTGTTCAAGCGGACACTCAGTGTGTCACATATACATCATATCATGAAGGGAATGCAGCTTCACAGTGTCCCGCAGCATCTGTTCTGCATTCTTGTTCACCTGAAATTATAAGGCAAGTCCATTAAGTAACAAACATAGCAAGTCCTGTAAATTCTTAACTGCTCTTCTAACAGAGGATTCCGGCACACCTAGTATGGCTGTGGGGTTTATTACACTGAGTGAAGTGTATGAGGAAGCAATAATAGACAAGTGAATGAGTAAGCAATAATAGGGAAGTGAATGATGAAGAGACGTGAATGATGAAGCAATAATAGAGAAGTGAATGAGGAGGCAATAATAGAGAAGTGAATGATGAAGCAATAATAGAGAAGTGAATGATGAAGCAATAATAGAGAAGTGAATGATGAAGCAATAATAGAGAAGTGAATGAGGAAGCAATAAAAGAAAAGTGAATGATGAAGAGAAGTGAATGAGGAAGGAATAAAAGAAAAGTGAATGAGGAAGCAATAATGGAGAAGTGAATGAGGAGGCAATAATAGAGAAGTGAATGAGGAGGCAATAATAGAGAAGTGAATGAGGAGGCAATAATAGAGAAGTGAATGATGAAACAATAATAGTGAAGTGAATGATCAAACTGTATACATACCTCTGTGATGTCTTTCACAGCTTCCTTCTGCAGCACAGGCAGGAAGACTTTTATGTCTGCTATGTCCATGTACCTCTTCTCCTTGAAGCAGATGTACGTAACAGCTTTATACTGGTACACCTGACAGAAGGTCATCACTGACCAGGGGAATGGAGAAGCAGTTAATACACTTACTTCCGGCATCAACGGGAATAAGAATGCTGAGGCTGTACTTTACATTATTCTTCTTACAGTCCCTGCTGTGTGGCGCTAGTTATGTCTGTCCAGTCTTCTGACTCGTGAATTGCCACTAATTTCTGATACTGATTTTCCTCCGTGCCTTGATGTGAAACTGTTCAGTATCTTCCTCTCTCCATCTACCCCTGCCTCCCCTCCCCTCCAACTTTCCTACTGTCACAAGGTATCCCGGTTTTTCCCTTCTCATGATGTACCCAAAGAATGTGGACTGTCTTCTTCTGATGTGAGTAACTAGTTCACTTTGTGAGTTAACTTCTTGCAAGAAGTCTTTGTTAAGTTTTTTTTAATCCATCAGTGATAATTGTATCATTCTTCTATAAAACCTTACCTCTGCAGCTGAGCTGAGCTAAGAACTAACATCACTGCACTCAGGACATTCCTATGTGAGCTTCGTCCACTCGTTCAACCGCCAGTGAAGAGTCATACTACTAATCGTTCCCACCACTATCTGATTGAAAGTTCTCATGGTCTTCACTCTCAGTTTTGAGATTCTTCTAGAACCCCTGCCTTCCACATATGGGTTTTCAATCTGCCCCCCCCCCCCCCACACACACACACACCCTATCTGCACCTGGTTCCACAGGCGAACAACCACCTCCCCCTTGCCCACAGGTAATCTACCACCAAGAGGAGCATTCCCTGTCAGCCTGTTACCTGACATCTGCAACTTTTACTTAACCCCTCACACGTCTGCTAAATGTCCATGTTCACTTCCATACATAAATACTGGCTCAGTGTAACTCTTAAGAACGTGTTTCCTCATCTCGACTGACAACGACTGCATAGAATATTCATCTTGTGAAATGCTACTTTTTACTAGGCTATTCTGTATACTTTACATACTGGCAACATTGAGTAAACAATGACAGAAATACATGTCTTAATATCAGAATGATTGCTGAAATAGTGTGTCGTAATAAAAGAATGATTGTTGAAATTAATTTCTAACAGTACAATATTACAATAAGGTTCTAACATAATGATTGAAGAAATAAATTGCATCACAATCTCATCTTATCTCATCAAGTTCCTCTTATACCTTGTGGTGTCGAGGTGAAGTATAAACTTCGTGAGAGTGCCCGATTATGGGCTTCATATATCGATATTCCCATGGACTCTGCTATTCCCTCCGTCCAACGTTTACGTGGTCGGCCTCTTCCTCTGCTTCCCCCTGGTCTGTACATCATTGCTTGTTGTGGTATGCTGTTGACTGGTAACCTACTTGCATGGCCAAACCATTTGACTTGCTGCTTTCTGATAAAATCTAGTGCTGCTTTAACCCCCATTTTAGTCCTGATTTCTTCATTTCTGATCTTATCTCTTCTTGATACGTTGAGTATTCTTCTCAGGAACCTCATTTCTGTTGTGATTTTTCTTTTCTCTTTTTCTGCCATTGTCCAGGTTTGGCATTGGTAGCATAGAGTTGGCAGGAAGATTGTGTTGTAAAGTGCTTTCTTAGTAGTTATTGATACATGTTTGTTCTTTAGTATTGGTGCCATTTGTCCAATGAGTTGATTTGCCTTATTGCAGCTATTTTCGATCTCGTCTTCTGATCTGCCATTTGATGATATTATACTTCCTAGGTACTTGAAACTCTTTACTTGTTTCAAGGGATGTACGTTTAGGTGAATTGTTGTTGTTTGTTCTTCTTTAGTTATAATCATTACCTCTGTTTTGCTTGTGCTAATTTTCATGTTATGTTCCCTACACATTTCGTTTAGACTATTCATGTGGTCTTGTAATTCAGCTTCTGATTTTGCTATTAGTGCTTGGTCATCCGCAAACAGGAGTTCTCTAATGGTTAGATTTGCAGATAGTTCTTCTGTGTTCTCGTCATGCGGTATTCTTGCTGTCTCTGCTTGGCTGGTTTCTTTACATATGTTGTCTATATATGTTATGAACAAGAGAGGGGACAGGACACTACCTTGTTGTACTCCAGATCTTACGGTGAAGGGGTTCTGAGTGTCCTCCAGTTGCTCTCACAATGACTGCAGGAAAAAGCATGCCTATCCATGAGGCCATGTAAGACTTTACAATGGTATAACAATGTTATAATGTTCCATGGTAAGACAATGTTAATATGTGGAAAGATTAATGTTCTCCAAAATGTTACTTTAATTCTCTGCTGGTGCTGTGCTGTAGGCTAATATTATGGGGAATTGTTGTGACCCTCTCTCTATATGGCAGAAATGGAACGACAAGGTAACAGGTAGCACAGAAACTTGAAGGTTAGAGAGAAATTCTAAGGTAGCAGAGGAACTCCAAGGTAGTAATGGAACCACAAGGTAGCAGAGAAACCCCATGGTAGCAGAGGAACTCCTAGTAGGCTGAGGAACTCCTAGTAGGCTGAGGAGCTTCAAGGTCATAGAGAAACTCCAAAGTAGAAGTGAAAATCTTAAGTAGAAGAGGAATGCCAAGGTAGCAGAGGAACTTCAAGATAGCAGAGGAACCCCATGGTAGCAGAGGAACTCCAAGGTAGCAGAACTCCAAGGAACAAGGGAAATTCCAAAGAACAAGGTAAATCAAAAGGAAGAATGGAAATCCCCAAGGAACACGGTATCATAAGGAAGAAACAAGTTAGAAGGTAAACTACAATTCAAAAAGTGAAATATCAACAAATAATTAAACAAATGAAGCTTACACTGTGCTGCCAGTCCGGTGACCAAGTTGGGCTGCTCTAAAATCTTGCACTTCGGGGACCCAGGAAAGCTTTCTGTTTTCAGACACCTGAGGAAAGGAGTTTCTAGGTCGGAAAAGGGGAGGTCACTGCAATAGCCACCCATCCCACTGCTGGCCAGGATGATGATGTTGGATGATGATAAATTGAAGCTGTCGATTAACTGTGGATTATGCAACCATGGCAGATTTCTGTCATTAACAAATATTTTCATCTCTCTTTCACAAAACTATTGCTCTAATTTGATTGATTAATTGACTGATTAATTACATCCGACATCAAATACTTGGGTATTGGAGCTAAAAGCGACGGATCCTTGTCTGCTGACCCCGTGATCATATATCTGAATCCTTCAGGAAGGGATATACCAGGTCAGTCTGGCTTCCCAGGTCAACCCAGCCTAAAATGGGCACCAGGAAATGTTCTGGGAAGTGAAAGTGGTTGATGTGATACTGACCACACCATGTGTTGACTGTTGAGTGGTCTATAAAGCTACAGGATTAGCACTTTATACTCAATACACCTTAAAGTGTGTAAATGAATCCTTAACTTTTTTTTAAAAAAAACTATATACCCAAAAGCCGGCTTCCTGGCCTAGAGGTTAGCGACTTTTCTCTGTAATCTCATATACTCTCGTAGGTAACGTGACGACAGTGAGAATCAGCAATGGTTCGAATCGCGTCGGTAACTTACAGGGTATGTGAGCTGGCTGCTCAGAAAGCAATGGCAAACTACTGAGCATAATCTTGCCAAGAAATCAACAATCAGCTGAAAGATGCTGATGTTGACAGATATGTCCTGTAAAGGATATGCAAACATTTCTTTCATATACCCAAAATCCCTCATGGTAGGGGAAAAAGTATCTTTACTTACCTAAAGGATTATTTACTGAAGGCTTAAGGGTAACTTAACTAAAAGATCATTTACTGAAGGCTTAATGGTAACTTACCTAAGGGATCATTTACTTAAGGCTTAAGGGTAATTTAGCTAAAGTTTAAGGTAATGTTACTCCAATTTTTTGTTTTCAAAACTATACCGAGCGTAAACATGGCTATAAAGGGGGATATTTTTAAATTATAACCAGCAGAAAATGAAACAATCAGCTTTGTGAGTTTCTAGTCACGCTGACCAACCTCACATCACAAACAATCAGCTTTGTGAGTTTCTAGTCACTCTGACCAACCTCACATCACAAACAATCAGCTTTGTGAGTTTCTAGTCACGCTGACCAACCTCACATCACAAACAATCAGCTTTGTGAGTTTCTAGCCACGCTGACCAACCTCACATCACAAACAATCAGCTTTGTGAGTTTCTAGCCATGCTGACCAACCTCACATCACAAACAATCAGCTTTGTGAGTTTCTAGCCATGCTGACCAACCTCACATCACAAACAATCAGAAATACACATCCCCAAGGACTCTTATCCTGGCCTGTAGCAGTTCAAGTTCATCCTCAATCAATCAAGTGCCATCTCGACAATGGAGGTTGGCTGTAATGGATCTCCTGATTTCTGTCACTAACTCTGGTGGTAAGAGAACTATCTTCATGCCAATACCAAAAAAGGGCAACCTAAAATTATGCACCAACTATAGAACTGTTACCCTGATCAGTCATGCAAGTAAAATTCTACTAAAAATCATAATGCGAAGACTTTGTAAGAAAATAGAAGAGATTAACGTGATTCATGCTGGATTTAGACAAGGAAGGGGAACAAGAGATCACATACTCAACATGCGTTTAATAATAGAGAAGTGTAGAGAATTTAATGTAAACCTATTCTCATCTTTTGTGGATTATACAATGGCATTTGACTGTGTACAACATAAGAAACTGGGAAATCATGAGGAAAATGGGCTTTCCATCACATAAAAATGCTCTATCTAGACCAAAAGCTGCAGTTAGAATAGATGGCGAGATATCAGATTAGTTTGACATCAAGCAAGGAGTCCGTCAGGGCTCTGTGCTGTCCTCCTATTTGTTTAACCTGTACAGCAAAAATATAATGAGAAATATCAGAGATAAAAAAAAAGTCGCTTAAAAGTCGACAGGGTCGACTTCATTGCACCGGGTTTTATCCCATATGGCTCGGTCTCTTTCCGCAGCATGGAAAGCGCCGCACAAAGCACAAACTCCGTAGCTCTAGCGACGACTCACAGGAGTCTCCGAAAAATTTCACTCGTGAACGGAAGGACGCGGCCCAGAATTGAACCCACACCCTTCACATCCCGAGTCAAACGGCTTGACCACTTCACCACGGAGACCTCACAGGAGACCCCAAGGAGCAATATGATGCCTTAAATATCGGTGGTCATGAAATACTAGAGATTCGATACAGTATTACTATCCACATCACTAATAACCCCAACCCAAAAGAATAGTGAAAATCACAACGTATATCTTAACATAGCAAAACCAAAGATCATGCATACAGATAAAACTAATATGGAGAAAGAAATATATGTTAATGAGGAAAAATTGGAGATTGATGGTAAAACATTTCGAATATCTTGGGTCATTAATTACCAACAATGGTGACACAATGAAAGAAATTAAAAGATGAATATCTATTGCCCTTCAAAAACTAAAACTGAATAAATTGTGGTGTGGGACAGACAGACCTACAAACATTAGATTTTTAAGAGTATGCATCTTTCCCACTGCAACATACTCCTGTGAGACCTGGACACATACTAAACAAGCTGAACAGCACTTAAATGCCACTGAATATAAATGTTATAGAAAGGTTCTAAGAATATCTTGGATACAGAAAAGAACAAATGCATCCAACTGAATACTGAAGAAGGTTGGCTACTAAAGACAATAAAACAAAGAAAATTTAAATATTGTGGTTACTTAAAACATCATGAAAGTTTGGAGAGAACAATAACTGAGGGATATAAACCCAGGAAGAGAGGAAGAGGAAGGCCAAAGAGAAGATTGGTGCAGGATGTGGCATATGATCTCCAGACGGGTGTATAGGACGTGGGGCACTTTGCTAATGATTGAGAAGTTTTCCGGAAGGTTGTTACGGGAGCGAGGTTCTGCAAAGGTCATGCTACTGACTGAATTATGAACTCTTGTGGTACACTATGACAGACTTCTATTCGTCCATCTCTTGATGTTATCTTCCCATTTGCATCAATGCCTACTGCTTGTTGATATGACTTTGTCTTGTCCCTCCAGTATGGATTGTATACGTGTCATGTATTTTTCTTCCTATTGTCCATGTCCCATTGGTCATCCTGTCTGTCCACAGCCTTCTGTCTTGTATAAAAAGACAATGGTTTTTATAAGTGTCTTGTCTTTTACTCACTTGTCTATTAATTCTTCTTCTGCTCTCTGTTCAATTTGATATTCTCTATAACTTCTATTATTGACTGCTTTAGTTTCCTTGAAATTATACTTCTGCATACCCACATCTTTTAAAGCCCCTATCTGATTATCTAATTGCTTGCTCTTTGTGTCTGCTTTAGTTTCCATGAAATGCTACCTTTTCTTCTACTTATCAATATGTCTGGAGCCCTAATATTATTATTTAGTTGCTCATTTATTTTGTTTAGTTTGGTTCCCAGGCAATGATACCTTTCTTCTGCATACTCACAACCTTAAAGTCCTAATCTTATTATCTAATTGCTTGTTCATTGTGTTAAGTTGGGTTCCCTACATCTCTAAAGCTCTAATCTTATTATCTAATTGCTTGTCCATTGTGTTTAGTTTGGTTCCCTACATCTCTAAAGTCCTAATCTTATTATCTAATTGCTTGCTCAATGCATTTGCTTCTGACTCAATGAGCATGCTCAGGAAGATCAAGATGAGCTGGGCTCGAAGACAATGGGTGGAATCTCTGAAGAGGTCACGCCTGATAAAACTCAGGTGTATTTGTGTGCCAGGACATGTGGGTGTAAGAGGAAATGAACAAGCTGATAGGCATGCGGGCCAGGCTACTGTGGAAGGTGGACTAGCAACTGACTGGGATACTATATTGGATGTCGTCAGAGAGGTGGGGTGATTAAATAAATCATAAGATGATTGTGAATCTGTATTCCTGACCGGACTGCGAGAACATCAAGTGAAAAGGGGTGAAGCCAGATAGATGTGCTATGCAGGAGAAGAGTCAACTAACATGGAGCTGGTGTCGTCAAGGGTGATGCTGAGGAAGGATCCAAGCACTTATGGACCGAATGGGCTGATCTTCAATGTGGACAATCTGATGACTGACTGGCTGTGGATTATGAATCCATGGCAGATTTGTGTCATTAACAAATATTTTCATCTCTTTCTTTCACAAAACTATTTCCCCTAATTTGATTAATTGACTGATTACCTAGAACTGACATCAAATACTTAGTATTTGAGTTAAAGGTGACTGATCCTAGCCTAACTAACTGTGTTTGCTTCACTGTATAATAGTGTAGCTAGTCTTTCACAACATTAAGCATGTAAACAGACTTACCAGCTTGGCCCAAGTATAACTATGCTCAGGAAGAATGTCAACTCTACACTGGCACAGGAAGACTGATGGATTCCTGCAGCTACGATTTATGATGCAAGTCTTATCTGTGGTTGAGATCTGTGACAATGCCAGATTCTCGTCTGAGCTGGTGAGAATTTCTCCGATTGATTCATAGCCAACAGGTTTCAAATAAATGTCTGAGAAAGCTGCAAAATGGGACACAAGATATTGATGAAGCATGCAATAATCAAGAGATGAACAAGAATGGACACTTAAACAGTTAGAAGATATTTAGGACTTTGGAGATACAAATACTGTTGAGATAAGTTGAGTCCAGAACCAACATCAGAGCACTCAGGACATTCCAATAAGTGCTCCTTCCTGATCTTCAACAACCAACAAAGAGTCCCAATACTAATGTGTCCGTCTGACCTCTCCTCGGAGAACTGAGTGTCTGCCAGATCCTCTGGTCACTCCCTGCAGCAATATTCTCTCCAGACAATGACAGTTCCACACTATGTACAAGATCCCAAGAGCCTCGACCACATCTGCCTTATCATGCACTGTTGTTATTTATCCCAACAATGTCAGCTGTTGGCAGTCCAAGCTTTGAACGCAAGTATAGTCCATGCTACTATTTCTAGTGCACTGGACTGGTTTTTGCATGTGGATTGGCTGTCTCTATTACCTGTGTCCCTTGCCATCAGGTGAACCAACTCCGACTTCAGAGGTATTTGTAATTGACATCCCCAAGTCAAGGGCGAGACGTCAACATTTTAGTCAAACTGACCAGTGTAGGGGTTGAACAAACTACCTCGGTATCAACACACCGGATGTTTAAGAACGTGCACTCTTATCCATTCAGCCATGCTGCCCTCCACTGAGAGATGAAAGACAGAAGAAAATAGAAGATGTGGCTGACTGAAGTATACTTTACCGAAAGTTATGAACTCAAACACATGTGTTAATTATCTCACAACTTAAAATTTTTATTACTGACCAAAGATATGTATTAATTAAACATACATACCATTTGCTTCTGTGCTCAAAGCAAGAATAAAAACTGTACATGGTATTTTCTGGCCTTGCAATTTCTCAACCTCTGTAGAAAAATGTTCGGTCCAATGCACAACTGGATTGCTGCAAGTTTATTTATAAACACTTATTAGTGTGAAATAAATAAAATAAACTTAGTTACACATCCTTTACGGGACATCGCAGTCAATACCAGAATTTTTTGCTGTTGTCATCTCTTGGAAAGTAGTTTGCCATTGTTTCTGAACAACCAGCACCCATACCATTTTGTTAAAAACCAACGCAAGGCGGTCTGCTGCCAAATCGCCTCCAGCTGTGTTTTGAGCACGAGTATGCGGGATTACAAACTGCGTCCGTAACCCCTTCACCACGGAGCTGGCATTTATTTACACAAGAGCAGCTGACTGCCAACTGAATGCTTATGGGTCTAACACCATAGGCCACGTCCATCTTCAAGTGTTCAAAAACAAGTTTTTGTTTAACCTTTTTTTTACCCTGTTTATATAAATATACACAGAATTGCCCAGTTCAACAGTTTATGAATACTAAATTGTCTAGGACACCTTGAAAGAGATGTCCAAAAGCAATTCTGAAATGCCTTTCCCCCAATGAGTCAAACATTCATCAAAACAAAAAACAAACAGAGATCATGGAGATTAATGACAAAATGAACTCATTTAGGTTTTTTTTTTTTTTTTTTGGTTTTAAAAAAAGATAAAGGTAGCCAATACTGCTGAGTATTCCCTATCAAAGGAGAAGTGAAGTGCTGCCTTCCCTCCGCCAGCCTACGGTATATCTTGGGCAAGGTGGAGTACCCATTTAGCACATGTCAGGATTACATGAAATCAGATGAAGAGCAGCTGACAGAGGGTTTATGCTATCGCCTCAAGTTTCACGATGTTAGGCATGGGATTTCTTAATGGAGACAAATGCTACAGTCACCGACAAGTATGGTGACAGCTAAGAAGGAAGCAATGGCTGACTACTTTCTTAACAGATGCCTAGAAAATCATGTTTCGTCAAATCACTGAAAATCAGACAAATGTCATAAATGGATGCTGCTATCGCCCGGTAGTGACAGTCATGCACACTAGGTGACTCCAGACCATCAGCATGCGACCGAGTGCAAAGCATTAACAGAAATATTAATGAGCAAGTCCCATAAGAAACAATGAAACTATAAACTGATTAGAGAAATCAGATATAGACAGTCCAGGTTTTTTGGGCAAGTTATGAGAAGAAATAAATATAAAACTTAGTGATAACTGGTAAGACTGAGGGGAAAATAACAAGGGGAAGGCAGAGAGATTAATATCTAGATGGCTTGGCCACATGGCATAATCCAGACAAAAACAAAGAGCTCATCCATCCATCTGGTGATCAATGTGAGATGGCAAAACATGAACCCCCATCTGGTGATCAATGTGAGATGGCAAAACATGAACCCCCATCTGGTGATCAATGTGAGATGGCAAAACATGAACCCCCATCTTATTGGCATGACACATATTGATGAGTTCCCATTCTCATTGTCTTTACTTCACAGAAAATTCTGAGAATTGGCTGCTATCAACTTTAATCAGACTGAGTCAACTCCAACAGGTAGTCCAGCTTTAATGACTCTGAATTGATAAGTATTTATATGTGAATGTGTATTATATGAGGGGGCTTCAAATGAAAACCTTAAAAGTGTGACAGAAATTACAATAAGCATGCCACTGTTTTGTAACCTGTCAATATTGTTGGTAAGGATGCCAAGAGTGCTAAGCATGTGACATCATGTGCAGACAAACACGATGAAATCATAAGGACAGTTTAAACTTTTGACTTGCACAAAAGAGGAGCAGGGTTCCATTTTTTGATCAGTGAAGGGATGAAACCTAAAGAAATTCATCGATGAATGAAGGTCCAGTATGGTGATGCATGCCTGTCATTCCAACAAGTGTATGAATGAAGGTCCAGTAAGGTGATACATGCCTCTCGTTCCAGCAAGTGTATGAGTGGATAGGAAGATTCAAAACTTTCTGGTCCAATGAAGAGGTACAGCAGATGGTGCATGAGTGGTTACACATGCGACAAAGATAATTTTTTTTTACAGGAATCCAAGCACTTTATCTGAGCTGGAGGACTTGCATTGAATGTGGTGGTGACTACATCGAAAAATGATACATTTGTTCTTTACTTTTTCAGACCATATTTTCACACACACACGCATACCCCCACACATGCACAATTTTTTAGGTTTTCATTTTAAGCCCCCTCATATGAAACAGTCAATGTAGTTATGGCCACATTCTTCAGGCATGTCATGAGAAGGGGAAAGCTGGAGTTTGTCACCAGAAGGGGAAAGATGGAGGGAAGGGGAGGTTGCGAGATCAAGAGAGAAGAATCTAGAGAATTTGACGTCATGGTATGGAGGAACATCAGTCTCAGAAATTATTGGATGTGCACGAGACCATCAGACAGACGGTTGTAGACCTATAATTCAGACCAGACATGATCACCAACGCTACATGGCATGGACTATATAAAGAAGAATGTGTGCTATTGTTTTTATTTTTTTGTTGCCTCGTTGATAAAGATTTTGGTGGAATCTTTGGCCTGTATACTGTATATGGGTTTTTTTTTTTTACCCATACATCAAGTCGAGCTTCTGAATCACATATTGACATATCCTACTATCGACCTGAGGCATATTTTGTGTCCGAAGTGATTATTCACAAACGTTTGTGAATAATACTGAGTGTTATTCACAAACGTGGCTGGTCACGTGACGTATGTTTGACTACATTATTTGTCAAATAGTGCACTAACTATTATCGTGTCCTTGGTAGTATAGTGGTATCTTGGCCTGTCATGCGGGAGACTGGGGTTTGATTCCCCGCCGGGAAGGCAATTTTTTTTTTTTTATTTTTCAGAAATTCATTAGGTGATATAATAAAAAATATTAAACATTACGAACTAAAATATAGAACTGAGAAACTCGAGGCTTGTGAATAAAGTGTGCTCTATGGATCTGCAGAAGCTGCCGGGGGGTTGCAGCCCCCAGGCAACGATGGAGCGATCGAGTGTTGGAATCTATGGATCCAATAGATGTCTTTGTTTAACCCTTTACCGGGCGTAGCAGCCGAACGCGGCTTTACCCATGGATGGGCAAAATCGTCCGAAAACGCCCGTTAATACTAAGCATTGTAAAAACGCAATCTCACGGCTTTCCGAGGCTTCCGATTGTCTACTTTCGGTTTTTCCGATAGCTTGACAACGTGGCCACCATTTGCAAGCGTGAACTTTAAATTTGAATGGATTTTTAAAATAGTTTTGGGGGGTTTTACGCTTTGTATTTCAAAATGGATTTTGACGATTCTTCAAGTGATAGCGGAGATTTTGCTGGGTTCAATTTAAGTGACATTGAAGGGCATAAAGTTGATTATTAATCAGAGCTAGATATCAGTGATCAGTGTTAGCAGTCGTGAGTCGGACTTTAAAGAAAGTGATTCTGATTCTGAAAATGTGTTTGTAAATTGCCGTATAAATGACTGACAATCACAAACAATATGTTGTATTTTGTAAATATTTGTGTTCATGTGTGGATTACCAGCAACATTCATGTGAGTAAAATAATCTGCATGCTTTTTCCTTCATTTTATTTTTTATTGTACTAAAATGTGTTGACTAACACTTTATATGTGATGTTTTTACTAACGTAACCCAAAATTTTACCGAACCTCAAAAATCTTGCCCATTCAGGGCTAGAAAACGGACAAACGTCTGCCCTGTGAAGGGTTAATGTGAATTTTATTTGCCAAATAAAATATCACTGTACGTAGTGTTTGTCCTTGTCGGCAAATATCGTCTTTGTGAAGTTTCAAGAAAAAGAAAGCGCAAAAAAAGACAGACAAGAAGAGAGAATAATAGAGTCTTTTGAAGCCAATCGACGGCGGTAGTAAATGTCACATGACCAGCCACGTTTGTGAATAACGCTCAGTATTAACAAACGTCTGTGAATAATCTCTCACTTTTGTGTCAGTTGGCCACCATATCTGTGTCACTCCACCCTTCCAAATTAATTTACATAAATTAGGGGTATTTATAACATCAGATGGAAGATGTACAACAGAGATTGAGAGCAGAATAGAGCTGCAAAAGCCGCATTTCAGAAAATGAAGAGTATCTTATGCAATAAGTCACTATCAATGAATGTAAGAGAGTGCTGAAATTCTATATAGAACCAGTTTTGTTGTATGGCAGTGAATCTTGAATGTAAATTAACAAATTAGGAAGAACTTAGAAGCAACAGAAATGTGGTTTTTGAGACGAATGTTGCAAATTCCTTGGACTGCCAGAGTAACTAACGATTGCCTGAAAGAGTTAATGTCACTAATGAAACTAGAACATTATATATAATATATATATATATAATATATATATATATATTATATAACAATAAAAAAGAGACAAAACAACAATAAAAAAGAGACAAAACAACAATAAAAAAGAGACAAACATCTTTCTTTGGTTATGTGATGAGAAGAGAGGCATTGAAGAACATCGTGACAACTGGAAAGATCGAGGGGAAGAGAGGCAGAGGCATATCAAGATAAATGGTGCTGGATGGATTGAGACGGTAGCATGGAGGAATCCGGAAAATATCATCATCATTCATCATCATCAGCAGAGTTGATCCAAAACAGAGTAGAGTAAGACCGAGATCTGTGGAGAGCCATGAACGGATACGCCAGCTGGCAGGGCACTTGATGATGATGAAATTAAAATAGCAATGCCAAGCGATAGTATATACTAACAATGTTGAAACTGCTGCCACATCATCATCTTCTTCATCATCATCGTCCACAGCTCGGGAAGTGACCGGCAAAATTTCACCAAAGAAAGTCGCCATGTTCACACCGGAAACATCTGGGTAGACAACTCTAAACTAGTCTAAACTCCGTCTGCAATGGTATAGTCGTGCCAGGGCGCCGCCCCTGTACTTTCTGTGTAACCAAGCCTTTACAAACTGACGAAATATTTAGTTTTTAAATTTGTTTTATTTAATAATAAACTGATTGAGTTGAGACAAGAACCGAAATTACAGGACTCGAGACCTTCTCATACGCGTTCTGTCCTCATCTTCTATAACCAGCGAAGAGTTCTAATACTGCTTAATGTACCACTTGCACGGATAGATATAGTGTGTTTTTTTTTGGTTGCCTCAATATAAAATTCAATATCTCAGTAACGGGCTGAGATAAAATGATGAGATTTAGTATATAACGTTATCATTATGTCCACCCAACAAAACAATTTTTGTTCTGGAGATTTTACAGCAGATTTTAAAGTTAGCTTATATACGGTATATTAATTATGACTTAAAGATTACGACCATGATTTTAACAGTTTTACAGCTTCCCCAAGATTCGACCCAAATTATTCAAAATTTTCACGTGACTTTCGTTTTCAAACAAACAGCGCGAAGATTCAGAGGCGTCTCCAAATGTGGGTTCTTTCATGAAACGTGATTATATAAATAAACTAGCTGACAAGGCCCGGTTTCTGGTGGAAATCAATCAATCAATCAATCAATCTATCTGTCTGTCTGTCTGTCTGTCTGTCTGTCTGTCTGTCTGTCTGTCTGTCTGTCTGTCTGTCTGTCTGAATGTCTGAATGTCTGAATGTCTGTCTGAATGTCTGTCTGAATGTCTGTCTGTCTGAATGTCTGCCGGTCGGCTGACCCATCCACCTACCCACCGACCCACCGACATACCGATATCTATCTATCTATCTATCTATCTATCTATCTATCTATCTATCTATCTATCTATCTGTCTGTCTGTCTGTCTGCCTGTCTGCCTGCCGGCCCACCCACCCACCCACCGACCGATCGACCGACGTACCGATATCTATCTATCTATCTATCTATCTATCTATCTATCTATCTATCTATCTATCTATCTATCTATCTATCTATCTATCTATCTAATCTATCTAATCTATATGTCTGTCTGTCTGCCTGCCTGCCGGCGCACCCACCCACATACCGACCGACCGACCGACCGACAGATATCTATCTATCTATCTATCTATCTATCTATCTATCTATCTATCTATCTATCTAATATATCTATCTATCTGTCTGTCTGTCTGTCTGCCTGTCTGCCTGCCTGCCTGCCGGCCCACCCACCCACCGACCAACCGACCGACGTACCGATATCTATCTATCTATCTCTATCTATTTATCTATCTATCTATCTATCTATCTATCTATCTATCTATCTATCTATCTATCTATCTATCTATCTATCTAATCTATCTAATCTATCTAATCTATCTGTCTGTCTGTCTGCCTGCCTGCCTGCCGGCCCACCCACCCACAGACCGACCGACCGACAGATATCTATCTATCTATCTATCTATCTGTCTATCTGTCTATCTATCTATCTATCTATCTATCTATCTATCTATCTATCTATCTATCTATCTAATCTATCTAATCTATATGTCTGTCTGTCTGCCTGCCTGCCGGCGCACCCACCCACATACCGACCGACCGACCGACCGACAGATATCTATCTATCTATCTATCTATCTATCTATCTATCTATCTATCTATCTATCTATCTATCTATCTAATATATCTATCTATCTATCTGTCTGTCTGTCTGTCTGTCTGTCTGTCTGTCTGTCTGTCTGCCTGCCTGCCGGCCCACCCACCCACCGACCAACCGACCGACGTACCGATATCTATCTATCTATCTATCTATCTCTATCTATCTATCTATCTATCTATCTATCTATCTATCTATCTATCTATCTATCTATCTATCTATCTATCTATCTATCTATCTATCTATCTATCTAATCTATCTAATCTATCTAATCTATCTGTCTGTCTGTCTGCCTGCCTGCCTGCCGGCCCACCCACCCACATACCGACCGACCGACCGACAGATATCTATCTATCTATCTATCTATCTATCTGTCTATCTGTCTGTCTATCTATCTATCTATCTATCTATCTATCTATCTATCTATCTATCTATCTATCTATCTATCTATCTATCTATCTATCCATCTATCTATCTATCTATCTATCTATCTATCTATCTATCTATCTATCTATCTATCTAATCTATCTGTCTGTCTGCCTGCCTGCCTGCCTGCCGACCCACCCACCCACCCACCGACCGACCAACCCACCGACCGACCGATCCACCCACTCAGCCAGCCAGCCAGCCAGCCATCCATCCACCCACCTATCTTGCTGCCTACCTACCTACCTTTCTGTCTGTCTGTCCGGGCCGCATCATTCATTTTATTCGGAGACTGCCGAGGGTCGTCGCTGGAGCTACGGAGTTCGTGCTTTGTGCGACGCTTTCCGCGCTGCGGAAAGAAACTGAGCCATATGGGATAAAAACCCTGTGCAATGCAGCCGATTCTGTCGACTGTAAGCTACTTCTTTGATTGCACCCACTCCCATACGAATCCAGATACGCCTTTGTTTGTCATCTGAATTTGCAGGTCCTCATTACCGTAAACATAACATTTTTAACAAGAAATCACTAGTTGTTAAGCAAAACATCAAAGGAATGATGCCGCTTTTAATGATTTAAGTTGTTTTGGGACCTATCAAAGACATATTCCTTGGGTGGGGGTAAATATAAGACGGCTGGAAAAATTTCATTCATAACGATGCAACAGATAGTTTTCAAAATAATTGATCTTGAATGACGGCATAAATTTCCGGACAGACTATAGAAACCCCATTACCCTAGATCAGTGGTTCTCAACCTTTTTGGCCCATGCCCCCTTTACCACATGTTCAGAACGTCATCCCCCCCCCCCTTTCGAATTTCCTCCCTATAAATCCTCCCCCCCCCCACCCTTACACAGTTTACATAAAAATGGCAGCTAAATTTAATAACACATACTAGAACAAGTCTAGACATCTACATAAAACGTGATCTTGGGTCTACGTAGGTTATACAACGAATTTCATTAGGGCGAGAAGTACAGAACCGTAAAATTTAGAGGGAAAAACAATATCAAGTAACTGGTTATTGTATTAATGCGATCTTGAAAAAAATCTTAATTTCCCCCCTCCCCCTGAAAGCCCTAAAATTCCGCCTGGGGGGATTCCCTACCGGTTGAGAACCACTGCCCTAGTTGGAATCTGTCTAGAGCAGGGGTGGGCAAACTACGGCCCGCGGGCCGCATGCGGCCCGCCAAGTGATTTTATGCGGCCCGCGAGGGCATTTAGAAATAAAAAATTTTAATTCGTTTTTAAGTTATTTTGTTGAATTTTCCAGAATTTCGTGTACCGTTATGATGAGTGTCAATACCAAACATAAGATTGAAGCTGAATGTTTTTAATGATGAATGGACAACTAAGTACTGTTTTATAAAAGGAGGTAGCAAATCAGTTTACTTGTTGTGTCGTGAGTCAGTGGCTGTCTTCAAGGAGTACAATTTAAAAAGATATTATCAAACAAAACATTCCGATTTCGGATACAATTTAACGACCGAAGAGAAGGAAAGGAAATGCCTTGAGTTGGTGAAATATTTGGAGAAACAGCAACATCTTTTCACTAAACAGTCTTCAATTCAAGATGCTGCAACTCAAGCTAGTATGTGCTGTCACACAGAATTGTAAAACAGAACAAGCCATTTTCTGATGGCGAGTTCATCAAGGAATGTTTGCTAGATGCAGCAAACATTATGTGTCTTGAACAAAAAAAAACAAAAGAAAAAGATTTGACAACATTACTTTATCAAGGAGAACTGTGGTCAGACGTGTTGACAAGATCAGTGACAATTTGATACATAAACTTCAAGATGCAAGTAAAAAATTGTTGTGGTACTCTCTTGCATTGGATGAGAGTACCGATGTACAAGATACTGCCCAGTTATTGATATTAATACGTGGAATAAACACTACTTTCAAATTCACTGAAGAGTTACTGAGTGTTGAGTCACTCAAAGACACAACCACAGGCCATAATTCAATGCTGTTACTAACTGTGTTGAAAGAACTGGGTTGGTTTGGAACAAGATGGCAAGTGTTACCACTTCACTGTGTGATTCACCAAGAAAGTCTGTGTAAAACTGTTTTGAATATCAAGAATGTTATTGACCCAGTTGTCAGTGTCATCAACCTCATCAGATCAAGATGACTTAATCACAGACAGTTCATGTCATTACTTGACGATTTGGAAACTGAACATTCCGATGTCCTGAACCACACCAATGTTCGATGGCTGAGTCTCGGCAAGGTGTTGAGGCGAGTGTGGGAACTCAGAGAAGAAATAGTGATGTTCCTAGAGATGAAGGGCATTGCATGTGACTTTAATACTAACATTGTCAATAAAGAGTGGCAGTTAGACTTTATGTTTGCCATTGAAATTATGGAAAAGTTAATTGAACTGAATGTCAAACTTCAGGGCAATGGTGTGTTTGCACATGCATTGTATGTATATGTAAAATCATATCAGTCAAAACTCTCACTGTTCTCCAGAGAAGCAAGTGAAAAAAGATTGTGTCACTTCCCTTTGCTGAAACAAGAAACCATTTCTGGTGAAATGACTGAAAAATACAAAGCCCAATTAGATGCATTGATTGGAGAATTTGGATGGAGATTCCAAGATTTCAAAAAATTAGAGCCATAGTTCAATATTCTCAGTTCATCTTTTAGTGCAGAAGCTAATACAGTCACAGTAGGAGCTGCTTGACTTACAAGCAGATCATGACCTGAAAGAGAAATTCAAGACAGATGGTTTGCTGGATTTCTATGGATCTTTATCACAAGAATCATTTCCCAACTTGAAAAACTTTGCAGCTAAACTGTTATCATTATTTGGATCAACATACATTTGCGAACAAGTATTCTCTTGCAAATCTAAGAATAGGTCTTTATTGTCGGACTGCAACTTGCATGCTGTCATGCGAATTTCAACAAGTAAACTTGCTCCAGATTTCAAGAATATTGTCAAAAATTGCAAGCAGTTGCATACATCTCATTAGAAATCAACAACTGTAGTGACAATATAGTCGCTGTGTGTCTAAATTAAAGCCATTGATAGTAATACAGAATATTTGTTATAATAACAAGTTGTAAAATCGTGTTAACAAATTAATAAAAGTTTTTGTCCATATTGTCAAATATAATGTTTAAGTGTATAAGTAAAATAAAATTGAAATAATTAGTTATTTATACTGCTTAATAACCTATAAATAATTAATAATTACTTATTGTGATAGGTTGCTGTAAACAAAATGGATATATATATATATATATATATATATATATATATATATATATATATATATATATATATATATATATATATATATATATATATATATATATGCGGCCCGCCAATAGCTTTACATGTGTCAATGCGGCCCTCCGCACGAAAAGTTTGCCCACCCCTGGTCTAGAGGAATCAACCCTTATACAAATACATGCATATAACTACGTGTGACCCACTTCCCTCGAATGAAGAATACAGAAGAGGAAGTACCAGTTGTAATCTGATTATGTGTTCCTCGGAGTATTGAGTGTCGGTCAGAATCACGGCCACTCCCTGCCGCATCATTCTATGCAGTAACAATAAGTTGTGAATTGTTTATGTAAAAAAAAATGTACACGCATTGACTGACTCTACCGTTGGCATAGTTCTTGGGGTCATTGGAACACGCAAGCCTCTCTCCCACTTCAGAGTAGAGACACAACAGAAGGGGAAAGGTGTGGGTGGGGGGGGGGGGGGGGGGGGGGGTTGAATGTTAAAACTGATTGGGAAGATTATAATACTGGAGGTTAGCATGGCCTAATGGGTAAGAGCGTTTGCACTTAAACGTCCGATGTGCTGATGCCAATGTAGCGGGTTCAACCCCTTCCCGGTCAGTTGGAATTAAATGTTAATCTCTCGTCCTTGACTTTAGGGCGTAAATTACAAGTGCTTCAGAAGTCGGAGTGGGTTCACCTGATGGCGAGGGACACAGGTAGTGAGGAAAGCTAATCCATACGCAAAAATCAGTCCAGTGCGCTAGACTGCGCTTGTATAGACTACACCTGACCAAGCGAAAAATAAATCTTAGAATAATATAGAACGTTTACTGGAAAGAAGTAGCAGCAATTAAAATGGGAACTAAAGTCGGCATGTATGAAAAGATAAAGCTGGTTATAAGACAGCGATGTGTTCAGTCATCAGGTCTCTTCTCCATAGCGAAATGATAATGAGATAGATCAAAGTAATCAGTGAAATAACATAACGAGTTAGAATTGGGAGTTCAGTGTTTAGAAGGAAGCGACGTGTGAGAGACGAAGTTTAGTGACAACTAACAAAATTGATGGGACAAGAGCAAGCGGAAGGCAGAGACAAATACCTGTATGTAGGTCAACATGACCGAATGGATAAGAAGGCGTGTTCTTAAACATCCGGTGTTCTGATGCCGAGATGAGGGGATCAACCCCTACACCGGACAGCCGGACTAAAATGTTGACCTGTCGTCACTGATTTGGGGACGTAAATTACAAGTGCCTCTGAAGTCGGAGTGGGTTCGCCTGATGGCGAGAGACACTGTTAATAGGTCAAACTAATCCACATGCAAATTTCAGCCCATCACTACTATAAATAGTGTGTATGGTCTACGCTTGAGTTCAAAGCGAGCGAGCGCAAACAACCCCCCACCCCCCCAAAAAAACACATTTTGAATATATTGCCTAATGTTTAAGAGCGTTCACTTCATCAAGGTTCTATAGAGATCACTTTCTATCGGGCAAGCTGGAACCTTGGTCAGTCCGCCACTGTACCAGGCATAAAATGTCGCTTAAAAGTCGACAGGGTCGACTTCATTGCACCGGGTTTTATCCCATATGGTTCTTTCCGTAGCACGGAAAACGTCGCACAAAGCACGAACTCCGTAGCTTTTAGCGACGACCCACAGGAGTCTCCGAAACATTTAGCTCGTAAACCGAAGGGCGCGGCCCGGAATCGAACCAACAACCTTCGGAACACGAGTCAAACGGCTTGACCACTTCGCCACAAAGACTCCCAAAGAGACTACCTGGCATAAATGGGACAATAACACCAGACCTTATCCAAGACTGGTGATCTTTTCTGCATTTTCTGGCTTTGAACTTACGTAGTCCATACACTTTCTAATACTTCTATTTCTAAGACACTGGACTGATTGATGTTTTGCGTGTGGATTAGCTTTCCCTATCATCATGGCCGTGCAAGATTATCGGAAGGGAGGCGTTATTCGCAGCGCGCTGAGTCTACTGCTAATAATATTGAGAGTTACCAGATAAAACGAGTGGCACAAGATATTGATTGCATCCATCGGTTGGGCTCGCAGTCCACCACACACTCAACCGGAAGTGATCGACAACGCTTTCAATTTATATGATTCTTTATTTCATTGAACGCATTACACAAAAGCACTTGCTTGCCTTCTACGTTATTAATATTATATTACCGTCTTCTATTATATGTGTGTATCTGTAATCAATAAATGCACTGGCCCCCTAACATATCCCAGTTAGTATTCCTCGAATGTATCAACAGTAGTAAACGTCAGGTGAGCAGCCGCGACCGCGAATAACACTCCTCGTGGGGAGGCGTTATTCGCAGCGCGCTGCGTATAATCACTTCATTATCGGAATAGCGCATGATGATGCGACACATTCCGTTAATTAATTGCTGTAAAAATTACCTGATGTGATGATGCGATTTATCCAAACAGAATAATAAAACAATAATTAAACATAAAAAAGTTTTGTCGGTTAGCTGGTGCTAGTTCCTTCTCTATATTGTGGAACACGACGATCGTAGTCACGAGATGTTGTTTACATTTCATGGAGATAGGCTTGGGAATGTATTTTACTTCTGCGGACGTTAAACAGTACAAGCATAGGAATGTAATGTATATTTCAGAACTGAAAGTTTCATTATTTCGAAATCAATGAATCTCTCTTTAGACGAAGACCATACCTCTCGTTGGAAAAAAAGCTTCATTCGTAAAGGTAAATAACTCATCCTATCCCTGTTGGATATCTAAGTGTTTATTACTTCCCTTGGATTACAGAACTAATGCTCTTACTCACATATCTTTCAACAGTAGGCCTTTGGCATTTCCATTAGCACTTCTGCAGTATTAAGTTTTCACTAGGCGAGCACATGAATGCTGTTTAGGTTTCTTAAACATAGAATTAAAGGGGAGTGGTAGGTCATAGGTTACGATGATTGCTCCTGGCTCGTGTTCATCTGATTTGTTTTACTATATGAGCTTGTTTGATTTTTATAAAAGAAGAAATTAGACAACCCACCCACACATGGATTATTTATAGCAATGGTTCTCAACCGGTGGGGAATTCTAGAGTTTCCAGGTGGAGGGGGCGAGTGGGGGGGGGGGGGGGGGGGGAGATTAAGATTATTTCAAGATCGCGTTAATACAAGAACCTATTACTTGATATTGTTTTTTCCCTCCATACTTTTTTTTTCCGCATATCCTTTACAAGCCATCGCTGTCAACGTCAGCATCTTTCAGCTGATTATTGATTCAGCTCCATACTTTACGGTTCTGTAATTCTCGCCCTTCTGAAATTCGTTTTATAACGTTAAGTAAACCTGCACATCACGTTTTATGTAGACGTCTAGCCTTGTTCTAGTATGTGTTATTAAATTTAGCCTCCATTTTTACGTATACTGCATTTATAGGGAGGAAATAAAAAGAGGGCGGGGGGGGGAGGGGTTACATTCTGAACATATGGTGAAGGGATGCATGGGCCAAAAAATGTTGTGAATCACTGATTTATAGCGTGAAACGGGATCTGTTACTTTCCATTTTCTGTTACATTAACTTACTTAATCATAATTAATTATCTTAACTGCTCAATTCTTATAAAGTTGTTTTCAACTAACTGCCTGCCTGTCTGTCCGTCAGTCCGTCCGAACACTGGTTAATTGTTTGGTTGGTAGATTGATTGGTTCATTGATTGGTTAATTGTTTGATTTGTAGATTTATTGATTGATTGATTGATTGATTGGTTGATTGTTTGGTTGGTAGATTGATTGTTGGTTGGTTGGTTTATTGATTGATTTATTGGATTGGATGATTGTTTGGTTGGTTGGTTTATGATTGGATTGGATGGGTGATTGGCTGATTGATTGGTTGGTTGGTTGATTGATTGGTTGGTTGATTAATTGGTTGGTTGGTTGATTGATTAATTGGTTTATTGATTGGTTGGTTGATTGGTTAGTTGGTTGACTGGTTGATTGGCTGGTTGATTGATTGATTGGTTTGCTGGCTGACTGGTTAATTGATTGGTTGGTTGTTTGAATGGTTGATTGATTAATTAATTGGTTGATTGTTTGATTGATTGGTTGATTATTGGTTGGTTGATTGATTGATTGGTTGGCTGATTGATTGGTTGGTTGATTGACTGAGTGGTTGGTTGATTATTGGTTGGTTGGTTGATTAATTGATTGATTGGTTTATTGGTTGATTGATTGGTTGGTTGATTGATTGCATTTTTATTTGCTCGGTTGCCTTGAACTCGAGCGTAGTTTATGCTAGACTGATTTTTAAGCATGGGCTAGCTTTCCCTCTTACCTGTGTCCCTCGCCATTAGGCGAATCCACTCCGACTTCTGATGTACTTGTAACACATGTCCCCAAGTCAGGAGCGAGAATTCAACATTTTAGTCCAACTGACTGTTGGTTGAACCCGCTACCTCGCCATCAGCACATCGCAAGTTTAGGAGCGAGCGTTCTTATCCATTCTGCCAGGCTGAGCCCGGTTGATTGATTGATTGATTGATTTATTCATTCATTCATTCATTCATTTATTCATTCATTCATTCATTCATTTGTTGGCAATCTCTGGAAGAGTTAGATTTAACTCTGCTGTTTATTTATTGAGCTACCGCCATGACTGCTGTTTATTTATTAAGCTTGTGTCATGACTGCTGTTTATGGATTGAGGTACGTTTATAACCGTTGTTTCTGGATTCAGGTTCTGTTATGACTGCAGTTTCTGAAGATCGGCTCCACTATGTCTTCAATTTCTGAATCAGTGCTTTACTAAGACTGCTGATTTTTACATCATGATCTCACTATGACTTGTGGATTCAGATTCTGTCATGACTGCTGTTTCTTATTCAGATACTGTCCTGAGAGCTGTTTCTAGATAAATACAAGGAGGCTTCAAATGAAACCATTACATGTTTTGTTTTTTTTAATTTATTTTTTATTTTGTGAATATATTCTGAAAAAGTAAAGAACAAATGTATCAGTTTTCGATGTAGTCACCACTGCGTTCAATGCAAGTCCTTCAGGGAGGATAAAATGCTTGGATTCCCGTATTCACAAATGCTTTTGGTCGCGAGTGTAACCATTCATGCACCACCTGTTGTACCTCTTCATCGGACCGAAAAGTTGTGAAACTTCCTACTCCACTCATACACTTGCTGGGCTGACAGGCATGTATCGCCATTTTGTTTTCATATCCTTTACAGGACATCGCTGTCAACGACATACTGGACCTTTATTCATCGATGAATTTCTGTAGGTTTCACTCTTTCAGTGATTTAAAAAAAACAAAAAACACGGATAATAGATCGCTGCTCCTCTTTGGTGCATGTCAAAAGTGGGGAGGCTATCTGTAATCTGTCTTTATGACGTCACCGTGTTCGTCTGCACCGCGATGTCATATGGTTAACACTCTTGACATCCTTAACAACAATATTGACAGGTTTCAAGACAATGGCATGGTTATTGTAATTTCTATCACACTTTTATGGTTTTCATTTGAAACCCCCTCGTATTTCCAAATAATCCCTCTTCCACATTGACTGCTGCTTCTGGAAAAATCAAAGATTCCGACATTGTTCCTTTTCTGGAGTTGCTTCACTATGTACTTGACTTTAACCTCTTCACTGTGACTGCTGATTGTGGAGTTTAGGTTTCACGATGACTACTGTTTCTCTATTAGCGTCCCAACATGTCTATTGTTTATGAGGTATAGTTCCACTATGTATGCTGTTTCTGTATTAGTATTCCACCTTGGCTGCTGTTTAAGATGACTGTTTCGTAGTGACTACTGTTATTAGATGAGGGGTCTATGACAGATGTTTTGGAGTGTCCGAATCCGAAAGACTGTTTTCGTTTATCATTTCCCGCCATGATAACCGTTTCTTGTTTTGGACTAAAGAACAATTTAAAAAAAAAAACTGTTGAAATTAAGAAAGAATATACACAATTACAATGATTTCTCGTTCACATTTAAACATTCGGCAACAGTTTCGGCAACTTTCTGTCATTGTTTGTATTTTTTTTAAATGGTTTATTTTGGCAACTTACTGTAATTATGTTTATTCTTTAACCTCTTTGATTCCTTTCTGCCATGATTCATTATTCCCCATTTGGAGGTGCCCCGTGTACACATATTTGAGAAGCACTGATTTGCACAGTAGTCTTATTGTCCATGAACTGTTGTTCGCCTCTGATGACCTTGGAACACTCGGCGATTGCCTCTCTCCTCCTACCCCGCCACCACCCTTGAAAATAAGATTACCTAACAGCTGCATGCTATTTCACCCTCTGTCTCTCCTCTCTCTCTCTCTCTCTCTCTCTCTCTCTCTCTCTCTCTCTCTCTCTCTCTCTGTGCGTATGTGTGTCTGTCTCTCTCTCTGTATCTCTCTCTGTGTTTCTTTCGTTGTTTCGTTGTCTCTCTCTTCTCTTTTCTTTCTTCTCTTATCTCTTCTCTGTCTTCTTTCTTCTTCTCTATCTCTCTCTTCTCTCTCCTCTTCCTTTCTCTCTCCTCTTCCCTTCTCTCTCCTCTTCCCTCTCTTTCCTCTCTTACTTTTCTCTCTCTCGTCTCTCCCTCTCTCTATTCTCTCCTCTTTCTTCTCTTTCTCTCTCTTCCCCCTCTCTCTCGTCTCTCCCCCTCTCTTTTCTCTCTCTCTCTCGCCCTCTTCCCCCTCTCTCTTCTCTCGCTGTCTTCTCTCTCTCGCACTCTCTCTTCTCTCTCACTCTCTATCTCTTCTCTCTCGCTCTCTATCTCGTCTCTCTTCTCCCCCCCCCCCGCCCTGGGATAAACTAACCCCCGAAGTCTCCCGCCTGTCTCTGTCACAGCCTGTGTTCGTCACCTTGTGTCTGTTTATATTAGGTTCTTGTTGACCTTGAGGTGCAGCACGCTCCCCAGTCACTTCATTCTGGTGCTGCAGTTGCGCAGTAGTGAAATATCGATTGACATTCCTGTGCGTTGTTGGCGGGCGGGGATTGCACAATGATTACATTATTTTGGCGACTAACGCGAGGGAGCTTTTAGCTATAGGCAAATGTCACAGTCCGGTCTTTACAGTTTGCAAATAATGTCCGCGGATTTCAAAATATGTCAGTTCGCTTTTTAAACATATTTGTTTCGGCAACTTTCTGTAATTGTTTTTATTTTTTAAAACCTGTTTATTTCGATAACCTTCTGTAATTGTTTTTATCTGTAAAACATGTTTATTTCGGCAGGTTTCTGTAATTCTGTTGATTCCTTGACCTCTTTCCTCTTTGTTTCGGAAACTTTTCGTAAGTGTGTTTATTCTTTGACCTGTTTATTTCGATAGTATTATATCCTTGTGTATATAATCATCACCGTCTTTGTGTCATTTTTTGGGGGGTTTCTCTTGTGTTTATATTTTAACCTGTTTGTTTTGGCAACTTTATGTTATTCGGCACTCTTCCGAATAACGGTCCTAAATGGGGAGATAACTCTTTAGTGTAAAAAGTATCCCTTATAGGGCCTCATTAGCTGATGTCGTCTATCACTTCCGGTTCAATGTGACGTGGACTACTAGACCGATCGATGGATGCAATAAATGTTTCCTGGGCCCGGAGGACTCAGACTGTCGTCGAAGTGTATATCTATTTCCACATATAACTGATAGGTATACACTCCTACAACTGTGAGGTCCCTCCGGGCCCAAAAACATTTATTGCATCCATCGATCGGTTTAGCAGTTCACGTCACACTGAACCGGAAGTGATGGACGACATATTCAATGCTCGTTCCGATATGTACAATGTTTTCACAAAGAACATGCTTTCGGACAGTATTTACAACTTTTGTGCCACAATTTCCACATATAACTGTGAAATAATATTGGTACTTAATTCTATTTTCTCAGTTCTATATTTTAGTTCGTAGTGTTTAATATTTTTTAAAAATTATATCACCTAATGAGGCCATGTAAGGTAAACTTTTTACACTAAAGAGTTATCTCCCCATTTAGGACCGTTATTCGGAAGAGTGCCTGTGATTCTGTAACCTCCCTTTTTCCTTTAGTGTGTGTAAGATTATTTTTGTAAACGCTTTTTATTAAAACAATTTTCTGACATTGTGTTTATTTTTTAATAACTCTGTTTCTGCAACTTTCTATAATTTAATGTATTTTTTAACATCTTTATTTCCACAACTTTATGTAATTGTGGCCGAAAGGACAAGAGCGCTCCAGCTCTTAAACTTCTGATGGCGAAGTAGGCAGTTCTACCGCTACACCGGCATTCAGTTGGACTTCAACGCTGACTTCTCGGTAAGAAAGCAATAGAAACTACTTAACGTTAGTCGCGGTCCCAACTTCACGGCAAAGGGTCACCCACATAATGCTTAATTCCTGTGCCAGTGAATATCACACACAATAATCCCCACCGCCCCATGTGAAAAGTTGAACAGACAGGAGTCTCGACAAAAAAAAACAAAAAACAGCCCGTACAGGGATACTATGCATAATGTCGTCGCCAGAATGCCAACACAAAAGTCCGCCACGAAAAATACGGTTCATCGTCGACGGAAGCAGCAGTCACTAGAAAACCAGCAGCACACATTACTGCATAAGGCATCTTAGTCAGTTCAGCGAACCGCGGGCCGACATTTTCCGGAACACGCAGTTCACGCTACAAACAACCACGGACAGATGTAAAAGCACGCCACAATAAATTCACAGCTCACAGTGTCGCTCAACGCATTCAACTCAGTAGTGTTATACTGTTACCATTTAACATGGCGAGGGTCATATAATCTTGCTATTTCTGCTTTCCTTTTCACTGCGTTTTCTTTACTTGACTGACATGTTGTGTTAGATTGTCATTTTAAATTAATATTGTGGTAGAAAGTTTACATTATTTCAACTTGAAGGAGTTATCTCATTACTTTAGGTTATGTTATGTGAAATCTGAGGTATTTACCTGGGCGGAATATGCCAGGCAATTGTGCAATCTATTGTTTTTGTCCTCGTTATTGAAATTCACAATTGGAAAACATTGTTTTTTTTTTTTTTAAATTCTTTTGTTTTCCATTTTCAGTGGAGGGATTTTAAACGGGCACATTGTGCTGACGGGTCCTCTTAGTCCCCCCTCCCCTCTCCCCACCTCCTACACCCGTATTTGCGAAGATTATGCGTCTGATCCACTATCCACAAGTCACGTGGTCGGGGGAGGAAAATAACATCCTACACGATTTATACCGGTATACTATAGTTAGAGTTGGGCATCGTATCCCGAAGCCACACCGTCTCGACGCATTATATATTACCCATACTCTCACGGGTTTTTAGCTCCTTAGTTACATCATGTAGTCAATTTTCCACCTCGATAACTCAATTGCACACAGACACGAGTTCGTGATTGATGTTGTGTTAAATTAGCAGCATCCGGCGTATTTAAGCTGGCCACGCAGTGGCAACTGTAGTCTTTCTTAGGCATGCGTTCTTAGCTGCTTCTAAGAATAGATGTCATAGAAGTTCAACACATGTTCAAAAAATGACAGCACATTCTTGGAAATAAAACAAATAAAATACGAAACACGGCCTTTTAAAAGGTGAACACTTAATCTAGGGGCAGTCCTTCTGTCTGTCCGGGCGTTGGTGACCATGTCTGTCCGCAGCTTTCTGTCTCTTGTGCTGCGAATCATTTCTGATACCGGCGTTTCTCCATGCCATGTTGTCAAACTGTCTAGCACAGTGGTTCTCAACCGGTGGGGAATTCCTCCCCAGGGGGGAATTTTAGGGTTTCGGGGGGGGGGGGGGAATTAAGATTATTTCAAGATCGCGTTAATACAAGAACCGATTACTCGATATTGTATTTTTCATTCATACTTTACGGTTCTGTACGCCTCATCCTTCTAAAATCCATTTTATAAAGTAAGTAGACCCACAAATCACGTTTTATGTGGACGTCTAGACTTGTTTTAGTATGTGTTATTAAATTTAGCTTCCATTATTATGTATACTGTGTAGGGGCGGGGGCGGGAAGGGGGGTTAGGTAGGAAATATGAAAGGGGGGATGACGTTCTAAAAATATGGTGAAGGGGGGCACGGACAAAATTTTTAGGTAGGAAATACGAAGGGGGGGGGGGATGACGTTCTGAAAATATGGTGAAAGGGGGCACGGGCCAAAAAAGGTTGAGAACCACTGGTTTAGCATCTTCTCTCTTAGTCTTCCCCGGCCTCTCTTCCCCTTCAGCCTCCTTTTTGTGATGACATACCCCAGCTCTTCTCTTCCCATGACGTCCCATAGAATGTGAGATGTCTTCTTCTGATGCCAGTAACCGGTTTTATTTGTCAGTCCACTTTTTTTCAAAATATGTTTATTAATTTTTCTACCCGTCCACGGTGTTCTCATCATTCTTCTATAAACCAAATCTCCGCAGCTTCCACATAACTTCTCACTTGACTGTTAAGTGTCCATAATTCGTTTCCGTACATCAGGATTGACCCAATACAGTTCTTACGAATCATGTTCGTAACCTCGATTTACAAAGGTACATTTCAGAGAATATTTGTCATCTTGCGAAATGTTGCCTTTGCTTGGGCTATTCAACAACTACAAACAGAGAAATGTTTCCAGTCTGCAATTTGCAAACACGAAACCGCCTAGTCAGCATGTTTGAAAAGATCTAACACGATGAACTAATTGCTAAATAAATTCACAGACACCACACTATTGATTGAAATGCTGCCCGCCCGTCCTTCTACTGGAGACGGTGAAATGTTGTTGTCATTGTCCAAACAAAACGTGCAACAAAGAATTGCTGACTGTTGTTGTGCCTGTAGTTGTCGTTGTGTGTTTGTAGCAGTTGTTGGCGTGGTGGATTTTGTTGTCGTCTTTGTCATAATTGTTGTTGTTAATGTGGTCGACGTTGTTATAATTGTCGTAGTCGCAGTCACCATAATTGTTGCTGCTGTTGTTGTAGCCGTCGTCATCATAACAATTGTTGTTGTTGTTGTTGTCGTCTTAGTTGTTGCGGTCAACGTTTTTGTTGTTGGCGATTTTATTTATTTATTATTTTTTTTTTTTTGGGGGGGGGGGATGGGGATCATTTGTCATTGTTACTATTGTTGTTGCAATCCTATCATATCGAGCTGTTCAGTTTTAACCGAAGGAATGGAATTTGAGGAGGGTTGAGATTGGTAATGATCTTTCATTCCCAATCCGTAGTTCCCAAGCAACATTTTTATTCCCAAGCAACATTTTTATTCCCACGCAACATTTGTATTCCCATGCAACATCTTTATTCCCAGGCAATTGTACTATTTACAATTATCTCTAACGAGCCACTGAACAATTGCAAACACACACACACACACACACACTTGTACATTCATGTATATCCTAAATACACATTGACATTCATACGAATGAACACACGCGTGCACTCAAACATCTACACACACAGACACACACAGATAGATGTGTGTTGACAGAGACATAGAATGTGTACGTGTGTACATATATGCGTCTGTACATTTGTCCCTCTCTCTACATGTGCAAGTATATATGTGTGTATGTGCGCGCGTGTGTGTGTGCGTCTGTCTATCAGTCTGCCGGTTCATCTGTCGGCATCCCAGTAGGCGACATGTAAGTTTACAGACAGCGGGGAAAAGATCAATCAATTACAAAAGCCACTTTACACGATAGCAGACGAGACTTCCAGACAGTACTGTATCTGTTTAGCCTGTTTCTGTGCACTGTAAACGACTTTGTCGGTGACATAACATGACCTTTCACAAATGTCATTTTTCAGTTGTTCATGCGAACACCCCACCCCACTTTACTTTTGCCTTGGCGGCATTACGCTTCTTATGTCTGTTAACTTCCAGGTGTTTAGGGTTGTATGCAGCCGGTTTCTGCAGCGCTGTTAGTTGCATCTCTCTCTCTCTCTCTCTCTCTCTCTCTCTCTCTCTCTCTCTCTCTCTCTCTCTCGGTGAACTTGTGTGTGTGTGTGTGTGTGTGTGTGTGTGTGTGTGTGTGTGTGTGTGTGTACGCGCGCGTGTGTGTGTCTGAATGTTTACAATTTACCTCCACACTAAGCTGCATGTGCATGTGATGGCGAGCGAGGAATTCTGCAAACCGGCTGGTCGGCTTGCTTACTAAGACTTTTCACCGTTAGTGGTGACATGTTGTCAGACCAGGACAGCTGGGTGTGTGGAGTGTGTTCCAAGACCGTTAATTAACATAAATAAAAAAAAGACAACAGTAGAGACCCCCTCTGCTGGACCTAAGACACATGTAGGACATATTGCTGGACACACATTTCTATAGACCAATCAGCACTCGCTTGTGATGTAGTCAGTATCACACCGTCCACCTGTACTTCCACAAGCATTTCCTGGTACCAAATATAGGCTGGGTCGACCTGGGAGTCCAGGTAAATTGTAAACAATATAAAATGACACAAAGTAGTGCAGCTTTACATAACAGAGTTACGACACATACAGAACGTTGCGGCGGTTAGCCTTCATCAGCAAACAAACACATTCACAAACACAACATACAGTGTAGTTATATACTACAAACACAAACACAACATACGGTGTAGTTATATACGGTGCTGGGTGTTACGGTTCAGTGAGCACATAGAAAGAAGGGGGCGGGGTAGGAGGCGTGTAAAATTGGTATTGACCAAGACCCCATTGTGTTATTTAAGGTTTGGGTGGACTGGTGTGCATGAACACGCGTACATACATAGACACACTTCAACAGACAAAATGCTAGTGTATGTGGACATATGCACAGTATATGCAAGAAGAGAGAGAGAGAGAGAGAGAGAGAGAGAGAGAGAGAGGAGAGCGAGAGAGAGAGAGAGGAGAGCGAGAGAGAGAGAGAGTCAGACAGAGAGAGACAGAGAGAGACAGAGAGAGGAAAAGTGCCTGCGACATACCACATGGGGCATACTGTACCCTACGAAATAGTCAGTATGGTTGCTTGTCATACAACGCGCTTCAGGAGCCCCTCGCCCAGTGCTCGAGTTGTTGGGGCTGTGTAAGATCCAACCACTGGCAATGCACGTGAAGAAGTTAATTGTAGGCTGTTTGGAATCCACTCAATGGGGAGCGAACACTTGGCCGCCAGGACGACAGGCGACTGTCTAGCGCACTACACCACCGCGGCTTCCGTGTTGACGTGAGTAACGGATACTAGTCGTATTTAGAATATTCTGAACAATATCAGGAAAGGAAGTGCGGAGAGGGGGTGAATGGTCACTGCGGTAGCTGTGCGGCACCAAACCAAAGTCTAGACTCTAGAGCAGGGGTGGCCAACCTTTTCAGCCGGCGGGCCAAATTTCGGAAATAATATTTGCTGCCGGGCCACGCACCTAATTTTATTTTTTATTGTTGTTATTAATTACAGTAAATAAGCAAGCGTGCTACAACTTCGACCACATAGTCGCTTCCCGGTAGGTGAGATCGTGCTCAAACGCTTGCCAGGTTTAATGTAAACCAAAATAAATATATCTTGTTAATTAATTTACCTTTCCCTTGTAGATGAGTATTAACGTCATTTAGGTGGCTAGATATATCGACCAGAAATTCAAAGTCTCAAACCCACTCTTTGTCTTCAAACTCTGGGATACTTTTCGACTTGCTTGCAAAGAATGATTGTATTTCGTGTTGCAAATCAAACACTCTTTTCAACAATTTGGCACGGGTCAGCCATCTTACTTTTGCATAAAATGTAACGTCATGATAATCTGAGTCCAAAAACTAGAAATTCTTGGAACTGACGGTGACTCAACCCGTTCGATTTCATGAAGATCACTATTTTGACGACCACTTTCATGACATGGCCCATTTTGAGGGCCTTCGAACATAAATTCTTCTGATGAATAATGCAATGAAAATTTAGCATTGAAGTGTTACCGACTTTGGAGGCCTCATTTTCAATCAATTTTACTAAACCTTCGGGTTTCCCAACCATTGCTGGGGCACCATCCGTTGTTAAGCCCGATAAGTTGTTAAGTTGTAACAAAAAGCAATTCAATGTCGATGTAACTACTTCTAACAAATCTCGTAACTTAGTAGTGTCCTTAGGTGGATACAGCGCCGCTAATTCTTCTGTCTTTTTAAAATGGATGTCAACTATTATGTTATTATCAGACAGACTGTGGGATCAACACCTTGTGCCACATTTATTGAAAGACAGAAGATCAAGTGGTTTGGCCATGTTGTTAGAATGCAACACCAGCAACTATCATCACTGGCCTTACATCAAAGATCATCTGCGACGAGACCAGGAGGACGTCCAAGAAGAAAATGGATTGACGACATCAAAGACATTGTACAGCCACACGGAATGACACTATCCAGTGCCGCCCACCGGGCGCTGGAACGCAAATTAAATCCTCTCCACGACGTTTGACGGCAGAAGTGGAAGAAGATGGTGATGATGATGATCAACACCCACGATAAAAATTGCCAGTTGGGCAGTATCTGCCATATCTGTGCTTTCATCCACTGCTAGAGCATAAAATATAAACTCGGATGCTCGACTTTTCAAATTATCTTCAATATATTTTCCAATCTCCCCCGATGGTGTTTCCACCTTGTCGTGGTGGGGGAGCTTGAGTTTCTCAATGACCCTGAGAGCTATGCCGGCGGTAGCGTAGCTACCAGCAGGGCCTCCCAAGCCGGACAGGTCAAAGGGTAGAGAACAGACAAAGAGAAACACCCTGGTCCTCCAGGTTGGGGGTTGAAGCGTGGGGTTAACATCCCCACCTTTGTAAAAACCTTTCTTTGTTACGAAACAAATACATGAGCCTCGATATCGGACTGACTTATCTGGACAACGACCTTGGAACGTTAAAGGACTTTTGAGATTTGGAACATGGAATGTACGGACACTATATCGAGCTGGAGCGGCCGAAGAACTAACCCGGGAGCTGATTGAATATCAAATGGATATAACAGCAATTCAAGAAATAAGGTGGCCAGGAGAGGGTACTTTAGAGCAAAATGGAATGATTATAATATATGGAGGAAACACCCAAAATAAACATGAATTAGGAACAGGATTTGTCATCAAAAAAGAGTTATGGGGGAACGTTTTAAACTTTAAAGCTTTTAATGACAGGATTAGTAAATTACGAATAAAAGGTAAATGGAAAAATATAACGATGATTAATGTACATGCACCTACTGAAGAGAAAGAAGATGATATTAAAGAAGACTTTTATAATGATCTGGAAGATGTCATAGAAGAAACCCCCAAACAGGACATCCTGATTGTGCTGGGAGACTTCAATGCAAAAATAGGTAGAGAGCAAACTAATAAAAAAGTGGCCGGTATGGAAAGCCTACATACAACTTCAAATGATAATGGATGGAGAGTCATCAACCTGGCAGAAGCCAAAGGACTGCAGGTTAGCAGTACCAGACTACAAAGAAAGGATATACACAAACAAACTTGGAAATCATGTGACAAGAGAACCTATAATCAAATAGATCACATTTTAATTAACAACAGAAATGCATCAAACATACAGCAAGTCAGAAGTTATAGAGGAGCTGAGTGCCACAGTGACCACTTCCTCGTTGGAGCAAAATTTAAAATAAAACTTAAGAGAGCTTTCTATACTAAATTACAAAGATTACACCCAACATATAACAGAGAAAAACTGCAAGACATTACAGTCAAAGAGAAATTTACAGATGAAATAAAATGTAAACTTGAAACTCTGCAAAACCCTTTGGAGGAAAGCATTGACCAAACTTGGTTGAACATCAAGAATACAATTCAGTCTACCGCAGAAGAATGTCTCGGTGTGTTAACCACGCATAGAAAGAACAGATGGTTCAATCAAAAATGTGAAGAAGCAGTCATTAGGAAGAAGAATGCCAGACATGTATGGTTAAATGACATCAATAACATCCAAAAGGAAAAGCATTATAGAAATGAATGTAAAGAGGCTACAAAAATAGTCAGACAGCAGAAGCGAGAATATATGAGTAATATAATCAAAGATATGGAAACTAATCACCAGAAAAATGAATCCAGAAAATTTTTTAAAGAACTGAAGTCAATGAAACGAGGGCACCAACAAAACACATATGGTTTAAAAGACAAAAATGGGAATATGATAAATACCAATGAGGAAATGTGCAACACATGGAGAGAATATTTTATTGAATTACTAAATTGTGAAGCTCCAAGTAATATTTTCTCACAGGAAGAGGTTCTAACATGCGAACCACAAATTGAAGAACCTACATTTGAAGAAATCCTATATGTAATCTCAGGACTTAAAAACAATAAGGCAACTGGGACTGATGGAATTGCTGCTGAATTTATAAAGGCAGGTGGCCATGCATTACATCTAAAGCTATACGAACTAATAATAAAAATCTGGAGGACAGAAGAATTACCCCATGACTGGAAAGAGTCATTATTGATACCTATCTTTAAGAAAGGAGACAAGTTCCAATGTGGAAATTATAGAGGAATATCACTACTGTCCACAAGCTATAAGATACTATCCGCAGTATTACTAAATAGACTAAAACCATATTCAGAAGACATATTAGGTGACTACCAGGCGGGTTTTAGACAAAACAGATCAACAATAGATCAGATATTTATCTTACGACAAATAGCCGAGAAACATTGGGAATATAAAAGAGATCTCCATAACATTTTTGTGGATTTTAAAAAGGCTTATGATAGTGTCCATAGGAATAGTCTATGGAATGCTATGCAGGAATTTGGAATACCAAGGAAGTTAATCAACATGACCAGACTATGCATGGAAGATACTTATAATATAGTAACATATAAAGGCAGGAAATCAGACCCCTTCCAAATAACATCTGGCTTGAAACAGGGTGATGCACTATCGCCGCTACTCTTCAATCTGGCTCTAGAGAAAGTTGTAAGGAAGGTAAAGGAGGAATGTGATATTGGAGGAACATCCAAGCTGCTTGGTTATGCAGATGATATAGATATTATAGGGCAAAGTGAACAAAAGACATTGGAAATATTGACTCACTTAAAGGAAAAAGCCCAACAGATGGGGCTGGTTATCAACCAAGATAAGACAGAATATATGGTAATTTCAAGAGACGGAATGGCTAGAAACTCTGGCCACATACACATAGATAATATGACCATTAAAAGAACGGAAACATACAAATACCTGGGTACGATCTTCAACTGCTCCAACATCATAAGGGAAGAAATACAAACTAGAATCAACTCTGGAAATAAGATATACTATGCACTACAACATCTACTAAAATCAAAGGCGCTATCTCGTAACACCAAAATCACAATATACAAAACACTGATCAGACCAGTTGTGCTGTATGGCTCTGAAACCTGGAGTACAACGAAAGGAGACGAAGCCTTGTTACAAACCTTTGAGAACAAAATTTTAAGACGCATCTTTGGACCCATTAGGGATACACAAAGTGGAGAGTGGAAAAGAACAAGTAACAAAGACATTTATGATCTGTTTAAGTCCCCGCTAATCACTGGTATCATGAAGGCTAATAGACTACAATGGCTGGGGCATATAGAAAGAATGGAAGATAATAGGGAAACAAAACTCGCTTACACTCAGGAAATAAATGACCGTAGATCCCGAGGTAGACCAAGAAGGCGGTGGAGAGATAATACATGTACAGACCTACAAGCACTTGGAATCAACGACTGGCAAGAGAAGGTCCACCAGAGAGACGAATGGAGACGGATTGTATTTGCAGCAAAGAACCTCAATGGCTCGGAACGCTGAAGAAGAAGAAGAAGATATTTTCCAATGTCGTCCACACGCCTAGTAATAGCCTGACGAGACAGACTTATTTTTTTAGAAATCCTTCTTTTCAGAGTTTCAACGACGCTCTCCAAACATCCCATAACCATTTCACCATCTGAATATGGCTTCGTTGTTGTTGTTTTTTTTTTCCCCCGCATAACTAGCTTTTACATAGCATGTTGACTCTGAACCCGCTCTCGTAATTATCCTTTGTTGTGCAGAAATGTTTTTTTTTAAAGTCATTTACTTGGTCTTGTCAAAATTGCCCTTTGTACTTACAAAACTTATTTGCATGTTTAATCTCGTAGTGCCGTTTGATGTTATTCTCTTTCAAGACAGAAACAGTATATAGTCCACCTGTCTTGAATACTTCTTAATTCTTCTGTGATTCTTCTATTCTTTGGTCCAACGTCTTTACTAGTTGACGCCATGGTTACGTAATACCTCAAATACACATATTGAATATTCACATAACAAAAACCCACATCAAAATAATATTAATCTTCTTATATATAAATTAGGATGTGCGTATCTCTGTCTGTCTGTATGTCCTTTATTTGTTCGCGAACGGCCCATCCGATTGAGATGAAATTTTCTACACGCCTTCCTTTCATTCCAGAGCTGTCAACTGTGATATTTTGTTAGTGTGAAATCGCCTGCTTACTCAGTATTATTTCATTTTTCATTTTTCATCATAATTTCATATATCTCAGGGGACCTAACTCTGTAAAAGTTATTTCAAGGGGCATAACTTTTCTGTATAACTTATAGTCATATTGTGGCATCGTTTTCAAAGATTTATAAACTCTTTGTCCATAGTTATGTACCGGCATATGAGTTATAATAAATAATGATACAATCTGTAAGGCATTTTCAAAGTTTTCATAAAAATGATGCACAATGCATAACATTGTAACTCATCTTTTTTTGCTTAAGAAGTTACTGTAGTCATGCAGGTGATTAGAAAGAGTTTTCATTAAAAATAATGGATGGTGTGTGGTAGAACGTTCTTTTAAGTTACATTTTTTGTTGTTGTATGAATTTAATGAAGCCGGACAGGGTCAGGCAGACAGATAGACAGACAGACAGATAGACAGTCGGGAACAGGAACTTATATGACTACTTATATAAATTAAATGAGATGCTTCACACCAGGAGCTGGGCGATGTCGGGCCGGGTCAGACAGACAGACAGACAGACAGACAGACAGATAGTCGGTAACGGGAACGGGAACTTATATGACTACTTATATGAATTAAATGAGATGCTTCCCACCAGGGACTGGGCGAAGCCGGGCAGGGTCAGCTAGTAATCTATATTAATCATACCTTTCTCGCTGATGTTCTCAGCCAATATCCAACCAATATTATTTCTTCTTTCAACAACATCCACTCAGAGAAATATCAGGAACAGAGAGTTTATTTCTAATACCACAAGGTCTTTTCACAAACTAAACCACCATGGTTCCTACAGTCTATGGTCCATAATGTTCCCTTTACGAATGTTCATGTTCAAGTCACTGGAGTAGAACTAGCCAGGTTAATAAGTTCCCAAGGTGCACATATTCATTCTGCTAAATGTTCCGGATTTGAGAGTATCCAGTGCAACATTCCTCAAGCGGTGAAATATACCTGATAATAAATTTCCTCAGAAGTTATGAATATCCACAGGGCAGATTAGCTTCAGGAGTTACAAATGGCCAAAGTTCAGACGTTATAAATATCCACAAGGCTGGTAAACTTCAAGAGTTATAAATATCCAAAGGGCATATAAACTTCAGGAGTTATACACATCCATAGGGCAGATAAACTTTAAGAGTCATAAATATCCATAATGATACCAGTTGTGGGATGTGGATTTTAATTCCTGAGAATATTGTTAAGATGTCTAGGGGGTTTTGTTGATTCTCTGGTCACTGGTTAGAATGCAGGGTGATCAGGGATATTTACCACAAATCCCAGGAGAAAAGAGTTCAATCCTTGAGACAATGGCATCTGTGTGTAGGTTTCCCTTCCCACTTCATCACCCTTTAAATTAACTATAGTGCTAGAAGGATATTGATTGCTCACAACATATAAACAACCACTTGTTGGACACCACATTTACTTGATGTACACAACACTTTTGGACAAACAGTTCAGGTATTACCTCAAGATCTGCAGTTACATATATAGGTGTAATAAACACTATGCATTTTCAGAAAGGCATGGGAATTAGTTGCATTGTTACAATATAGTACCCAGTGACCCCAGAAAAAAACAAAACAATGTTATTACAAACATCACAACAACCACAAATTGGATCTACTTTCATTTTCCCTCATAATTAAGGCAAATAATGATCAAAGTACTTAGAACCCCAACATATAAACATTTGGTTCTGACACCGTTTACAATGGTCTCATTTAAAAAAAAAATAATGAGCTGGTGTCAAAATACTATACCATCTATATATCATTGGAAAAAAACTACTGACCTGTTACCTTCAGGAAAAAAAACCAACACATAAACAGCCTTTTGTATTACTAATTAAACTAATTAATAGAGTCAATTTTCTCCTGGTGTGCGGTTAAGGGTTCATCTTTGCTGTCGATTAGATCCTTTTCCCATTATCTGGGTACCGAATTAATGCACTCAGTTATGTTCCTAATATTTATCCACTGGTAATTGGCTGGTGACTATTTTATACTCCATAATCCAGGAATTGAAAAATCACACACCATATATCCCCTCCGTTTGGGGCTAGAATCACGAATATTCTGTTGCCTTAGGCTCGGTGCCCTGTTTGTAAAATTTGGTGCCTCCGGTTGGTCATACTTCAGGAGTTCCACTTAAGCTTTGCAGAAGGTAATTCCCTTTACCATCAGGTCTGATGAAAAGTTGACGTCCATTCAGCTTCTCGGCTTATAATATCCGACTACCAAATTGGCTTACACTAAGGTTTCACCCACCTAGTCGCGAGTCTATAACCCATGGCATTTAGGCTGACATTGGACCGGCAAGGAATTAGTCGTTGTTATCTAGTCCAGTGTAGAACTTTAATTGACTGAGAGGCATTTCATGGTAGTATCTGTGACTAGGGCCACAATTGATCTATACCTACATATATCCACAGATGAATAAATCCAGCACAGTAACAGGTTTGCAAACAATTGGATGATTCCTCTTGTTGCTGATGTAGAGGCATTTAGTTGCTTTCATATGATCTTTTATCTGATGGTGTTCAGGGTTAGGAACCTTGAGGTAATCTGGTTTCGTAGTTATGTTTCAGATGATATTAAGTTTGTACCTTGGTTGTATTGGCTTATGTGGTTCAGTGTCTTCTCCCATTTTGAGTTGGTGTTCATAGCTAGAACTTGGGGTTGCATGGCTGGAACCTTATGTTTGACTGTTGCAGCTGTGAGATGTTCTTTCGACGACTTATCCATTGTGGATATTAACTTGGTAATCCAACCAACAGTTGAAGGTTACTCACTGTTGTTAGTTTTAGTAACTTGCTAGAAGGATTGTCCCAGTTTCACTGACTTGGTTGAATGATGAGGCCATAGGTGATACTTCTCAGAAGTAACGCAAACGATACACTGTTGGCAGTACTCTGATGATCTTCATCTTTGTAGATTATTAGATCTTGAAGTCCATCCTGTATATTCCTACTAAAATAGGACATAATCACTCACCCAGTCATTTGTCTTCTAATTTATCTGTTGCTCGCTATGGAGCTATTGAGCGCAGCAGTCCATGGGTATTTCTAGATGCAGACTATGGTTAGGACATTCACTTTCTGGCTGTTGACCCAGGATCCAGGTTGAGTGATATAGTCCCACCACATTCAACCACCACCTGCTTCTCTTCTATAGAAAAGGGATGACAAGAATACAACACGAGCATTAACCTACTGTGTTATGGTAAAAGTTTACAACACAATTACAAACACAAATACAAAACAACAAGGGGAGAAGGGGAAAGGAGTGGGTGTCCACGTTCCACTGTCCCTCATTGCTGAGTAGAGCCATTCTGACTCTTAATAGTGAGTAAGGTATTTTCTCACTTTATTTTATGTTCTGTTGTTACTGGGACTATTAGATGAGTGAAGTCATTCTGTCCATCCAATATGTTGATATTGTCTCTCTCATTACTTGAAGAGAATAGCCTATACAGAATCTCTGTGGTTTCTAATGCCGTGTCTTCCTTTCGGCACTATAATCATCATTAGGTCAAGACTATTCAACATTGGCTTCTTAAGTACTGACGTACACATGGATTCTTACATCAACATCCTCTAATCCCAAGGTGCAACATTAAAATGTATATTCCCACAGGAAAAAGTAACAATCAGAACAGAGAAAATTCTCATACCAGAAAAAAAACATACATGTACATTTCTCTGATATTAAGTACATGATAATCATACATAATAATCATAATGATGATGCAGGGAGCCTAGGTTTTTGAATTTTCTTCATAAACTAAAACATCCATTGTTTTCCCCCACTGCGTACAGCACATGAGGATAGTAATCGCTGTGATATGTTTTGCCAATGACTGCTATTATTCGGAGTGTATTTATTAGAATAACTTATGCCGCACGGTCCAGTATTCTGAATATTGCAAGCAATTTATTCACATCAATCTTCGCTTCTACTACGGTGAGGCGATGGGGATTGAATCCTATCCGAACATGCATTTACATCACGCGTTTACTTTAATTGTTCATGAATTTATATTCAAACATGGCATGTCCCTAACACTATTTTATGAAATGATTATATGTTCACCCTCATATGGAGTGGTTACTAATCTGTTAACAAAAGGATGGTAGTAAAATTTAACACTATAGTTCCAAGTTACAGATTATGATGTGGCGAAGTATTTTATCCCCTGACTAAGAGTCAGGAATATGCGCAATCATTTGTATGTCCCCGCATGGATAAAACACCTTTCTATAGTGCATAGATTATTTGCAGAATTCTAAGCATAAATAGTGAGCTATTGTTCACAGTGCATAGAAGTTTTAACATAGGAATATGAAATTGACAGACACAAGTTCTCTACTGAAGTATGTAAACAAGAGTCTGCTACTACATTGAGATAATTCCTAGAATGTGTTTTTGACATGAGAGTTGATACTTTATGTGTACTACAGTACACATAATATTCATAGGTTATAAACACTATTAGTTAGATATAAGTTCATAATGCCTATAAAAGATATTAACATAGGGATTTGAAATTGTAAGACATAGGAAAAATTACAGCGTGGCGCCCACATGTGTTTCCTTGGTAAACATCATCCAGCCTGGTTTAAGAGAATTGTAACTAATTCTTAACTAAACATACTGGTCTATGTAATACATAAATCCATCTTAATAATGTAGATATAACATACCAATAGCTTGAAGAGAATCATGTTTTTAAAGGCAACACTACCTTTTCCCCACACGGGGAAAGAAATCCCACAAGAGAACGTACGTCTGTTTACTTTCTTAGCTTGAACTAAAAATGGCTTCTCTGGGCCTTTGTCCTACAATCAGTCGACGACTGTTGGCCAGGTACGTAGGCCAAAATAAGGCCAAATTAATTTAGCTACCCTACGGGTTAGTTTTTATCCTATATTCAGTAAGATACTTAAACCGTAGTTGAAAGGGGTTGTTTATTTTTAAGGGAGTCAATAAATAGGAAAGGGTAAGGACGTTTTATTATATCACACGCCTCCCCCGTTTAAGACTATTTCTTTCAGAAAATAAATGGTCAAGTAGTACTCTACAATTTCCGTCTTTACATTGACTCACCTAGTATCCATCCCTTATTAATTTCTTGTATTACTTCCCTATGTTATATAATCAGAGCCACGTCCATTTTCGTTTAGTCACGACAACTGGCATAACCTTAAAGGATTATTTCTCTTTTAGTGAGAGTGTAGCACCCTCTCCACTGTTGTCAGCTTTTGTTTGAAATATGAGTGGTTATCTGATAATTTGTTACTTTCAAGTACTAGTTTGTCTGCATCAAACCGACTTTTTGAAGCAATTGAAATATCATTAAGCTTGCAATAGCCTGATGATACTGTTCATATGAGATCATTTGCTGAATTTCTTTTCCCAATATATTTAGTCTGGCGTTAAGAACTGGAGAAAGTCCTGAGTAATTCTACATGGGTTATTAAGAAACCTAACATCTGCATTTTGCTGATTCTGGGTTTTGTGCGTCCACTCCCCTCAGATTCTTTTCCCAGCAGAAAGTCTCTTCTCTCTTTGTAGTTCATTTATGGTCTACGTGTAACCACTGCTAACGTAAGCATGACTAGTTGGGATATATAACAGCTTGATTCCTCTCTCGTTAGATTATTAATCTTGAGATTATGTTAAAACCGACGGTTAATTCTGCGTCTACTGATAGCATATTAAACTCGCCCGTCTCCCTGTAAGTTAGACGTTTGTTTTAACTATAGATCTGATATTTAAAGGAAGCTAAATATGGTTCCTGTTGTATACATTTTCATCCAACACATAATGTGTTTGGGTTATTAGTCGAGTTATGGGATTTTCCGATCAGTTTTGATAACTACTGATTAGAGTGGTGTCCCTTTCTCTTGCGGGTTTTTCCGGAGAATCTCGTCTAACATGTAAACAAGGTCCAACTTTTCTAGATTTCCGTTCTGAATCGAATTTTCCGGGGAACAGTAATCTATCAGAAATGAAGTAATTCTTAGCTTACTCTCTCTCTGCTTTTCCTTCTAACCTAGATCTATTTTACGCTAGAATCCTTATTAGTAATTCTAACCTGATGTGTTTGAGTTTCACTCTGTATTTGTTGCTTTGGTGTTGAATTACGAGCAATTTTGCGGCGCTTGGCGTACATTGATCGTCGTCTACCTCCCTCCAGGTTTTAGACTATTTTCAACTTAGCAACATACATTATTATGTAGGTTCAGACGTATTGTCTCCTACTATATATAATCAGTTCAGTGAGAAGTTAAAAGCCCCTTTATGGTTTCCTGTGATAGTCTTCCAGACAATCAAGTTGCTGGTTCACTCCCAATTATGGATGTGGGTTACTAGTCTTTGTAAAATTACTATTACATCTGTATATCCCTCTCATACTGGCGTCTCCTGAGTTGTGTCCTCAAGATAACAGGTAAGGTACTCTTAATGTTTCTCTCCAGTTTTGTTTTCATCCATTTAATACGTGGAAACTCTGGATTTATTTAGATTGACTAAGGTCTATCTTTGAACTGTTATATAATTTACTAGCTGGATTCCTGATTGAAATTCCTAATCTAGTAAACATCAAGCAATTATTCAGCTATATGCTCCAATTTGCTTGGTTTTTACACAGCTATATTCCATTTTTCTAGCATGGGTTCACTGTATAAGTCTTAGGCGTTTCCTCTCTTTACGTCAAGAGGTTCGTCCTATCTATAAACAGCATCTATTTCAAGAGTTGTTTATTTAATTGTTGCTTTTACTGATTCGTATCAGTTATTTAAGCTAATCTCTGTTAGTCTGGATCTGCTTTCACATATTTAATGCTGGCATATCATCCAAATCAGAACTGAGATGTAGAAATCTGTTTCGTCTTGCGATTGATTTCAGATTCACCTACCTATTAGTAGGCTTCGAGCATTATCTAGAATTTCGTTACTCGGTTAGTTTAAAGAAAATACAATTGAGTCGTGCGCCTCTCTTGCACCACTTATTTTGCCCTATTTAATTCTTCCCTTATGAGAATATGAATGTTAGTTAGGCAATTATTGAAATAACTTTACGTAAGCTAATCGCTAACTAAAAAGTTGTTTCTCTCCTCCTTGTGATGAGGACTTCTCATAGTGAACATTCCACTTAATGAGAATTAAACTGTAAATTTCAAAGTTAAGGAGCCAATTTCTGAAATGTTCAGTCTCTTACTAGAGATTGGCACAGATTTTTTCCGGTATCTCCTGAAGTTTATTTGAAATTCCAATTTCTTAAGTTAATTCTTTAATTATACCTTTTACATACCTATACGGTCTGTTTCCGCTACCATTAATAATGGAATCGGGTTGGATAATTTAAAGAAATACCTTATATTCTGTTGGGTCAGTAAGTGAGTTGATCAGTTTCACTTACATCACCAGGTGAATATTTTGGTTTTGACCCTCATTAACATATGGGCCATCTGAGTTAGTTAATAATACTACTCATATCACCGGTGGGTCAGAATAAGTGTCAGTATGGCTTTTCTTCCTAAGTATCCATCAGTTATTCACTTTACTTTACTACCGGTGTTGTAGAACATGTTATTTTATATGAAAAAAAGGATTAAATTAGGGTGCCCCTAAATACTGCAAGTTCTTACAATATTCCTTCCCTTCCATTAACTATGTCTACATTTTTGCAAGTAGTGGTTTAGGCCTTAACCTTAGTTCATTTACTTTAGTTACTGCTATTTTCCCCTGGTTTAATTCATCTCTCAAGTATTATTTACTGTCCTACTGAATCATCATTTGTTGATTAAATTTTTCCCTTAAAAAAATTTATTGGATTTTTAACTTATCTGTCCTAATTATCTATAAAATTGTCTATCACTCTCTGCTGCCTTGGTAATTTTTCAATATTACATGAATTATACAAGCAGATCAAGCATGAAAATACAATGATAATCAATGACAAAATAGTTAATTAACACATGATTCATATGTAGGAACATAAACCTTATGGATACATAATATAGTAGTGTGTTCATGACTACACCACTTTTAAACCATTTAAAGAGAATATCAGAGTAGCAGAACCATACCTCAAACATCAAATGGAAATGACTATGGATTCTAAACATTCACTGAATTACCTATCTTATGTGAGTTTACCATCCCAGAGACCTTACTACTGGAGGTTCATTACTGGACTTAGTTTCCCATCAATAAGATATAAAATATGAGTTTAAAAAAAAAATCTCATACCCAACAACCAACTACATGATGCATCTACCAGAATCAAGATATTACCTATGAACAGTTTTGTACCAAAAAAAAACCTATATTTATCTGAGCCATTATGGGTTCACATAACACTTGACTCAGCTCATACTAATGAGTGATTAGGTCTGTTACTAACACTATAACATTCTGAAGTGACTTGGTTTACCTGCGAGAGGTTTTCCCTGAATTCATCTACTCACAATAATACACCAATTGTGATGTTTACCATGAGTTTTAAATTCACGGACGTTTCCCACACATGTGGGATGTGGATTTTAATTCCTGAGAATATTGTTAAGATGTCTAGGGGTTTTTATTGATTCTCTGGTCACTGGTTAGAATGCAGGGTGATCAGGGATATTTACCACAAATCCCAGGAGAAAAGAGTTCAATCCTTGAGACAATGGCATCTGTGTGTAGGTTTCCCTTCCCACTTCATCACCCTTTAAATTAACTATAGTGCTAGAAGGACATTGATTGCTCACAACATATAAACAACCACTTGTTGGACACCACATTTACTTGATGTACACAACACTTTTGGACAAACAGTTCAGGTATTACCTCAAGATCTGCAGTTACATATATAGGTGTAATAAACACTATGCATTTTCAGACAGGCATGGGAATTAGTTGCATTGTTACAATATAGTACCCAGTGACCCCAGAAAAAAACAAAACAATGTTATTACAAACATAACAACAACCACAAATTGGATCTACTTTCATTTCCCCTCATAATTAAGGCAAATAATGATCAAAGTACTTAGAACCCCAACATATAAACATTTGGTTCTGACACCGTTTACAATGTTCTCATTTAAAAAAAAATAATGAGCTGGTGTCAAAATACTATACCATCTATATATCATTGGAAAAAAATACTGACCTGTTACCTTCAGAAGAAAAAAAACCAACACATAAACAGCCTTTTGTATTACTAATTAAACTAATTAATAGAGTCAATTTTCTCCTGGTGTGCGGTTAAGGGTTCATCTTTGCTGTCGATTAGATCCTTTTCCCATTATCTGGGTACCGAATTAATGCACTCAGTTATGTTCCTAATATTTATCCACTGGTAATTGGCTGGTGACTATTTTATACTCCATAATCCAGGAATTGAAAAATCACACACCATATATCCCCTCCGTTTGGGGCTAGAATCACGAATATTCTGTTGCCTTAGGCTCGGTGCCCTGTTTGTGAAATTTGGTGCCTCCGGTTGGTCATACTTCAGGAGTTCCACTTAAGCTTTGCAGAAGGTAATTCCCTTTATCATCAGGTCTGATGAAAAGTTGACGTCCATTCAGCTTCTCGGCTTATAATATCCGACTACCAAATTGGCTTACACTAAGGTTTCACCCACCTAGTCGCGAGTCTATAACCCATGGCATTTAGGCTGACATTGGACCGGCAAGGAATTAGTCGTTGTTATCTAGTCCTGTGTAGAACTTTAATTGACTGAGAGGCATCTCATGGTAGTATCTGTGACTAGGGCCACAATTGATCTATACCTACATATATCCACAGATGAATAAATCCAGCACAGTAACAGGTTTGCAAACAATTGGATGATTCCTCTTGTTGCTGATGTAGAGGCATTTAGTTGCTTTCATATGATCTTTTATCTGATGGTGTTCAGGGTTTGGAACCTTGAGGTAATCTGGTTTCGTAGTTATGTTTCAGATGATATTAAGTTTGTACCTTGGTTGTATTGGCTTATGTGGTTCAATGTCTTCTCCCATTTTGAGTTGGTGTTCATAGCTAGAACTTGGAGTTGCATGGCTGGAACCTTATGTTTGACTGTTGCAGCTGTGAGATGTTCTTTCGACGACTTATCCATTGTGGATATTAACTTGGTAATCCAACCAACAGTTGAAGGTTACTCACTGTTGTTAGTTTTAGTAACTTGCTAGAAGGATTGTCCCAGTTTCACTGACTTGGTTGAATGATGAGGCCATAGGTGATACTTCTCAGAAGTAACGCAAACGATACACTGTTGGCAGTACTCTGATGATCTTCATCTTTGTAGATTATTAGATCTTGAAGTCCATCCTGTATATTCCTACTAAAATAGGACATAATCACTCACCCAGTCATTTGTCTTCTAATTTATCTGTTGCTCGCTATGGAGCTATTGAGCGCAGCAGTCCATGGGTATTTCTAGATGCAGACTATGGTTAGGACATTCACTTTCTGGCTGTTGACCCAGGATCCAGGTTGAGTGATATAGTCCCACCACATTCAACCACCACCTGCTTCTCTTCTATAGAAAAGGGATGACAAGAATACAACACGAGCATTAACCTACTGTGTTATGGTAAAAGTTTACAACACAATTACAAACACAAATACAAAACAACAAGGGGAGAAGGGGAAAGGAGTGGGTGTCCACGTTCCACTGTCCCTCATTGCTGAGTAGAGCCATTCTGACTCTTAATAGTGAGTAAGGTATTTTCTCACTTTATTTTATGTTCTGTTGTTACTGGGACTATTAGATGAGTGAAGTCATTCTGTCCATCCAATATGTTGATATTGTCTCTCTCATTACTTGAAGAGAATAGCCTATACAGAATCTCTGTGGTTTCTAATGCCGCGTCTTCCTTTCGGCACTATAATCATCATTAGGTCAAGACTATTCAACATTGGCTTCTTAAGTACTGACGTACACATGGATTCTTACATCAACATCCTCTAATCCCAAGGTGCAACATTAAAATGTATATTCCCACAGGAAAAAGTAACAATCAGAACAGAGAAAATTCTCATACCAGAAAAAAAACATACATGTACATTTCTCTGATATTAAGTACATGATAATCATACATAATAATCATAATGATGATGCAGGGAGCCTAGGTTTTTGAATTTTCTTCATAAACTAAAACATCCATTGTTTTCCCCCACTGCGTACAGCACATGAGGATAGTAATCGCTGTGATATGTTTTGCCAATGACTGCTATTATTCGGAGTGTATTTATTAGAATAACTTATGCCGCACGGTCCAGTATTCTGAATATTGCAAGCAATTTATTCACATCAATCTTCGCTTCTACTACGGTGAGGCGATGGGGATTGAATCCTATCCGAACATGCATTTACATCACGAGTTTACTTTAATTGTTCATGAATTTATATTCAAACATGGCATGTCCCTAACACTATTTTATGAAATGATTATATGTTCACCCTCATATGGAGTGGTTACTAATCTGTTAACAAAAGGATGGTACTAAAATTTAACACTATAGTTCCAAGTTACAGATTATGATGTGGCGAAGTATTTTATCCCCTGACTAAGAGTCAGGAATACGCGTAATCATTTGTATGTCCCCGCATGGATAAAACACCTTTCTATAGTACATAGATTATTTGCAGATTTCTAAGCATAAATAGTGAGCTATTGTTCACAGTGCATAGAAGTTTTAACATAGGAATATGAAATTGACAGACACAAGTTCTCTACTGAAGTATGTAAACAAGAGTCTGCTACTACATTGAGATAATTCCTAGAATGTGTTTTTGACATGAGAGTTGATACTTTATGTGTACTACAGTACACATAATATTCATAGGTTATAAACACTATTAGTTAGATATAAGTTCATAATGCCTATAAAAGATATTAACATAGGGATTTGAAATTGTAAGACATAGGAAAAATTACAGCGTGGCGCCCACATATGTTTCCTTGGTAAACATCATCCAGCCTGGTTTAAGAGAATTGTAACTAATTCTTAACTAAACATACTGGTCTATGTAATACATAAATCCATCTTAATAATGTAGATATAACATACCAATAGCTTGAAGAGAATCATGTTTTTAAAGGCAACACTACCTTTTCCCCACACGGGGAAAGAAATCCCACAAGAGAACGCACGTCTGTTTACTTTCTTAGCTTGAACTAAAAATGGCTACACTGGGCCTTTGTCCTACAATCAGTCGACGACTGTTGGCCAGGTACGTAGGCCAAAATAAGGCCAAATTAATTTAGCTACCCTACGGGTTAGTTTTTATCCTATATTCAGTAAGATACTTAAACCGTAGTTGAAAGGGGTTGTTTATTTTTAAGGGAGTCAATAAATAGGAAAGGGTAAGGACGTTTTATTATATCACACCAGTCAAGGATGGAAATTATCCATTCATGATAAACGACGAGCAGTAATAAGTTTCAGGCGGTGAAAAATATCCACGATGATGCCGTTCAGGTTTTCAAAATGTCCTCATAGATAAAGTTCAGGTTTTAAAAATGTCCAGGTGGAAACAATCCATGTTTTGTAAATGTCCATCTGGATAACTGCCAGGTTTCGACAATGTTCATAACCCTTCTCCTGAATTTAACAACTAGCAATGAAGGGAGGACTCAGCCAGTGCATTTACTTGAGTAGATGCATTGGTGTCGGTCAGGCCATCCTCTTATATACGTTGATCATTCACTCAATGGACTTCTGTAATGTTGAGGTTGCTTTAAACTTGGAGAGCAAATAATATTAAGGAAATTCTGCTCTTACAGCAATGTGATGGCGAATCTTTTTCATCATATGCCGATGAATCAGCCACTCCACATGAGAGCTAGAGCATGTGTACTGGGCTTCATGTTCGGCTAAGGCACAGTCCACCATCCTGGAGTCCAAAGAACCCCACTGTATGCAATACGGAAAATACAGCTAGAAAAGCATTTTTCAGACTCCTTACAGTTCTCAATGTCACCCCTTAAAAACTTCTCACTTCAATCCACCCACTCGATTTCTTTTCATGTACCTATCCTAGGCGCACTTTTAGCACGGAACATGACAGCTTGATGGGGATGGTGTCTCGGAAAGGGCCGGGCTGGAGAAAGAGAGAGGGGAGGGGGGCAGTAGTGTTGCCATCTCCCGTTTTATTGTCACCCACAAGATGGTCACATGTGTTCTGTTCCTATGTCGTGTGGACGCAGTTTCCAACTCCTGTCAACTTCAAACGTCCCGGTTGCTTAAGTGTTATGGTTAGAAAATTGGGCTTGGCCTCGAATTAACATTGTGACCTCTGAATGCACAGTTTAATAGGGAATCCAAGTGTCGTTGGTAGGCATAAAATATTGGAAATATGTCACAACGACTCATGATGTAATGTTCTTTTGGTGATATGTACAATAAAGTTAACATTTATGTTCATTTTATCTAGCTCAGCGGGCCGCAACATGACCCCCGGCGGGCCGCATGCGGCCCGCGGGCCTCGTGTTGGCCACCTCTAGAGTCTAGAGCAAGCTGCCCGGAATTTGCCACACATAGTGGAAATGTGGCCCACTCGAACAAATCCAAGATATTGAGGGCCGCGAAGACAACAGGCGATACGTCATCTTTGGGACCCATGTCAGAATTGAAGACTCAGAAGAAGAGGAAGAAGAAGAAGAAGAAGAAGAAGAAGAAGAAGAAGAAGAAGAAGAAGAAGAAGAAGAAGAAGAAGAAGAAGAAGAAGAAGAAGAAGAAGAAGAAGAAGAAGAAGAAGAAGAAGAAGAAGGAAGAAGGAAGAAGGAAGAGGAAGAAAGAAGACGAAGAAGGGAGAGGGAGAAAGAAGAAGAAGAAGGAAGAGGAAGAATGGTGAGGAAGAAGGAAGAGGGGAAGGAAGAGGAAGAAGGAAGAGGACGAAGAAAGAAGGAAGAGGAAGACGAAAGATGAATAAGGAAGAGGAAGAAGAAAGAAAAGAAGGAAGAGGAAAAAGAAGAGGAAGAAGGACAAAGAAGAAGGAAGCGGAAGAAGGGAGAGGGAAGAAGTAAGAGGAAGAAGGAAGAGACGGAAGGAAGAGGAAGAAGGAAGAGGAAGAAGTAAGGGAAAGAAGGAAGGAGGAAGA
>OY992876.1:348636074-348716074 GCA_963921405.1 Cepaea hortensis
CTGAAAAGACTTTCTCAATAAGAATCAGGTGCAATATAACATGGATTTGGAACAGTTAAAGATGAAGAGTCTCCTGTTCTCTCTCTCCAACTAAGAATTTATCTTATGTGAATGTGTATTTGTTAATTAAACATTAAACAAACACAAGTGAGCATTGAGACATGTTCTACACAACAAGATAGAGATTTTTCCCACAGATAGTTTGGACTGACAAATTAAATGGAAGAGATCTTCACATTTAAACAAATTTATTGACTGTGCCAGTGTCTTTTGGCCTATTTGACATTTTCCTCTTTTTTCATGAGCTGTTGACATGTACAAAATGAAATAGAAAAATCTTTCATAGGACCAAATATAGTCAGTCAATAAATAATAACATTCATTGTATAGTGAGATATTTTAACTACCAAATGTGTTATAGTTAAGAAGTTCTACATATAACCATAAATCAAGAAAATCATTTCCTGAGAGGGTGAAGTTTGTGTGAGTGATAAGAAAACCTGGTGTGATGAGATGTGGATAAGCCTGGGTCCATGGTCTGATGGATCCACTTCAGGTTGGGCCAGTTTAGCTTCACTGAAGGCTTCTCATTCTCTGCTTAAGGCTGGAGTCATCTGCCATCACAGGTGTTGATCATCTCACTCATTCCCCTTCCCTCCTTGTTGGTTAGGTGTGGCACCAAGACATCACTGTTTAAAATTCATACAGGTATGTATAATCCTTTACAGCATGTTCATAGTGTGAACACAACATAACAAAACAAAAATGATAAGATCAGAAGAAGTATTGCTGTGTTACTTTGGGGTGGGTCAGAGATTATTACACTGGATGCAGCTTCTGTTGTCTGGTACCTGCTGTATGCATTTCCTCAGTGGACCTGTAGTTCAGTGAGTAGTGTACAGTCAGACACAGATAAGAGTGATAATGTGATGTTCCCTGAATCATGGTAATCAAGCTGACAGGCAAGATCAACACAAGTATGAGATGCATTTGTATAAATGGCATACATTTAAACATCCACATTACTCTATTTGTTCTACATTGTGTATATAATTGTTTATCTGTACTTTCCAAGGCAACTACTTCCTATTCTAAATCATTTCCTTGTTCCTGCTGTTGTGGTGTGGAGTTGTGTGGTGTGAAGTGTATTGTGTTGAGTTAACTTCTGTTGTGTGGGGTTCCATAGCTTGTACTAATTGTCCTCACATCTACATCAGTTAATATGAGTTTAACTCATCTAGTGTGCTTTTATTGTGGTTCATGTCCAACATACAGAATTTCTGATGTGTATTTGTTACAAAATGTAATCTATACAAGGTCATGACACAATATATTAGAAAAAAATTATTACTTAAAGTTAGTTAGTTAGTTAGTTAGTTAGTCGACAGATCATCCTCGCTGCACATCGAACCATTCAGTCCATAAGTGCTCGGATCCCCTCCTCAGCAAATCCCGCAGCGTGTAGCGGCTAACGACGCCAGTTCTGTGTTGGTTTATCAATCTTCTTTGGCTTCCTGCGTAGTGTTCTTGTTTGGCCACACCTCTTTTAATTTGCTGCTCTAGCAGTCTGGCCATTGTTGTAGATTCGCAGTCATCACTTGGTTCTCGCAAAAGTCTCACATCACGTAGAGCATTCAGAATGTCAGCCTGGTCCATGGCGCGTCCGCCCTCCACAGTAGCCTCACCTGCGAGCTTGTCAGCCCGCTCATTTCCTTGTACTCCCGCATGCCCCGGCACGAAGATGAAACTAATCTTTGCCAGCCGAGACCGCTTCAGAGGCAGCAACCATTCTCTTCGGATCGACCCCTCCTCTATCCTCTTGATCATGTTCATTGAGTCGCTAAGGAAACAAGCCCTGGTGAATGTCTGTGTCTCGAGCCATGTTATTGCTTTACTTACTGCCATGACTTCCATGGTCAGGCTACTTGTGGTTTCAGTGAAAGCACCAGAGTCCTCCTTCACAATTCTCCCTCCGGCCCGAGCTGTAAAGGCCCATGAGCTTCTCACATGTCGGACGACCGACCCATCTGTGTAGATGACCGCGTCACCGTCTAGCGAATTCTCGAAAATCAACGCTTGTACTTCAGCCTCAACGGCAGCCGGATTTTCTTGTCTGCATTTTCTATCTAGTTGGATGCAAACTGAAAAGGATGTGCAGAAGTCTGTTGGCACTTGCACCCACTCCTCGCCAAGTTCTAAGTCCTCAAGTGAACACACCTGTTGAAGAATGTCTTCGGCTTGACCCATCCACGACCGTCCTCTTTTTAACCTGCTGCCCTTCACCTTCCTAATTTCACTATGCAGTGGATGTTGTGTGTTTGCGTTAATTCTGAGGTAGGCGCGTGCCCTGCAAACTTGTATTCTCTCTTCAATGGTTGGAAAATCAAGAAGGTAGCGCATCGCCCTGCATGCTGTATCTCTTGTACATCCAAGAATAATGCGCATAGCTTCATTCTGTATCCTTTCCATCCTTTCTATCTGCTTATGGCTGAGAGTCAAGATTGCCATTGCATACTCCAAAACAGACATGACCAGCCCCTCGTACAGAAGACATAGATGGCGCTGCTCACAGTTTGCTGCCGCCATCACCCGCATCGCTGCCAAACCCCGCTTGGCCTTTGTTATCACCTGGTCTATGTGCTCATTATAAGCAAGGCTTCGATCAAACCGTATCCCCAGGTAATTCATTGCCTGCGTTCTTTCCACCGTCTCTGAACACAGCATTACAGTTGGTGTTGGATTGTTGACAATATGATTATTCAACGAGAACCAAGTCACTGTTGCCTTTGTTGGGTTGACCATTGCCCCAGCTTCATCACACCAAGTACTTATGCGATTGAGTTCGGTTTGTAGTTCCCCAGCAACCTCCTCTCTATCCTTACCCTGACGATACACTAAAACATCATCGGCATATGACAATGTCCTGCCAGGTCCAGTGATCTGCTCACTGGTGATTCTCACTGTGTAGGCGTTGAACAGTACCGGAGATAATGGTGATCCCTGTGGTAGGCCAGGATATATTGTTGTTGGTTCCGAAGTCCAACTGCCACATCTAAAAACTACTTTCCGTTGGAAGAGGGCTGCAGCGATCCAACTAAGGAGGAATGGACTTACGTTTAGTTCAAGAAGCTGAAACATTAAAAAATCCAGTGGTACTCTGTTGTATGCGTCCTCAAGATCAATCGCTGCAGCAACGGTTTCAGTGCCTGAGTGGAAACCTTCATAGACATCCTGGGCAAAGACTGCTGCATTGGTCCAGGTTTCTCTTTTTGGACGGTACCCACCCAGGGTAAGTGGGAAAACACCTTGCCTCTCTAGTTGGCTTGATATTTTCCTGGCAATTACCTTCTCCAGCAGCTTGCCTATTGTATTCTGCATGGTTATAATTCGATATCCCTGAATTTTTTTGTGGTCTTTGTCAGGCTTCGGCAAGGGAATCAGATAGCTGTGTAACCATTCCTCCTTGATGCTAGCACTCCCTATACTGTTGTTGTACATGTCTGCTAGTTTCTCTAGCTCATTGTCGGTACACCTATTTATGTCGTCGTATCTTATGCCATCAGGACCTGGAGCACTGTTTTTTGATCGTCGAAGCACAGCCTTGATTTCTTTCACTGTCACTGTGTCTTCATCCGAAGTGTTCTGGGCCTTGCATCTGTCTGAGGTGACCTCCTTTACTTAAAGTATTTTTCCCTAATACTCTCCTCCTCTCTGTCTACTTATACTTCTCCAACATCTTTTACCAGTGCATATCATGTCCATTCTGTTGGCGACACAGTTGGCTATAGACCAAGGTAATTTTCACCCTTTAGTCTGAGCAGATTAAGTAGGTCGGCTATCACAAATGTCGTTTGTGAACGTAAACCTATTTTAAGCAATGCAGTTGATGTAGTGCGTTGTCTAAATAAAATCTGACACATGAATAAACTAATTTCTATCAAATACTATTTGTTTTCAATTCGTAAAGAGAAAAGGAAGAGTATAATTCCTGTTTCAGTTCTTTAGATTGCAAAATAGACAGAATTAAGTACATTTTTAAAGCAAGTTAGTGTTTCGTTTTCACCAGCTGACTATCTCTGCAGAAACGTTTTTTAGAAGTTTTTGATGAAAAGCATTTGAGTGCATTGGAAATTTCATCTCGTACATTATTCTGTGATAGATTATAGTCATATGCACATAGTGAAGTTGTTAGATGTAGTGTAGAAAGTCAGAGTTTTGCAGTTTTGAGAAATTATAAGATGTCGGTTTCGCCGGGGAAGTGGCGCCAGTATTGAAGTTGCGATCGGCACTTTTTCACATTTTCAGAGATTTATTTTATCAAAAATACAATTCATTGGACGCACAACACTGGATACCTTTACGTTATACATCTTGGTACCACTTAGATCTGAGAATCACAAGCTTACCCCAGACTAGATCAAACTGCCCGTTGTAAAAGTTTGAAAGTTGGACAACACATAGCGTTGGCGACTGCTCGCTCGCTCTGAAGTCATAGAAGTGCGCGGTTTTATTAAAGCGGCGCCCGAGCTGGGGGACGCTATATCCACGTGATGTGTCTCTACCAGTCACATTCTATTCTGTTGACGCTAACTTTTCTATTCTTATCCTGGCATCTGTCTGTCATTAGTATCGCTTAGTGAGTTCGATGTTCCACGGTGCTGTAATTGTTTTGATAATCTCTGGGTTGCTGTGTAACGTTGACGCGATGTAAAATGATGGATAGGTGAATATGTCACAGGCTATAAGATCTCAAATGGCTTCATATCAACTGACGATAACACCATGTATAGAATTTTGAAATTGTCGCTTCCGACAACCAAAAAAGAGTTGCGAAGTGTGTTAGGTCTTTTGAATTACTATAGACAATTTATCCTTCATTTTGCTGAATTGACCAAATGTTTCACTGATTTACTAACAAACAAACATCCAAATGTTATTGTAAATAGCGAATGTTTAAGGCCTGCATTTGCGAAAGTACTATCTTATTTTTCCAGTGAACCTATTCTAAAATTACCTGATCTTAGCACTATTTTCAGACTAAGATACGATGCGAGCTCCGTAGCCATTGGAGGGGTACTGCTTCAAGAGCACGACCAAATATTGTACCCTGTATACTATGTCTCCCGGAAATTGAACACCAGTGAACGAAATTACAGCACGACGGAACTTGAAGCCCTCGCTCTTGTGTTCTCGGTACGTAAACTTTCGAGATTTCTTTTAGGTAAACACTTCATTATTGAAACAGACAATAGCCCTTTGACATTCATCACCAGTGGTACCCCAAGTAACCACAGAGTGGCCAGATGGTCCCTTCTTATACAGGACTATAGCTTCGAAATCAGACATATACGAGGCTCACATAACTCTCTGGCCGATCTTCTATCGAGATGTCCATACGACTCACCCAATAGCCAGGTAACACCCGAGCACATTGCAGATGGTGTATAAACTGCAACGTAAATAGTGCTCAACACCACAGCCAATTGTGACTTTATGTCAGTTACGCTGTGAAGAACAGTGTGATAAGGAAGATTTAATCTCCCATTGTAAATATATTGTGTACATATTATTATTATTATGTGAATGAATGGGTCGTATAAGTGTGAGAAATGTGAAAGAATGCCATTACTATTGTAAATATGTAGTATTATAAGAAATAGACACCACAAGTGTCACGGGACAGTACTACAGGACCCAACGACTTACCGAGCTTGAACAGCGCCAAGTAATCCTGAGTACAGCTACAAAGATGGTCCACGACGTTTTAACAAGTACGAATGATGACCTTGACAACCTAATCCGAGGATAAGACGGAAGAAGCTATCCAACAGCTGATGACAAGATCTGGGTGCTCCGTATATTTAAAGTACATCTAAAACGAGAGACCTTGAATGTGCAACAACACAGCTCTACACTTCCGTTAGATGTCCATATTAATTTGAAAGTTAGCATACCATAATAAAATGTTTATAAATTTATGACAATTGTATGAAAATTTGGGTATAAAACATTTCCATATACGAAATTGTATATGTCGAGTTTTGTTAGATGTAATCTCAGCATCGTAGCTTGATTTACTTTTTCACAAGAGTGACCTTTTGTGCACTTTTGTCAAGGAGGATCAAATTATGACACTAAGAAAGAAAATGTTACTTGTAATTTATTTTGTTGAAAGCATGATAAAATTACTGTCCCTAACTTTTGTTCCATAAACAAGGGACATAACTAAATATTGTTGGTGATGGGTAAATATGTATTGAAACTACCATGTTTGACTAATAGGTAGCACGTCAGTGTGACGTCATGTGTATATGGGAAAACTTACCAAAACTGAAGACCTTCATTCGATATTCTATTAGATAAGGGTAGATGTCCAATGTCGGAGTTATCTTATAGGTAGATACTCACAGACTCACCTGATTGTTTGTAATTTTTCTTTTTGGTGGAGAGGTAGGGGCAAGTTAGCCGTAACATACCGGACTGGCTGTGTCTCAGCGAGGTAAAAACCATGGAATTGATTGTACTTGACCAGTATGCTTGATGGGTAGGCATGGGATTTGTATGCATATTGTTTACTAATCACCTGTACATATTAAGACAAACTAAAGACTTACGTCAGATGAAGTGCAAAGTTCGATTCTGACAAGATAAAGAACAGCTATATAGAGTACATGAAAGGAAAACCTTTCATGAGAATGAGGGGGGGGGGGAGAATGTCAGAGTCTCACCCAGAGTTATAACGCGTTGTCTGCACCAACGCCCGACAATGCAACGCTGATCTATTATAAGCACTACAGCTATAACGCGGCGTCTTCAACAACGCCAGGCAATCAACGCTGAGCGATACTAAGCAGTCGGCGGTCAGCTGGAACACAGCGTGAACATTGAGGGGTCACGCGGGCTGACTCGAGCACAACTGTGGTGTGTGCTGAAAGTCCAGCCAGACTAGGCTTGGGGGCCGTAACGGACTGACGTGTGAATGCAGCTTGAGAGTTTTATGCATGTCTTGATAGCTAGCCTGTATGACCGTTGGAGATGGAACGCCTGTCTGTGTGACTTGTAAGTGGAGTGCATTGATGTATTATTATATTGATGTATTGATTGCTTGCATTTATGATCTATTGGATATTGTGAATTGTGATTGCGCGAAGCTTGTATTGTTTCTGATGTGTGCAGTGCGCGAATAAATAGCGCGAATTATATTATCGGTTGTTAGCCTCGTGTTATTTGATAAGCATATTTAGTATCACACTTGTCAAGATACGAGCCATAATTCTTGCCCTAAGCAAGACTTTGACAATATATATATATATATATATATATATATATATATATATATATATATATATATATATATATATATATATATATATATATATATATATCATGTGCCATGCCGATAAGAGTGGGCGGTCATGTTCTGCCATCTCACTCGATCACCAGAGTCGTGGATCAGCTCCGTATGTCTGTCTCGACCACGTACCACGTGGCCAAGCCATCCAGGTATTTACTTCTGGGTCTACCCCTTGGTCTCGTCGCTTCGATCTTGCCAGTTATCACCAAGTTCTCCAATTCATATCTTCTCATAACATGCCCAAACAATTTTGACTGTCTACGTCAAATGACTCTAATCAGTTTACGATCTTCACCTGTCTCCCGAAGGACTTGTTCATTGGTTTTTCTGTCTGTCCATGGTATTCTTTGCAGTTTCCTCAGAAACCACATTTCCACAGCCATCAGCTGTTTTTCAGCTTGACTGCTCATTGTCCACGCTTCACATCCATACAAAAGTATAGCTTCTATGTAGCACTTCAACACTCTTTTTCTCGTTTCAATTGATATATTTTTATTGGTCAATATGTTTTTCATCTTGCAAAAGGCCACCTTCGCAATGGCAATTCTTGTTCTAATCTCTTCAAGGTATCTCCCATCAGATGTTATGACTGTGCCGAGATAACTGTACCGATTAACTTGCTTAAGAATATGCCTATTTACTCGTATATCCAAGTGTGGCATTTCCTTCTTCCCAGTGACGACTATAATCTATATCTTCTTACTATTCAATTCTAACCCTAGTTGCTTACTGTGTGCAACAACCGCATCTACTAAATGTCGCAGGTCCTGTTCATTGTATGCAATCAAGACTGTATCATCTGCATATCTAATGTTATTGATGTATCTTCCCCCAATGTTGATTCCTTCCATATCTTCTATATGTCTGAAAATATTTTCACTGTACAGGGAAAAAAGATCTGGAGACATTACACATCCCTGTCTCATACTTATTTTAATAGGCTGATATTTACTTACATCGATATCATTTCTGATGGCAGCTTGTTGTTTCCAAAATATGTTTTTTACAAGTCTAAGTTCTGTTCCATCAATTTGTAGACCTTCAAGCATCCTTATCATGTCGACATGTTTCAATTTATCGAAAACCTTTGTGTAGTCAGTAAAGCAAAGAGATAGATCTTTGTTTACTTCTAAATAATGTTCAATTACTGTTCTTAATATATACACAGAATTTACTGCACCCTTGCCTTCTACAAACCCACATTGTTCTTCTCCTATTTCAGGTTGTATTTTCTTCCCTAACTTTTTGCGTGATAATTCTCAGCAGAATCTTCGTGATGTGGCTCATTATACTAATTGTTCGATGTTGATCGACAAGGTTGTGTCCTGTCATCTCTCTTGTTCATAACATATATAGACAACATATGTAAAGAAACCAGACAAGCAGAGACAGCAAGAATACCGCATGACGAGAACACAGAAGAATAACCATCTGCAAATCTAACCATTAGAGAACTCCTGTTTGCGGATGACCAAGCACTAATAGCAAAATCAGAAGCTGAATTACAAGACCACATGAATAGTCTAAACGAAATGTGTAGGGAACATAACATGAAAATTAGCACAAGCAAAACAGAGGTAATGACTATAACTAAAGAAGAACAAACAACAACAATTCACCTAAACGAACATCCCTTGAAACAAGTAAAGGGTTTCAAGTACCTAGGAAGTATAATATCATCAAATGGCAGATCAGATGACGAGATCGAAAATATGTGCACTAAGGCAAATCAACTCATTGGACAAATGGCACCAATACTAAAGAACAAACATGTATCAGTAACTACTAAGAAAGCACTTTACAACACAATCTTCCTACCAACGCTATGCTACCAATGCCAAACCTGGACAATGACAGAAAAAGAGAAAAGAAAAATCACAACAACAGAAATGAGGTTCCTGAGAAGAATACTCAATGTATCAAGAAGAGATAAGATCAGAAATGAAGAAATCAGGACTAAAGTAGGGGTTAAAGCAGCACTAGATTTTATCAGAAAACAGCAAGTCAAATGGTTTGCAAGTAGGTTACCAGTCAACAACATACCACAACAAGCAATGATGTACAGACCAGATGGAATCAGAGGAAGAGGCCGACCACGTAAACGTTGGACGGAGGGAATAGCAGAGTCCATGGGAATATCGATATATGAAGCCCATACTCGGGCACTCTCACGAAGTTTATACTTCACCTCGACACCGCAAGGTACAAGAGGAACATGATGAGATGAGATGAGATGAGATAATTCAGGAGGTATATCTCCAGTATCGTATTTTAAAAATTTGCGTTTAGCAGTCTGGTGACTTGGTCTATTCCATATTCTTCTAAGGCATTGATCAATTCTATTGTGATATTATCTGTACCCGGGGTCTTGCCAGTTTTCATGTGGTTAAGAGCATTCTGATCTTCCATCTTCAAAATTGATGGTCCTTCATTATTATTGAGATGATCATATTGTTCTTCTCTTGTATCATCATAAAGGTCTTTCACATAATCTGACCACGCATGTAAAATCTGATCTTTTTCTATTATGATTTTGCCATCTTTGGTTTTTAGGCAACCCGTTGATGTGTGTGTTCTTTTATTAGTGATGTCATTAATTCTTTTGTGCATTAATTTGGTATTCCGGGTGTTGGTTTTCAATTTCCTTGCAATTTTCCTCAAGCCATGTTTCTTTTGCCTCTTTGCATAGCTTTCTCATTTTCCTGTGAATCTCTTCATAATTTTCCTTTTTATTTTTATTGTTTCTTCTTACTTCAATGAGTTTTAAGATGTCTTCCGTTATCCATTTCTTGCGTCCTATTATCTTTATTTTTGGGATGGTTGTTTCTGCAGCTTGGTTGACTGATTTCTTTGACATTTCCCATTGGTCACTGACATCTTGAAATAATATTTCCATATCGGACAATACATCGAATCTGTTCTTTGCTTCTACGTTGAATTTATCTGTTATTTACTCACTCTTCAGTGCCTGTAGATCAAATTTTGTGTTTCTTGGTGAATATTTGACTTTCTTTAATTTTATGTAAATTGCTTAAGATTAATCTATGGTCGCTGTAGCAGTCTGCGCTTGGTATAGTTTTTGCGACTTTTAAGGCATTTCGAAATCGTCTGTTTATAAGAATGTAATAAATCTGATTTCTGATCTTATGATCAGGACTCCTCCATGTCCATAATCTCCTTGGGTGCTGTTGATACCAGATGTTTCCAATAATCAAATCATGCTCTTTTGCCCACTGTACAAGTCTGCAACCGATTTCATTCTGTTCCCATAGTCCATACTTGCCTACTATGCATCCATCCTGTTGATTTCCAACTTTATCATTCAAGTCACCCCATGTGATATTTACTTCAGAATTCTTGCATTTCTTGAAGGCTTTCTCTAAATCATTATAAAATTCATCAATGCTGTCATCACTACTGTCTGCTGTTGGTGCATAAACGTGTATGACGTTGACATCAAAAGATCTTCCACTCAACTTCACCAGTAACACCCTGTCTGATACAATCCAATATTCTTTTCATCGATTTTTCTCTCTCTGTATCCATTATAATTGCTACTCCTCGCTATTGTTTCTCTCCACCAGAATAAAGTATTCTATATTCCTCAGATGTTATAATGCCCATTCTTATCCATCTGGTCTCACATATACTTAACAGGTTAATGTTTAATCTTCTCATTTCATTCTTAATGTTATCAAATTTTCCATCCCCACTCATAGTTCTTACATTCCAAGTTCCTACTTTCAAAGTTGATACTCTTTTGCACTCAGTCGTCTGCTGACGGTCTGGAGTCACCTGGTGCACATGACTACCCCTAACTGGCGAGGCTGCTCCTATGGAGCACCTATTTACGCCGTTTCACTGATTATCGATAAGACTGTAGTACATGATATTCTTGGCATCTGTTATCAAGGTAGTTTGCCATTGCTTTCCTTCCTAGCAGTGACCATACTGGTCGATGACCGTAGCCATTGTCTCCCAAAAAAGAGATCCTCTGCTTACCGTCGTGAAGCTGGAGGCCATAACCTACAACTATCTGTTGGCTGCTCTTCAACTTCACCCACCACCTGCACCCACGGCTTCACGTAACCCTGATCGGGGGCTAAACTGATACTCCACCTTGCCCAAGGGTGTCCCGTAGGCTAGCGGAGGGAAGGAGGCACCTTACCTCTACTTTGATAGGAATACCCCTACTCCGCCACCCATATATATATATATATATATATATATATATATATGTGTGTGTGTGTGTGTGTGTTTGTGTCAGTGTGCGTGCGCATGGGTGTGTGGTGGTGGGGGTGGGCATCTAACTATAGAGCGAGAGAGTTTGTGCATGTATGTCACCCTAACTGCAGGTCACATGATTTTATATTTATATCCAGGCTGCTGTGAGAAATATTTCAGTGTGGAGAATCTGACCTTTAAAACTGTCAATTTCTACAATATGTGCTCGAAAGAAAGTCTGATCAATCCGCGTGCTTGAAAAAAAAAAAAAAAAAAAGAAGAAAAAAAAAATTACCCTAATAAGCCAGGAATAAAATTGTAAGTTTAAAAAAAAAAAAAACATAAATAAATAAAACTGGGTGTACGGACAAATAGATATTCACCGGAATTTGCACGATAATTTCACCCAGTGGGAGGATATCGATAAGAAATAATCGATTTATTTGTTTGAAGCAAGAAAAGTGTGGCGTCTGCAGGCGCTCTAACTCCGGGAGTGATCGATTTCGTCTGCCGCGCTCACGTGAACAGAGTCCTTCCTGGTCCATCAACCCCTCTCCCTGATGTGTGAATGTTTGCTCGTCTGTCTCCTTTCGTATAGCCTTGCTTTGTCCCGCATCAGACACTTATTTCTTTAGTTATACGTGCATTGTGTAATATTCTTTGCTGGCTTCCTTCTTTTTCTTCTTCTTCGTCTTCTTCTTCTACTCCTCCTCCTCCTCCTCGTCTTCGTGCTGTTCTAAATATTCTTTGGACATAATTTTTTGTGTTGGCCGTATTTGCGTTGTGTCTGCCTACAGCTGTGCCTCTCGATCGACACATCCGACGTCTTCCAGCTTTTCACGATTGTTATCCTTCCCGAGTCTGTCTGTCTGTCTGTCTGTCTGTCTGTCTGACTTACTACTAAATGTACACACACACACACACATACAGAGAGAGAGAGAGAGAGAGAGAGAGAGAGAGAGAGAGAGAGAGAGAGAGAGAGAGAGAGAGAGAGAGAGAGAGAGAGAGAGAGAGAGAAGAATGATTGGTATTTCATTAGAAATTGAGACCCAGAAATTTGATCATCGAATTGCAGATATACAAAATAATATTTGGTATTTGATATAAATCATAGAATTGCAGCCCTTAAGACGTGAATTTACAAAAGAACATATCTTATTTTATGAAAACAAAACAAACACAGACGTCCGAGTGAAGCTGCAGCTGAAAAGAGAGCTGCTGGAACAAATAATTAGCAGAGTTAAATTGTTAGACTATATTAAAAGCCGTATACACGTCATGAAAACCATCATCATCATCACCATTGTCATCATGTATCTGGTCCTTGGCTGAGCCCCACCCTCATCATAACCCACTGGAAATCTGGAAATGCTCTATGTATTTCACGCACAGTTTAAAAATAAAGTTAGTTGCATACCCTTTTCAGGTCGCTGCGGTCAACACTAGCATCTTTTGCTTTTGCGATCTCTTGGCAAGTTTACATTCAGTAGTTTGCCATTGCTGTCTGAACGACCCTCACCATACCATTTCGTTAAAAAAAAAACCAACGCAGGGGTCTGCTACCAAATCTCCCGCAGCTGTTCGTGTACTGAGTATCTGTAATGTTCTGTGTCTACCTCCGTGTTGGTGGACCCCGCCTTCTCTTCCATTGTTGGTCTTTCTGGACCGTTTAGTGTGGTCGAGATGTTTCAGTTTCTGGGATATGAGGCTGTTTATGAGCTAGTGTTTATCGGTGTTTATATTGTGTACTATGTCAATAGAAGTGTATGGGTTTTTTGCCCTGGCCATGCGAGAGCACGGGAGAATGAACAGGCCTGATAGGCTAGCAGAGAATGCACCTCTTGGTGGCATATTACCTATGGACAAGGGGGAGGTGGTCGTGCGCTGTGAGACTAGGAGAATGCGGGGGCGGGGGGGGGGGGCATATTGAGAACACGTTTGGGAGAAATAATTATATTGCGGGGGATCGGCAGGGGTTCTAGAAGAATCTCTGAGAGGGAAGACCCGGAGAACTTTCCATCAGATGGCGGTGGGAACGATTAGTAGTGTGACATTTCGCTGGCTGTTGAACAAGGGTGACGGAGCACGTATGGGAATGTCCTGAGTGTAGTGTGTAGTCGGTTCTTAGCTCAACTCAGCTCAACTCAACACAATGTCATTATTGTCCTTTTCTTGATCCACTATATACTATGCAGGCGTTGTGGCGTAGGGGTTACAGACACAATTCGTAATCCCGCATACCGCGATGAGAGCGGCTGACCGAGTGGCTATGAGTGCCTGGTTCTCCTTCGGGTCACCGGGGTTCGAATCCTCGGTAAAGTGTGGATGTGTTTCTGTCGGGGGGAAAAAATGACAAACCTAACCTGCACAGTTCGGGGCGAATGAACTAGCCAGGCGACCTTAATTTCTCAGACTTGGGACCCGCGTGTCCTACACCGCAAGGTACTAGAGGCTGGAGATGACAGCATACCGCGATCGAAACACAGCTGCGGGCGATGTGGAAGCAAGATCGCATCGCACTGGCTTCAAACAGGTATGCGTGCCGGTCGTTCGGAAAACAATGGCAAACTGCTGAACGTAAACTTGCCAAGAAATCACAGCCAAAACATTCTGGGGTTGACTGCGACGTCCTGTAAAGGATATGCAACAAACTTATCTGTATACTAATGTGTAAGGGCCTCGATTTTCTTCTTTCGTGATTGTGAAATCACATGTTCCAAACAACCGCACTGGAGACACGAGTTGAAGGGAGTCGAGAAGTGAGCCAGAGAGCGAGAGAAAGAGAGAGAGAGAGAGAGAGAGAGAGAGAGAGAGAGAGAGAGAGAGAGAGACAGACAGACAGACAGACAGACAGAGAGAGAGAGAGAGAGAGAGAGAGAGAGAGAGAGAGAGAGAGAGAGAGAGAGAGAGAGACAACAATACAAGTGCCAAGATAACATTGATGGGTTGGCGAGCAGCAGTTTTTCAGTATATAGCCCCATAGGAGAGTGTAAGATAAATAGTTGATGGCTCAACCCCAAAGAGATCAAGGATCCTCAGTTCCTCTTTCTCAATGTGATCCTGCCCGTTAAAATTAATTTAGCTGTTACTGGCTCAATGATTTGAGACCATTAAATAGAGTTTTGGAGAGCCAAGGAATACTTCCAGGAAAACAATGAAATTTGTACTGAGTATCCCAAATGTCCTTAGGGGTGGTTCCTTGCCTCTCCTCTACCAACTAAATAATTAATCTAGGGTAATTGCTCACAACAATTTTACTATGACAAGAGAACTCTCAAAAGAGAAAATAACCCGTAATTTTCATCATTTATTATATACTAGCTGACCCGGCCCGGCTTCGCCCAGCCCCTGGAGGGGATCTATCTATCTATCAGTCTGTCTGTCTGTCTGCTTGTTTGTCTGTCTGTCTGTCTGTCTGGCTGACCCGGCCCGGCTTGACCCAGTCCCTGATGGGGAGCATCTCATTTAATTCATATAAATAGTCATATAAGCTCCCGTTCCCGACTATCTGTCTGTCTGTCTGTCTATCTGTCTGTCTGTCTGATCCGGCCCGGCTTCACCCAGTCCCTGGTGGGAAGCATCTCATTTAATTCATATACGTAGTCATATAAGCTCCCGTTCCCGACTATCTGTCTGTCTGTCTGTCTATCTGTCTGTCTGTCTGTCTGAGCCGGCCCGGCTTCACCCAGTCCCTGGTGGGGAGCATCTAATTTAATTCATATAAGTAGTCATATAAGCTCAGGTTCCCGACTATCTGTCTGTCTGTCAATCTATCTGACCCGGCGTGGCTTCGCCCAGCTCCTGGCGCACAGTAACTTAAAAGAATTTCCTTCCACACACCATCCATTATTTTAAATGAAAACTGTTTTTAATCACCTACATGACTGTAGATAACTTCTTTAAGCATAAAAAGACGAGTTACAATGTTATGCATTATTTTTATGAAAACTTTGAAAATGCCTTAAAGATTATATCATTATTTATTTTAACTCATATGCCTGTAAATAGCTATGGACAAAGAGTTTATAAGTCTTTGAAAACGATGCAACAATATGACTATAAAGTATATAGAAATGTTATTAAAAGTTATGCCCCTTGAAATAACTTTTCTAGAGTTAAGTCCCCTTGCTATATAGAAATTATACTGAAAAATGAAATATTAAATTTTAGTAAGTAAGCCGATTTTACACTAAAAAAACTATGACAGAAAGTTGTACAGGAATGAAAAGAAGACGTGTAGAAAATTTCATCTCAATCGGATGGACCGTTCGCGAACGCATAAAGAACGGACGGACGGACACACATCGCCTTTTATATATATATAACAGGGATGTGTAATGTCTCCAGATCTGTTTTCCCTGTACAGTGAAAATATTTTCAGAAATATTGAAAATATGGAAGGAATCAACATTGGGGGACGATGCATCAATAACATTAGATATGCAGATGATACAGTCTTGATTGCAGACAATGAACAGGACCTGCAAAATTTAGTAGATGCGGTTGTTACACACAGTGAACAACTAGGGTTAGAATTAAATTGTAAAAAGACACAGATTATGGTCGTCACTAAGAAGAACGAAATACCACAGTGTAATATACAAGTAAATGGGAATATTCTTCAACAAGTGAATAGGTACAATTACCTCGGAACAGTAATAACATCTGATGGGAGATGCCTTGAAGAGATTAGAACAAGAATCGCCATGGCAAAAGTAGCCTTTAGCAAGATGAAAAACATACTGACCAATAAAAAGATGTCAATTGAAACGAGAAAAAGAGTGTTGAGATGCTACATAGAACCTGTACTTTTATATGGATGTGAAGCTTGGACAATGAGCAGCCAGGCTGAAAAACATCTGATGGCTGTAGAAATGTGGTTTCTGAGGAAAATGCAAAGAATACCATGGACAGCCAGAAAGACCAATGAACAAGTCCTTCAAGAAACATATGAAGATCGTAAACTGATCAGAGACATTAGACGTAGACAGTCACAATTTTTTGGGCATGTTATGAGAAGAAATGATTTGGAGAACTTGGTGACAACTGGTAAGATCGAGGGGAACAGACCAAGGGGAAGACCTAGAAACAAGTATCTGGATGGCTTGGCCTTGTGGCATGGTCGAGACAGAAACACGGAACTGATCCACGACTCTGTTGATCGAGTGAGATGGCAGAACATGACCGCCCACGCTTACCGGCATGGCACATGATGGATGGATGGATATATATATATATATATATATATATATATATATATATATATATATATATATATATATATATATATATATATATATATATATGGAGTTATTGATTTTACATGTCATACAACAATCAATACAGTACAATTACAAGATTATTTACATAGTTATCTCTAACTAATTATCTATCTCCTGGCTGTGCCACTGTATCATACATTGTCCTCAGTGTTGTCCCCGGTTTTTAATTATAAATATTGGGTCTCTTCTGCTGGCCTAATTCTAAACTGTGGAAAGAAACTGGGTACACCCTGGTTGGTTTCCCATCCAGTTATTGGGCCTCGTAGCGTTCAGTCAGTGCAGACTATATTCGTGAGTGTTCTTTATTTTTTTTTTCCCTGTGATTTATTCGGGCTCCCTGTGTTTCTCCCACACTATCTAGACAAAAGGATATGTGATACCTGTCCTGGAAAGGTGGTGAAAATTGGCAGGAAGTTGCTGTGGAATAGTATTTGGCCTCACTATCTCCGCTGCCTCACTCAGTTAAGTGGCTACTGTATTCAGCCAAGCTGCTACTACTACTTTCACAAAGTGCTGCATTCACAAAGTCAGGTCTGGATAATGACCACTACCTGAAATTGTAGCATCCATAATTCTAATGATATCATAAATATGACATTAGAAATGAAATGTAAAAGCCTAAGAACCCAACAAGTGAAAACAATAAAATGAATCTTGTTCTTAGAGAAAATAAACATAGAAGAAAGATGGTCTTGGTGATCTCAATTAGTTATCACCAACATAGTTGTTTGCTCTCACTCCAGTCTTCCACTATCAGGTTTCAAGGTTTAACTAGCAGATGTGCAGTGTCATCTTCACCTATGCCTGTCTTCAGGTCTATAGTTTAAGTAATACCTTGAGTGATTTGGAATTTGACAATTATGTTGACCATTCTCTTCTGTACCTAGTTTTGTTCTCTACATCTTTTTCTATTCAGGGAAAAGGGTCTCATACATTAAGGGCTTCTAAAAATCAGTCCCCATTGTAATGAGTGTTTGGTTATAAGCAATATAAGTACATTATGGTATCCATTCTTGTATAGTATTCAGGTGACTTATCTTTTTAGTCCAAAGTTTTACGGAGAGTATATTCACCCCTCTTCACCGTCTCTATACTAAGATTGTTCTTCAGCTATCCGCCTCATCATGCTTATTATAATCATTCTCATCATCATCATGATTACATTATTATCATTACCATCATCATCATGCTCGTTATAATCATTACATCATCATCATGATTACATTATTATCATTACCATCATCATCATGCTCATTATAATCATTACATCATCATCACGATTACATTATTATCATTACCATCATCATCATAATAATTACAGTCATCATCATCATCCTTGTACTACATTATTATCATTACACTAGACCATATGTGTTAACAGGAGTGACATGAACTACAAAGAGGGATTTTGCTTAAATACAAACACAGATGCTGGTAGTCTGCGTAATGTATGATATTGGTTGTGTCGTGCTTAGCGCACAAAATCAGATGATTGTAGCATGAATGATATTTTATACAAAGTGTTGTTATGCGCCGGAGTGTACTAAATTATTATTTAGTTTATGGGTTACGCCGAACCAGTTCTCCGGTGATAGTCATGACATTACACATCACAGTTGCCGGCTATCCTGAGATTGACTGTTGGCCTATACTCCCTCTCTCTCAGCCTGTAACTTCACTCACTCACTCAAACTCCTCATGCATCAGTCAACATGTCCATCTGTGCATGTGGGGTCAATTCACTCCCCTCAGACATTATTCATATGTATGGATGATCATTTCTCTCATCTATCAGATATCATTCATATGTGCATGGATGATCAATTATCTCATCTATCATCATTCATACTTGCATGGAAGATAAGTAGCTAGACTTATGTGATTTCCCAATGATAACTTTAAATGTTAACACCATTGACATCACAATGAGATCTCACCCATTCATCAGACACAATTATATCTGTATGGATGACAATCATGCATATGTAGGTGCTTTATCCCTGATAAATTCACAGGCTCAATAATAATGATATTACAATTAAATCTCAATCATGCTCCTCTGTCCTCAGAAATTATAATATTTCCTGGATGATGAATAGTCATACTGATGTTAGTTAGTTAGTTAGTCGTGGTTACAACTTCACGGCAACGGGTCGTCCCCATATTGCTCCATTCCTGTGCCAGTGAATATCATAAAATGCTCCTCACTGCCCCATGTGAACAATGGAATAGACATCATACTGATGTGTTGTTACCAAATGATACATTCACATCTGTTTAACAATAATGAAATCACACATGAATCCTCACAGACATGCTATCAGCAATGACATAGTGATCATTGTGATCATTAGACATAATTATGAGATTCTCAAAGGATACTTCCTCATGTGTAGCAATAATGAAAATACACAGGGTCCCCACATTGTCTCATGAATTTATGTGATCTCCTCAGTCTACATTCAGGCATTATGAATCTTAACCATTCTAGCATGCCGGTTGACTAAGTATTATTGTGTGGCACAAACATTAATTCCATATGTTTACAACATTGAAAATACATTTGACTCACCGCATGGGTGCTTTACTCAACACACAAAATTATAATCCCTATAGAATCTATTTGGTTCTCATGTGTTCATGAAATACCAGAAAACTATTTGTTTGCCCATGTGCTCATGTCAAAAATAAATCTACTGAATACTTACACAGTACACTAATTTTTCTATCAGTGCTGGCACATGTAAACTAGTTTTAAATCCTAAATTACTCACCCCTTTAAATCATTACTGAATGAGTTGACTACTTAAGAAATATGTACACTTCAGTTTAATGCTTAACATCAACTAAGTCGTTTAGCTGGGAGAAAATAAAACACTGTAGTTTTCTCCTAATGTACAGTTTATCTTATGACTATGATAACTGAGTATAATAATATTTAGTTTCTACTAGATTAAATTCTTAAGAACTCACCATTCTAAATCATTGTAGATTGGGTTGCTTAAGAAATAAATGTACAACTTGGACTAATGCTTATACATTAAATCAGTTGTTTACTTTGGGAGAAAAATAAAACTCACTATGGTTTTTCTTAATGTACAGTTTATATATATATAAATTGTAACAATTAAATATATTATATTTTAGTCTCCTACTAAATTAATTTATTAAGAACTCATCACATGGTTTTACAACAGACGACTGACCAACGTTTCTTCTGGGAAAAAAGACTCACAGCTAATCTATGATTTAAATTAATTATCATATTCACCTCATCCGAACAAGACGGTTTCACAACACGTGTCAACAGTTGACAACTCCAAGATGTAGGGTCATTGATTTGGTTGTTTCCAAATACTGGCTGCTGGATGTATGGTCCTTCTATTCTCTTTAGACAATTTTCTCACTTGGTCGTGGCGAGTTGAGAAGCTACCATTCCGCAAGCACAGCCGGCCATTTTCTTGGTTTGTGACGAGTTGTTTCAGTTTGTACAATGAGGCCGGAAACCGATTGTAGCTGTTTATATCTCAGCTTTCTCCGCTCCGTGTTTTGCCTTTCCCGTGGACCATGAGTCTGTCCTTGTAAAATATGGGATTGTAGTAAAATGAAACAAACATAGTATTGTTTCGGTGAACTCTGATTTTGTCGTCCTGGAAATATTTGACGCGATGTTACGTTTGTGAAAATACAGTATATCACAGAGAGACAGGAGGAGTGTGAGATTCATAGGTGGGACACTTATCATGGAGACGGCACTTGATCGATTGATTGACTGCTACAAGATTTCATGCAATTGCATAACAGCTATTGCTATTGTAGCTGCTTTGACAACATTACATAGAGTGGTAAAATATATGCCGCTATGCCTACACAAGATCACATAAAGTGGTAAAATACATGCCGTCATGCATACAGAAGATTACATAGAGTGGTAAAATACATACCGTTATGCTTACACACGATTGCATAGAGCGGTAAAATACGTACTACAATCTTATATTGAACTGTTAAACATTTGCCAGCAATGTATTTTGTTTGTTTATTTGTTCGCTCGCTCTGAACTCAAGCGTAGACCATACACTACTTCTAGTGCACTGGACTGATTTTCTGATTGCTGCGATAGCAGTGCACGTTCCTGAAAACACGAGAACCCATGCTGGCAGTGTATCTGTCATACATCTGCTGTGACAACAGGCTGCTCGTGTGGGCAATCACTGTAGATATGAATGTTACCGTTCTCGGACACTTGGTCTGTAAATAGACATATCAGTTAGCGCGCGCGTGTGTGTGTGTGTGTGTGTGTGTGCGTGCGTGCGTGCGTGTGTGTGTGTGCGTGTGTGTGTGGTATTGTTCCTTTGTATTTGTCTGTATGTGTGGGTGGTATTCTTCCTGTATATTTGTGTGTGTGTGTGTGTGTGTGTGTGTGTGTGTGTGTGTGTGTGTGTGTGTGTGTGTGTGTGTGTGTGTGTGTGTGTGTGTGTGTGTGTGTGTGTGTGTGTGTGTGGTATTCGCCTTGCCTTTTATCTGTGTGTGTGGTGTACTTATTTCTTCCGAGTATATGTGATATCCTTCTTTCGCATGTATGTATGTGTAATATTTTTCAACGGGTATGTCGCATTATTCTTCTCTACTTCTCCACCTCCACCACCACTATCCCCACCTCCTCCTCCACCTTTTCCTAATTCTGGCGCTTCCGCTCTTGCACATCTTTCTTCTTCTCCCCGTCCTGCTACTGCTTTTTCTCTTACTTCTCCTCTTCCTTCCGCTTGGTCATTTACGTTTTCTTCTGCTTCTCCGCCTCGCCTACTACTACTACTACTACTACTACTACTACTACTTTTACAGCTACTACTACTACTACTACTACTACTACTACTACTACTACTACTACTACTACTACTACTACTACTACTACTACTACTACTGCTGCTGCTGCTGCTGCTGCTGCTACTACTACTACTACTACTACTACTACTAATAATAATAATAATAATAATACAACGACATTCCTATTTACCTCTCCGTATAAGGATGTGAAGTGTTATGGGACGAGCTCTGGTATGTGCCTCACCAAGTGTATGGTGCCTCTGTGATCGACGCTGGTGATCGAGTGAATTGATATTACTAATATTAATTATGTACTAAATGTCGTCAAAGAATTAAACAAAGTAAAATACCCTTTTATACTCATTGAGACATACTGGGTATATGGTGCTATCCCCATGTTTGTATAGACCAGTCGGTACTCGATGAGTGAAGTTGTCAGTAACACGGTCGCCGTAGCTTCCCATGATATGCCTGGTACCAGTGTAAGGTCTGGTCGACCTGAGAGGCAAGTCCAATTTTAAATATCCGACTAGATGGTGGTTCAAACACACATTTATTAGGGTCATAATAATCTTTTGGCGTTGGATTCTGGTTGCTTGTGCAACCTGCAGCTACAACTGATGGAATCTGTGAACCCAGTGTGACGCAAGCAGGAAGACACGTGGTAGAGGGCGGAATAAATGGGTGCGTAATTAACTGGTCCCTGGAACTATAAGTATTCGTTGTGTTAGATTTATTCTTAGGAAATCAGTACGGTCTGATGAGTTTGTATGTTTGTTATTTGACTTCTCAATCAATCAATCAATCAATCAATGATGTGCCATGCCGGAAAGCGTGGTTGGTCACGACTCGCCATTTCACTCGATCACCAGCGTCGTGGATCAGCACAATGTTCCTGTCTCGTCCATGCCATGTGACCAAGCCATCCAGGTATTTTCCTCTGGGTCTTCCTCTTGGTCTGTTCCCTTCGATCTTGCCAGTTGTCACTAAGTTCTCCAATCCATTTCTTCTCATAACATGTCCAAAAAAATTTGACTGTCTACGTCTAATTTCTCTAATCAATTTACGATTTTCATTTGTCTCCTGTAGTACTTGGTCATTGGTTTTTCTGTCTGTCTTTGGTATTCTATGCATTTTCCTCAGAAACCGCATTTCTGTAGCCATCAGATGGTTTTCAGCTTGACTGCACATTGTCCAAGTTTCACATCCATACAAAAGAACAGGCTCTATGTATCCCCTCAACACTCTTTTTCTCGTTTCAATTGACATCTTTTTATTGGTCAGAATGTTTTTTTATCTTGCTAAAGGCTACCTTCGCCATGGCGATTCTTGTTCTAATCTCCCCAAGGCACCTCCCATCAGATGTTATGACTGCTCAGAGATAATTGTACCGATTCACTTGTTGAAGCATATTCCCATTTACTTGTGTATTACATTGTAGTACTTCGTTCTTCCTATTGACGACCATAACCTGTGTCTTCTTACAATTTAATTCCAACCCCAGCTGCTCACTGTGTACAACAACTGCGCCTACTAATTGTTGTAGATCTTGTGCATTGTCTGCAATCAATAATGTATCATCTGCATATCTAATGTGATTGATGTTTCGTCCTCCAATGCTGATTCCATTTATATCTTATACATTCCTGAAATATTTTCACTGTATAGGGAAAAAAGATCTGGAGACATTACACATCCCTGCCTAACACCTCTCTTAATAGGTTGATATTGCCCCACTTCATTATCAATCCTTATGGCAGCTTGTTGTTTCCAATATATGTTTTTTATAAGTCTAATATCTTTCCCATTAATTTGTAGATCTGCAAGCATATCTATCATGTTGACATGTCTAACTCTATCAAAAGCCTTTGTGTAGTCAATAAAGCAAAGGTGTATATCCTTGTTTACTTCTAAAGCACGTTCAATAACTGTTCGCAGCATATACACAGCATTTACTGTACCCTTTCCTTCTACAAACCCACATTGTTCTTTCCCTATTTCAGGTTGTATTTTCTTCCTCACTCTTTGCATGATAATTCGTAGCAAAATCTTTGTGATGTGGCTCATTAAACTAATTGTTCTATGTTGATCGCATTCAAAGGTTCCTGATTTCTTTGGGATTGCAATAAATACAGAATTACATAATTCAGGAGGTATATCTCCAGTATCATATAATGTGTTCAGCAGTCTGGTAACTTGATCTAGTCCAAATTCTTCTAAAGCTTTAATCATTTCTGTTGTGATGTTATCTGCACCGGGGGCCTTGCCAGCTTTCATATGCTTAAGAACATTTCAAACCTCCATCTTAAAATTGGCTGCTCTTCATTATTAAATCTAATATCATACTGTTCCTCTCTGTTATCATTATAAAGGTTTTTCGCATAATCTGTCTATACATGTAGAATCTGATCTTTTTCTATTATGATTTTGCCATCTTTAGTTTTTAGACACCCTGTTGATGTACTTGTTCTTTTATTAGTAAATTCCTGAATTCTTTTGTGCACTAATTTGGTATTTTGACTGTTGTGTTGTTTTTCAATGTCTAAGCACTTTTCCTCAAGCCATGCTTCTTTTGCCTCCTTACATAATATTCTGACTTGTCTGTGAATTTTTTCATATTTGGCAGGATTATTTTTGTTGAGTCTTCTTGTTTCCATTAGGTATAAAATTTCTTCTGTCATCCATTTCTTACGACCCACCTTCTTTAATTTTGGAATAGTTGTTACTGCAGCCAAACTGATTGAATTCTTCAACATTTCCCATTGATCATCCACATCCTGGAATAATATCTCTGGATCAGACAATATATCAAATCTATTCTGTACTTCTATGTTGAATTTGTTTTGTATTTCCTTGTGATTACTCAATGTACACAAATCATATTTAGTGTTTCCTGTTATATACTTGACTTTCTTCAACTTTATCCTCAGTGTTCCTGTAAGTAGTCTGTGGTCGCTATAACAATCAGCACTGGGAACTGTTTTTGCTATTGTTAGTGCGTTTCTAAATCTTCTGCTAATCAGAATGTAGTCAATTTGGTTTCTGATCCTGCTATCAGGACTCCTCCATGTCCATAATCTTATGGGGTGTTCTTAAACCAGGTGTTTCCTACAATCATTTCCTGTTCTTTTGCCCACTCTACGAGTCTGTATCCTCTTTCATTTCTCTCACCTAAACCATAGTTTTCTACTGTGTATCTATCACCTTGATTTCCTAATTTTGCATTGAAGTCTCCTATTATGATGTTTATTTCTGAATATTTACATTTCTTTAAGGACTTCTGCTGATTTGACTTCTGCTGATGTAATATAAAATTCTGAGACCTGTGGTGCTATCTTAATTGTTAGATACGAATTCTGTCCGTATTCCATAGTTGTAGGATCATGTGCATGATAGGCCTGGCTAATAAAGACACCTTTTTATACGGATGCCTAGTTGGTCATGCATCGAAGTACACTTGTTCCTGTAGCGAAGTGGCGTCGTCATTTGGAAGTGACAGGTTCGAATCCTGGTCGGTAACTAATCTTTCAATTGTTTGTTGTCTAGTGCGTCATCTAGTCTCTACTTCCTTCTTCTCACTTCTATGAGCGCCACATAGTATATATGTGTTTAGTTATGAACTGTGTAGATTTATTCTTAGGGAGATGCAGGACACAAAGACGCACCCCGAGTGATGTAACGTCAGTGTTTTGTGACACATTATGAGATATATACGACACACACACGCGCGAGCGAGCACATACACACACACACACACACTATATATATATATATATATATATATATATATATATATATATATATATATATACACACACACACACACACACACACACACACATATATATATATCTTATATATAAATTAGGATGTGCGTATCTCTGTCTGTCTGTATGTCCTTTATACGCTCGCGAACGGCCCATCCGATTGAGATGAAATTTTCTACACGCCTTCCTTTCATTCCAGAGATGCCAACTGTCGTAGTTTTTTTTTCTTCTTCCTCCTCCTCCCTCCTCCCTCCTCCCCCTCCCAAAATACGTACGTCCAGGAAATGGTCTTCTACATAGACACTTCTCTCTGAGGTCCGCGATAACATATTAACCTGGTGGGATGGCAATCAATCATCCTACTACCTCCTCCCTCCTCCTCCATTCTCCTCCTCCCTCCTCCTCCTCTCTCTACCTCCTCCCTCCTCCTCCCTTCACATTCCTCCTCCTCCCTCTTCCTCCTCATCCCTCCTCCTCCTCTATCCTCCTCCCTCCCTCCTCCTCCTCCCTCTACCTCCTCCCTCCTCCTCCCTTCACATTCCTCCTCCTCCCTCTTCCTCCTCATCCCTCCTCCCTCCTCCTCCTCCTCCCTCTTCCTCCTCCCTCTTCCTCCCTCCGCCTCCTCCCTCCTCCCGCTCTCTACTCCTCTCTCCTCCTTCTCCTCCCTCCTCCTCCCTCTTCCTCCCTCTTCCTGCTCCCTCCGCCTCCTCCCTCCGCCTACTCTCTCCTCCTCCTCCCTCCTCCTCCCTCTCCCTCCTCTTCCTAATCCCTCCTCCTCCTCCTCCTCCTCCTCCTGCGATCTCCTCCTCCCTCCTTCTCCCTCTTCCTCCTCCCTCCTCCTCCCCCTCCCTCCTCCTCCATTCTCCTCCTCCCTCCTCTTCCTAATCCCTCCTCCTCCCTCCTATTCCTCCTGTCTCCTCCTCCCTCCTCTTCCCTCCTCCACCTCCCTCTTCCTCCTCCCTCCTCCATTTACCCAAGACAGACAGACATACAGATAGTCGGGAACGGGATCTTATATGACTACTTATATGATTTAAATGAGATGCTCTCCACCATGGGCTGGGCCGGGTCAGACAGACAGACAGACAGACAGACAGACAGACGGGAACGGGAACTTATATGACTACTTATATGAATTAAATGACGTGAATAGAAGAGATCAAAGAATCCTTGAACCACAACGCTATTGAAAAGCGAAGAAAATGATGTGACTACACAGAATCGTCACACGGCAATGTCAATAACAATTCATATTTCATTTGTGTATGGAAGTCATGTAGGTGATTAAAAACATATAATTTATTTATTTTAGATACGTTAGTATTTTATTTCTTTACTAATTTGGGATAGCAACTTTTGAATTAATAGTAGCATTTGTTATTTCCTTTCACTTCGCCAAGTCACTGGTGGAAATCTATCTATCTATCTATCTATCTGTCTGTCTGTCTGTCTGTCTGTCTGTCTACACGTCCGTCCGTCTCTCCCTCCGTCTATCCCTCCGTCTATCCCTCCGTCTATCCCTCCCTCCCTCCCTCCATCCCTATCTATCTATCTATCTATCTATCTATCTATCTATCTATCTATCTATCTATCTATCTATCTGTCTATCTATCTATCTGTCTATCTGTCTATCTATCTGTCTATCTATCTATCTATCTATCTATCTGTCTGTCTGTCTCTCCCTCCGTCTCTCCCTCCATCCCTATCTATCTATCTATCTGTCTGTCTATCTATCTGTCTATCTGTCTGTCTGTCTGTCTGTCTGTCTGTCTGTCTGTCTGTCTGTCTGTCTGTCTGTCTGTCTGTCTGTCTGTCTGTCTGTCTGTCTGTCTGTCTGTCTGTCTGTCTGTCTGTCTGTCTGTCTGTCTGTCTGTCTGTCTGTCTGTCTGTCTGTCTGTCTGTCTGTCTGTCTGTCTGTCTGTCTGTCTGTCTGTCTGTCTGTCTGTCTGTCTGTCTGTCTGTCTGTCTGTCTGTCTGTCTGTCTGTCTGTCTGTCTGTCTGTCTGTCTGTCTGTCAGATAGATAGAAGGTCAGTACAAAATTCGTATGAAATATTTAGTTTAAAATCTAATTTCCTTTTTTCGATTAGAGGCCAAAACTAAATCAGTTATGCCACCCAAACGAAAAGCGATTGGCGGATCTACACCTCAGTCACAAAAGAAAAAGGCATTACGAGCTTCAGAAACAGACGAGCAACGGGAAGCAAGACTGGTAACCAATCGAGTACGCAATGCTCAAGCCCGTTCATCTGAAACAGACGAGCAACGGGAAGCAAGACTGGTAACCGATCGAGTACGCAATGCTCAAGCCCGTTCATCTGAAACAGACGAGCAACGGGAAGCAAGACTGGTAACCGATCGAGTACGCAATGCTCAAGCCCGTTCATCTGAAACAGACGAGCAACGGGAAGCAAGACTGGAAACCGATCGAGTACGCAATGCTCAATCACTTTCATCTGAAACAGACGAGCAACGGGAAGCAAGACTGGAAACCAATCGAGTACGCAATGCTCAAGCCCGTTCATCTGAAACAGACGAGCAACGGGAAGCAAGACTGGAAACCCATCGAGTACGCGCTGCTCGATCCAGACAATCACTGGGCACTGATTTAAATCTTAGCGCATTTCGTTACGATGCTCATTATGATTACAGTCTGCATCCAAGTGTGGTTATTGGAAAAATGGATAAATTATGCATGTATTGCAGTGCCCTCAAATTTAAGAATGAAACACCAGGAATTTGCTGTATGGGTGGAAAAGTGAAATTGTCAGAATTACATTCACCACCCGAACCATTGTCAACGTTGGTATCAGGTGTCACGAGCCAATCGCAACATTTCTTGGCAAACATTCGCAAGTACAATTCATGTTTCCAAATGACATCGTTTGGTGCAACAAATATCGTGCGCGAGAATTACATGCCGACATTCAAGGTTCAGGGGCAAATTTATCATCGCGCAGGATCACTACTACCAGTGCCGAACGCAGATCCCAAATATCTTCAAATTTATTTCATGGGAAACACTGGTGAACAAATTGATCAACGATGTCGATTCAATACAGGCACTAAACGAGAAATTGTCGCTGCATTACAAAATTTATTCGATCAGCACAACGAATTAATTAGATTGTTCAGAACTGCCCTTGAACAAATGCCATCTAATGACTACAGAGTTGTAGTTAGAGCAGACAAAACACCTGTCGGCGAGCATGAAAGACGGTACAATGCACCAACAATTGATGAGGTGGCGATCATTATAGTTGGCGAAGAATCTAACTCACGTGATATAATTCTCCATCGCAGAAATGGTGATGTTCAGCGAGTCTCAGAAACTCATCGCTCATACGACGCATTGCAATATCCGATTATATTTTGGCAAGGGGAAGATGGATATTATATAAATATCAAATTAAGAAATCCACAAACAGATGAGGAAACGAATAAGAAAGTAAGTGCCATGAATTACTATTCATATCGATTGATGATTCGTGAAAAGGCTGAAAATCATATCTTGAAATGTCGACAATTGTTCCTTCAATACATTGTCGACATGTATGCGAAAATCGAAAGCGAACGACTCCTCTACATTCGCTTAAATCAAACAAAGTTGCGTTCAGAAGAGTACATTCATTTACGTGATGCAATTGTTAATGATAAAAATGTTAATCCAAATGAATTGGGGAAAAAGATCATACTCCCGGCCACATTTACAGGGAGTCCAAGGCACATGCATGAATACGCACAAGATGCAATGACATATGTTCGCGCATATGGCCGCCCAGATTTGTTTATTACCTTCACATGCAATCCTACATGGGATGAAATAAAAGAACTTTTGTTAACTGGACAATCATCATCAGATCGCCCTGATATTTCCGCACGTGTGTTCAAACAAAAATTGAAATCTTTAATGGATTTCATTGTCAAGCATCAAGTTTTTGGAGAGACACGCTGTTGGATGTATTCCATCGAATGGCAAAAAAGAGGATTGCCACATGCACACATTTTGATTTGGTTGATCAAAAAAATCACACCAGATCAAATTGATCAAGTCATCTCAGCAGAAATACCAGATGTTAACATTGATCCAGAGTTACTTGAAGTAGTCACCAAAAACATGATTCATGGTCCATGTGGCTTCCTCAATAACAATTCACCTTGCATGTCTGATGGGAAATGCACAAAACGGTACCCAAGACATTTACATGCAGAGACAATCACTGGCAATGACGGATATCCACTCTATCGTCGACGCTCAACTGAAGATGGCGGCAAATCTATCACTTTGAAAGTACGAAACAATGATGTTCAAGTCGATAATCGTTGGGTTGTACCGTATTCACCGTTACTCTCGAAAACGTACAAAGCACACATCAATGTCGAGTATTGCAATTCGGTTAAATCGATCAAGTACATTTGCAAATATGTCAACAAAGGAAGCGATATGGCAGTTTTTGGAGTGGGAAATGCATCTGCATCTATCGATGAAATAGACCAATATCAAGTGGGACGCTACATTAATAGTAATGAAGCAGTATGGCGCATTTTATCATTTCCAATCCATGAACGTCATCCAACAGTTGTTCATTTGGCAGTGCACCTTGAAAATGGACAGCGCGTGTACTTCACAACAGAAAATGCAAGTGAACGAGCATTGTCACCACCAACAACAACGTTAACTGCATTTTTTTCATTGTGCGGGAATGATATGTTTGCAAAGACACTACTTTACTCTGAAGTGCCAACATACTACACATGGAATGCATCAGCGAAAAATTTTCAACGTCGCAAACAAGGTAAAGCAGTTGAAGGACATACCAATTTATATTCTACCGACGCGTTAGGCCGTCTGTACACTGTTCACCCAAACAATTCAGAATGCTTTTACTTGCGGTTACTGTTAATCAACGTACGTGGACCGACATCCTTTAAAGAATTAAGAACAGTAAACGGTCAAGTATGTGCCACTTATCGTGAAACTTGCCAAGAATTACATCTTCTTGAAAACGATGCACACTGGGACACTTCACTCGCTGATGCATCAAATACTGCTCAACCAAAGCAAATACGCACGTTATTTGCCATTATATTGACAACTTGCTTCCCATCCAATCCAAAAGATCTTTGGGAAAAATACAAAGACTATATGAGTGAAGACATCCTACATCGTTTGCGTGCAATGAATCAAAATCCGGATATTCAATTCACACCAAATGTGTATAATGAGGCTCTGGTTTCGATTGAGGACATATGTTTGGAAATCGCTAACAAACGACTGAAACAATTGGAAATGACTGCGCCGGATCGATCTGCAAACGATCTTTTCGACCGTGATTTGCAACGAGAATCACTCTTTGATGTCGACGAATTGTTTGCATTTGTTCAAACGAATCTTCCTAAATTGGTTCCAGAACAACGTATAGTGTATGACATAATTATGCATGCAATTAAAAGCCAAACCGGCGGATTGTATTTCCTAGATGCGCCAGGAGGCACAGGCAAGACTTTTCTCATTTCACTTATATTGGCAACCATAAGATCACGACAAAATATTGCGCTGGCTATCGCATCATCTGGAATTGCAGCAACTCTTTTGGATGGTGGCCGAACAGCACATTCAACACTAAAATTGCCCTTGAATATTCACATCACTGAGACACCGACATGCAATATCAGAAAAAATTCTGGAATGGGTAAAGTACTTCAATCATGTCAACTCATTGTATGGGACGAATGTACTATGGCGCACAGAAAAGCATTGGAGGCGCTTCATCGTACACTACAAGATTTCAGAGGAAATGAACAGCTCTTCGGTGGCGCACTTATTTTATTGTCTGGTGATTTTCGACAAACTCTACCAGTTATACCACGTTCAACGCCCGCTGATGAACTTAATGCATGTCTGAAATCATCAGTTTTATGGCGACACGTTAAGAAATTGACTTTGAAGACCAACATGCGTGTACAACTACAACATGATGCATCCGCAGAACTTTTCGCAAAACAATTGTTGGATATTGGGAATGGGAAAATGTCAATCGATGAATCCACCCATTGTATCACGTTGCCAACAAATTTCTGTAAAGTCACATCAACTATAGACGAATTGATTGACAAAGTTTTCCCTAATATCTCACGGAATCACAAAAATCATCATTGGCTCAGTGCACGTGCTATATTAGCAGCCAAAAATAATGATGTCAATGCAATCAATTGCGCCATTCAAAAAGAAATACCAGGCGAAGCGACAACATATAAGTCCATAGATTCTATGATGAATCAAGACGAAGTTGTCAATTATCCAACAGAATTCTTGAATTCACTTGATTTGCCAGGCATACCGCCGCACGTTTTAACATTGAAAATTGGCGTGCCTATCATTCTTCTCCGAAACATCAATCCACCTCGACTTTGCAACGGTACCAGGCTTGCAGTCAAAAAGATGATGAACAATATAATTGAAGCTACAATTTTGAATGGGAAATTTAAAGGAGAAGATGTACTGTTGCCTCGCATCCCACTGATTCCAACAGAGATGCCATTCGAATTCAAACGCCTGCAGTTTCCGGTGCGACTTGCATTTGCCATGACGATCAACAAAGCACAGGGACAATCGCTACAAGTGTGTGGACTCAATTTAGAAAATCCATGCTTCACACATGGACAGCTATATGTAGCCTGTTCACGCGTTGGAAAACCTTCGGCTTTATTCGTGTACGCACCAGACAGACAAACAAAAAATATTGTTTATCAAAAAGCACTATGTTAGACATCAAATTTGGTGTGTGGCCACTTATATGACTACTTATATGAATTATATGAATTAAATGAGATGCTCCACACCAGGGAATGGGCGAAGCCGGGCAGGGTCAGCTAGTATATATATATATATATATATATATATATATATATATATATATATATATATATATATATATATATATATATATATATATGAATTGTTACATAACGTCATAATTATCATTATGTGTCCTTCCAGCTGGCATAGGCGTTCATGCATCTCCACATTTCTCCACATTTTAGGTTCTTGATCTATACTGTTCGTGATATTCCTCCATGCCACAGTCCCACTCCACCCAGTATCATTTCTCTTTGTATGCCCTGCATCTTGTACATATGATCTTTACAGTTATCACAATGTTTTCCTTCTTCTTTCGTTCACTTGAAATGTCTCTATAACTATAAAAAAAAATACAATTGCATTTATCAAGAAACAACAGTGTTGTCTCTAGTATAAATTTAACTGTCTTTGTTAGTTCACTGTAGTCCTTCGAAAAACAAATGAAGATCGTAAACTGATTAGAGTCATTAGACGTAGACAGTCAACATTTTTTGGGCATGTTATGAAAAGAAATGACTTGGAAAACTTAGTGACGACTGGCAAGATCGAAGGGTAGAGACCAAGGGGAAGAAGTGAATCTTGGATGGCTTGGTAACGGTTGAGACAGGAACACGGAGCTGATCCACGACTCTGGTGATCGAGTGAGATGACAGAACATGACCGCCCACGCTTATCGGCATGGCACATGATGGATGGATGTATGTTACTTCACTCAGTGGTCCATAGAGGTTTTGCCCATGTGTTGCCGGGGCCCATATGGGGGAGTAAAGAATAGTAACACTGATGCCTATCATGCACGTCGTAAGAGGCGACTAAGGTGGCTATGGTTCCGTCGCCCTGCTACTGAGTGAGTGCATGGCGCGACACTGTGAGCTGTGAATTTCGCGTGGAATGCTTTTGCATCTGTCCGCGGTTATTTTTAGCGTGAGCTGCATGCTCGGAACGATGGCGGCCTGCTGTTGCTGGATTGACTGGTTTGCCTTTTCGGTTCACGAGTGCATCTTTCAGGAGACTCCTGGGAGTCGTCGCTGTAGTACGGAGTTCGAACTTTGTGCTGGGCTTTCGGTGGGTGGCCCTGCGGAAAGAGACCGAGCCATATGGGATAAAACCCGGGTCAATGAAGTCTTTCTGGTGACTGCCGTTTACATCGACGATGAACTGTATTTTTCGTGGAGGACTTTTGTGTTGGTATTCTGGCGGCGGCATTATGTACAGTGTACCGGTGCGGGCTGTTGGCTTGCCCACACGCCTGTCTATTCCATTGTTCATATAGGGCAGTGAGGAGCATTTTGTGTGATATTCACTGTCACAGGAATGGAGCAATTCGGGGACGACCCGTCGCCGTGAAGTTGGAACCGCGACTAACTAACTAACTAGTCCATAGAGTTTATCTTCCACTGTAATCTCTCTAAGCCAGAAGGTTTACCTAGATATGTCGTATTTTGGGCAGCCTTGGAGTATGTGCCTGTCAACATGTGCACATGGCTGATACACCAATCTTGAATTTTGTATACATGTGGTTGTGTAATCTATTGTGTCCTGTTCTGAGGCGGAGAATGATGACTTGTTCTGGTCTGTCCATAATGTGGTAGTCATCTTGTGCGGTTGTTGGTGGCTTTCTGAGTGATTTGATCATTCTTTTTATTTTGGTGGTATGTAGGCCTACATCGCTTTGTTCTTCTAGTACTCCTTCCTTAGCTAATCGGTCTGCTCTATCGTTTCCGGGTATTCCACAGTGAGATGGTATCCACTGTACTGTGACCTTGCAATGGCTGCCAAGTTCAGAAAGTAATGTCCGCCGTACTGGCAATTTCCCAGACAGGAACGCCGCAAGTACTGATTTTGCAATGTTTTCCAAAACCTAACTTATTACTACATGACCAAAGAACATTGCTTCCCTACATAACCAAAGAACATTGTTTCCCTCCAAGAACATTGTTTCCCTACATGACCAAAGAACATTGTTTCCCTGCATGACCAAAGAACATTGTTTCCCTCCAAGAACATTGCTTCCCTACATAACCAAAGAACATTGTTTCCATCTTACACTTACAAATTCATGTCCTTTGCAGGACGTTGCTATCAACCCCAGGTTTATTTTCTATTCAATTTTGCATTAAGCAGTCTGCCATAAATTTCTGATCGAGTAGTCAACGTTTAAGTCCGCCTGACCAGTGTTGGGGATGAACCTCCCTACACTGGCATCAGCGATGCGGAAGTGTAAGTGCTAGAACGCTGCTATCCTTTCGGCCACATCAACTGCCCCATCTTAAATAACACAGCGGAGGTCAGCATGACCGAATTGATAAGAGCCTTCGTTCTTAAACATCCGGTGTCCTGAAGCTGAGGTAGAAGGTTCAACCCCTACACTGGACTAAAATCTTGACTTCTCGTCCTTGACTTGAGGAAGTAAATTACAAGTACGCACAGGAAATATTTAGTCCAGTGCTACTAGAAGTAGTATGTATGGACTAGGCTTGAGTTCAAAGCGAGCGAGCTTAAAAACATAACACGGTTAAAGGATGTGTTCAGTCTTAATTATACTTTAGAACCGCTGCACGAGAGAATACAAATAATAACTGTATCCTTGACCTACTTTCGCATGGTGCAGTTAATGTTTGCACACTTACACTGCACACGCATTTGATCTCACCTAAAATAATAATTTGCAGCCTGTTGTGGTTATTTTCAAGTTTTATGTTTGAATTTAAAAAAAGACAAGAGATTGACTTTCGTTGCACCGGGTGCAATCCCAACTAGCTCGAGCTCGCAGAGCTGCCAGCTGTATGTCGAAAGCGTCGCACAGAGCACGAGTTCCGTAGCTCCGGCGACGACCCACGGCGACCCCTGAAAGAAAAGTGCACTCGTGAATATAATGATCTAGTCCGAACACTAACCCATGACCTTCTGAGTTCGAGGCAGACTGCTTAACTACTCGTCGGTGGAGACCTTCAGGTCAAATGTTACATGTTTAGCTACATGTGCATCTTTTACCACTTTCCACTTAATTTACGATTTTCTCAAGTTTTCTTGAGTTATTATCAATTATCTTTGATCACTTTCCACTTAATTTTACGACTTTCTCATGTCTTCTTGAGTTATTATGTTTTACGACTTTCCACTTAATTTTACGACTTTCACATATCTTTATCAGTTAATATCAATGATCTTGTACCACTTTCCACTTAATTTTACGATCTTCTCATGTCTTCTTGAGTTATTAAGTTATCTTTTACCACTTTCCACTTAGCTTGGAACGTTAAAGGACTTTTGAGATTTGGAACATGGAATGTACGGACACTATATCGAGCTGGAGCGGCCGAAGAACTAACCCGGGAGCTAGTTGAATATCAAATGGATATAACAGCAATTCAAGAAATAAGGTGGCCAGGAGAGGGTACTTTAGAGCAAAATGGAATGATTATAATATATGGAGGAAACACCCAAAATAGACATGAATTAGGAACAGGATTTGTCATCAAAAAAGAGTTATGGGGGAACGTTTTAAACTTTAAAGCTTTTAATGACAGGATTAGTAAATTACGAATAAAAGGTAAATGGAAAAATACAACGATGATTAATGTACATGCACCTACTGAAGAGAAAGAAGATGATATTAAAGAAGACTTTTATAATGATCTGGAAGATGTCATAGAAGAAACCCCCAAACAGGACATCCTGAGTGTGCTGGGAGACTTCAATGCAAAAATAGGTAGAGAGCAAACTAATAGAAAAGTGGCTGGTATGGAAAGCCTACATACAACTTCAAATGATAATGGATGGAGAGTCATCAACCTGGCAGAAGCCAAAGGACTGCAGATTAGCAGTACCAGACTACAAAGAAAGGATATACACAAACAAACTTGGAAATCATGTGACAAGAGAACCTATAATCAAATAGATCACATTTTAATTAACAACAGAAATGCATCAAACATACAGCAAGTCAGAAGTTATAGAGGAGCTGAGTGCCACAGTGACCACTTCCTCGTTGGAGCAAAATTTAAAATAAAAATTAAGAGAGCTTTCTATACTAAATTACAAAGATTACAACCAACATATAACAGAGAAAAACTACAAGACATTACAGTCAAAGAGAAATTTACAGATGAAATAAAATGTAAACTTGAAACTCTGCAAAACCCTTCGGAGGAAAGCGTTGACCAAACTTGGTTGAACATCAAGAATACAATTCAATCTACCGCAGAAGAATGTCTCGGTGTGTTAACCACGCATAGAAAGAACAGATGGTTCAATCAAAAATGTGAAGAAGCAGTCATTAGGAAGAAGAATGCCAGACATGTATGGTTAAATGACATCAATAACATCCAAAAGGAAAAGCATTATAGAAATGAATGTAAAGAGGCTACAAAAATAGTCAGACAGCAGAAGCGAGAATATATGAGTAATATAATCAAAGATATGGAAACTAATCACCAGAAAAACGAATCCAGAAAATTTTTTAAAGAACTGAAGTCAATGAAACGAGGGCACCAACAAAACACATATGGTTTAAAAGACAAAAATGGGAATATGATAAATACCAATGAGGAAATGTGCAACACATAGAAAGAATATTTTATTGAATTACTAAATTGTGAAGCTCCAAGTAACATTTTCCCACAGGAAGAGGTTCTACATGCGAACCACAAATTGAAGAACCTACATTTGAAGAAATCCTATATGTAATCACGCGACTTAAAAACAATAAGGCAACTGGGACTGGTGGAATTGCTGCTGAATTTATAAAGGCAGGTGGCCATGCATTACATCTAAAGCTATTTTTTTTTTTTTTTTTTTTTTTTTTAGCATATCCTTTTTACAGGACTTAGCTGTCAACACCAGCATCTTTCAGCTGTATGTTGATCTCTTGGCAAGATAACGCTCAGTAGTTTGCCATTGCTTTCTGAGCGGCCGGCTCAGTATCCCGCAAGTCACGAGCGGGGGTCGAACCGCCTCAGTTCTCGCTCCGCTACGAGACTCTGCGTGATAAACGGGATTACAGAGAGAAAGTGTTGTAACCCCACAGCCAGAGAGACCGGCCTATCTAAAGCTATACGAACTAATAATAAAAATCTGGAGGACAGAAGAATTACCCCATGACTGGAAAGAGTCATTATTGATACCTATCTTTAAGAAAGGAGACAAGTTCCAATGTGGAAATTATAGAGGAATATCACTACTGTCCACAAGCTATAAGATACTATCCGCAGTATTACTAAATAGACTAAAACCATATTCAGAAGACATATTAGGTGACTACCAGGCAGGTTTTAGACAAAACAGATCAACAATAGATCAGATATTTATCTTACGACAAATAGCCGAGAAACATTGGGAATATAAAAGAGATCTCCATAACATTTTTGTGGATTTTAAAAAGGCTTATGATAGTGTCCATAGGAATAGTCTATGGAATGCTATGCAGGAATTTGGAATACCAAGGAAGTTAATCAACATGACCAGACTATGCATGGAAGATACTTATAATATAGTAACATATAAAGGCAGGAAATCAGACCCTTTCCAAATAACATCTGGCTTGAAACAGGGTGATGCACTATCGCCGTTATTCTTCAATCTGGCTCTAGAGAAAGTTGTAAGGAAGATAAAGGAGGAATGTGATATTGGAGGAACATCAAAGCTGCTTGGTTATGCAGATGATATAGATATTATAGGGCAAAGTGAACAAAAGTCGTTGGAAATATTGACTCACTTAAAGGAAAAAGCCCAACAGATGGGGCTGGTTATCAACCAAGATAAGACAGAATATATGGTAATTTCAAGAGACGGAATGGCTAAAAACTCTGGCCACATACACATAGATAATATGACCATTAAAAGAACGGAAACATACAAATACCTGGGTACAATCTTCAACTGCTCCAACATCATAAGGGAAGAAATACAAACTAGAATCAACTCTGGAAATAAGATATACTATGCACTACAACATCTACTAAAATCAAAGGCGCTATCTCGTAACACCAAAATCACAATATACAAAACACTGATCAGACCAGTTGTGCTGTATGGCTCTGAAACCTGGAGTACAACGAAAGGAGACGAAGCCTTGTTACAAACCTTTGAGAACAAAATTTTAAGACGCATCTTTGGACCCATTAGGGATACACAAAGTGGAGAGTGGAAAAGAAGAAGTAACAAAGACATTTATGATCTGTTTAAGTCCCCGCTAATCACTGGTATCATGAAGGCTAATAGACTACAATGGCTGGGGCATATAGAAAGAATGGAAGATAATAGGGAAACAAAACTCGCTTACACTCAGGAAATAAATGACCGTAGACCCCGAGGTAGACCAAGAAGACGGTGGAGAGATAATACATGTACAGACCTACAAGCACTTGGAATCAACGACTGGCAAGAGAAGGTCCACCAGAGAGACGAATGGAGACGGATTGTATTTGCAGCAAAGAACCTCAATGGCTCGGAACGCTGAAGAAGAAGAAGACTTAGCTTTACGACTTTCTCATGTCTTTTTGAGATATCAATTATCTGTCACCACTTTCCACTTAATTTTACCACTTTCTCATGTCTTCTTATGTTATGATCAGTCATCGTCGTCACACGCCACCTTGTGCCCTGCGGACTGGCGTCGGCGATAATGCTTCTACATCAGTGGTTCTCAACCGGTGGGGAATTCCCCACCCCCCCCCAGGGGGGAATTTTGGGGTTTCCAGGGGGGGGGGGGGGGAGAATGAAGATTATTTCAAGATCGCGTTAATACAAGAACCGATTACTTGATCTTGTTTTTCCTTTCATACTTTACGCTTCTGTACGCATGACCCTTCTGAAATTCATTTTATAACGTAAGTAGATCCGCAAATCACATTTTATGTACATGTCTAGACTTGTTTTAGTATGTGCTATTAAATTTAGCTTCAATTATTACGTATACTGTGTAGGGGCAGGGGGAAATTTTTAGGGAGGAAATACAAAAAGGGGGGGGGGATGACGTTCTAAAAATATGGCAAGGGGGGGGGATGACGTCCTAAAAATATGGTGAAGGGGGGAACGGACCAAAAAAGGTTGAGAACCACTGTTCTACATAATATCATCTGTTCTCCAACAGTATGTTTTATTTCGTGGGCTGGTACCTTCCCATGCCATGACACAAGGCTGTCAAGAATATTCTTTCTCTGTCTTCCTCTGTCTCTCTTTACACATATTTTTCCAGTTGTCACACTGTTCTAGCTTCTGTCTTCGTATAATATAATGAAGCCATAATATTATGACTGCTCTTTTACTGATGTTAGTGGTAAGAAGATGTTTTTATGTTTTAGCCTCTTTCGAAACGTTTAAATTATTCATGTTCAATTTCCAAGAAATTTTTAACATTCTTCTGTAATTACATCTCCTCGAAGCTCCTAGAGGTTTATATGTTTGTTTGCTTGTTGTTCAGGATTCACAGCCATGTGTTAAAACTGGTTCTAAGTAATATGCGAGAATTCGTTTTCTAACTTCCAATGACAAGGAATGAATTATTGTGTAACATGTTCCTCATTGTATACCTTTTGGGCTTTATTCTGTTCTATAACTCTGTGATACATCCTTACATCTGATGTTATCCATGTGGTTATCGGCAAGGCACATGATGATGATGATGGTGATGATGATGTGATGATGATGTTGATGATGATATTGATGATGATGATGATGATGATGATGATGATGATGATGATGATGATGATGATGATGATGATGATGATGATGATGATGATGACGATGCTGATGATGATGATGATGATGATGATGATGATGATGATGATGATGATGATGATGATGATGATGATGATGATGATGATGATGATGATGATGATGATGATGATGATGATATTGATGATGTGATGAGATGATTGTCGGATACGTCGAGATTGATGGCTCAACCTCAAAGAGATAAAGGATGCAAAATCCTTTTTCCCAATGTGATCCTGCCCGTTTAATTAATTTAGCTGTACTGACTCAATTGTTTGAGACCAGAAATAGAGTTTTAGAGAACCAAGGAATACTTTCAGGAAATAACTGAAAAAGTTGTATTCCCTTTTAGACCCAAATTATCCTTTAAGTGGTTCCTTGCCTCTCCTCTACCAACTAATTAATTCTATCTAGGGTAGTTTAAAACTACCCTATAGTAAATAGTTTGACTATGACAAGTAAAATACAATCAATACATGACATGACCTCAGTTTTTATGATTTAATAAACACAAATATGGATTTTGTAAATTGCATTCAAAATTACAATTTCCTGTCATAAAATAAAGGCATACACATATAAGTAAATATACAGAATTGATGTGCCAATGATAATGTATATATTAACAGCTATATTTTTTCCAGTGGCCTGTAATGCTAACCTTTTACTGGCCTGGATGATCTGGAAAAATAAAGAACTGTCTACACTTAGAATGCTCCACTTCCAGCTTTGGGAATCCCTCTGGCTATCAATTAATTGCCGTAGTCTTAGTGTTCCAGGGCGTAATAGAACATAAGTTGGCTCTTGGTTTTCCTTTCCATTGTTTGGCAGGTAAATGTTTAAATAAAGATTACCTCTCCTATGAGACAAATGGAATGGTTGCAAGTAGATAAGTTTCTGCGCTACTCTATCAAGGGCATCACTAAACAATGTGCTCACTCAATAGGTGCTGCATTCAATCTTCACCAAGTCAGGTCTGGATTGACATGAATAAAACCACTACCTGAAATTCCATCAATCACATAATTCTAATGATATCATAAATATGACATTAGAAATGAAATGTAAAAGCCTAAAAACATAACCAGTGAAAACAATAAAAGGAATCTTGTTCTTAGAGAAAATAAACATAGAAGAAAGATATTCTTGGTGTTCTCAATTAGTTATCACCAACATAGTTGTTTGCTTTCACTCCAATCTTCCACTATCAGGTGTTCAAGGTTTAACTATCAGGTGTGCAGTTTCATCTTCACTTATGCCTGTCCTTCAGTTTATAGTTTAAGTAATACCTTGAATGATTTGGAATTTGACAATTATGTTGACCATTCTCTTCTTCATCTTTTTCTAGTCAGGAAAAGGGTCTCATACATTATGGGCTTTTAAAAATCAGTCCCCCTTGTAATGAGTGTCTGTTTATAAGCAATATAAGTACATTATGGTATCCATTATTGTATAGTATTCAGTTGACTTCTATTATTAGTCCAAAGTTTTACGGAGAGTATATTCCCCCCCCCCCCCTCTTAACCGTTTCTATACTAAGAGTGTACTTCAGCTATCCGCATCATCGTGCTTATAATAATCATTCTCATCATCATCATCATGATTACATTATTATCATGTTTATGACATTAGAAATCATTACATCTTTCTAACATTATCATCATAATCATTAGTACATCATTTTCATTACATTACAGTCATCATCATCATCTTTGTAGTACATTATTATCATTACACTAGACCATATGTGTTAACAGTAGTGACATGAAATACAAAGTGGGATTTTGTTAAAATTACACACACAGATGCTTTAATAGGCGTAATGTATGGTATTGGTTGTGTCGTGCTTAGCGCACAAAACTAGATGATTGTAACATGAATGATATTTTATACACAGTGTCGTTATGCGCCGGAGTTTCCTAAGTTATTATTTAGTTTATGGGGTATGCCGATGAAGTTCTCTGGTGATAGTCCTGGCATTTCACATCAAGTTGCTGGCTATCCTGAGATTTACTGTTGGCTTATACTCCCTCTCTCTCTCAGCCTGTAACTTCACTCACTCAAACTCTTCATGCATCAGTCACCATATCCATCTTTGCATGTGGGTTCAATTCACTCTCTCATACATCATTCATATGTATGGATGATCATTTCACTCAGTCTATAGACACATTCATATTGGTATGGGTGATCATATAGGAATCATTCATCACACATCCTTCATACTGGCATGTAAGGTGGGTACTTATGTGATTTCCCAATGATAACCTTAAATGTTAACACCACTGACATCACAATGAGATCTCACCCATTCATCAGACACAATCATATCTTTGTGGATGACAATCATGCATATGTAGGTGCTTTACACAGAATACATTCACAGATTCACAAGAATGACATTACAAGGGAATCTCATCCTTCAACCTAACATACTATTTCATGGATAGTTAGTCATGCATGCTGATGGGTTTTATCAAGTGATACATTCACATCTGTTTAACAATGATGAACCACACATGACACAAGCATGCTCTTCAATGAAATAGACATGTGATCATTAGACACACTTATGAAATTCACCCAGGATTTAGCAACATGAAATCCAGGAGTTATCACATGCTCTCATAAAATACATACAATTTAGGTGATATATCCAATTCACATTCAGACATTATGAATTAAAATACTTCTTGCATGGCGGTTGGTTATGCACTATTATGTGGCACAAATATTATTATTCCCCATGGTTAACAGCCATGTCTATCTATTTGCCTTACCCCATGTGTGCTGTACCATCACACAAATTATGATATCTGTAGAACTATTTTTGGTTCTCATGTGTTCATGAACTACCAGAAAACTATTTGTTTGCCCATGTGCTCATGTCAAAATTAAATCTACTGACTAATTACACATTACACTAGTTTGACTTACCAGTGTTTACACATTTACAATAGTTTCCTTAAGTCTTAAGTTACTCTAATTCATTGTAGATTGAGTTGCTTAAGAAATAAAATTTACAACATGTGTCTAATATTTATACATTAACTAAGTTGCTTAGCTGGGAGAAAATAACACAGTGTGGTTTTCTCCTAAAGTACAGTTTATCTTATGACTATGATAACTGAGTATAATATTATTTAGTTTGTACTAGATTAAATTCTTTAAGAACTCACCATTCCAAATCATTGTAGATTGAGTTGCTTAAGAAATAAATGTACAACTTGGACTAATGCTTATACATTACATCAGTTGTTTACTTTGGGAGAAATTAAAATTCACTATGGTGATTTTTAATGAATAGTTTATCTATAAACTATAACCATTAATTATAATTAACTTCTTAAGAATTCACCACACGTGTTCACAAGTCGACTTACCAACTCTACTTCTGGGAAACTGAACTAACAACTTATCTAAGATTTAAATGAATTAAATATGGTGTTTACCTTATTTATCAGAATGACCTCAACATGTCGACACGTTTCATGATCCAAATGAGATGCAATTTCTCACAGCGATTTCGTAGGCTGAGGATTTTCTTTTCTCGTGAATTTTGAAACTCTCTCACTCCTTCCGCTACTTCAGTTCTTATGTCTCATGCTTACTGATGTAGAAACAGGCCATGTCGCTCTGCGCGCTGCTATTTATACTGTCCTTTCCCGGTTAACGTTTTTCATTGCCAACGGGTATATTAATCTTGGATCGTACATTTGTGGAACAAATCAATTCGGTTTCGGTGAACTCCGATTTTGCCGTCCTGGAAATATTTAATGCGATGTTACGTTTTTTGAAAATATATCACAATGATGATGATGATGATGATGATGATGATGATGATGATGATGATGATGATGATGATGATGATGATGATGATGATGATGATGATGATGATGATGAAGATGATGATGATGATGATGATGATGATGATGATGATGATGATGATGATGATGATGATGATGATGATGATGATGATGATGATGATGATGATGATGATGATGATGATGATGATGATGATATTGTGCTAGATCCGTGTTTATATAGATCAGTCGGCGCTCGACTCGGTGCAATATCACGCCGGTCGCCTTTAAATTCGAAGACATTTCCTGGTACCAATTTTAGACTGGCGCAACCCCGGAGCCCAGGTGAATTTAAAAAACAAATCACAGTGATTATTCGCAGCGCGTTGCGAATAACGGCTCTCATAGCGAAGTGTTATTCGTAGTCACGGCTTGTCACGTGACGTTTACTACCGTCGAAAATCACAATAGAAAAAGGGGCGTTCTTTTCAAGTTTCGGGTTAGGGTTAGGAACTGCATACATAACTAAATGTATAAAATATATGTATATAAAATGATTTAAATTTTCAATGGGAGCCACACTTAAATCTCGTAGCTGTGAATAACGCTCAGTAGTATTCGCAGCGCGGAATCCTCCCCAATGGGAATCGGTCCCATGACCACAGAACGGTCAGGCGACTGTCTAGCCACTACCCGTCTCCCGTTCTCACCCAGACCTAAAAGTTAATATATCTAATAAAAGATGAGTTCATTTCAGGTGTATGACATCGATGTACCGTTGCTGTTGAATGAGGCTAACTAATGCCATATTTGTTTACGTCCATGACTGCAAACAGCGAGGCGATCAATTAATACCTGGTATTGTATTTCTAATGTATGTTATTTGTTTGTCCCTGTAAGCGAAAACAACTTTCTTTGACCTCTCCTATGTTTTGCTGATTTATTTGTACTTTCGTTTTTTATTTGTACTTCTAAGCCAGTGTACAATTTCCGATCTCCTATATCTCAGTTATTAACACCGAATGCGTCTTGTTTCCCTTGCCAGTCGTATCTATTTAAATCTGAGTTATTTCGCCCTGTTTGCACTTTATGTTATGTTATCTTTCCTGCTGTTGGTGCAGTGTGACATTCTCTGGCTGGTTAATTGTACTTTTTACGGCTTTGTCTAATGTGTTTGTGGCGTGTTATATCTAAGTTTATACTTTCTAACACACTGACAGCTATTAGCGGCATTTTCTTTGGTCGTTTCCTCTGTGTTTACCTTTTATTACCGTCTGTTCTTTTTCACGCCCAGGAGCATAGTGGTTAGTTTAGAGTTGTAGCCATGGTTGTTTGTGCGCTTGCTTACCAAAGCAGCTGTGTGGGTTCAATGCCAAGCTGTGGCTGGGTTCCTTTTTCTTTCTTTCTGGTAATCATTGCTTTTGGATACATAAAAGAACGAATGTATCCATGCCAAAAGAACTGAATATTGAAGGAGTTTTGATACTAAAAACGATAAAACAAAGAAACTGTATATATTTTTGAATAACGAAGACACAAACAATAGATTGCACGATTTATTGCCTGGCATATTTCGCTGCATCTCGCCAGGTACATACTGCAGAAATCACACAAATTACGTGAATTAACTAGATAAATCCTTCAAGTTGAAATACACACATATTCGCACCGTAATGTCAATTATCTACCACGGTAATTTTAAGCTGACTAACATGTCTTTCTGTTTGCACAATTCTGGCTTGCGTTGATTGATCATAATTGCTTCTGCAAACTTTAACAAGCGAGCATTTTGTGTGTTAAACAACACGAGAAAGGCAGTGTCTCTGTCCACCACATGGCCGCTTTCGATAATGTGCCTACCAATTGAAGACGCCGGGAGCTTCCGGTGTGTTGGCCCCACGAGTCTAGCATCTCCTGTGTGTTGTATCTTGTTGACCCATTGAGGTATGTGTTCTGACACTCGTTTGTTAAGCTGTCTCTCTGTTCTACCAATGTAGAGGGCCTGGCATCTACATGTGAATTGGTAAATACAATTGTTTGTGGCGTACAGAGGAACAGGCTCTTTAACTGCTGGTGTAGGAATCGGTACGGTTTTATATCTAATGACTGGAGTTGCAGCACAGAATGTTCGGCCTACTGCTGTAGTGAGCCGGTCTTGTACACGTTGCATTACGTCATCCCCTCGAAAGGTTAGCTGGATGAATACCTTGAGTTTAGGGACTGTAGTTACGTCTGGTTTTGTTTTGGGCTGTTGGCAGTGGCACTTTATAATATAAATTCTGTGGCGTACCCATTCAGGTTTAAGACATTCTTCAGAGTTTCAAATTCCTCTGTCAGTGTGTCCTGGGTACATATCTTTCTAGCACGGTCAAACAGGGTCCGTACTAAGCCCCATTTGTACTGGACAGGTGTGAAGCTCTGAAAATTTAGGTATTGGCCAGTCCATGTTCCTTTGCGATACACCGATCTTTGAATTGTGCCGTCTGCTCTACGTCTCATTAGAATATCTAGGAACGGAAACGCTTCGTTGTGTTCGTGTTCCACAGAGAGATGTTTTTATGCGTCTTGTTCATTGTGGCCTGGAACGATGTTGCTTGTAGCTCGTCTGTGGTGATGATTAGTATATCGTCGACATAACGACGGTAAAAGGCCAAGTTGTTGATGTCTGAGGATCTCTTTTCTTCTAAATATGCCATGAAGATGTCCGCTATAATAGGACCAAGAGGACTCCACATGGCCACTCCGTCAATTTGGCGGTATGACTTAGTTAGAAAATTGAATTGTATGTTGGCGGTAGATAGTAGTAGTAGCCTCTCCAGAATAGGTGTTGGTATGCCTAATTTTAGTTGTTTGTCTTCAATGCGTTCCCTTATTATTTTCACTGTCTACTCTAATGGAACGTTAGTGAATAGGAATGCTATACCCATGGATGCCATGTGTTTGTTATTTATGTCCATAGTATCCAATAATTCCACCAGTTGGAATGTATCTCTGAGTATTTTTGGATCGAAGGACTGTCGTACTGGCTTTAAAATTTCGGCTAGCCATCTCGCCATTCGGTGTTGTGCCGAGTTAACCATGGACAGGATAGGTCTTAGCGGGATGCCGGGCTTGTGAAGTTTGGGTAGACCGTACATCTGGGGAGTGTGCGAGCCACGTGGTGTGAACGCTTTTGCAGTGGCCTCACTGATGAGTCCCGCATTCACAAGTGACTGGATCTCTTTCCTCATTATTGCATCCAGGTCCTCCGACTTGTGTACTTTTTGATCTATCCTGAATTTAGATTCATCCGACAATATTTTATCCATTTTTCTCTGGTAGTCTGACATGTCCATCAGTACTGCACCGCTCCCTTTGTCAGGTTTCAGTATGACGAGGGTTTTGTTAGCCTTTAACGCTTTTAACGAAGTAAGGTGTTCGTTGGTCAGCGGACATGTCTTTTTGGAGTGTGTTGTGCGATACTGGTGTTCTAAATCTACCAGTCTGGCCTTCAGCCACCCGACCGACTCAGCAGAAGTAGGTGTTAACTTGGAGACTTGATGAAACAACATTTCAAACTGTGCTTGCGACTCAACACGGTTGATGTGTTTAGGCTTTATGCAGAATTTTAATCCGTATGCAAGGGCCTCCGTTTCAATGTTGTTGAGTACGTACGACGATAAGTTCCTCACATACTTCTCTGGGTTGTCTAGTACTGACGTTGTTACCTTTTCAGTGCTCAGTGATTTGTTGAGGCGAGCATTCTCTGCTGTTTTCACCTTGTACACTGTTTCTGTGCAGAATTTAGTGAACTTCAAGTAGCCATACAAGCTCAATTCTTTGGTGACGTAGTAGTCAGAACTATGTGTCCGCTTCAAGTTGGCCAGTTTAGACTGGGTTTCTTCTATCTGATTTTTTGTCAGTCGTCTCAGGTTTTTTCTTGTTGGACATATTCTGTCGGCCCTCAGAGATCTGAAATACCGGTGAGGAAATATCCCCGTCCTTAGGCATTCCTCGAGAGATCTCAATCGACAATCCTGTAACGATATTTTACACTTCAGCTTGAGTAATCCATCTAATCACTTCACCGTTGGTAATGGGAGGCGACGTTTAAGAAATTCAAAACAATGTTTTCCCGTAGTGAATTTGAATAACGAAGACACAAACAATAGATTGCACGATTTATTGCCTAGCATATTTCGCTGCATCTCGTCAGGTACATACTGCAGAAATCACACAACTTACGTGAATTAACTAGATAAATCCTTCAAGTTGAAATATACACATATTCGCACAGTAATGTCAATTATCTACCACGGTAATTTTAAGCTGACTAACATGTCTTTCTGTTTGCACAATTCTGGCTTGCGTTGATTGATCATAATTGCTTCTGCAAACTTTAACAAGCGAGTATTTTGTGTGTTAAACAACACGCGAAAGGCAGTGTCTCTGTCAACCACATGGCCGCTTTCGATAATGTGCCTACCAATTGAAGACGCCGAGAGCTTCCGGTGTGTCGGCCCCACGAGGCTAGCATCTCCTGTGTGTTGTATCTTGTTGACCCATTGAGATATGTGTTCTGACACTCATTCTGACACTCATCTGACACGCATTGAAGACAAACAACTAAAATAAGGCATACCAACACCTATTCTGGAGAGTCTACTACTACTATGTACCACCAACATACAATTCAATTTTCTAACTAAGTCATGCCGCCAAATTGACGGAGTGGCCATGGGGAGTCCTCTTGGTCCTATTCTAGCGGACATCTTCATGGCATATTTAGAAGAAAAGAGATCCTCAGACATCAACAACTTGGCCTTTTACCGTCGTTATGTGGACGATATACTAATTATCACCACAGACGAGCTACAAGCAACATCGTTCCAGGCCACAATGAACAAGACGCATAAAAACATCTCTCTATCTATGGAACACGAACACAACGAAGCGTTGCCGTTCCTAGATATTCTAATGAGACGTAGAGCAGACGGCACAATTCAAAGATCGGTGTATCGCAAAGGAACATGGACTGGCCAATACCTAAATTTTCAGAGCTTCACACCTGTCCAGTACAAACGGGGCTTAGTACGGACCCTGTTTGACCGTGCTAGAAAGAAATGCACCCAGGACACACTGACAGTCCCTAAACTCAAGGTATTCATCCAACTAACCTTTCGAGGGGATGACGTAATGCAACGTCTACAAGACCGGCTTACTACAGCAGTAGGTCGAACATTCTGTGCTGCAACTCCAGTCATTAGATATAAAACCGTACCGATTCCTACACCAGTAGTTAAAGAGCCTGTTCCTCTGTACGCCACAAACAATTGTATTTACCAATTCACATGTAGATGCCAGGCCCTCTACATTGGTAGAACAGAGAGGCAGCTTAACAAACGAGTGTCAGAACACATACCTCAATGGGTCAACAAGATACAACACACAGGAGATGCTAGACTCGTGGGGCCGACGCACCGGAAGCTCCCGGCGTCTTCAATTGGTAGGCATATTATCGAAAGCGGCCATGTGGTGGACAGAGACACTGCTTTTCGCGTGTTGTTTAACACACAAAATACTCGCTTGTTAAAGTTTGCAGAAGCAATTATGATCAATCAACGCAAGGCAGAATTGTGCAAACAGAAAGACATGGTAGTCAGCTTAAAATTACCGTGGTAGATAATTGACATTACTGTGCGAATATGTGTATATTTCAACTTGAAGGATTTATCTAGTTAATTCACGTAAGTTGTGTGATTTCTGCAGAATGTACCTGACGAGATGCAGCGAAATATGCCAGGCAATAAATCGTGCAATCTATTGTTTGTGTCTTCGTTATTCAAATTCACTACGGGAAAAGTATATATTTTTGTCACGTTTAACGTCATGAGAGTTCGGAGAGAACAATCATGGAGGGGTATATGTCCGAGAAGAGAAAAAGAGGAAGGCCAAAGAGAAGATGAGTGCAGGATGTGGCAAATGATCTCCAGACATCTTGCTTATGACCGAGAAGTTTTCCGGATGGTTGTTATGGGAGCGAGGTTCTGCAGAGAACACGCTACTGAAAGAATTAAAGAGCTCCTGTGCATGCTCACACTAATATCAATTGTTGCGGAACCCGTGAGGCCACCAAGACAGTGCGTACACAAATTCACAAATACTGACTGGCATTCAACGAAGTAGAAGAAAGAAGCAGAGATTAGACAACATCTTAATTATAAATAATAAAAGTTAGTTGTACATTCTTACAGGACGACGCAGTCAACCCCGGCATTTTTGTCTATTGGCAATTCTTGGCAAGTTTACGTTTGCCATTGTTTTCTGAACGGGCGGTTCTTATACCATGTATGAAAACCAACGCAAAGCGGCGGTCTGCTGTCAAGTCACCTGCAGCCGTGTTTCGAAACCGGTATGCGGGATTGCGAATTGCATCCGTAACTCCTACCCCACAGACACGGTGAGAACACACGCATCATCATCATCATCATCAAGTGCCATGCTGACTGGCGTAGGCGTTCATGACTCGCCACAGATCTCGGTCTTTGGTTTTCTGGATCAACTCTACCGTTGATATTCCTCCATGCCACCGTCGCAATCCATCCAGCATCATTTCCCTTGGTCTGCTTCTGCATCTCTTCCCCTCGATCTTTCCAGCTGTCACGATGTTCTCCAATGCTTCCCTTCTCATCACATGACAGAAGAAAACTGTTTGTCTCGTTCTTATTGTTGTATATAATGTTCTAGTTTCATTAGCCTCTTTCAGGCAATCGCTGCTAGTTACTTTGGCAGTCCAAAGAATTCGCAACATTCGTCTCAGGAACCACATCTAGACAACATAAAAATCGAAAGCTATGTTTAGTAAAGCAAAATTCAAACCTGTCACCTCCAAATGACGACAGCACTGCGCTGCAGCAACAAAGTGTGCTTCGACGCGTGGCCAAGTCGACACAACTATTAATAAAATATATATAAAAAGTGTCATCATTCGGCAGGTCTATCATCCACCCAAACCCAAAACTATGGAATGGGACAGAGTTAATATCTAATCACAAGTGACCAAAATATTGCTCTTCAATTAATAAATTATTATTATTGTTCTTGTTGTTCGCTTGGAACCAGCCAATATCCGCGGCTTTGTTTCCTGTCTGCACTGCACTGTCTGAGCACCTCCGTAGTTTGAAATCTACGGTTGTTTCAGCCGATCATGGAATTGACCGTTCTGAGCTATGTTTGGTACAGTGTCGTTGTATTTGTTTGAAATAACACAAAGTAATGCAGCTTTACAGAACACAATTACGGAAAACACAGGACGTTGTGGTTTCTAGCCTTCATCAGCAAACAAATACATACCGCAGTGCCACTAATTTTTATTCATGCTTAACTATATTTACAACAAACAATTAAGTGTACGGTCTCGTTCTGTTAATCGTTATATGTTTTTAATCGTTTATTAAGCGTATTTACTTTGCCTTAATGTAGTCACTGTAGTGTATTTTCCGCGATTATATATTTAAATATTGTGTTTTGTGAGCTGTATTTGGTAAAGTGTTGTATATGTTTCAAATCTACGGTTGTTTCATGCAATCATAGAATTGGTTTTCCTTAGCTGTGTTTGTTACAGTGTTGTTGTGTATGGTCTGAAGTGAGCAAGTTCAAGTCCTGGTATTAGTTTACAAACAGAAACTTATAGAACAAAACGGGAATCAGCAACATGGCCGCCTGAAATATTATGCATATTATTGACAGAATCAAGTGAACAAGTAGCAATCTTCAGACTAACAACTGAAATAGCACTTACTAAGAAACTAAAGCTTGGGGATATTGATGAATGTACATGTGAAATTGGTGACATGACGGGTACACATTTGCTTTAAGTGTTCAGCGTAGAATAGACAACTGCGGAATAGAGAAAATTATATTTTACTTACAGCCGCTTAATTTAAAAACAGAGTGAAGAAGTCAAACTCAAGATGAATACTACTTTCTTTAAATATATACAGGTTGACGTTTGAAGATGTACAAAGAAGAAGAAGAAGAAGAAGAAGAAGAAGAAGAAGAAGAAGAAGAAGAAGAAGAAGAAGAAGAAGAAGAAGAAGAAGAAGAAGAAGAAGAAGAAGAAGAAGAAGAAGAAGAAGAAAAAGAAGAAGAACGAAGCGAAGAAGAACGACGAAGAGCGAAGAGGAGGAGAAGAAAAATAAATAAAAGAAGTTGAACAGGAAAAGAAGAGGAGGGGGAAGAACAGGAAGGGATGTCAGAAGAAGGGGATATTGACGGTGACGGAGAAAGAAAAGGAGGAAGAGCATGAGAAGGATAATGATAATGACGATAACGATGACGACGATGATGATGATGATGATGACGATAACGATGACGACGATGACTTCTTTGGCACCTTGCCGTCTTGATAGATGATAATGTTACATTGTGCTTCAAAAAGACTTAATAACGACAACCCATGGCGGGGGCGAATGTGACTGTTAAGGCCAATTCATGCTGTAAATGTTCGTCCATAGTGGATGCATGTGAACACATGGTCATTTTCACCATCATGTACCATCTTACGTCTCACACGCTCGGTGTGTGACTTATCTGCAATAATTTTCTCCTTTAACTTTATTCCATTTCTGATATTTGCCCTCCATGCAACACGTTCAGCGGCGACTTGCTCCCAATGTGCATTATCAATGCCTGTATCAATCATCCCCCGCTTACACACATCTTTGTATCGTAGTAGAGGCCGACCCTGAGATCTCCTACCCACCTGTAATTCACCAAAAAAGATGTCCTTTGGTATTCTACCAGCATCCATCCTCCTATCGCAGTGGTTCTCAACCTTTTTTTGGCCCGTGCCCCCCCCCCTCTTCAACATATTTTTCAGAACGTCATCTCCCCCCCCCCCCCCTTTTCGTGTTTCCTACCTAAAGATCCCCCCTCCGCTCCTACACAGTGTACGTAATAATGGAAGCTAAATGTAACAGCACATACTAAAACAAGTTTAGACGTCCACATAAAACTTGATTTGTGGGTCTACTTACTTTATAAAATAAATTTTAGAAGGGTGAGACTTACAGAACCGTAAAGTATGAAGGGAAAACAATATCAAATAATCGGTTCTTGTATTAACGCGATCTTGAAATAATCTTAATTCCCCTCTGGAAACCCTAAAATGCCCCCCTGGGGGGAATTCCCCACCGGTTGAGAACCACTGTCCTAAAGTGTCCTATCCATCTATGTTTACGAAAACTGAGCATGGAATATACCGTCACACAACCTGATATTTCCAATACTTCAGTATTTGTGATTTTGTCTTGCCACTTAATACTAAGTATTCTTCGCAGACACCACATATGAAAGTTGCTTAAACGTTTCTCTTGGTGTGAGTAATTTGTCCAGGCTTCACTGCCATAAAAAAAGAGTACTAAGGACACAGGCTTGATAGACAAGGACGTTTGTTTTGGCAGAAAGCTTCCTGTTCTCCCGGACTCTTTTTCTTAACCTGTTCATTGTTGTTGCTGCCTTACCAATCCTGATGTTGATTTCCTGATCTAGGGATAATTTCTCCCCCGATGGTGTTTCCACCTTGTCGTGGTGGGGGAGCTTGAGTTTCTCAATGACCCTGAGAGATATGCCGGCGGTAGCGTAGCTACCAGCAGGGCCTCCCAAGCCGGACAGGTCAAAGGGTAGAGAACAGACAAAGAGAAACACCCTGGTCCTCCAGGTTGGGGGTTGAAGCGTGGGGTTAATTAACATCCCCACCTTTGTAAATACTATTTTGTTACGAAACAGATACATAAGCCTCGAATTCGGACTGACTTATTTGGACAACGACCTCAGAACGTTAAAGGACTCTTGAGATTTGGAACACGGAATGTACGGACACTATATCGAGCTGGAGCGGCTGAAGAACTAACCCGGGACCTGGTTGACTATCAAATGGATATAACAGCAATTCAAGACATACGGTGGCCAGGAGAGGGTACTTTAGAACAAAATGGAATGATTATAATATATGGAGGAAACACCCAAAAATAAACATGAATTAGGAACAGGTTTTGCCATAAAAAAGAGTTATGGGGGAACGTTCTAAACTGTAAAGCTGATAATGACAGAATTAGTAAATTACGAATAAAAGGTAAAGGGAAAAATATATCGATGATTAATGTACATGCACCTACTGAAGAGAAAGAAGATGACGTTAAAGAAGACTTGTATAATGATTTGGAAGATGTCATAGAAGAAACCCCCAAACAGGACATCCTGATTGTGCTGGGAGACTTCAATGCAAAAATAGGTAGAGAGCAAACTCATAAAAAAGTAGCCCGTATGGAAAGCCTACAAACAACTTCAAATGATAATGGATGGAGAGTCATCAACCTGGCAGAAGCCAAAGGACAGCAGATTAGCAGTACCAGACTACAAAGAAAGGATATACGCAAACAAACTTGGAAATCATGTGACAAGAGAACCTATAATCAAATAGATCACATTTTAATTAACAACAGAAATGCATCAAACATACAAGTTAGAAGTTATAGAGGAGCTGAGTGACACAGCGACCACTTGCTCGTTGGAGCAAAATTTAAAATAAAACTTAAGAGAGCTTTCTATACTAAATTACAAAGATTAAACCCAACATATAACAGAGAAAAACTACAAGAAATTACAGTCAAAGAGAAATTTACAGATGAAATAAAATGTAAACTTGAAACTCTGCAAACCCCTTTGGAGGAAAGCGTTGACCAAACTTGGTTGAACATCAAGAATACAATTCAATCTACCGCAGAAGAATGTCTCGGTGTGTTAACCATGCATAGAAAGAACAGATGGCTCAATCAGAATTGTGAAGAAGCAGTCATTAGGAAAAAGAATGCCAGACATTTATGGTTAAATGACGTCAACAACATCTAAAAGGAAGAGCAATATAGAAATGAATGTAAAGAGGCTACAAAAATAGTTCGACAGCAGAAGCGAGAATATATGAGTAATATAATCAAAGATATGGAAACTAATCACTAGAAAAACGAACACAGAAAATATTTTAAAGAACTGAAGTCAATGAAACGAGGGCACCAACACAACACACATGGTTTAAAAGACACAAATGGGAATATGATAAATACCAATGAGGAAATGTGCAACACATGGAAAGAATATTTTGTTGAATTACTAAATTGTGAAGCTCCAAGTAACACTTTCCCACAGGAAGAGGTTCTAACGTGTGAACCACAAATTGAAGAACCTGCATTTGAAGAAATCCTATATGTAATCACACGACTTAAAAATAATAAGGCAACTGGGGCTGATGGAATTGCTGCTGAATTTATAAAGGCAGGTGTCCATGCTTTACATCTAAAGCTATACGAACTAATAATAAAAATCTGGAGGACAGAAGAATTACCCCATGACTGGAAAGAGTCATTATTGATACCTATCTTTAAGAAAGGAGACAAGTTCCAATGTGAAAATTATAGAGGAATATCACCACTGTCCACAAGCTATAAGATACTATCCACAGTATTACTAAATAGACTAAAACCATATTCAGAAAACATATTAGGTGACTACCAGGCAGGTTTAGACAAAACAGATCAACAATAGATCAGATATTTCTCTTACGACAAATAGCCGAGAAAAATTGGGAATATAAAAGAGATCTCCATAACATGTTTGTGGATTTCAAAAAGGATTATGATAGTGTCCATAGGAATAGTCTATGGAATGCTATGCAGGAATTTGGAATACCAAGGAAGTTAATCAACATGACCAGACTATGCATGGAAGATATTTATAATATAGTAACATATAAAGGCAGGAAATCAGACCCTTTCCAAATAACATCTGGCTTGAAACAAGGTGATGCACTATCGCCGCTACTCTTCAATCTGGCTCTAGAGAAAGTTGTAAGGAAGGTAAAGGAGAAATGTGATATTAAAGGAACATCCAAGCTGCTTGGTTATACAGATGATATAGATATTATAGGGGAAAATGAACAAAAGACATTGGAAATATTGACTCACTTAAAGGAAAAAGCCCAACAGATCCTTCCTGTTCTCCCAGACTCTTTTTGCTAACATGTTCATTGTTGTTGCTGCCTTGCCAATCCTGATGTTGATTTCCTGATCGAGGGATAATTTGCTATTTACCTCTGATCCTAGATATGTAAAATGGTCTACTATCTCCAGTTCGGCGTCGTCAATAAAGATTGATGGTACACCATGTGCACCTTGTGACATAATCTGTGTCTTCTTTTTGTTAATTGTTAAACCAAATTCAGAACAAGCATTGGAGAATGCAGATAGTAGATGTTGTAGTTCTTCCTCAGAGTGGGTCGTAATCATCCGCAAAAAGCAACTCTCTGATTAGTACCCTGCTAATTTTGGTCTTGGCCTTCAATCTCTGAGCATTATAGAGGCCACCATCTGAGCGTGAGTGAATGTATATACCGTCATCCTGATCACGAAAGGCATATTTCAGTAGAAGTGAAAAGAATATCCCAAAGAGGGTGGGGGCTAGTACACAACCTTGCTTAACTCCACTCTTGATTTCAAACTCTTCTGAAGTTGAGCCATCAAACTTGATTATACCCTTCATGCCTGTGTGGAACGATTCCACAATGGACAGAAGAGTTGGTGGACAGCCAATCTTCTTTAGTGCTTTGAACAGACCCTCACGACTGACCAAATCGAATGCCTTTGTGAGGTCGATGAAGGCAATAAACAGTGGCTGATTTTGTTCCCGGCATATTTCTTGCATCTGTCGCAATGAGAATATCATATCAATGGTAGACCGGTTCTGACGGAAGCCGCACTGTGATTCGGGGTAGACTTGATCTCCCAGGACTTGAAGTCTGCGCAGGACAATTCTGGCAAATACTTTCCCAACAATACACAGAAGTGAGGTACCCCTATAATTGTTGCAGTCGCTCCGATCTCCCTTGTTCTTGTACAGCGTTATGATGTTTGAATCTTTGAAATCCTGTGGGACTTGTCCTTCTCGCCAGCATAGCTCTATTAGCTGGTGGATCTGTAGAGCGAGGGTGTCTTGTCCACTCCTGATCACCTCTATTGGAATCCCATCCTTACCTGGAGCCTTGCCAGATGCAAGCTCATTTATAACACACTTAACTTCTGTTATAGTGGGAAGTGTGTCCAGGTGGTCAAGAGTTGGCAGGGCCTCTATGGCGTTGAGGGCATCATCCGCTAGCTTGGTCTCACTTGAGTAAAGTTCTAAATAGTGCTCGACCCATCTATCCAACTGCTGTTTCTTATCAGTGATGATTTCCCCAGTCAAGGTTTTCAGTGGTGCACTTCTTTTGATCATTGGAACACAGGCTTTCTTTATCCCTTCATACATGCGTCTGATGTTTCCCTTATCACTTGCATTTTGAATGGCCTCACATAATTTGATCCAATAGTCATTTTCACACTGCCTGGCAACCTTTTGCACGTCCTTCCTAGCTCTCTTCAGCTCACTGACAGTTTTACGCGTTGTTCTTTCCTTGTTTCTTAGGAGAGATTTCTTCTTTTTACCAATCAAGGGCTGCAGTGTCTTGTTATTTGCCACAAACCAGTGCTGTCTCTTATGATCCACAGTGCCGTATACCTCAACCGCTGTTTTATAAAGAGTTTCCTTAAGTTTACCCCACTTTTCACTTGCTGTACAGATTTCTGATGTATCAGTGAACGCGTCTTCAAGTTGCTGTAGGAACTCAAAGCACTTATCAGGATCGTGGGTGTTAATAATATTAATCCTGGGGCTAGATTTGTGTTTAACTGTGTAGATTCTCTTTGGTCTCAGTCTAATCTTTGCAACAACCAAAGAATGCTTGCTTGCTTGCTTGTGTTCGTTGGCTTGAGCTCCAACGCAAAGTCCTGTATGTCGGATGAAGGCATCCTGTTGTCCAACATCAGTGTGATGTCATACAGGACCTGAGGTTTGCGTGAGTATCCGTTGTCCCATGTCTGGCTTATTGGTGTGCAGACTGGTGGTTCCTCGCCGTACAGGCAGACACTCTCCGACTTCGGAGGAATCGGCGATCCTATTGACTTCAGCCAGGACCCCGAAGGGACCTGTTGCCCAGGACGCTCGACGAGGACGCGTCAATAGGTCTTGGCCAGTATATAACCCGGCCCTGGTGCCTTGGAAACAACTCTGCGTCCCAACCAAAGAATGATCCGTATCACAGTCAGCACTGCGTAGCTTCGAGTTAATGTTTGGTTCAGATGTTGTCTCCGTGTTATGATGAAGTCCAGCTGATGCCAATGGCATGGATGTTTCCATGTGACCTTGTGCAGCTCTTTTGTTTTAAAAAAGGAGTTTGTAATACATAGGTCATGTCTGGTGCAATGCTCCAACAGCCTTTGCCCATTTTAATTCATGCGACCGATGTTGTATTTTACAAGGCACACTGGCCATGAACTCGAGTCCTTGCCCACACGAGCATTGAAATCGCCGAGCATATAAATGTAGCCGGATTTTGGATCTGCCTTGATCACAGAGTCTAACTCCTCATAGAACGAACCTTTCACATTATCAGAGGAAGCAAGTGTCGGCGCATATGCAGTGATAATGGTGGCAAAGCCACAAGAGGTTGCCAAGCGCAGGTATAATAGTCTTTCATTACCTCCAGCTGGAATTTCAATCATTCCCAGTAGCGAATTCTTCACTGCAAAGCCCACACCATGTTGCCTTTTTTTCTGCCTGCCCTCTACCCTTCCACAAAAAGGTGTAATAGTTTTTCCTGTGTGACCCTTCCTCAGCGAGGCGAGTCTCTTGCAGGCCAGCAATATCAATGTTAAGACGATTGAATTCGGCAACAGTCACAACCGTTGTTCTCATATCGTAAATATTCGTCAGGTAAGTGGAAAACCCTCGACACATGGTTCTTATGTTCCAGGTTGAAAGCCTTAGCTTGAGGTTTCTATTTTTATTTTTATTAGTGCCTAGTGCATTGGTTTATCAGCCTGCGATTCGGATTTTGTCCTAGCCCCAAGCACCCACTGAAGCAGGCAGGCTGTGGCGGATCAGCACCCAATTGGCCGGGGGCTGCCCAGCTTAAGGCGGGCGGTAGCTATACCTGTAGGTGTCTCCCACCGTCAGAGGCAACCTGTGGCGCCCCATGCCTACGCCAATTAACTAGGACTTATAACCCGTAACTGCCACCCCTTGCTTTGATTCCGAGAATACCTCTCCATAACACAAAGTCTGGGCTAAAATATAGAGACTATGTGTTGCCCATGCAGCATGATCCCTCTCTCGGCCTGCCTAGTTCACTCCAGAGGAATGGTAACACCAATACATCTGGAACAAGACAAGCTGCATAAGCTGCCGGATCAGCAAAGCAATGCTCTAACTGTCCGCCTGTCGGAGCTTCGATCCTAGACCAGCTGCCAACCAAGGCTTAGGGCCTGGTCTGCCCTGCCATGACATTTTGTCTTTAGGTTGCATTTCCCGCTCTAGGATAAGGCTTGTACCTTCCCAATTGCGCTCTTCCGTCCGAAGCCGTTGGCACAATGTGGGGTGTAGGGTTTGGTAAGCGCCGCCCAACATTTGACGCTGACAGAAAGCAGGTAGTACCGTCTACTGTCATACGGTAGCTCAGTTATATCTTACAAAGACCTGACATTTTGATGATGATGAGATGATGATGATGATGATGATGATGATGATGATGATGATGATGATGATGATGATGATGATGATGATGGTGATGATGATGATGATGATGATGATGATGATGATGATGATGATGATGATGATGATGATGATGATGATGATGATGATGATGATGATGATGATGATGATTGTCACATAATGGTCCAACATGATTTAATCAGTGATGAGAATAAAGGGCGATCTGAATTAGCGGATGTTCGAGGCCAAAGGTTGTTTCAACTAATCCAGGAAATGTAACTGCACGTGTTTACATCTGGTCGACGGATCGGGAACACTCAGTGGTGAGGGAGACGGGTCCCGGCATCGCCTTGACAGTTTGTCAACATTTGAATACAGATGGAACCCGTGGGATCATGGTGGCAATCGGATGTCGCCCATCACATGTCGGGCAAAATTAACAGTTGCAGATGTGTAGGGAAAGTGAGTGCGCTGAATCATACATCGCTTTCACAGTTCATAAACAAGTTGGATTGAGAGTGGAAGTACTCAGCACGGAAGATAACAGTACACCTGTCAATTTATAGTTTCCGGAACATCAAGAAGATTGGCAGCTTGTTTGGGGAAAACTGTTGTTGGGATCATACAGTAACTCGTTAGTTTGTTGGGGGAATCAAAACAAGTGTTGACAACTTTGACAGTGACTAGGCAAGGGAAAATCGATTCTTGACAATGGATGATTGCCCAAATAACACCTGCAGGACAACAACCATGTCACGTGACCAATTTTAGAGGTTTGGCCAAAAACCATGATTGGAGATGGGGAGTTGAACGCAAACCTTGGATTGTAGAAGACGTGCATCGGCACTGTGGTTCTGATGGGAAAACGTCTACCGTGTGCGAATTAGTGATTTAATTTTACACGTGCCTGTCATGGCAAGAGTGGATGTAATTTGATCTAACTGCAGTGTTGCCTAAGGTAGAACCGATTATAATTAGTTCTAATTAATATAGGCTGTAGCCTTGTTCAAACTATAGTGTGATGATTAGCACTGTTAGTGGAAAACTAACTAGAGTAGGGAAGTGATACTTGGCTCTGTTAGTTGAAAATAGATTAGTGAAGTGTGGATAAGCTTTACTAGTTGAGAATTAAGTAATGAGGGATAATTGGGATATTCCCGTAGTGTCCCTGGTGGGCGGGGTTCCGCATTCTGTTTGTTGAATTTTTTTTTTCTTGTCTTGGCCTGATGATAACATATGTGTTCAGTCATCTGTCCATGACAGAGTAGGTTCATTATATTTTCTGAGCGAGGCCGATGGCCCACGATCATCTAATAGAGATCAGTGACGGGGAGGCTATCACCAGTTGCTTGATTTATTTCACAGGTTCCTCTGGTTGGAATGAAGAACCCGGAACAAGGAAAAATCCGATCCCGGATAAAGTTTGGCTCAGGAAGATTGGCCAGCAACTTTACAACAGAGCTTATGCTAGAGGAAGATGATCAACCTTGCTCAGTGGAGCTAAATGGTATATGCATCCTACAGGATAAATACCGAATGAGTTTAGGTCATACCAGTTTTAACACACCAGTAGTGATGGATATTCAGTTCACTTATGACTAGAACAACAATAAAGGACTCTATTGGAGTATAGACAATAACTGTTTAATAGTGAGAACTAGTGAACATTTATCAAGAGACAAAAAGTCTTGTTCATAGGACAGTGTTCCATGTTTGTTTCACCGCGCCGGAATTATGAAGCCGGAGTTTCTATAAACTGTTAGGAACAGTTGTGTTAGGAACAATAACAGTTTTTTTCCACGGATTATATATTTACATGGGATTCAGATCTCATGGTCATCAGAGTTCCTGGAGGAGGACATGTCTGGAGAGAAGGATGCGACTTCGGTGAGGTTTATCGTACTGACTCGAATGATGTCGTGTGATCCTTGCCATGATGTGTACACTATGATCCTGAACTTTGAAGGCTGACACATACATTTATGTTATAATACACGACACACATTGTCTTCGCATACACGTCTCATATACGTTACACTTTTCTTTTAATAAATTAATCTTTATTAATTTTTAGAAGCAAGAGTTGTGGAGTATGTTGCGTTGGGGAAGTATGAGAGGGGGCATAGTACGACAGTGAGAGAGTGATAGGAAGGTGTCCACGGGCTGATGGAGTGTGTTGGACGGAAGCTGGTGGATTCTCCAAGATATTGAAAAAAGGAAGAAAAATATTATAATGTGGGTGTTGACTCTCTTCACTCCAGGGAAGACACTTTAAAGGAGGACACGACATTATTGGGGGCTCGATAACGGAATCTTTGGACAAAGGGATCTCCCGTAAACGGAATTCTTGGACAGCGAGATCTCCTGCAAGCAGGAACCTTTGACAGTGGGATCCTCTGACAACGGGGTCTTTTGACACGGGATCCTTAGTTATAAGAGGGAGATATAATTTTGGAGAATCGAGCGAGAGTGAATGTGGATAGGGGTTAGGACTAATATCTTACCTGTTCACACTTCACACGTCTGCATAGGTCTGTGGTCCTGATTCTACTCTTGTCACTGAGTGAATGTGCGGTGTGTGGTAATATCTAGATTTATAGTACTTGTTCATATATCTGTATAGTAATTTGCAGCTATATTGTACTCGACCTGCTAGTTTACCTCTCTGTATAATGGCCACCCCTAAACTAAGCACGTTAGAATTAAAGGCAAAGGGGGAAGAAATGGGACTGTCGGGTTCTGCTCTAGCGGATTACATACAGGAAGTTGAGAGAGAGTATCGTCAAGCAGAACGGGAAGATCGAAAGGCCGAGTTGGAATTGAAAAGGATGGAGTTGGAACAAGCAGCTAAGAAATTGGAAGCTGAGCAAGCAGCTAAGAAATTTGAAGCTGAGCAAGCAGCTAGGAAACTGGAAGCTGAACAAGAAGCTCAGAAAAGGGAGCACGAGTATCGGATGAGGGAACTCGAGTTGAAGAGTCAATCTAATGGAGAAACTGAGGGAGCAGTTGGAGGTTCCTCCATCCCAGGCTCAACACCAGTAGGTGGACATGGGTACCATGCTATGAAGTTTCCTTTAGCGGTCTACGAGGAGGACAAAGAGAAGATTGACCAGTACCTTCAACGCTTCGAGGCTATGTCAGTTGCTATGGGTCTGGAGCGTAACAAATGGAATCTCAAGCTATCCCAGGGTTTACGCGGGACCGGTTACGAGGTTTATTCTCGCCTGCCACCAGGACATGAGAACAATTATGACGAGTTAAAGACGGCTCTGCTGAAACGATTCGAGGTTACGTTTGCCGCCTACAGTTTGCGTCTAAAATCGTATCTCCATAAGTGGATGGATTTGGCTGGGTTCGCACATGACTATGAGAGTCTGGAAGAGCTCATGGTGGTCGACCAGCTGAAGAAGCAAATGTCTAAACCTCTCAGGACGTTCCTGGGAGAACAAGGAGCGGAACGTATTGACCTCGTGACTAAATTAGCAGAACGGTTCGTCGAAGTGCACGGGGAGGCAGGGGAAAACCTTTCCACCAACACCAAAAGTCAAGAGAAACATGATAAGAAGAAAGCCAAAAACTCAGGAACCAAAAGGTGGGAACCTTATGTGCAAAAATCAGAGGATAGTTCAGAGAAGAAGGAGGAGGGAAGCAAGAGCACTTCAAGCTCTACACCAAAACGACCGTGGTCGGAGAAGTGGTGTTCAATTTGTAAGTCACCCTCTCACAATACGACGGACTGCAAATCAAAGGCTAAGAACCCTCACTTCGCAGCATGTCAAGTGACTTCCAAGGAGGTTGTCACGGAAAATGCCAAGGTCAACAAGGAAGCTCGCCACCAAGAGAGCTCACTCAAGTCCGGCACTAGAAAATCTAGGACAGGGAAATGGTGCAACCAATGCAAGTCAAACACGCACAATGCTATTGACTGCAGGGGAAAGTCAGGAGACACTCAATTCGTCGGGTGCCCCGGGAAACCTAAGGTGGAGCCCACCGAACAGGTCGAGGCCGAGGAAGAGACTCCAGACCAGGAAAAACCACCTGTAGTGGAATTGGTAGAGGTTAACGGTCGTCAAGTGGAGTGTTTATACGACACAGGACTGGACGGGGAGGCCGTGATTTCTGCGGATCTGGTACATCCAGAACAATTCACAGGTGAAACCATGGAGATACAGCCTGCACAGGAGAGTGCTGTAGTCATGAAGTTGCCCATTGCTAATGTGGAGATTCGGTCAAGGTACGTCACCGGCACCATCAAGGCCGCTGTATTGACCGATCCCATTTTTCCAGTCATCCTAGGTTGCCGGTATGTCTTTCTGGGAATGCCCAGGGAGCCAATCCATATGGGAGCAATGCAGACTCGCTCTCAGACGAAAACGGAAGAGGCAGAAGCAATTGTGACTAACCCAATGCCGGGGGAGCTACGAACTGTTCAGAGTGAGGATGCTACTTTACGTCCTTGCTACAGAAAGCTGCAGAAAAGTGCTGATCCACCAGGACGGGGGCAGTACTACATGAAGAATGGGATACTCTACAGGAGAGAAGGAAGGGGAGACAACCTATACGGTCAGTTGGTAGTCCCGAAAGCTCACCGGTCCCAGATTCTTCATATGGGGCATACCATCTCCTTTAGTGGACACATGGGTATTGCCGCCACCATGCAGCGGATTTCCTGCCATTACTATTGGCCGGGAATGACAGATGATGTGCGTCGGTATGTGAAGTCATGCCCTGAGTGCCAGAGGGTGGCACCGAAACACTGGACAGCACCGGTGGTGTTGGGTGAGATGCCCATCATGAACTCTCCTTTCGAGAGGGTAGCCATCGATATTGTGGGTCCACTTCCCAGGACTAGGAAGAGGAACATGTATATACTCACAATGGTGGATTGCTGTACAATGTGGGGTGAAGCCATACCGTTGACCACGATTGACTCGAAAAGAGTGGCGGACGCACTGATGGAGGCCTTTACCAGATTAGGCTTTCCGGATCAAATTCTGACGGACAATGGATCTCAGTTTTGTGGAAAACTCATGGAGGAGGTATTTAGGGTGTGTCACTCTAACCACATACATACCAGCCCTTACCACCCTCAAGCCAATGGACAAGTAGAGCGTTTCAACGGCACGTTGATAACAATGCTCAGGAAACTAGCGCAGGAAAAACCTGATAGGTGGGATGAATATATCCCAGCAGCACTTTTTGCCTATCGGGAAGTTCCTCATGGCTCAACAGGACTACCACCCGCTACGTTGCTGTTTGGTCGTCCAATCAAAGGACCGTTGGAAGCCATGTTGAGGAGTTGAACTGAAGAGGGGACGTCAGAAGAAGTGATCTCATCCTATAAATACGTGGAGGAACTGAAAGAAAAACTCCACAAGGGATGGACTCTGGCAAATCAAAACTTGAAAAAGGCCAGAAAAAGACATGCGGTTTACTACAACCGTAGGTCTAAAGAAAGATCTCTAGAGGTGGGAGATAAAGTCTTGTTGCTACTCACAACGGGAAACAACAAACTGGAGATAGGTTGGCAAGGACCATTTCCCGTGGAAAGGGTAATATCCAGAACCAACTATCAGATCCGGATCCGGGGAAAGTCGAAGATTTTCCATATCAATCTCTTGCGGAAATACGAAGAGAGACCCGGAGACAAGGCAGCTCACCTCATGGCAATGGCAGTTGCAGTGGAGACGGAAGTGGGAACCAGCGAGGGCAGGGAATATCCCTTGGTACACCAGGAAACCTATAGGGATGTGCAAGTGAACCCTGATCTGACCTCCCAGGAGAGGGAAAGGATAACCCAGGTTCTCAAGTCTCATAAGGAGATACTGACTGATAAACCAGGATGAACGAGGTTGGTTGAGTTCGAGATGACTTTGACCACGCAGGAGCCTGTTCGTCAAAAGGTTTACCCAGTGCCATTCTCTAAGGAAAAGGCCCTGGAGGAAGAAATACAGAAACTGCTGGAGGATGACGTGATTGCACCATCCACATCCCCATACAATGCAGGGGTAGTTTTGTTACGGAAACCAAGTGGAGAACACCGATTGTGTATAGACTACCGACTTCTGAACAGTCACACACAATTTCAGGTGGAACCTTTGCCGAATCCAACTCAGTTATTTGCTAGGCTCCATAAGGCTCGGTACTTTTCAAAGGTGGATCTGAGTCGGGGTTACTATCAGATACCAGTCAAACCGGAGATTCGACCACTGTTGGCTTTCAGTACACCCAGTGGACACTACGAATTCAAGGTCATGCCCTTTGGACTCAGCAATGCACCTAGTGTGTTTACACGCATGATGAGGACTTTACTAGATCCGTTACAGGATCCGTCCATCATCTCATTCATGGATGATATTCTGATTTCCAGTGACAGCTTGGATGACCACTTACAATCCTTGGAGAGAGTGTTTAATAGACTCAAGGAAGCAGGGCTTACTGCTCGTCCAACCAAGTGCATGATTGGTTACCAGACTCTGGAATTTCTAGGTCACACCATCACTCCAGGACACATTGTCCCAGAAGAGAAGAACCAGGAGAAAATCAGAAATGCACCAAGGCCAAAAACGAAGAAGGATGTGCGATCTTTTCTCTCGTTGTGTGGGTTCTACCACAAATTTATCCCACATTTCACTGAATTGGGAGCTCCATTGACGGAAACCTTGAAAAAGGGATTCCCGGACCAAATCATTTGGACACCAGAATGTGAGAATGCCTATAGTCAGTTAAAGGAGGCCTTGGTCAGCAAACCTGTATTACAGCTCCCTGACCTTTCCAAACCCTTTGTGTTGAGAACAGATGCGAGTGGGATTGGGATTGGGGCAGCTCTGTTACAGGAAGGAAAAGACGATGCTTCGGTTTTGAAACCTGTAGCATACGCAAGTAAGAAACTTCTACAGGCGGAGAGGAGTTATTCAACCGTCGAGAGAGAGTGCTTGTCCCTCGTATGGGCAGTGCAAAAATTCCAGCCATATTTGTATGGAGTTAAGTTTCGAATCCAGTCGGATCATCAGCCCCTGATGTTCCTGGCTACTTCTCAGAAGCTCAACGCCCGTTTGATGCGGTGGTCGTTGTTACTTCAACCTTATAATTTCACAGTGGAGTACATTCCTGGGAAGGAAAATGTTGGAGCGGATTTCTTGTCAAGACACCCAGCTCCTGAAGAAGAAGAATGAATCATCTGGATTAAAATCATGGTGGAGAAGAGTGAGATGGACTACTCTCTTAAGAGGGGGCCTATGTCACATAATGGTCCAACATGATTTAACCAGTGATGAGAATAAAGGGCGATCTGAATTAGCGGATGTTCGAGGCCAAAGGTTGTTTCAACTAATCCAGGAAATTTAACTGCACGTGTTTACATCTGGTCGACGGATCGGGAACACTCAGTGGTGAGGGAGACGGGTCCCGGCATCGCCTTAACAGTTTGTCAACATTTGAATACAGATGGAACCCGTGGGATCATGGTGGCAATCGGATGTCGGCCATCACATGTCGGGCAAAATTAACAGTTGCAGATGTGTAGGGAAAGTGAGTGCGCTGAATCATACATCGCTTTGACAGTTCATAAACAAGTTGGATTGAGAGCGGAAGTACTCAGCACGGAAGATAACAGTACATCTGTCAATTTATAGTTTCCGGAACATCAAGAAGATTGGCAGCTTGTTGGGGAAAACTGTTGTTGGGATCATACAGTAACTCGTTAGTTTGTTGGGGGAGTCAAAACAAGTGATGACAACTTTGACAGTGACTAGGCAAGGGAAAATCGATTCTTGACAATGGATGATTGCCCAAATAACACCTGCAGGACAACAACCATGTCACGTGACCAATTTTAGAGGTTTGGCCAAAAACCATGATTGGAGATGGGGAGTTGAACGCAAACCTTGGATTGTAGAAGACGTGCATCGGCACTGTGGTTCTGATGGGAAAACGTCTACCGTGTGCGAATTAGTGATTTAATTTTACACGTGCCTGTCATGGCAAGAGTAGATGTAATTTGATCTAACTGCAGTGTTGCCTAAGGTAGAACCGATTATAATTAGTTCTAATTAATATAGGCTGTAGCCTTGTTCAAACTATAGTGTGATGATTAGCACTGTTAGTGGAAAACTAACTAGAGTAGGGAATTGATACTTGGCTCTGTTAGTTGAAAATAGATTAGTGAAGTGTGGATAAGCTTTACTAGTTGAGAATTAAGTAATGAGGGATAATTGGGATATTCCCGTAGTGTCCCTGGTGGGCGGGGTTCTGCATTCTGTTTGTTGATTTTTTTTTCTTGTCTTGGCCTGATGATAACATATGTGTTCAGTCATCTGTCCATGACAGAGTAGGTTCATTATATTTTCTGAGCGAGGCCGATGGCCCACGATCATCTAATAGAGATCAGTGACGGGGAGGCTATCACCAGTTGTTTGATTTATTTCACAGGTTCCTCTGGTTGGAATGAAGAACCCGGAACAAGGAAAAATCCGATCCCGGATAAAGTTTGGCACAGGAAGATTGGCCAGCAACTTTACAACAGAGCTTATGCTAGAGGAAGATGATCAACCTTGCTCAGTGGAGCTAAATGGTATATGTATCCTACAGGATAAATACCGAATGAGTTTAGGTCATACCAGTTTTAACATACCAGTAGTGATGGATATTCAGTTCACTTATGACTAGAACAACAATAAAGGACTCTATTGGAGTATAGACAATAACTGTTTAATAGTGAGAACTAGTGAACATTTATCAAGAGACAAAAAGTCTTGTTCATAGGACAGTGTTCCATGTTTGTTTCACCGCGCCGGAATTATGAAGCCGGAGTTTCTATAAACTGTTAGGAACAGTTGTGTTAGGAACAATAACAGTTTTTTCCACGGATTATATATTTACATGGGATTCAGATCTCATGGTCATCAGAGTTCCTGGAGGAGGACATGTCTGGAGAGAAGGATGCGACTTCGGTGAGGTTTATCGTACTGACTCGAATGATGTCGTGTGATCCTTGCCATGATGTGTACACTATGATCCTGAACTTTGAAGGCTGACACATACATTTATGTTATAATACACGACACACATTGTCTTCGCATACACGTCTCATATACGTTACACTTTTCTTTTAATAAATTAATCTTTATTAATTTTTAGAAGCAAGAGTTGTGGAGTATGTTGAGTTGGGGAAGTATGAGAGGGGGCATAGTACGACAGTGAGAGAGTGATAGGAAGGTGTCCACGGGCTGATGGAGTGTGTTGGACGGAAGCTGGTGGATTCTCCAAGATATTGAAAAAAGGAAGAAAAATATTATAATGTGGGTGTTGGCTCTCTTCACTCCAGGGACGACACTTTAAAGGAGGACACGACAATGATGATGATGATGATAAATGCAGAAGCAACACAACAGCAGCAAAACAAAACAAACAAACAAAAACAGGTCTAACACTCTCGTGAGGAATTACTATGACTATCTTGCAGTTGTGGGGTGGACAATTTGTAGTCCTTAGCAGGCTTCATCAAGTTGGAAACCCTGATGGCTCCTGACATTGTTATCCAGACGTTTCACGTGGAGATAAAGACAGTTCTTCTATGGAGCCGATCAATCACAGTCTGACGTGAAGAAGGAAGGCAAAGTGTCCAAAAGGTCGGATGTTTCAGCGTGCCAAAAAATTCGATTGTTTTAGCCAACAAAAAGAATATTGTTTCAGTTAGCCAAAAGTTTGCGTGTTTTAGCCAGCCAAAGGAAGCTGTAGATAGAGATACAAATGAGAAACTCGGAACAAGTATAGGGATAACACCGGTTACCGACTTTACAGAACACCAAAGAATTAAATGATTCGGACATTTAACTAGAATGGAACACGATCAGTAAAGCGGCTAGCGCATTCTACATGAGAACATCGCGATACAAGGCGAGAGGACGACCCAGGAAGAGTTGGCTTCCACGGTGTCCCCAGCGTCCTTTGTCCTCTTCCGTGCTGGTCAACTTCTTCCAGGAAGCATGCCTTCCATCATGGTTCTTTCCAAGCCGATGTGACATGTAATATGGCCAATTTCACTTAATGAAACATTATATTCAAAAATAAGAATGAGACAGAAAGCTTTCTATAGTCATGTAATGAGAAGAGAGGCATTGGAGAACATCGTGACGACGGGAAAGATCGAGGGAAAGAGAGGCAGAAGCAACCAAGAGAATTGTTGCTGAATGGACTGAGATGGTGGCAGTGAGGAATATCATCAGCAGAATCGACTCAGAACACTAAAGACCAAGATCTGTGGAGAGACATGAACGCAAACGCCAGCTGGCTAGGCATATGATGAGGGTGATGATGATTTCAGCTTCCCAGATATGAAGGTTTTTATGAGCCAGTTTTCTTCGATGTTCAAATGTTGTAAAATTCCAATATCTTTCTTCTTCATGGCCCTTGATATGTGTCTGTAACATTTAAATTCTTCATGGCCCTTGATATGTGTCTGTAACATTTAAATTCTTCATGGCCCTTGATATGTGTCTGTAAAATTTAAATTCTTCATGGCTCTTGATATGTGTCTGTAACATTTAAATTCTTCAAGGCCCTTGATGTGTCTGTAACATTTAAATTCGCAAGTTCTATTTTCTTCTTTAAAGCCGTATGTTCATTGCAGGGCGTTGCGATCAACCCCAACCCCAAGTTAATTTTCAAATGCAATTTTACGTTCAGTAGCTTGCCTTTGCTTTCTAAACGAGAAGTCAACATTTAAGTCCAACTGGCCGATGTAAGAAACGAACCCACTTACCCGGCATCACCACACAGAAAGTCTTATCCTTTGAGCCTTGCTAACCTCTATCTCCTTTTTAATTGCTTGGGAAATGGTCCATGACTAGGAGGAAGCGCAGGGAAGAATAACAAGCAGGTATTAGTACAGCCCGAACGTTAAGTCAAGTGGTGGGCACATTGTTTCCCGATATATTGGTGGCTTCCTTGGCGTCATTCTTCTGACAACATAAGGATTTCACTGCAGGAAGAAACAAGACAGGAATTCGACGACACCCGACTTGAGAGAAAGGAAACAGAAGGAAATGGTGATGGGTCATAGATCATGTTTAACTCAAGGATCAGGTGGTATCTAGGTCAAGGCTTTGGTTGTGAAAGGTTTACCTTGGAGGGTGTTGAATAACAGGATGGAACTGATCTCTCCCTCTCTCTTACCCACTCTTGCTCTCTCTCTCTTACTCTTTCGTGCTCTCTCTGTTTTACTCTCTCACTCTCTTGCTCTCTCTCATCTCTTTTGCTCTCTCACTTCATCTCTCTGTTACTCTCTTAATCTCTCTTTTGCTCTCTCTTTTGCTCTCTCTCTCTCTCTTTCTCTTTTACTCGCTTTCTCTCTCTTACCCTCTCTTTTCCTCTCTCTCTTCCTCTATATCTGTGACTCTTTCTCATACACTCTCTTTACGCTCTTTCTGTCTGTCTTTCTGTCTGTCTGTCTGTCTCTTTCTTATCATTTCTCTCTCTCTCTCTTTGTCTCTCTCTACTACTCCCATTCTCTCACTCTCTTTCCTGTTAGCTATTAAATCACACACACACACACATCATCATCATCAAAATCACCAAGAGCCTTCCAGGCTGGCGTGGGCGATCATGCCCCTCCACAAATCACGATCTCTGACATCATGGATCAATTCGTGTGTTGACTCCCTTCCGTGCCATGACATAAGACTGTCCAGGATTTTCTCTCTGTGTCTCTCTTTCTAGAAATCTTTCCGACCTTCACAACATGTTCCAGTTTTTTTTTGTTTTTCTCATAAAAGAGGCCATAAACGATGACTGTCTCTTCCCGATGTTTGTGATAAGTTGTCTTTGCGACGTAGCTACCCTCAAAATGTCCAGATTACTCTGTGTGGCTCTCCAGGGAATTGCCAACATTCATCTGTACAGCCACACCTCTAAGGCTTCTATGAATTTTTTTTCCAGCTTGTTTACTAATTGTCCATGATCTGCAGCCGTATGTTAAAACTGGTTCTATGCATGCATTGGGTTGGAGTATGTTACTAAAAATTAGTTGCATATCCTTTACAGGACGTCGCAGACAACCCCATCATTTTTATTTATTTTTATTTTGCTGTCTGTGATTTCTTGGCACGTTTACGTTCAGTAATTTGACATTGCTTTCTAAACGACCGACACTTAAACCAGTTTATAAAAACCAACGCAATGCGGTTCGCCCGCAGATGTGTTTCGAACGCGGTATGCGGGATTACGAACTGCGCCCCAAACCCCTTCTCACAGAACCAGCTCTGAATGTAAACTTGCCAAGAAATCACAAACAGCCAAAAATGTTGGGGTTGACTGCGACATCCTGTAAAGGATATGCAACTAACCTGGAGTATGGAGACAACGAAATACCTAAACACTCTGGAAGAAACATGACCGTTGCAATCTTGGGCCTAACGCCGGCCACTTCACGTCTACCGTGGGGGTTCATGACCTGGCGACATTCTAATATACATGTGACAGCACGAAGATGAGAAAGAGGGAGGTTGAGAGAGAGAGAGAGAGAGAGAGAGAGAGAGAGAGAGAGAGAGAGAGAGAGAGAGAGAGAGAGAGAGAGAGAGGGGGGGGGGATTAAAGAGGTTATAAAGAATTATTCGTTTTCCTGTGTAGGGACATTAACTAATATGTGAAACCCTATAATCTATATTCTGCTATGAGCTCAAGTTCATCATCACACTGTTCTAAAGAGCGCTAGTCCAGGCAATCAAGTATAAGCCAACACTAAATCAAGTTTATTTATCTTCAAACAGAAATTACAAATGCATCGTGTGAAAATAATACCAATCAATATTAAAGAAATGCAGTCAGGCAACTAACATCAAGAAAATACAATCAAATAAATGAAATCCAACCGATATCAATACTGGAAGAATACAATAGAACCAGTATCGGTATTAAGGAAATACGACCAGGCAAGTATCATTAATGCAAAAATACGCCCAAATAGCACTGCTTAATTTCCGCCCACTCGTTTACCCAGGTCGTCGAAATGACTTCCTGAAAAACAATCAAAATAACATCTTTGACTATCGCAGCTACGTAAGCGTCATATAAAATCGAGTGCTTCTTCTCTGTACCCATTTTATGCCATCATTGTTATCATCGTGTTAGTGATATTCCATCACCGCATGGGTAATCATCCACCAATGACATCAACCAGTGTCCCCCCGGGGTCAACATCAGCCCATCCACCACAAAAGCAGAGCGGAACTCATCCCCGTCAAATATAATGCTCACACAGAACAGCATCGCCACTTCCATACAAGGTCCCCTCCCCTGGCATGGGAAGTCAAACACATAAACACTGTAACATGTGTGATAATCGGGTGACATTAAGACAGCTACATGTACAAACACTGATACTTTTCCCACAGCAAACACCTGTGCGTTGACATTGGGACAAACATAAACAACAACTTCGGTTTGTTTTTCGACATTGAATAGATTTTCCCTACACCAGACAGGGAACACATACACTAGTAACTGAACACCACATCTTAACAGTTGGGTTCATGGGCCTCCAACAACACAACATCCTTGCACCAGTGGCAGACAACAGAATACAATAGCAACTGTAGTTTGACACCCAACTCCAGCAATTATCAGACAGCAAGATAGGACAAAGGTACTGCGCAGAAATCAGACATATGCAATGCATTGTTAAACTAAACTCCCTACCACAATATAATCTTTTGCAGTGCATAACTTCATTCATGAGTATGGTACAGGCTCAGTCAGTACACATAACACCTTGCATATTAATAATATTATTACCATACTCAATGTGCTACCACTGCCCTCCATGTCAGTCTGAGGCTATAACACTAAACTCCCCCGAAGTTGCAACACACAGCTTTTCATGGTATCGATACCCAAAATGCAATGCCGTAAACAAGCGTTATCAGTTCTATATCATCATTATCGCCGTTGCTATATACCATACCGCTATCGCCATTGTGTTCCCTCATCATTATTAGCAACATGGACCCACATCATTGACTATAGAAATTCCCCTCATTATCGAATTAGGCCAACATCATTGGCAATATAAATCCACACCACAATTAACACATTATAAGCACAGTGATTGATCCTCAATGTGTACCCCACTAGCGATTCCTATCTCCCAATGCGTCGTCTAATGTTAAACTAAGCCGTAACCGCCTGTAACAAGACCCCGGGGCTTTGACAGGTAGGGGTACACTTCGACCTTCCCACCCTGTACTGACCACACACAAGTATAATTCACGTACTGAACCCCTATAGATTCGGGACTCCACCTGTCTATCACTTCACAACCTAGAGACTAATCCTCTTTGGGGGTTCAGGCCGGACGACACACATACAGTCAAGCAAAGACATTGTAACCAAAGTGAAATTTAATTTACAATATAGTCCAGATCAGAAGAAGGAAGATGAGGATATAGAGTAGGTCTATATACAGTTAGAGAACAGAGTATAGAAGAGTCAAGGATGATCCAAGTGTCATCATGAGGCAAGTGAGCTTCCGTCATATGCGTAAGTCCGGTCTTGTCGGTTTAGCACACCGGCTCCCTCCAAGCGAGTGTTGACTTGAGGGATGAGGAAGCATTCTGTCTCATTGAGTGTCCACGGTGATCACCAACTGGGATAACTATCTTGAGTTCCTGTGACAGAATGTTAATACCACCACAGGTAGTTGATGAAGTGTCACTCCGTGACGTAGCTAACCTGAAGATCTGTCTCAAGATATAGTCTGATTGGGGAGACCCTGGGTCATACGACGTCACCAAATGAAGATATTTGAGCGAAGCAAACACTTCGGAGAGTGGTAGCTCTACTAAAGTTGTAAGTGTCTGATTGACTCTGTCTGGGTCGGGGAAATGATGATACACTCCATCTCAACCAATCTTGATATATGTCAGAGTCCTAATTGTGTGGCTCCATCTAGCTCACTGGACTTGGACAGGCAATTTACAACATCTACAACACATCTACCAATAACACATAAATGCAATGTTCTTAGTTAATAGTCAGATCACTAGTGGGAACCCAACTGGGTATGGAGACTGTGAGTGTAGGTCAGCTCGTAGATTACTATAATATACATGACGATAGTCTGTCTGTTAGACCCCACTTGGGTCTGGCAAAACACTTGACAAGCTATTAAGATGGTCATATTAGTAGTGACTAAGTCTTTTACCTTGATGCTACGCAGTACCTCAGATTGACGTAGCAGGTACATAATGTCTCATCACCCTCAGGTGCGCTGTTATAGATGGACAGTGTGTTGGCGTGCTCCCAGTGTGTTAACCAACTGGAAAGAGCATAGAGCCAAGTTCTCTCTTTTTAATGTAATCACCCTGACTCCAACGTAGAAGACAAACCCTGTAAGGAGAGTAGTGGGTGAGAGCATTCGGCAACAACACTGACATACATAGCACACGTTAAAAGCACATGCCTTCCGAGTAAACAATAACCTGTGATTATAGGTTACCGGATCATCTACATCATAAAGGACATTCAGGCATGAGTGCTCTTCCATTGTCAGGCAGCACGTAGAATTGCTCGTCTGGGAGGCACAGTTTCCAGAATATACCGGTCTTGTCATTCAGTACCCCGGTCACCGCATCCTGGTACCTCCTGCACCCACTCTTCACTCCTCCTCATATACACTCCTTATGATAGCATCTAAATCTTAAATAAGTGTAGAGGTTTCTCTCATAGAGAATTGTCCATCCGGACAATTCCTCTTCATCATTATCCTCATAATCAACATCACCACATTATCATCAGTTTTTCTTCTGGGATCAACGTCCCAGACTCAAGAGAAACTCTCTTTTGTAACCCATTCTTCCTGAAAGGCAAAGAGTATTAGTAATATTATACATGAAATTACAGCCATGTAGAGAGGGTAAGTCCACCACCGTTCCCTTACCCCATTAATTAGTGGTGGGCAAAGTGTGAACGGTTATACTGGTCTGTTAGGATCAGTTATTTCATATTTAGAATGCTGCAAGCATCTCATCCTATAATTCGTGTCGTCTCTCGAAGTATAGAAAAACCTTCCCCACCATCACCCTAACCCTAGTATATGTGTCCCTAGACATTGAGGATTGAGAAGAGTAAGTAGTCGAGTATAAGAACAACATTCGCCTTGGAATTCACGACGCAAATACATACGCCACTCCTCCCGGAATTGCGCTGTACCACCACACGCCGGACCATCCAGAGTCGCGCGGAGTAAACACACCATGACCCCACATGAAAGAAATCATCACCAATGACACTGAACAAATTACCACCACATTCCCTTGGCACAAATCAGTACCACATTCCTAAGGAATGCCTCAGCACCACAGAAAATAAAGCAACACTACATTCCCTTGGAAATAAAGCAGCACCACATTCACTTGGCCCAAATCAGCACCCCATTTCTCAGAAATTATCACTGTAACTATGCTGATTAATTACTAATCATTGTAATACATTACATGCCTTACTTAATCTTGCCCTGTCCACTAGATTAGCACTGGAGACTATCATTAACTAACATCACAACAATTCTAAGGTCTTATCACCTAAACATGAGAATGCTTAAATCAAACAGCTATTATAACTGCCCATTATCACAGGCCTGTGCCAAATGACTTAAATTAATTCTTAATTCCATCAGTATGCAAAGAATTACTGTCAGAACAAGAAATTAGCGCACGAGCCTTCGTCCCAGTTCCACGCCTCGATCGCATTACATTAATATTCATGAGTTCGGTGCAGCTACCACCTAGTTCGGCACAGATAATCGCGTAATACGATTAAATAAAACAAGTAAAGAAGTCATAGATAAATTACCTTAGAGTTTGAATGAATGTCGCAGGCAGCCATAATCTTATCGGATGCTCAACAGCTCCGTGTAGACAAATATGGACTGAAATTTTGCGTCCGCTCAGATGAGAGAGGTGACAGCTACTGACAGCAAAATGGCTAACTTCCGAGTTGCCTAGAACTCTCTAAGCACGCAGAATTTGTTTGTTCCATGAAACATTACTTTCCCCGAGAAACCTGGGTTCTACCCACAGGAAACCCAGTCCAGTTCAGGTCACAGTTTGTCCGGGTATATAATGCCAGCCCGGAATAGAAACAAGTTAGGCAGAAAAGAACCGTCTAGACGTTACAATTTTCGACGGCTTCCCCACAGTTAAAAATAACTCGCGACTCCGATACTCAGCTACGCTCCGCCTCCAGGAATTTCCCTGCTGCGAAGACACACGTGTTTGGACATTTCGCGACACCGCCTATGCCTTCTATTTCCGATTTTTCGTGAAGGTTCAAACCCGTGTCTCCTAAACCGCACGGCTGATCCATCGGTTGCCCTAACTACTGGATCACAGAACGCGACCTCCTTTTCCTTGCTATATAATACCGCATTCCTTCCCTCGCCGACCCCGTTTCTGGTCATTCATTTTCACCTGTTCTCTTTGTCTGGGCTGGCACAGTGACCGCATTCGTCTGCTATGTTTACATTCTAACGGTGTTTCGTCTGTCTCAATATTTCCTTGTCCTGTCATGCCCCTTTTAATTAGTTATCAGCTTAATCTACTTTACCTGATATTGTACCTATTATGTTTAGTCCCTCTATTCTCTATTTCGTAGTAAACACTTCCGACCGTATTAGTTGATTGGCTAGTTGTGTATTCTTTACAGAACGTCACAGTCAACCGCGGCATCAGTCAATTGTTTGTAATTTCTTGGCAGGTTAATGTACAGTAGTTTACCATTGCTTTCTGAACTAGGGTGGCGCTGCATGTGCCTGATTATAATATAACACAAGTATTTTACTAGATCTTACGACAACTTACATTCAACTTGTTCGCCAACAGTTGATCGTTCGTCTTAGGCTTCATTGTTGATTTTTCGCAATTAATCACTTGTCGTGGGTCCACTAGACACTTTTAGTCCTGTCTGACTCTGGTCTTCTGGGTGGTCCCGACAAACTTGTTTCCCTTTCGGCTAATTGTCGGTCCTATTCGATTCTAGCCATTAACTGCAACTTGACATCGGTTTCCTTGTAGTTGTAGCCAGTAGTTTTCCGACATAGACAGCCTTATTCCACCACTTCGTGACTCCACAAATCTGTGTTCTTTCTTCCTTTTGGCGTATCTGCTTCGGTCAATTTCGTTCACAGATTCGCTGGTCATGCCTCTTCTTCCTGTGTTTCAGACGACATTTTGGTATGTGCACCTGTCGCCTTTGAAGCCACACTTTTCATCTCCTCTTGTACTCTACGGCATGAGGGTTTGAACACCCGCCATCTCCGGAGACTCGCATCTCACTCTTTCGGGTCCCCTACGGCCTGAGGGTTTAGACACCCGTCGCTCCCGGAGTCCCACTGCTCAACTCTCCGGACTGCCTGGATTTCGTCGTATATATCCTAACAATTTTGGCACCGCTTGGCATCCTGAAGTCTCGTGGGTGCCTTAACCTCCCCTCGCCTCGTCAAGACCCTCCAATCAGCTCCGCCCGTAGCCTAGCTAATCTGCATACCTACTTTGCTTCATCTCTTTATTCTAAGTTCTTTCACATCACAACGTTCTAATTTAAGGTCAAAATCCTGGTTTACAGTCCCGTCTACCCGCCGTACCTGTTTAGGTCAGTAAGCGTGGTTTGCCCTCGTAACTCGCAACATCTCGTGTCTCCCTTTTGTCTTTGACAGTTCGAGAGAAAGCCTTCGTTACTTTTTGCGTCTTTTGCCTGGAAAAACCCAGCCTCCATTTCCTATTTTAGGTAAGCCCCAGTTTACTGTATCGTCTGTTGGTCTAAGTCCTTGAACCTTTCTTTTTCTTCTTTCGCATTCCGAGCCATTGAGGTTCTTTGCTGCAGATACAAGCCGTCTCCATTCGTCTCTCTGGTGGACCTTCTCTTGCCAGTCGTTGATTCCAAGTGCTTGTAGATCTGTATGTATATTAACAATATCCAGGTCAACGTCGTTAGGTAATTTTGGCGGTTTGGGAAAGCTATTTTCCAGACTGCCACATACACCTCACAAGTTCCACCGCAGGTCTTGCAAAGCTCACTGTGTAGTTAATTTAGAGATTGGGAGACGAGCGCTGCAACACAGTTCTCTTGCTGCTGATATTTCGGTAGCGGGTCGGGAAGAAAGCACTTATCATCAAACATGGTTCCTTGGGGTAGTGAAGCGACCTAGTCGAGGCAGCCGTTTACCCGTAGGTCAAGGCTTCATTATCGTGATCATATGCCCTGTCAGCTGACGTAGGCGTTCATGTCTCTCCACAGTATTTGGTGTTCTGGGTCAACTCTGCTGATGATATTCCTCCATGCCATCGTCTCAGTGCATCCAGTATGATTTCTCTTGCTGAGCAACGTTTAACTGTCTGTGAAAGATAAGAAACCATATGGTTGTGGAGGATTATGTCACGACATTATATGTTGGTGTGACTTCCTGACTGCGTGTCACAGGCACGTCTCCCCAGGCAACGTCCAGTATACGTGACGGTCAAATCACACAGGAGAGGAACCGCGGTGTGCAGTGGCTAATAAGCTTGCCTGCCGGCCTGGTGGTCAGGTGTTTAAACCCCCATCGTGTTGGATGTTTAAAAATGTACCTGTGTTCCCTATGTCGATCCAGCCTAAATTAGGTACCAGGAAATCTCTTCGATATAAAGGCGACCGGCGTCCTATTTATCTCATCACTCACCGAGTTCCCATTGGACTGCAACATTGTAGGACAAGCACCTTGTGCACCAAGGCGTGTAAAATATCCTTTACCAGACTTACTATGCGGTGATGTGGTGTGCTCTGACGGCTTCAGGGCCACTCTTTGGGCTAACACTAATCTGATGGGGGAGGATGACCCGTTGTAGTGAAGGTGAGCTGGTTTCGACGGTGGCACCGTTCAAAAATGGATCCCGCCATTAGTGGGTACTGAGCCCGGACATCTTACTTAAAAGGTAGACGTGCTAAACGCCCATCTCTTAACTTTCGGAGCGTATATCACACACACACACACACACACACACACACACACACGCACGCACGCACGCACGCACGCACGAGACTGGCACCCTGCAATCTTGACAGACGATATTTTGTAAATTGAAGTTACACCTCTCCGAAGCATAAAGCCTGGGCTGAATTAGAGACCATATGTTGCCCATGCAGCATGATCCCTCTCTCGGCCTGCCTTGTTTACTCCAGAGAAAAGATAACAACACACACTACACACACACACACACACACACACACACACACAGGTGTGTGTGTGTATATGTGTATGTGTGCTCATATGTACAGTTAGACCCATCAATACACCCACGCAGACATCACATACACATACAAGTGGGTTTAAATACTTGTAGTCGCACATACATATATTCCATCACTTAAATGCATGCACTCATGTATACTTGTGCGTATATAAATACTCTCACACGCACATCTCAACACACATACCTGCATTCAGATATTCATACATGCGTACATTTATATATACAAACAACAACAACCCCCCCCCCCCTCCCCCTCCCACCTCTCTCACA